>CM049384.1:20323188-20923188 GCA_026937815.1 Etheostoma perlongum | reverse complement strand
GAGTTGGCTTCACAACAACTCTGTGGCTGTTCTTGAATGGCCCAGCCAGAGCCCTGACTTAAACCCAATTGAGCATCTCTGGAGAGACCTGAAAATGACTGTCCACCAACGTTTACCATCCAACCTGACAGAACTGGAGAGGATCTGCAAGGAGGAATGGCAGAGGATACCCAAATCCAGATGTGAGAAACTTGTTGCATCTTTCCCAAACGACTCATGGCTGTATTAGATCAAAAGGGTGCTTCTACTAAATACTGAACAAAGGGTCTGAATACTTATGACCATGTGATATTTCAGTTTTTGTTTTTTAATAAATATGCAAAAATTTCTAAATTTCTGTTTTTTTCTGTCAAGATGGGTTGCTGAGTGTACATTACTGAGAAATAAAATGAACTTTTTTGATTTTTGGAAAAAGGCTGCAATGAAACAAAGAGTGAAAAATTTAAAGGGGTCTGAATACTTTCCGTACCCACTGTATGAACAAGATGAAGCAAGCTCACAGTACAAAATATTAAACATCAGCAAAGAGACTTCTGCAGCTGTGTAAGAGTGCTTCTTATACTAGCGTTCATAGAAACAGTCCTGCTGGAATGATACTTACATCAAGAACCAAATTATGTAATTACTACTGCTGACTGCTTTCTCACTGTAGAAACTGACCTTGAAAGCTGTTTTTTTTTTTTTTTTGGGCTACAATAAAACACCATTTCATATTTACTCAGTGTAACTTTTGGGGCTGTTTGATTGCCTCTACTCCTGTCTGCTGTGTGTTATTACAAATGTCAAGAGCGTTGCTCTAGTGGAATAATTCTCTTTTGATGTGTCTTGGCGTTTATGCGCGTATATGTCAAGCATAGAATAGAGTCGGACAGCAAAGGACTTCTATGGCTCCGCTATACAAGTCAAGGAATGAAACTTTAACCCCTATTTTCCACTGGGCGCGTCTGCGCTGCATTCCCCGTAGCGCCGCGACCCCCCCGCCCGACCAATTGCTGCTAGGGCTGCACGATTATGGGCAAAAAGATAAACACGATTATTTTGATCAATATTGTGATCACGATTATTTGTTGATTTTGACCAAAACGTATTTAATTGTCACATAGGCTATTTGTAACTGCTTTCACATCCATATTATGCTACATTCTTTTTATGTTGAAGTTGTATGTTGTATAGACATACTGCTGCAACACATGTAAATGAAAATTAGCTATCTGAAATAAATAGCGTAGGATTTAAAAAAATGTTTTTAATGTATCTTTGAGAAAGCTCCTTCACTTGTTTTCAACAATAATAGATTAAAAGAGCTAGGGAGAGAGAGAGGGAGTGGGATGGACTTACTCGCAGAGAGACGGCTGACTCATTATGAACGGGTCCAGCACGGGTCCAATGGCGGGTCAGTGGAGTTCCACACGTCGTGTGTATGAAATGTCTGTATCGTCACTGCGCTGCATTTTTATGACCTATGATATTCTGGCCATGGGTCACATCTCTCTCCCAGGTCCAGCAGCTCCGTCTCACACGCTATTACTCTACCAACTGAAGTTAGTTGCATTCAATAACTTCTTCTGTGTTCTTCGCCGTGGCGGCCGCGATAGCAGAGTTACCAGCGGAAACACTGGTACAAATACAGGTTTGCCTCTCATGTTTAACAACATACAGCTGTGTTAATGACAATTAAAACTGTAGACAAATGTCAGAAGTGGACCAGTGCCGCTGTGTGGCGGTCCATCAGCTTCAAGGCGCGTCCCAGGGGCATGCTTGAAGCAGCTCTCCCGCTCGGCTCAAGATATGCGCCAGGTCTATTTTCTCGCAAGCTGTGAGCCGTTTGGACAGCCTGGCAGGAAGTGAAACTGCGAAACTATCCAGTCAATTGACCAAAAGACATCCCCCAATAGCGTTTGTTTCTCTTTTACAAAACCACGGACAACGATAGAATTATTTTGGAGGTTTGAAAACATAATACGGCATCACAGATTTTTCTTTAAAGGACAACACCAGAAAAGAGAAGGCATGGAGTTTAATTACAGGAGAACTTGGAGTGGAAGGTAGATTCAAGCTTAATAAGCACACAATTGTTCTGTAAAGAACTTGTAGAGATAATACAATTTATGAGTCGGGCAGCGAGAAGGTCCGCTTCCCGGTGTGGTATGGCGCGTGGCGGAGGACGGAATAAAACCGGAACGCAGCACAGACGTGCCCATCATACAACACATACATACATATTACAAATAACATTTTAATTAGGATGAGTTTCAGAAATAGAAAAAGTGAACTAAAATAAAATTAACACAACCAATAACATGCATAAATATCAGCCAATGGGGTATTTGCACATGGATGATTCTGGTATTTGGTCAATATATTTCTGAACTGGAAAAAAGGCAAGCCTGTGTGCCTAATGATTAGAAATAGGTGACATATACAGGAGAAGTGCTTTTATATGAAAGTACCACAAAGAAGAAGGTCTAAAGCTTTGAAAATAAGTTTCCCCTTGATTCCATCCAGATGAAGATAAGGTGACATTTTCAATCAGTACAACAGTGACCGATGTCATCAGATGATACTTGTGGAGCAAGTAACATTTTCACTGATAATGAATTTTTGTTTTGATGACTGGTAATATCAAAGGTACAGGGAACTAAAAATAGAAAAAGATGATTAGAAGAGCTTGATATGTCTCTCTGATAACATCATATAATGGTGTTGGTTGTTTAAAGAAGCATTAACTGGATTTAGGGGGATCTATTGGCAGAAATGGGATATAATATTCACAACTCATCACCCAAAACAAGTCATTTTCATTAGCTTAGAATGAGCCCTTTATATCTACAGAAAGAGTGGGTCCTCTCCCACAGAGTCCGCCATGTTGCACCGCCATGTTTCTACGTTAGCCTGGAATGGGCAAACTAAATGCGCCTTTTTATGTTACCTAAAGGCCACCCTAGGTTCTTATACATCTGGGGTCTCAAACTCAAATTACCCGGGGGCAGCTGGACGTAGAGTCTCGGTCAGGCTAGGCCACATCAAGTATTCATTTAAAAAAAAAAAAGTATTTCAAATATTCCAAAAAGAGGACCATAACTGACCCAATCTTCTTTATTAACAGTTCTTCAACATGAATGTTTCTTCTAAACATGAACTGTTCTTCAGAACATAGGCTTCTCTTCTCCAGAGACCTGGCAGCGCATCCTCTCACACAGCTGAGACACATTTGGCTTGAGGGACGAAACCTTTGAAACCCTCAGTATGGCTTGAAGATCTCCATCAGTAACTTTGGACCTGTACTTTGACTTATTGAACTTTATGGTGGAGATGAACTTTTCACATATGGCGTTTTTCCACTGCATGGTATCTACTCGACTCGCCTCGACTCTACTCGCCTTTTTTGGTTTTACGAAAAAAAGTCCCTGGGACCTGCTACCATGTACTTTTTTTTAGTACTACCTCAGTCGAGGTTCCAAGCCAGTTGAGGCGATACCAAAATGTGACGTGGAAACCTGCAGACTGCTGGTTGGTCACTTATGACTGCATTTTTAGCACACAAGTGCGGAGTGTGTGTCCGGAACAAACGCAAGATTTAAAAAAGAATCTAGCCAGACACCGACAGATCTACTCTCTGCAGTATTCTCACTTTTCAACTACTCAATATTAAGAGCTATTAGGGGCTTTTGCATGTTTCCAATATCACACACTGTTACTTTAAAAAAACAAGACAATATATCAAAGAAAAGTTTTTATTTAGCTATTCAAGTAGCGCATCAAACCCTCCCGTACATCCCGGTCTTCTTCCTCTGCACCCTGTGACAGTGTCCCCACCGGCTCTGCTGGCCCAGATGCATCCCAGTCATTGTCATAAGCCTCTCCATGACTCTCATAAAGATTATACGAAGTGCAGCAGGTCAGAACCAGAGATTTCACCCGTCGGACATCGAACGCCCACCAGACGGTCTGCGGCGGCGGTTTTGCAAAGTGTTAATGCTCTGAAACACAAACGGTACACAGCATACATATTTTGGTGTGTAATCATGGTTGCTAAAGTTCATGTATTTTATATAGCGTATAGTAAATTCTGACTGTGACCCTGAACACATGCAAATGTTAGCTAACGTTACCAGGAAACTTAACTTACCCTTTTGTGTCGGCGAACAACAGTCATGTCGACGTCTGAACACCGTCGGACTTCCCAAACTCCAGTTTTTTTTAAGATGTGATTTTTGTTACTTCCTTCAGCTTCTTTTGAAACTAAAATTTTCTTCTTGCTTGCGTTGGCAAGTAGCCGACATGCTGTTGTGAGACGCGTTGACAATTACATCATGGCAGTTTCCGGTTGCGTAGCTATGGTGACCAGCCACGCTGAGGCGTTACTCAATCTACAATGGAAAACGGACGCAGAGTGCGTCGCGTCGAGTAGAGACGAGGTGAGTCGAGCTGTTACCAGCAGTGGAAAAACGCCAATAGATATGTGCTCCCAAAAAGGCACATGGTCTGCTTAAACATCCTGGAGAGCTCAGGGAAGGTGGGTGGCAATTCTCTCCAACATTGTCCAAGGTTGTCTGCATTTCCACTCTCTCTGAACTTGGCTTTGAGTTCAGAATTGCACTGCAGGTCATTGAGCTCCATTTGAAGTACAGGAGAAGGAAAAGGGGTCAGCAAAAATTTTAAAAGTGTCACTGTGTGTCTTGAAATCAGGAAACCTGCGATCAAATTCCTCTTGTAGCTTCATAATGGCATCAGCATAGTTCTCACCACTGAATGGTGTGCCGACATCTGGGAGTGCCTTGCATGCTGAGAAATGGCAGAGGTTTGTCTTAGAGCTGGGCTTCCCATAACACAAGTTTTGTGGAGAATGCCCTCACATTATCATGGGCAGCACTGACAACCTGCCCCTGGCGTTGTAACTTCTTCTTCAGTACATTCAGCTCCTGAGTGATGTCAACAAGTAAAGCAAAGTCCATGAGCCATTTGGGATCACTTAACACAGAATCAGCCATCCCATCCTTCTCCATGAAGGCTTTCGCTTCTGCTCTCACCTCAAAAAATCTCTTCTGACTATGCATTGAAATCACAGCGAGAAACTCCTCCATCACTTGTCGTCAACACCACGAGGACATGCTGCGCGGTGCCAGCGTTGTCTGTGCCCTAATCAAGAGCGACTGAGTATGCTCAAAAACCTTTGGCTTTCTCACAAAGTTGATCATATACAGTGAGGAAAATAAGTATTTCAACACCCTGCTATTTTGCAAGTTCTCCCACTTAGAAATCATGGAGGGGTCTGAAATTGTCATCGTAGGTGCATGTCCACTGTGGGAGACATAATCTAAAAGAATATCCAGAAATCACAATGTATGCTTTTTTAACTATTTATTTGTATGATACAGTTGCAAATAAGTATTTGAACACCTGAGAAAATCAATGTTAATATTTGGTACAGTAGCCTTTGTTTGCAATTCCAGAGGTCAAACGTTTCCTGTAGTTTTTCACCAGGTTTGCACACACTGCAGAAGGGATTTTGGCCCACTCCTCCACACAGATCTTCTCTAGATCAGTCAGGCGTCTGGGCTGTGTATCTGAGAAACACGGAGTTTGAGCTCCCTCCAAAGATTCTCTATTGGGTTTAGGTCTGGAGACTGGCTAGGCCACGCCAGAACCTTGATATGCTTCTTACAGAGCCACTCCTTGGTTATCCTGGCTGTGTGCTTCGGGTCATTGTCATGTTGGAAGACCCAGCCTCGACCCATCTTCAATGCTCTAACTGAGGGAAGGAGGTTGTTCCCCAAAATCTCGCAATACATGGCCCGGTCATCCTCTCCTTAATACAGTGCAGTCGCCCTGCCCCATGTTCAGAAAAACACCCCCAAAGCATGATGCTACCACCCCCATGCTTCACAGTAGGGATGGTGTTCTTGGGATGGTACTCATCATTCTTCCTCCAAACACGGTTAGTGGAATTATGACCAAAAAGTTCTATTTTGGACTGATTGTATGGGGTGGACAGGTGTCTTTATGCAGCTAACGACCTCAAACAGGTGCATCTAATTTAGGATAATAAATGGAGTGGAGGTGGACATTTTGAAGGCAGACTAACAGGTCTTCGAGGGTCAGAATTGTAGCTGATAGACAGGTGTTCAAATACTTATTTGCAGCTGTATCATACAAATAAATAGTTAAAAAAATCATACATTGTGACTTCTGGATATTTTTTTTTAGATTATGTCTCTCACAGTGGACATGCACCTATGATGACAATTTCAGACCCCTCCATGATTTCTAAGTGGGAGAACTTGCAAAATAGCAGGGTGTTCAAATACTTATTTTCCTCACTGTATGTTTTGTGACAGGTCAAAAATGCTCTCTGCCACTGTTAGCTGAAAGGCTGATGTGGCTAAAATGACCCTTATTTTCCAGACAGACTTTACTTGCAACAAGTAACATGCACTTTTTGATGAACTCGCCTTCCTTGAGCTTCGGCTGCTGCTTTGTTCTTTGTTTGCTTTCTTGAATAAATCTTGTTGCCTCAAAAGACATTTTTTTTAAGATTGGCCACCCGGTGCTTTCTCTCATCACCCTGGTATTTTGTATACTCCTCAGCATGTCTAGTTGTTTAATGATGTCTGATGTTATATTCCTTGTATACCGCAACTTTCTCTGTGTAGATGAGACATGTAGGGATGCCTCTGTGCTCAACTAAAAAATATTCCTTCTCCCGTTTTCCCTGAAATAGCCTGTGCTCGTCGCCAACCTTTCTCTTTACGGCACGTTTTGAGACAGACATGAGGTTGCGTCCCAACAAGGTGAAAAGGTAAATTCTAGCTGATTCTAGGACTACCTGAGAGGGTGGCATCAGTACGGGACATGTGATAAGGCAGAGTGAGATTGATAAGACACAACAATAAGGTGAAAAAGGAAGGAACAGCAGAGTGGATGAGAAGTCATGAGTTTACATTTTTAACCGAGCTGCTGGCTGTAAATTTTGAGTGAAGCCATACAGACTTGTGGTTCAGTAAGAAAAATCTTAGGCCCTGTCGTTTTTTCTATTTTTTATCTTCTTCTTCTTCCCAACCTCAACAACAGGGAGAAAAGGCTGTTACCCGGAGTGGTTCATAAGCTTGATGCATGCTCTTCTTGCTAAAGTTATGACTGAAGGTTGTTTACATGGTTGCATACACTTTCACCTAATCCTGTTTACACAACTGTCTGTAGAGATTTACGAGAATTTTTTCTCTGACAACAAATCACTTTTACCAGATGGCGGGTTTGGTGATCCCTTGGATGTTATCACAAAGCACTTTACGGTTTCTGTTAGCCATTCACAGTGTTACTGCTGCATGGGTTCCTGATTTTCCAAACTACGGAGCGGCCCAAGGCCTAAATTACAGAACAAGGGTGCTAATTGAGCGGCAAAATGAGTGCCGTTAAAAGGAATTTGTGCTAAATTGTCGTTATCTGGGGGGCATGGGGTGTGAAATTCTTTGTCTAACTAATACATTATATGTTATTGAGTTGTATAATGGGAAGTGTAGGATCCAGCATTTAGGGAACTTGACCCATATCAGGGACTAAAAGATTTTTGATCTCCTGTGAGCCCCCAGCCTTTTGGGATCATCAAATTGCTGAGATGCCACTATGTATGTGATAGTTGCCTTAATTCCACACATTGCATATTACATACTGTTGATTTGCAGCACCCTCTTCATTGCAGTAGCTGCTCAAATCACCAACATGTCATGAAAAGTCAACATGTCATCGCAGTGCAACAGTTTTTGTAAACTCACCAAAATAGAGATGGATACTTTTTTCTAGCTTACTTTTTAATAGTGAACTTCATACAAGAAAGATGAATGACACCCTTTCAGTTGCTCAGCTTCCAGTCTACAAGGATTATTATTTTTATTGATATTATTTTGCTGCTGGCTTTTTTTCCCTAAAAACCAGCCTGAAAAACCTAAATTATTCATAATTCTGTTGATAGGTCTGTTTTTGTTATGTCAGCGGTTTAAATTTCACCTCCTATAATTTGATAAATCTCCCTTTTAAAAATGTTCCCATTGTCTGTGCTCTCAGTGAAGGTACAGTATTTGGAGCTGTAGTCTCATCTCTTCACAGTAGGGTCTGTAAAATAGTGTCAAAGAGTGATAAATCTCCCAGCACAGCAAATATAGAAATCTCTGGGGGGCCCTGAACTGTACTGCTGTGATTTATTTATTTATTTTCATTTCATCTACTTGTAAAAGATTCAGGAGAATGATAGCGGTGTCAATTCAGGAACTGCTCAAAGTTGGAGGCCATAAAATTACAGTTAAAATTGCCTGATTTGCCATTTGGTTAGCACGCCATTATTCAGTCTGACAGTAGCTTATTGTTTGCTATTTGCTACCAAACATTAAATGGCCTATTGTTATGCCTGATTTATCTGTCTGCTAGGTTTTACGTAGATTCCTGTTTACTGTGTCAATTTAGGCAAGATGTAATTTGGGACTTATTGACCATATGCTATGTCATTGCTGCTGTGCCCTCCAAGCCATGCTGCAGCCAGGTTTCTCTGGGGTCTTGGGGTCCATTCACACAGAGACACATTCTATAAAGATATGCATCGGAATGCCTAAATCTCTTTTGAGTGCACATGCTGATCTAAGCCGGTATTTGTCACTTGATTTGTTTCAGTGAGCACCCACAGCTAGCACACAGAGATCTTGGATCGGGGTTTTCTTATGCCGTTTTTGTCGGTGGGATGTTCATGCTGAGCTGAGCCATTAGCAAATGTAATCATTCATGCCATGCTAGCAAGGTGTTTTTCCACTGTGCAGCATGACAAGGTGATATAACTCATACCTTGATGATGTGTGCTGGTTTGCAAAAATCTCTGTAGTGCCTTTCACGTGCAGCTCTTTATTTAACACCTCACTCTGGCTCTTTTTGCTTGCTGTCTTCCTCCATGCAATATTTAAAGCTATAGTGCGCAACGTCCGTTACGTTCAAGCCATTGACAAATGAGTTGATACAAAGCTAGTCTATATCAACAGAGATTAATTTAGGGGGTTGCTCTGGTGCCACTGGAAGTTCTGTTGGATGTCCCTTATTTTCAGTCAGATGTCCATTACCTTCTGCTTTCTTTGTGTTGGCATTCCGGTGGATTTCTGTGATTAACTGCTCCTCAGATCTTTGCAGGGTAAATCCTGACAGCTAGCTAGACTAGCTGTCCAATCTGAGTTTTCTGTTGCACAACTAAAACAACCTATAAACGTACACAGATCTGGCAATGCGAGACTAATACAAAGCTATTCAAGCCTGTCAGCTCCACAAAACTCTCTGTCTCTCAGTATGGTAATGTTTATAAAATGGTGTCGTCCGGCGGCATTCATGCACAGAAGCATGAGTTATTGTTTTCACTGGAAAAGGACAATGGCAGTGTTCAACTGTGGAGACAAAGAGGAAATCAAATTTAGAAGATAATGTCATCTTCTGAAGAATCCTGATTTTTTCTTTTCTTTTTTTTTTCTTCTTTTTTTAACGTCTGTGTCCTCCTTGGGATAAACGCTACTAGCAACTGCTTGGAAGAGGGGGTATGGGAGTGGTGCGCTATCACCAAAGGATTGTGTCATGTGAATGTGCCGACAATGTTTTTATCATTGCTTAGATTTCTTCATGGGGTTGACAGAAACAATGGACTATAGCTTGAAAACTGACCAGTTGACCAAATTGTGAAAAATATGTCCATTTATTGGGATCCCTCTTTGAGCTTCATTTTGGCTCTTTAGAAAACTATGGGTGACGTCATACAGTTCATAGAGTCAATGGTAAAAACAGGCCCAGACCCAACTGATAAAGTTGGCTTCTAGTTGAACACATGGAAAAAGTTGGAATTGTTATCTAGAATATTGAAACAGAAGAGAGTAGACAAATTTAAGGAGGAACTTAATGTTTTGTGCATCATAGCATAACAAAAAGACTGATGTTATTGCGCATTTGATGTGACTTTTAGGGAGCTTAGACTTGCGACACATTTTCTGCACAAACTCAATTGACACTTGCTGCTTTACATATTTTGTGTGATCTATCCTGACAAACTACATACAAAGGCATTAGTATGGCTAAGTACAAAAGCTGTTGTCAGAATACCTGAGCCCTGTCATTACTGTCACCCTAATTTGTATGGTACAACCATTATTTCATTTATTGAGACATGAATGTTTGGTCATGTCAAGCTGTTGAAAGTGCAGCATTAATAAATTGGTTGCCGGGAGAAGAAAAACTGCAAATAAACTTGTTAGATGGAAACTGATTTTGCAGGTGCACATTTTAAAAGTGTCTGGCTCTCTCTAGTCTGTCATATAACATGGTGATGTAAGCTCAGTATTCAGAGAACGGGATTCACAGCAAACCTTTACCCATGCTGCTTTACACTCTTCCTTCTATTGTTTATTTCCATTTAACTGTTGGCACTAATGATCCTTTCATTCCAAGAACAATGCAAAGTTTCAAGAGCTGCACCTTTTTCTCCCTTTCATTAATTGTAAAATTTTATTCTGCTCATCTGGACAGTGTGTTTTTAGCTGTTTGTCTAGGCAGGGAGCTTGATGAAAAGCACGGTAGAAAAAATTGAAGGAAAAAATAAGCTTTTTCTTCAAATTAAACCCCCTGCCACATAAAGTTGACTTCAACCTGATAAACATTGTGCTTTTGGGAATAGTGCAATTGAAAACACACCAAACGCTATAGCAAATGCACCGCGTTCTACTGACTGAATGCATTTAAGTTCTTAAGGTTCATAAGGTGAAATGACTGATCAGTAGTCACAATTTGTAATCCTAAAAAGTATTACCAAAAAACAAACAAAACAAAACTACTTGGCCCTTTTTTTATACAGCTGTGAATCTATTTCAGTGGTTGGCTGAATTGGTGGCTGGATAGTCAGTCCCAAAAGTTATCTGGACTGCCTCCACCGCTAATTCAACATGCTGAATGGCCTAGAGGAAGATAATGTTGGATTTTTATTATTGTATGCTATGCTTGTCAAAACACTTTAGGTGTACAGGATCAACATGTAAACAGAAGCAACCACTGTTCTCAGTTTTCTGTCCTGGAGTTGCCCTAAACAGACGGCTGGTGTGACGTGGCAAACAAGAAGGAAATGGAAAAATATTCCATTAATCATGAAGACACCGGGAAGACAACTAAGCTGTCACCCATTCATCTCTTGCCGATTTTTCCCTTCTATGCTTCTTGATCTCTGATTCCTTGCTTCCTCCATCCATCCAATCTCACTTTATTACCTCCGTTTCCCTCTCGCCACTCCTTCTCTCAAATCATACAACCTCTAACCGTAGGTCTCTGGCTCCCAGTATTATTATTATTGTTATTAGTATTATTTATGTGGACAATTTTATAGGCACGTTTTTACTGTAGCTAGGAGACATGAAACCCCTTGGACTTAAACTTTTGGCTGTTAATACAAGCTTCTCCGCTTATATATGTCTAAGGCAGCTTTTGGAATTGGATTGTGCTGCAACAATATAATCTATGTTCCACTTATTTTTTTGTGAAAGTGCAAGACTGTCGAGAAACACAAACTTTTTTTTAAAGATTATTTTTTTGGCGCTGAAGGGGGGAGAGAGATGGGGGATGACACGCAGCAAAGGCCTGCAGGTCCAATTTGAACCCGGGGCGCTGCAGGACTCAGCCAGCATGGGGCAAACGCTCCCTCTAGGTGAGCGAGAGGCCGCCCCAAAAAAGTGCACACAGAAAAGGTATTGAACGCGACATACAAGACGTGTTTTTATTTTTTTTAAATTTTATTACAGGTTATGAAATGGTCTCATATTTAATACTGCTAGACGGCAGTGCGTTCTGCAGACAAACAGCAGCCGGATCCCCGGCGGATGGAAAGCTCTGCATTCGTCAGCAGAAAATAAATAAATAAATACCGGTAATAACTTCATAATACTAACCATTAAACTCCAGATCCACTCTAGCCCTCTTCTCTGCGGGGAAAACGATTGGTGTGGGAAAAGCAACATGTTCTTCTTTGGGTTAATTTGCAGATTGCAAACCAAGTTTAATTCTCATACCGCCATTATTGAGAGAGAGAGAGAGAGAGATGGTGGCCAACATTGATTGTGTGGCGGGCCGTCACAAATATATCAATGTATGGGAAAGACCGGCTACAGTAGATGGTGTTTGGCACGCCCCAAGTTTAGAGAAGCAGACAGGAGTACCGACACCAAAGCTTTGCAATGTCCTGCTGTGGACAGGGGCAGCAGGTAAACGTATGCTAGACATAAAATAAGGACCAGCTAAAAAAAAAAAATATTTGTTGTGTAAGTTTATGCTATATGTAGAATATTTTCACTGCTTTAACTTGCTGACGCCCTTTATGATGAGGAACTGAAGCTGTTAGCATTATTATAATCTGTGCTCTTTTCAAATCCACCAGACTCTTTTGACAAAACAGTAATTTTACCTTGCAGTGAGTTTCTGGTCTACGGCTGCCTCGATCACTCAGTTTGTTGTGTGACTTTGGTGTTTTTAAAGTTTTAGTTCGGATTCACCAAAGTCACACAATAGCAAACAAACTAACCGATCTAGGCAGCGGTGGACCTGCAACTCCTGTGTTCTGCAAGGTAAAATAATTTGTCAAAGGAGTCTGGGTGGCCTTGAATAGAATGATATTACAGCTTCAGTTCCCCATCAGAAAGGGCTGTCTGATGGCAAGGTAAAGCAGTAAAAATATTCTACATATATTCTGCCCCACACAGATATTGATTTTTCTAAAATAAGTTTTGTTGCTGCTCCAGTCCACAAGAGTACATTGCTTAGCTTCTGTGTTGGTAACGGGGGGCATGCCGACCCCCATCTACTGTGGGTAATACACTCAATATGGATAATACATCATACAACCCTGCTTCATAAAATCCAAACTATACCTTTAATACAAAAGGCTTGCAATCACAAGTCATCATAAGCTACTCCCATGGAGGGTTATAGATCTGGATTAAATATCTGTGATCTTTCTAAATGTCTTATTCCTCTTCATCAACACTCTTAAAACTTGCAGAGCCAAAGCAAATTCTTTGGCTGGTTGAGCAGTAATGTTCCCTCAAAAGGTATTGATGGTACAATAAAACTTCCAATTTTACTTGAAGACTAGGGCTCTTATTGCTGAGAGAGAGACACCTCACAGGTCATTAATGTCTGGTTGATTTATATATATGTCACACATAAAGATGAACTCTACAGTGGAGACAGAGCTCACATTATCTGGCTGTGCGGAATTTTAAAGGCAATAGTGTTATTTCATAATGGTTGCTGCCTGTTTGTGTGTGTGTGTGTGTGTGTGTGTGTGTGTGTGTGTATATGTATAGACTTCTTTATGTGTTCTTACAATGTGCTCGATTGTTACATGCTCCTACATTTATAGAGAAGAAAGAGGTGACCCAGAGTCTGGAGAACTACACCTCCAAGTGTCCGGGCGGAATGGAGGTCATCACGCTTCCTGATGGCCTGAAGCTCCCTCCTGTGCCCTTCACAAAGCTCCCCATTGTCCGGTAAGACAAGAGCGTGACTGATTGTTACTTTCATATATTTTGTCTCACATTGGCTCAATTTTTAACTTGGTAAAAATATCTTCCAAATGATTCATTTGGAGTAATTACAGTTCAGTAGCAAGCCATTAGTGCTAAATGATTGCATGAAAACACTGAATAGATAATTGGGGCTTTTAAGTGTCAATCACTTTGAAATTAGGCTTTCCACTAATCTTTAATGGAGTGTTAATTTCAAAAAAGGGTAGATTTGGACCTGTTCTCTTTGGAAATTGTTGGAAAAACATACACTTGTTTAAGTTAGTTCATTTGGAATTTTATTTTTGTCATCAAGTCCCATTACGAGACCAAGACAGTCTGTTAATACTGTTTAAATTCTCTTGCCTGTCTGTGGCATTGGTATGATAAATCTAGGTCATAATTATATATATTCTTTATTTAAAACGAGACTAAATGATGCCCTAAAACAGCTGGTTACTGTAGTCTTTGGAAACTTTTACTCAAACATTAAATATTATGCATGTTGTGGACTATTTTTGTTGTAAATGTGGTTTATTAATGCTTTGTTGATTTTTTTACGGCAGCACTATGTGTGATTGACTCAAAATAAATGTTAGGGTTAAGATGGAACATGTCACTCATTGTGTTTCATTGATGTGGGTTTGATAGGGATGTGCCAATCAAGTTTTTTTTTTTTTTTTTTTTTTGGCCCTCATCCCGGTATTGAGTTTTTACTGAACCAATACTTCTGTTTACCTGAATGTTTTACCTAAAAGGTTTTGGGAAAAGTAAGGACACCAGTTTTGTGCGTTTACAGTGATTAAATACCTTGCATGGCAGCAAAAAAACATCTCAATGCAAAACAAATTAATTCAGTTAGATTAGAATTGTTCCGCTTTGAAAGCCTGTGTTGCAAACGCAGTTTTTACGTTTTGAATAAAACTTCAAATTCTAAACTGAAAAGTACAAAGTTAACCTGGAGCTCATGAAGCCAGGGGGATTGTTCCACCAGAAATATTTAGAGTGCTCACAGCTTTTTTTAGTGTGAAAATAATAAGGTAAATATTTTTTTCCCCACATACTGCTGTTAGAAGGCTACTTTGGAAGCATTAGTGCTGGAGAGCTGGACACAGACCAAGAGAAACCAGGCAAAAAGTAGTTAAAAGTCTCCTAAGTCATTATTGCCTAACCATAAAGACTTTGATGTGTTAATGAGCAACGGTAACTTCCTTTGCAAGAGTCTTTATCTACGTGCTAGATTACATTGACAATGCATCTCTGGATAAATTAATAGCCCCTGGTCCCTGAAATTGAGGAGCACACACTTTCTTCAAGTGTTTTTATTGGTTTGCTGACCATGTAACCTTTCACAAAGAGCGGTATTATAAATCCCTTGCAGTGTACTGTAATAACAATAAATATTCATCACAAACACTTGGATGATACTGCATAAGCTGCTGTAACTCTAAAGATGCACCAACTAACTTACAGTGAGGTAAATAAGTATTTGAACACCCTGCTATTTTGCAAGTTCTCCCACTTAGAAATCATGGAGGGGTCTGAAATTGTCATCGTAGGTGCATGTCCACTGTGAGAGACTATTTATTTGTATGATACAGCTGCAAATAAGTATTTGAACACCCGAGAAAATCAATGTTAATATTTGTTACAGTTTCATGTTTAGCTTCTTCCATTTTCTAATGATTGCTCCAACAGTGGGCCTTTTTTCACCAAGTTGCTTGGTAATTTCCCCGTAGCCCTTTCCAGACTTGTGGAGGTGTACAATTTTGTCTCTAGTGTCTTTGGACAGGTCTTTGGCCTTGGACATGTTAGTAGTTGGATTCTTACTGATTGTATGGGTGGACAGGTGTCTTTATGCAGCTAACGACCTCAAACAGGTGCATCTAATTTAGGATAATAAATGGAGTGGAGGTGGACATTTTGAAGGCAGACTAACAGGTCTTTGAGGGTCAGAATTGTAGCTGATAAACAGGTGTTCAAATACTTATTTGCAGCTGTATCATACAAATAAATACTTAAAAACATTGTGATTTCTGGATTTTTTTTTAGATTATGTCTCTCACAGTGGACCTGCACCTACGATGACAATTTCAGACCCCTCCATAATTTCTAAGTGGAAGAACTTGCAAAATAGCAGGGTGTTCAAATACTTATTTTCCTCACTGTAGCAGTTTTTCTTTAGATGTGAGGGTGACATGACCAGTTCTGGTGTGAAATGTGCCTTTTAATGTATCTGGGAAATGACACTTACTCATGTCATTGTTGTGCGTTTACCTGTGATGCCCAAACTAGATCAGTGAAGCTCCTCAATCTGCCCGTCAGTCTGCGTCCTCACAAAGTGAAAGGCCTGCTGGGACAGAATATGTCCACCGCCAGCCCCTTCATCTACTCACCAATCATCATGCACAACAGAGGAGAGGAGCGTTGTAAGAAGATAGGTAAGCCCAACATCAATTAATCCTAATGTACTATAGATTCTCACTAGTCTGTTCTCATGAATCATTCTTTCAAAAAGCTACGAAAAGTTAAGCACTGTTATTTGTAAGCATTCCATGTTTTTTTTTTTTTTTTCTGTATTCACTACATTGACAGCCACGGTTAAACGGTTAACATGCAGGACTTTTGAGCCAGAGAGCGGAGTTTGCTTCCCAGGAAAAACTAAAGCCTTTCACCCAAGAAATATGTATGTATGTATGTATGTATGTATGTATGTATGTTCTTCAGGAGTGTTTTAATCCAAACTATGATTTTATCATTGCGGCAAAATGCTCATATTTTGTGGACTAAATTTAACTGTAACGTCCGCCAAAACAACTGGCAGCTCGTGGTGCTTTGTATCCGGCTCAAAGTCACCTATCTTCATATAACTCAACTACCAACTACTGCTAATACAACGGAAGTCTGTAGCCGGCGTCATGAAGCTCTATAGCGTTTTAAACAACTAGAAACTGGCGCTCGGCGTCATGGAGCTCGTAGAATATCCTACTGACCCGTTAATGAAAATGCATTGTTCTCACACACAGACTGTACAAGCACCCACCATTTGGGTTTGTTGGTTAAAGGTATATACTGACACCCAAGTGATTGAGGTTTCAGTGCTGGCTGCAAGCATTATGTTGAGGTTGTTTACATCTACAGCAGGTGACACATGTTGTAGTATTTGGCCTTTTCTAATGAAGTCTTCTGCATATGTGAAAACAGTTGTATAAAGTATTTGGTGGCAGGCCATTGGCTCAAGGCTACACACACCATCTCTCCAACCTCACTGTCAGCTGCAGAGTTACATTGTGGGTAATAAATCAATTCAATTCAATTTTATTTATAGTATCAATTCATAACAAGAGTTATCTCAAGACACTTTACAAGGACCCAACAGTTCTAGTAGTTTCCTCCAGAGCAAGCAACAGTGCAACAGTGGCAAAACTCCCCTTTGGGAAGAAACCTTGGACAGACCCAGGCTCTTGGTAGGCGGTGTCTGACGACCGGCTGGGGTTAGAATGAAGAGTGCCAATAACAGTCCCAAAAAGGAAAAAAAAAAAGTAGTTTGTAGTAGTTCATGGCATAGCAGGGCACTGTGCAGCATCACAAGGCACAGCAGGATGTAGCTGGGCACCGCAGATCGTGGCAGGGAAGGGAACGTGTAGCGGGACCATGGCGACAGCTGCAACCATGATTTTGGAGCCTCCCTGATCCGAGAAAACATGCTGGGAGAAAAAGAACAAAAGGACTCCGGGGAATGACTCCCCAGAGCTAGGTTAGTAACAAGCATTTCTGGGACATAGATGCACACAAAATAGGAAGATAGAAAGATAGGAGAGAGGAGCTCAGTGTGTCGAAGGAAGTCCCCCAGCTGTCTAAAACTATTACAGCATAACTAAGGGAGACATTGTAAAGAGAGGAGCCTGGTCAGGCAAGAACTCTCCCCAACCGGATTGGGCTGTATGCCAAGTCTCCCTTTAGTTTTATTATAATCTTGATTATATGATAGATGGATCTGACAACTATGACGAGAAGCAGGTAGGCCGGGTTAGGCGGACGCTGCAACTCCTCACTCCCTAACAATATTCAATTCTATGCCCTAACTATAAGCTTTATCAAAGCATAACCAAGAGAGACAGGGTAAAGAGAGGGGCCTGGTCAGGCTAGAAGTCTCCCCAACCGGATCGGGCTGTATGCCAAGTCTCCCTTTAGTTTTATTATATTCTTGATTATATGATAGATAAATCTGAAAACTATGACGAGAAGCAGGTGGGCCGAGTTAGGCGGACGCTGCGACTCCTCACTCCCTAACAATATTCAATTCTATGCCCTAACTATAAGCTTTATCAAAAAGGAAAGTCTTAAGCCTACTCTTAAATGTGGAGACGGTGTCTGCCTCCTGAACCCAAACTGGAACCTGGTTCCACAGGAGAGGAGCCTGATAGCTGAACCCTCTGGCTCCCGTTCTACTTTTAGAGACTCTAGGAACCACAAGTAATCCTGTATTCTGGGAGCGTTGTGCTCTTGTAGATTTGTAAGGTACTATGAGCTCTTTAAGATAAGATGGTGCCTGACCATGAAGAGCTTTGTAGGTGAGAAGAAGGATTTTAAATTCTTTTCTGGATTTTACAGGAAGCCAATGCAGAGAAGCTAAAACAGGAGAGATATGATCTCTTTTCTTGGTTCCTGTCAGAACACGTGCTGCAGCATTCTGGATCAGCTGAAGAGTCTTTATGGACTTTTTTGAGCAGCCTGATAATAAAGAATTGCAGTAATCCAGCCTAGAAGTAACAAATTCATGGACTAGTTTTTCTGCATCATTTTTAGACAGGATATTCCTGATTTTTGCAATATTACGTAGGTGAAAAAAGGCGATCCTTGAAATTTGCTTTATGTGAGAATTAAAGGACATGTCCTGATCAAAGATAACTCCAAGATTCCTCACAGTGGTGCTGGAGGCCAGGGTGATGCCATCCAGAGTAGCTATCTCTTTGGATAATGCGACACGGAGGTGCTTGGGTCCCAGAGCAATAACTTCAGTTTTATCTGAGTTTAACATTAGAAAATTACAGCTCATCCAGGTTTTAATCTCCTGAAGGCACATTTGAAGTTTAGCTAACTCATCAGTTTCATCCGGCTTGATTGATAGATATAATTGAGTATCATCTGCATAACAATGAAAATTTATGGAGTGCTTCCTGATAATATTGCCTAAAGGAAGCATATATAAAGTGAACAGGATTGGACCGAGCACAGATCCTTGTGGGACTCCATGACTAACTTTGGCGTGCACAGAGGATTCATCGTTAACATGAACAAACTGAGATCGATCTGATAAATGAGACTTAAACCAGCTTAGAGCAGTCCCTTTAATGCCAATTAAATGTTCCAATCTCTGTAATAAAATATGATTGAATATGATGAATATAATTGGTATCAAATGCAGCACTAAGATCTAATAACACCAGTACAGAGATAAGTCCTTTGTCTGATGCAATTAGGAGGTCATTAGTAATTTTCACAGGTGCTGTCTATGTGCTATGATTAACTCTAAATCCTGACTGAAAATCCTCAAATAAGCTGTTGCTATGCAGAAAGTCACATAGCTGTTTAGCGACTGCTTTCTCAAGAATCTTAGAGAGAAATGGAAGATTGGATATAGGTCTATAGTTGGCTAAAACTTCTGGATCAAGGTTGGGCTTTTTCAGAAGAGGTTTAATTACAGCTACTTTAAAGCTTCAGTAGGTAACTTTTGTAAAAATGTGTTTTTTTTACATATTTGTTAAAACTGTCACTATGTCTTGACAGTAGAATATGAGACAGATAATCTGTGAAAAAATCAAGCTCCTGTGGCTCCTCCCTATGCTCCTTCTGCCATTTGCAGAAATACACTGCTCCCGGTCAGAAACAACCAATCAGAGCCAGGAGGACTGTCTTAGCCGTGTCAATCACTCTCGTGTACGCGCTGCTCATACCCCTCCCTCGCACAGCGCGTACCGTGTTCAAGCTCAAGATTGCCAGTGTGCTGCAGCTGTGCTAATCGCGGAGAAACTACTTTTCAGGAAGACTGCCAATTTCTCGAGTGACACCTGCTCAGAAAACAAAGACAGGCAAACAGAAGAAGACCAATGACGAAAAGCGAGCTAAAAAGAATGAATTAAACCGAGCCCGAAATAAAACGAGGGTCAACATCGGAGCGGCTTTAACCGAGAATTTTCCAATTTGGTGGAACGCCAAATCTTCTCAAGTTTCCGCGCGATGTTTGCTTTAATTTGCGAGTTTCAGTGTTATACCATGGAGCTAACCGTCTTTGTTTTATTATCTTCCTTTTTTAGAGGGGCAACAGAGTCGAGTGTCATTCTCAGCGAGCCTGCAGCACTATCAACAAAATGATCGATTTGGGAGGAACTGAAATTAGCATAGGAGTCCTCCGTTACTTTGTGACTTGATAATGAATTAAATGCTAATGAATCACATCCTTAAATTTAGCTACAGCGCTATCAGATAGACATCTTGTATAGAAGGTTTTGCCTAATGGCGTGTAGTTCAGCAGTATAAACTCAAAAGTTATCAAACAGTGGTCAGATAGAAAGGGATTCTGTGGGAACACTATCAAATGTTTAATTTCAACACCATATACAAGAACAAGATCAAGGGTGTGGCCAAAATGGTGAGTCGGTTTATGAACACTTTGAGAGAAGCCAATAGAATCTAATAGAGCGATAAACGCAGTACTAAGGCTATCATTCTCATCGTCCACGTGAATATTAAAATCCCCTACAATAAGAACTTTGTCCGTTTTTAGCACTAAATTTGACAAAAACTCTGCAAATTCAGATAAGAATTCAGAGTATGGACCAGGTGCTCGGTACACTATAACAAATAGAACTGGTTGCAGTGATTTCCAACTTGGGTGTGAAAGACTAAGAACAAGACTTTCAAATGAGTTATAATTCAGTTTAGGTTTAGAGCTGATTATTAGACTAGAATCAAAGATAGCTGCAACTCCACCTCCTCGGCCTGTGCCTCGAGGAATGTGAGTATTAATATGACTGGGGGGGGGATTCATTTAGACTAACATATTCTCCATCACCCAGCCAGGTTTCAGTAAGACAAAATAAATCAATATTAGAATCTGATATTAATTCATTTACTAGTACACCTTTCGAAGAGAGAGATCTGATGTTTAAGAGTCCACATTTAATTCTCCTATTCTTTTGCACTATTGCACTTGTGGTTTTAATTGTTATAAGGTTTTCATGCACAGCTCCTCTTCTGTTTACCTTTGTTTTGAATAATTTTAATGGTCGGGGGCAGACACCGTCACTATGGGGTTTTGACTAGGTAACCCCTGGAATGGAGGAGCAGAGAAGTGTGTTAGACTGCGACTCTGCCTCCTGGTCCCAACTCTGGATTGTCAGGGATTAGGTCCATTCATAAACTTTTCAAGATTTCTAGAAATGAGAGCTGCTCCATCCCAAGTGGGATGAATGCCGTCCCTCCGAATCAGACCAGGTCTTCCCCAGAAAGACTGCCAGTGATCTACAAAGCCCACATCATTATCTGGACACCACTTCGATAGCCAGCGGCGAAATGACGACATGCGGCTATACATGTCATCACTGGTTATATTTGTCAAGGGTCCAGAAAAAACTACGGTGTCCGACATTGACTTTGCGTATGTACACACCGATTCAACATTGATCTTGGTGACCTCCGTTTGGCGTAACCGGGAGTCATTAACGACAACGTGAATAACAATCTTACTGTATTTACGTTTATCCTTAGCCAGCAGTTTCAGATAAGACTCGATGTCGCCACGAACAGTAAACCAGGAACCTTTTCCTGGCTGCTCAGGAGTTGCCGGGGGACGGCTACCAGAGGCTAGCTCAGGCTCAGGCCGGCCCGCACCGGCTACCGGGGGGTGGTTAGCTACAGTAACTAATGACTGATCTATCATGGTGCAGATCCGGACTTCTAACTCACTAAGCCTTGCCTCCATGTCTATAAATAAACTACACTTGTTACACATACCATTGTCGCTAAAGGATGCAGAGGAGTAACTAAACATCTCACACATCGAGCAAGAGAAAATAGGAAAGGGAGACGACATGGCTAACTGCTAAGCTAAAGTTGCTAGCAGCTAAGCTAAAGTACGGTAGCGTTAGCTACCAAGCGTTAAAAACAGCTGTTATTTAACGAAAGTCGCTTAAAAATTAAAAGATCTGTGAGTGCTTAGGCAGAACTACTATAAGAATAACTGTTTAGTGGACAGTTAGCAGCTGTAATAGCAAAGCTAAAAAACAGAACTGGTATTTAGTGAGCAGCAACACTCTACCAACTTGCTACCAACACACAAGCACTGGAAACGGAAATGAGTCAGGTACGCTTACCGTAATAGAGCTCAACAGTGTGGTTCTCGAAGTAAAAATGCCATTCATTCTCCATTTGGATTTTGATAATTAGCCATAATTTCTAAACAACTCACAACGACCTACGATTTAAGATTCAAGATTCCTTTTATTGTCATTCAACAAAAGACATAAATTGTTATTATGAACAAACAAGCATGGCTTCTTTGTAAAAACATGAATATAAACAAAATTTTGAAACTCTGATTTTATGCGCCTGTAGAAGCCAGAATTCCATATGAAATCAACCTTGATGTAAGAAAAACATGTACACCTCCCACAATCCTAAGAGTAATAGCGACCTCTCTAATTGGTGGAACTGCTAATATTGAAGTCAATGATCGTTAGTGTACAGTCTTGTACCTTTGCCTTGTTTGCCATTTTGTTCTTTTGCACTGTTTCAAATGTTTTATGGTCACAATTCATCTTGGAGCTGTATGGCTTGGTTCTAGGCTTCAAACAATAGATACGCATTTAATGAGACGTCAGTGGAAATATTGAACGGGGGAAAAATCACTTCCATAACGTGAGTTGTTAAAAAAAGTGTGCAGTCACTTGGTAGGCACTTGGTTTTGACAAGGAAGAAGGGATGGAATACAAAGATATGTCTGGTTCTGCTGCTTTGATTTGGTTCTTTTAGCTTTTTAATTTTAAACTGTCCATTGTGAATCCGACAATGTTGTAGATGCTCAATTGGTGTACTCTTTTAAGGGCTTATGGTTTTCATAAATATACTTTTTAGGTTCTTTGTTGCTCATCATATTTAGTGGTTGAACATCTTTAGCAGCCGTTGACTGGCGGAAGTCTACAACCCATAGACAACAGACCAAGCTTGGTATCCGGTGATGCTGTCCCAGGTCTGTACTGCAGCTTTTTCAGTTAGATTGAGATCTGGTCAAGAGGATTTTACTCTTTGGTCCTTAGTTAGCTGGAGGATTTGTGTTCTTGGGAATATTCTAGTTCCCATTTATTGATCTTGATAGCATCCAACCATGGCAGAAAGATGACAGATTCCTTATGGGGATGACATGGCACTGGCTTTTGTCTCTTCACTTCAGGCTAATTGCTGTGTCCTTGTCAAACTAGATGAGCATACCACAAGGTTTACAATTCTACATTAATTATAGTTGGTTGATATTGGCCAGCTGCTGTCATCTGTTATGTCTGCAGTAGCATCTACAAAATTTAAAATTATGTTTATTTCTATTCACCTGTACAAAAATGAAAAGTCTTGAGAGCTACATTTACCAGTGAAGTGTATGGAGAATATAATTGTAATCTGTAGACTGTACTGGGGAAAGGCATTCAAAATGGTCAGACAAAGAGATAATGTACACGTCCCAAAAACAAAAATTTTCTCCTCTAGGTCAATTTCAACAGCGCACTAACTCTTTCCTTTAATTACTTACATGCTGTGTAATGAAACCCATGCTGAATTGTGTGAATTTCTCCTAAATCGGTTTATAAAACATCTCAGTAACTAGATTAACAGACTGTGATTTCTTTTTCCATCAAGAAACAAATTGGTGGCATAAAAAGCAAAATGAAAACATATATACATATACATATATATATATATATATATATATATATATATATATATATATATATATATATATATATATATATATATATATATATATATATATATATATATATATATATGTATATATATATATGTATATGTATATATATATATGTATATGTATATATATATATACACACACACACACACACAGAGTGCCTTATATGTATATGTAGTATTCACACACCCCCAGAGTGCCTTGAAGTTTTCGACCTTTTGACACATTTCAGGCTTCAAACATAAAGATATACATTTTCTTAAGTGGGACACAATTGTGAAGTGGAACGAAATCTATTGGATATTTTTAACTTTTTTAGCAAATAAAAAACTGAAAAGTGGTGCGTGCAAAATTATTCGGCCCCCTTGCGTTAATACTTTGTAGAGCCACCTTTTGCTGTGATTACAGCTGCAAGTCGCTTGGGGTATGTCTCTATCAGTTTTGCACATCGAGAGACTGACATTCTTGCCCATTCTTCCTCGCAAAACAGCTCGAGCTCAGTGAGGTTGGATGGAGAGCGTTTGTGAACAGCAGTTTTCAGCTCTTTCCACAGATTCTCGATTGGATTCAGGTCTGGACTTTGACTTGGCCATTCTAACACCTGGATACGTTTATTTGTGAACCATTCCTTTGTAGATTTTGCTGTATGTTTGGGATCATTGTCTTGTTGGAAGATAAATCTCCGTCCCAGTTTCAGGTCTTTTGCAGACTCCAACAGGTTTTCATCCAGAATGGTCCTGTATTTGGCTGCATCCATCTTCCCCTCAATTTTAACCATCTTCCCTGTCCCTGCTGAAGAAAAGCAGGCCCAAACCATGGCTCTGACTCTGAATTAGGGTGTCTGTGTCTGTGTCTGTGTGTGTGTGTGTGTGTGTGTGTGTGTGTGTGTGTGTGTGTGTGTGTGTGTGTGTGTGTGTGTGTGTGTGTGTGTGTGTGTGTGTGTGTGTGTGTGTGTGTGTGTGTGTGTGGTGTGTCTTCACATTCTTTAAATCACAACGCTTTGAATCAGATTGATGTTCAGCTATAAAAGAAGGGGTCCTCTAATGGGAGATTGTTTTCCCTGTAATTGCTCTGAGACCTTGATTCTATTTACCTTGATGTGTGTGATAAACTATTAATTACAGTGGTATATGTGCATACAGGGAGGTGAACTTTACTAGTCTTGTAGGGGAAGCAGGGAGTGCGGTCAGTAAGTGTCTGGACAGTGACGCATTTCACATTGTGTCACATTGGATTTGAAATTAAACAATAACTATGAAGTTTAAGTGCTGACATCCAGCTTTAAGGGTGCTTTGGGGCGTTCACATCCACAGTAAGTTAGCATGTCTGTTGCCACAATTTCAGAATAATTTCAGAATAATGCATCAGGGCAGTGATGCCAGAATTACAGAGTCCTTTGCAGAAGGCAAAAAGATTTATCAAGGTCTTCTTCCGATAACAACACCAAAAATCATTTCCCCCCCAGACCAACATTATGAAAGACCTCTGTAAAACTGTCGACCGGACACCTCTGATTGCAAACAACATAAATTATTACTGTATGATGAGTTTTAAAACATTATTTTTAATGTGCAAAACTTTCCCAGAGCCCCAGAAGTTTTATGGGCCAAGCGGGACTGAGCAGGCAGGAGCAACTAATGTCCAGTGGGCTACACAATGTGGACGCAAACGAGGAAGTGGGAATACCTTTTGTATTTATGCACTTGCAATTTTAATTCAAATCAGCTTCTTGGAGTCTGGTATTTTGATATTCATCTCTATTTCTTCTCAGGGCTCCATATTCTCTCCATGACCGGCCTCCTTGTCATACTCTGATTTGATGTGCATTTTCCTTCCAAATAAGTTCCCTATTAAAAGGTTTGATTTCTTTAATGAAAAATTATGAAAATTCCAGAGCTTACAGAGCTAATATTATGCTTTTGTGCTCTTTCCCTTTTTTGTGTTGTAAATGTTGTTTGTGCTTGTAATATGTTTACAAAGTGAAAAAAAAACAAAGTCCCCCCCCACAAAGGGACTTACCATCTCTACAGAAAAAAAACTGTCCACAAACTGCTTCAAACAGCTCTGTTGTAGTCCAGCCTTTACTTCCGTGACTTCCGTCACTTTGTAACACGCGTTATAATGCTCGCCTAGCTACTAGTGTGGCACGCCAAAGATGGGATAGATGTGAGATGCCTTACTCTGTAGCTAAAAACAGAGAGTTCAACACAACGGGTGAAAAGAGGAGTTGCAGCAATGTGCAGTAAAATAAAAATATGGTGTGTTTTGAAAATTAAACCTATTCTGGTAAAACAGGGCTTGAGTCAATATTATTTTTTATCAAAGTACTATTTCTAAAGCTAAAAATAAACATATCATTTTTTTACCTACACGTATACAGCATTGCATTGTTCTTATTTAAAGTATTAACAAAATGCCCTCCAGAAATGTCTGAGGCGCTAATGACTAGTAATTTCAAATGAGTGTGTATGTATTATTCAGTATGTAATATGAATATTTAGATGATAGTTTAACAGAATATTTCTCTTTAGGTTTAACAGAATATTTCTCTGTAGGTTGCAGTAACACAAGTAGAACATCTTCAGTTCTTTCTCTCATCCAATAAAAGATGATTTTCTACTGCACATGAGAGGCCGTTTGACAAAATAATTTATTTGCCCTTTAGGGAGCACAGGCAATGTTTCACCAACCATGCAGCCATGCGTTGGCTCAAAATATTCATTATTGCTTTCTGCAATGTGGTTTGAAACAGATGCAGCCTTTGGAGATCATTGCAGAAAATGCTTGTCCAAACGTGAAATAAAAAAGTGATATTGCAACGCCACTTTTGTGTTTTCTCTTCAGATCGCTTTAGTGTAAACATAGCCTTAATTGGCTGGCTATGAGAGCATGCCTGTGAGCCAGGGATGAGGTCGTCTGGGGCTTTCCAGATATTTATATCACATATCTTTCTTTTGACTGAGTTAATTTCCCAAGCTGCATGGCTTGAGTTTGCCTTCCATAAATCTCTTTTCCTGCAAGGGGTCTTAGGTAGGGTTTTAAGGCTCTCTTTTGTAAGTCTATTCACAGCAATGGACTCTTCAAATGGACTACAGAATGTTACATTTCAAAATGGAGATGGGAATTGCTGCAGTGGGACTAAAGTAGTTTCTCAATCTAATCAACCCTTTCAACGTCTCATTCAGGAATGATTGATACTGCAGTGCAGAGCTTTAATCTCTTTAAATATTCTTTTTCTAAAAGTAAGACTTGCGCTCTTTCTAAAATCCAAGTTTTTCCTCTAAAGATGCAGCCGCCATAATTAAGGTTGGGTACCTTTTTACATCTGAACCAATACTAGTTCCGATACCAGTACCTGAAATCCAGGTTCCCGGTACCCAACGGTACTTTTTTGGTACTTTTGCTCTGTAATTACAAACAAATTATTTTAGTTGTAAATATATTTCCAAACATATTATATTAGAACATTATGTTATTTATTTAGAATGTTTTACACTGACAGAAATTAAACAATAATAAAAATAAAACCCATCCCTCTCTCCTCCCCACACCCATCCCTACAACCTATTAAATTGAATAATTATTCATTTCTTACTCACTGTAACTTTTATTCTTGTATTTGTATATTATTATTTTGTAGTCTGTTTTATTTTCATCATGACCATTTTTGAATTGCCTTGTTGCTGAAAGGTGCTGTAGAAATAAAGTTGCCTTGCCTTACAACCTTAGCCTGTCAGGCAGTCCCCAGGTCAGAGAAACAACTGTAGTGAACCAACACTTGGTAGTACCGATGTGATTTGGTACCGGTAAAGGCCCAGGGTTTGGTACCCAACCCCAGCCATAATGCATTGCTACCTTAGCTGTTACAGTTCCCATTTCTCTGGAGTCGATTTGATTAGGTCCTAACATAAGTTGATCTCATTATCCCTGCTGTTAGCGCATCACAACAGCTCAATAAATGTCATTCTCTGAACTAAAAATGACCCATTGAAATGGAAAGGTCCTATCACGCCCTTAACAGCTCCAGCAATTCAAACTAATGTGATTCCCCTCGGTATATTAAATGTGTATATACGCTACGTGGTCCAAAGCATATGTACACCCGCACATTACACTCATATGTGATTACTGAACATCTTATTCCAAACCCATGGGCATTAATATGCTGCTGTAATGGCCTCCAAGCTCCTCAGAAGGCTTTTTTGCATGGTTTGGAACCTGGCGGCAGAGATTTGCTCTTATTCTGCCATTAGTCTAAGCATTAGCCCTGCTGAAAAAAAGGAATAATTTCAATGAGGCCTCTTTGACTCTGTTTACTTGGTTTTACGATGCGCCTTGGCAAATTGGATCACGCAAGTCGTCAGTGCTAAATACAAGTGTAAACAACCACCAGACTTATTCTGATCTGATCACTCAAATCACGTTATCAAGGTGGTCTGGGACGCATTTGACCACAAAATCTTTTGTAATGTAAACGTTAATGTGTCCTGATGAGTTCCCAACAAGGACATACAGTAACACAAAAATACATCATCATTGCAGGATGTGGTGGCTGTTTTGGTGACCGGGCGCCAACACTCTTTAACATGCCCATTGCACAAAGAGTAAGATGACATTTTGTGTGACCGTCCATTGTTTTTTTTTAATCTCTGGAAGGAGATGTATTTGATTCTGCTGACAGCAATATGTCCAGCTGTACCAACACAAATGCTAAAGTGACTGACAAGAGTGTGGGTGTAATGATTGTGTGCAGGCCCTTTGAACTTCAAGCTGAAGTGACATAGTCATGAAGTGTAGGCAGTTCAGTTTTTGTAAAGTAGTCCAGTGAGATTTTGGATCACGGATTGGATCAAATCTTGGAAATGGGTTTTTAAAAGCAAAAGAGGGATTCCGAATTCAAATCAGATCATGTAATCCAATTTTACATTTGATCTGAATCAAACCTGCCCTTTGGTTTATTAAAACTTTGACCTTGATTTGGAAAAAAAAACAGGATTATCCTGATCCCATCAGAAGGGTGGATTCAGTTGTGATTTTTAGAACCAAATAAAATCAGTTTAAGTGATCATAAAATAAATGTTTACTGATGATCTATACATTCCTTCATATTTGAAGCATTAATGAAGCATGTCCCATCTAATGAGATATGGACTATTGTATATTTTTTGTTTTGTTGTTTAACATTGTAACAAAGGTTTCTGTTGATTACAGTGGTTCTGTTTCTTAAAATGAAAACAAACAATGGCTATTTGTGGCCACCGGTATTTTATTTACCTGTTGTTCTTTGCTAAGCCAGACGGCTACACTGTTGGTTCCATTGAAGGCTCTGGTGAACAGGATTTGGTAATCCTGAAATTTGGCAATTGGATCACTGTGATCCAATCCAGTGTTTCTTTAAAAACTGGCATAAAAGTAAGATGGATCAGGTGATGTTGGATAGCAAAACATGGGATTTCCAAATCCATATTAATTTGATCCAGATAAAACATTTTAAAAAACTGGGCCCTGGAGACCTTTTTTTATTATAATTTGTTGGGCATTTTAGGCCTTTATTTGGATAGGACCACTTATACTTGAAAGGAAAGAGAGAAGGGGAATGACATGCAAGGGTTGCAGGTTGGAGTCAAACACGCGGCCGCTGCGCCGAGGAGCAAACCGGCATATATGGTCGCCCACTCTACCAGGGGAGCTAAGGGTTAGGGTTAACATAATCTATCACTGACTGTTGCATTGGATCTGCAATATAGCCTCATGGCATATTTCCCTCAGCTCGTTAACAATCAATGGGTTTTAATACCACTGACATCTTATTTTTAAATGTGTATGTCTCTTTTCTTTTAATAGACTTCCAGTGGGTTCAAGGAGATGTTTGTGAAGTACAGCTCATGGTCTACAACCCCATGCCTTATGAATTGCGTGTGGAGAACATGGTAAGTGTAATTTATTTAAACTTTATTACTCTTCAAATGTACTGTAATGCCATGCTAAGCGATTGGAGTGCTTGGTAAATGGGAATATTTGAATATCTAGCCACAGCTTTGTGAAAACAGAAGGTTGCTGACTTGCTTTTCTTGCAGTAGTAGTACAAACAGTCCCTCTGCAACCACCTGAGTAGTGCAAGTGATGAGGCGTTCATAGTCATCCTTGATAGCCTAATTAAGGGCAAGGTAACATCTTTTTTGATAGCTTAATATCGTAACAATTGTAGAAGAAGTATTTTTGCTCCCGACTGTTAGAAAACATCACGAGGGAGAGGCACAGCCCCTGTAGTACTATTACTTTTACGGTTTCACACACCATCCTGTGAGACCAGGTTCTGTATTGAGGTAAACATAAGGCAATTTGGCTCTCCTTTTCTTTGCACAATACACTTTAAGAGCCATCAGACATTAGGCAGTTCAAAAATAATAGTGCTATTTAAATTCAGAAGGACCTCCAACTGTACTGTTGACCTACACTTGTGCAACATCCATTTCCAATTAATTGTCTTTGTCAGTCCCTTTACCACTCCTTCTCAACTCACCACTTGAGCCACTTATCAGGTGCAAGGGTGCAAAAGACTACCACAAAAAATTTCTTCCTGCTCACTGCTGTGTCTGTTTATGAATGCAGCAATGTAGGACAAAGTAATCATCATGCTCAATAAAAGGCCAGCAGGCGGAGGCCTACTTTCAGCTGCTAGGTGACAGCAGCACACACAGAAGCTCACGCAATGTACTACCTGTCAGAAGTGATGTTGCCTTTAATTATTTGGAAAGTTGGGAACAAATTGCCATGAAAGTTTGGTGGCAGAGTGTGAACGGAGACACCGGCCTCTTAATTGTGGCGGCTGTCTCCAAGCTGATGCCAAATAGACTTGGACAGGTCTCGCTGGTTGATTTAGCCTCCCTGCCTCGTCTGATAATGGCTCATGCTGTTACAGACACAGGAAATTCATGCCGCCTCCGGTTTGGAACATCTGGAAAGTGTAATCTCAACCAGGCAGTTTTCTGAGTGTGCATTTGTTATATTGCTCCAGTGAATTTGCCAAATTTGTGTCTGATAAATATTGTCTGCTAGATAACAAAGTATGGCTGCAAAAGAGAAAATTGCGGAGTTTATTTCACGTATACAAAAGAGTGACTTTTACAATTAAACAAATAATAATACAGAACTTAAAAAGCAAAATACAAATCTGTGGGAAATTATTTATTTTTGTTCACGTTGATATAGTCTTGGATTGATTGATCAAAATGAATCAAGTAATTTATTAATTGATGAACACAAAATTACAACAACAATTTTGATACTCATTAATGATTTGTCATATCAATCAAAAAATCCTACATTTGCTACTGCGGGCTTTTACAATGTGATGATTTGTTGCTTAACAGCATTGTCAAATAAATATATCTTTGTTTACCTTGAACATTCTCCTTTACCCATTCACCCACCTCCCTTAACCCTGACCTCTGGCCAGCAATGCACATTATTCAGAAAATATAGAATTATCAAACATAAATGGCAGGCTGAACAGGGCCAATAAAATAAAATTATGTATATACATATAAATAAATAACCACAAATAAGGAAAATAAAAAATAAAATAAAAGATCTCCAGGTGGCATTACATCTTCAATAGCTGTATGTCACCTGTGTCACAGACAGGCGGGCCTCTTGGTCATCAAGTTGCCAGTTAAAATACATCTTTACAGTTTTATAGACAAAGCAAATAAAATAATTATTATAAAAAGTAAAGGTTAGTAAGTCCAAAGGAACAATTATGTTTTTTCTGATTGTTACAATTTCCTAAATTACTTTAATATCAAGAAATTAGCATTACAAATGTTTTGAAGAACAATGTCGATACGGCTTTGAGTTGTGTGAGAAATCAGCCGGTTCAGCAATAGAAGGACTCTAATAAGAATTCTCTATGGGCCCAAAATCGCAAAAGCCTGAAAAATGCACTTGATTGAAGCGCCATCTGAAGTTCAGGGAGTTACTGTACTTCTTACAAAATATGAGCTGCCGGTTCGCAGAGTCGCTGCGAGGTCAAATAGTCAATCAGACGAGGTCAAATAGTGATGAGGATGTCATTAACTACTCCCACCTGCAGGTGAATTGATCAGGTCACAGATGGAGGCTGAGGCCATATATGGCAGCTGGGAACCTCAGGTGGTGTTGTAGAGTCAAGCAGGTAGAGACAGAGCTGCCAAGAGCTCCTCTCTAGACATGATAAAGTGACTTTTGGCCCGTTGGACCTGAGCAGGCATCTATCTGCTGTATATAAACCAGCTCAGACCAGAGGAGCATCTATCTGCTGTATATAAACCAGCTCAAACCGAAGGAGCATCTATCTGCTGTATATAAACAACTCAGACGGGAGGAGCATCTATCTGCTGTATATAAACCAGCTCAAACCGGAGGAGCGTCTGTCTGCTGTATATAAACCAGCTCAGACCAGAGGAGCATCTATCTGCTGTATATAAACCAGCTCAGACCAGAGGAGCATCTATCTGCTGTATATAAACCAGCTCAGACCAGAGGAGCATCTATCTGCTGTATATAAACCAGCTCAGACCAGAGGAGCATCTATCTGCTGTATATAAACCAGCTCAAACCAAAGGAGCATCTATCTGCTGTATATAAACCAGCTCAAACCAAAGGAGCATCTATCTGCTGTATATAAACAACTCAGACAGGAGGAGCATCTATCTGCTGTATATAAACCAGCTCAGACCAGAGGAGCTGTCTGTCTGCTGTATATAAACCTTCTCAGACCAGAGGAGCATCTATCTGCTGTATATAAACCAGCTCAGACCAGAGGAGCATCTATCTGCTGTATATAAACCAGCTCAGACCAGAGGAGCATCTATCTGCTGTATATAAACCAGCTCAGACCACAGGAGCATCTATCTGCTGTATATAAACCAGCTCAGACCAGAGGAGCATCTATCTGCTGTATATAAACCAGCTCAGACCAGAGGAGCATGTATCTGCTGTATATAAACCAGCTCAGACCAGAGGAGCATCTATCTGCTGTATATAAACCAGCTCAGACCAGAGGAGCATCTATCTGCTGTATATAAACCAGCTCAACCAGAGGAGCATCTATCTGCTGTATATAAACCAGCTCAGACCACAGGAGCATCTATCTGCTGTATATAAACCAGCTCAGACCAGAGGAGCATCTATCTGCTGTATATCTATCTGCTGCTGTATATAAACCAGCTCAGACCAGAGGAGCATCTATCTGCTGTATATAAACCAGCTCAGACCAGAGGAGCATCTATCTGCTGTATATAAACCAGCTCAAACCAGAGGAGCATCTATCTGCTGTATATAAACCAGCTCAGACCACAGGAGCATCTATCTGCTGTATATAAACCAGCTCAGACCACAGGAGCATCTATCTGCTGTATATAAACCAGCTCAGACCACAGGAGCATCTATCTGCTGTCTGCTGTATATAAACCAGCTCAGACCAGAGGAGCATCTATCTGCTGTATATAAACCAGCTCAGACCAGAGGAGCATCTATCTGCTGTATATAAACCAGCTCAGACCAGAGGAGCATCTATCTGCTGTATATAAACCAGCTCAGACCAGAGGAGCATCTATCTGCTGTATAGCTAAACCAGCTCAGACCAGAGGAGCATCTATCTGCTGTATATAAACCAGCTCAGACCAGAGGAGCATCTATCTGCTGTATATAAACCAGCTCAGACCACAGGAGCATCTATCTGCTGTATATAAACCAGCTCAGACCAGAGGAGCATCTATCTGCTGTATATAAACCAGCTCAGACCACAGGAGCATCTATCTGCTGTATATAAACCAGCTCAGACCACAGGAGCATCTATCTGCTGTATATAAACCAGCTCAGACCAGAGGAGCATCTATCTGCTGTATATAAACCAGCTCAGACCAGAGGAGCATCTATCTGCTGTATATAAACCAGCTCAGACCAGAGGAGCATCTATCTGCTGTATATAAACCAGCTCAGACCAGAGGAGCATCTATCTGCTGTATATAAACCAGCTCAGACCACAGGAGCATCTATCTGCTGTATATAAACCAGCTCAGACCAGAGGAGCATCTATCTGCTGTATATAAACCAGCTCAGACCAGAGGAGCATCTATCTGCTGTATATAAACCAGCTCAGACCAGAGGAGCATCTATCTGCTGTATATAAACCAGCTCAGACCAGAGGAGCATCTATCTGCTGTATATAAACCAGCTCAGACCAGAGGAGCATCTATCTGCTGTATATAAACCAGCTCAAACCGAAGGAGCATCTATCTGCTGTATATAAACCAGCTCAGACCACAGGAGCATCTATCTGCTGTATATAAACCAGCTCAGACCACAGGAGCATCTATCTGCTGTATATAAACCAGCTCAGACCAGAGGAGCATCTATCTGCTGTATATAAACCAGCTCAGACCAGAGGAGCATCTATCTGCTGTATATAAACCAGCTCAAACCGAAGGAGCATCTATCTGCTGTATATAAACCAGCTCAGACCACAGGAGCATCTATCTGCTGTATATAAACCAGCTCAGACCACAGGAGCATCTATCTGCTGTATATAAACCAGCTCAGACCAGAGGAGCATCTATCTGCTGTATATAAACCAGCTCAGACCAGAGGAGCATCTATCTGCTGTATATAAACCAGCTCAGACCAGAGGAGCATCTATCTGCTGTATATAAACCAGCTCAGACCAGAGGAGCATCTATCTGCTGTATATAAACCAGCTCAGACCAGAGGAGCATCTATCTGCTGTATATAAACCAGCTCAGACCACAGGAGCATCTATCTGCTGTATATAAACCAGCTCAGACCAGAGGAGCATCTATCTGCTGTATATAAACCAGCTCAGACCAGAGGAGCATCTATCTGCTGTATATAAACCAGCTCAGACCAGAGGAGCATCTATCTGCTGTATATAAACCAGCTCAGACCAGAGGAGCATCTATCTGCTGTATATAAACCAGCTCAAACCGAAGGAGCATCTATCTGCTGTATATAAACCAGCTCAGACCACAGGAGCATCTATCTGCTGTATATAAACCAGCTCAGACCACAGGAGCATCTATCTGCTGTATATAAACCAGCTCAGACCACAGGAGCATCTATCTGCTGTATATACACCAGCTCAGACCAGAGGAGCATCTATCTGCTGTATATAAACCAGCTCAGACCAGAGGAGCATCTATCTGCTGTATATAAACCAGCTCAGACCAGAGGAGCATCTATCTGCTGTATATAAACCAGCTCAGACCAGAGTAGCATCTATCTGCTGTATATAAACCAGCTCAGACCAGAGGAGCATCTATCTGCTGTATATAAACCAGCTCAGACCAGAGGAGCATCTATCTGCTGTATATAAACCAGCTCAGACCAGAGGAGCATCTATCTGCTGTATATAAACTAGCTCTCTGGAGTACACACAAGGTCACTTTTCCATCTTCCGTCACCAAGGTGATCCTGTAATTTAGCTCCTTCACAGTCGCTACACGACTTCAGCACTAATACAGCTTTGTTTTGTGCTTTATTGATTATTCTACAAAGTGGAGGGTATTTTTTTTTTATTTCTTTTTTACACAATCCCCAACCCCACCCTTTTTATTTTCAGAGGGGTTACTGTCTGATGCTTCTGTCTCCCCTCAAACAAGGGTGGGATATTTATTAGCTTTTTTTTAAAATGACAAATCATGTTTTTAGTTTTATCTGTTTACTGAACCTAGGTCAGTTGAGTTATTTGCAGTACATATGGATTAATCACTTGCTTCAGTAAGAAAGCAAGGAATAAAATATATCATATTGTATGATTGAAATGTGAGAAATTGAAATGGGTTGTAAAGGAGATGGTGTTTTATTTAATGCCTAGTGTTGCAATTGTGAGCCGATTCATACTAAAGTAGATTTCTGTCTTGGGAATCTGTGTTTTTTATTTTGTCTGGCTTTCTCCGCATGACTTGTTTGTTGCTATCAGCTGTGCAGTAAGTAGAACAGATAAATAATTGTGACCACAAATGTTAATCATGTGATTATCATAGTGTTAGTTAAAGCAAAACCAAAGGTCAACTGCACACTGTCAGTTTGCAATGTGAAGTCAATCCAGAGCAGCTCAAACAATACAATGCACATTCTCTAATCGTTATTGTAAGTGAAACAGGCTAACTAACCTTTTCAAGGCTGGATGCAAATGAACTATTTCCAATAGGTTAACACTGATACTTCTGCTATCCAATAAAGGCGAATAATGTCCTGAAGTGAATGCAAGGAGAGTTTAAATCACAGCAGTGGCACCTCAGAGGCCCAGCTCTTCGGCAGCCTTCCCTCTAGTGAGGTAGTGTCTGCTGTTAGGGATTGATGCAGTCATTACGTCACCTCAGTCTGCCTCGTGCAACCAGGCAGTGTGTACTGGGAATGTAAATAAAGTTATTCTAATGGGGGCATGAGTGAACATTCAGAGAATATGTTAAAGGCACATGAAGGGCTTTTCTGACTACAAATAAGACTTGGGTGATATGGGCTGCTTTTGTCATTGCAGGCAATTTGACAAGTATACTGTGTCATTCAATTGTATTTATTCATAAAAACATATTTAACAGACTATTGAGATCCTGCATTTGACATCACAGCCTGAAACCACACTATTTAAAAAAATATATATATATAATTATTACAAGATAATGTAATAACACAAGTACACAGCCTTTGAAGTAAACCATGCCTTAGTACAATGGATATAAGTGGCCAAACCTTTTAAGACAGGACCCAAGTTGAAGGAAACCAGAATTATCCTTTGAGAATTTTTATTATTTTTATATAATTGCTATTTCTACATTTACTACAGAAAATGTCATTAAAGGGATCAGAGTTACCCATTGGACAGCCAGCTCGAGATAGAATGGAATGTTCTGGTCTCTGCAACGCCCATTGAGAATTCGGACAGCTGAAATTCAAAGCTGTCTGATCCCTCTTCCCTCTATGTTGTGATCTGCAGGACTTATTTTCAATCACTTCTCAGGCTCACATGGCTCTCAAGTGGCTATTTACCATGGAGAGCAATTTTCTCCAATGGAAATGGCCATATCAGGCTGACAGTGATTTAATCTTCAAGACATCATGGGTAGATTAAGATGATGAATCACATGAAACAGTTGGAGAGGTACTTCACACGGAACTGTAACTGGAGAATGGGTCAGCATCACATCACTCTGCGTTTTCAAAGGGAAAACTGAGAAAGAATTAGGGCCTTCTTTGCATGCAATGCACAAACAGTTAAATAAGAACCGAGAAGTTTGTTTGTACGTTTCTATTGTTTCGAAAATCTGATAGCCGTACAAAACCTTCTCACTATGGTGCTCTTTGTGATGGGAGCATTTTTTTCCCACACGGAAAGCAGGTTTTTAACTTTCATTCTTTGCTGAATCAGATTTACAGGTGGAAAATAAACTTTTCTCATAATAATCACAAAGAAACATTTACAGCTATGGCCTTATTGAGTGCTTGTGCTAACACAGATTCAAGGGTTTTCACAATATCTTTTGTTCTCATCTTTTTATTTAAACTGGCTCATGCCATCATTTGCCAAGAACATTTTACTTTTTCCGTTTGTGTTTGGTTTTGCTTCTGTATGTATTATACTTCTATCTTTTCTTGTTTTCAGGGTTTGCTGACATCTGGAGTAGAGTTTGAATCTCTGCCTGCTGCGCTGTCCCTGCCTGCAGAGTCTGGCCTGTACCCCGTCACTCTGGTTGGCGTCCCACGTACAGCTGGCAACATCACAGTCAATGGTGAAGCCATCTGAAAACTGATTTATTTCCTATACTCAGATGTTGCACAAAATGAATGAATGAAAAAAAACAACAACAACTTGGCTTCTGTTCTTCAAAACATCGCCCATTCATTCCTTATATTGTGTATTTGAACCCAGGTTACCACACGTCAGTGTTTGGTGTAAACAGTGATTGCCTGTTGGAGGGCCTGCCTGCTGTGAAGACTAGTGGATGTTTGGTGGAGGTCATTCCCTCACTTCCTCGTCTCCAGCTCAGCACATCACTACCACGGTCAGAAACTCTCTGAATTTGCAACATGACATCATGACTTTGCTTAAACATACACATACATGCACGCATTTTGAATTTGAAACATACAATTTGAAAACATACACTTGGCGTGTTATAACAAGAAGAAAGCGACATTTGATTTTAGGAAACGTGACACACGGTTGGGTTTAGGAAATAAAGAACCGGTTGGGTTTAGGAAAAGAAGGAGGGGGTTGGTTTTAGTAAAAAAAGAAACCAACGGTTGAGTTTAGGAAATGTGACACGTGGGACACAATCCCTGGTCTCCTGGGTGAATGTTCAGTGTTTTATCCCTCCTCGATCCCGACCACCCTCCCTACACAGATTTTTGCCCTCTTACACTACTTGCTACGGCATAAATTCACACGTAATCACAAGATCGATGGAGGCTACGTTGATAAACAGGCTAAAAAGCAATTATGACCCTTTATAACACGCCAATAATGGCATACAAATTGGTGTGTCATACATACACCATTTCATGAGATCAGTCTGCTGAATTTGGGTATTTTCATGCTCATGTGTTTAACTAAACACCAACACAACATAACGGGGGCTACACATTTGTGTTAATGCAAAGTTTGGTAATGCCCACACTATTTAAACAACTAGCTAACTGAATCATTTGACAAGTTTACAGGGGGAGTCCCTAAGTAGGACAGTGACATATTCTTCATTTTGTAGACTCTGTACTCTAGCACAATGGATATGAAATGAGTATCAGATTAAAGTGTTAGGTAAAAGGTTGAACTTCATTAGATAAACTGATCTAATGGGACCAACATTTATATAATGAATGAATGAATTAAAATTATTATATTTATAGGACCTTCATTGTGGTCTCTTTAGTAAGTGAAACACATGCTCAATTCACTTCACCTACATTGTTTTTATTCCACTCATGGAAACAGACACATTTTATTATCCAACCATAAATTATTTGCTATATTTCATCACATATCCATGATCGGAAAGGAGGCAAAGACAACAATCTTATTTTACCAGCCCCTTCCTCATATGAGACAACAAACAGAAATAGATAGACTGTCAGTCATTTATCATTCAATTTTACCGAGAAATAAGAGAGAGAAGACCAAGATACAAAATTAAAAATAATAGTAAATAAATAAAAATAAAATACTGTACTGGCAACTTCAATTTTTCTTCTTCTTTTCTTTATGCATTTTGTGTACTACCCAATAAAATTGAATTGAGGTCTGGTGACAGACTGTACAGACAAGCATATTGGCCATAAAAGTATAAAAGGGCAACACGTCCTAAACTGTTCACACACGATTGATGTGAACACCATCAAACACGGTTAAAGCTGAGAGTCAGCACTTTACCTTCATAGCTGTTTTTTCTTTTCACATCCATTGTGCTGGAGTACATAGCCAAAACAATGAAAAATGGGCCACTGTTCTACTCACAGACTGCACTTGGTCTAGTGTTGATATTCCATATACTAATAAGTAACAAAGGTAAATGTTCATGAGTGTGTCATTTGCCTATTTGATATGTTGTCACACACAAATCCTATCGGGGAATGATGCAGGATAATCAACATCCTTTAAATCCTCATATGCCAGATTAATTACCTGAAAGTTGCCCAGAAATTTGTATAATTTAAAAATAATCCAGACTGTAAATTGTTGCTGTTCTCATAAAAGTTTAAAGGGTAATTAACAAGTAAGTATTGCACATTTAACTCAAGCACTGTCCAGGCTCTTGTGCATTGAAACACTTAAAGGTCCAGTGTGTAATGTGTTTAGTTGTTCATTATCAAAATCGGTGTTGCCCGTTCACAAACTTGTCCTTTATCATAGATTTTTACCACCTCCATCAATTCCAAGTATTCTAATGCTAATAGATATCGTCGCTTACCAACCCCGGCAAGTTAGAAGAAGGAAACTTGGTCGACCACGTGTATTCAAAATCCAAATTTCAGGAACAGGAGTCTTCTTCTTTGCCCAGAAAAAGAAAATGGATATCGAAAAGAGTAAGAGACCGACATTTTGTAGCGTGACGGCTACCGTAGCTGTAATACATACTTTGATCTGCGTGGTGCGAGAAAGTTGATTGCAGTGTATGATCTCAAAGCTAGACGGGAGAAAGTCCTACACTTTTGACCTTTTTAAGATACAACAATACAAACAAATCAAACCTTGGCTGCTTGACTTGTAACTTGTAAACTGATGATATTTGTAACAGAGCATTTCTCCTATGTCAGAAATAGTTGCAGTCCTCTCAACTTAAACATCAGAGTAGCAGGTGAATTTGTTTTTGTGTACGGTGAAATCACATTTTTGTAAAAGTAGGAAACATAAGAGGAGAAATCATGGGTTAAATTACTGCAAGTAAAGCACCCTGTTGGAGTGTTTTAAATCATTCTGACAGGCGAGCTGCTGAAAAATCCACTATTTACTGTAGGTCACGTCTGTAAGTACAGCACTTCACCAGCTTTTGATGTGGAAAATGTTGTCTCCAGTGTTGGAAGCGTATCGCAGCAGATACATGAAGCAAATAGAATACCAATGCTATTCAGTATGCAGTCTGTTGGATGCTCTTGCTGGCTCCACAGGCAGACCTTCAGCTTTGACCTCAGTTGAAGAGGTGCCTCATAAACGTCTCGGATATCCTTTTGCCTCCAGCACAGCAAGTTTCAGTCTTGCAACTTCCCTTTTTTTTCAGATTACTACATCTAACATCTAACATTCTAACATTTTTAAATCCTTTCAGCATAGGTCTGCTGCATGCCTTCAGCCATGTTTTACAAAGCAATTTTATTGAAAATGATTTTGTTTAGATGAATTATTATAGAAATATTTGCTAAAATGCAAACAATGTGTGTTGATGTGTGATAACGTTGCCAAAGCAGAAGTCTATATCCACGATGTTTCACTTCCAGGATTGCTGCTCCTCAGATCTCTGCAGGGTAAATCCAGACAGCTAGCTAGACTATCTGTCCAATCTGAGTTTTCTGTCCCACGACTAAAACAACTTTTGAACGTACACGTTTGCATGTTTTGCAGCCTCACCGTGACTCTGCCCGGTACATACGTACCGCCCATGACGATTGGGATTGGTTAAAATAAATGTGCACAATCCACTGACTATTCTTAACATTAAAACAAAGCTTGTGGCCAGGGTTAAGCAACACTCTTTTATTCATCTCAGGTATGGTTTGGTTACACTTCTTCATAAATGGACATACGTTTATACATTTGAACTATAAACCAAATGAGGTTTGATGGCAAAGCCCATAAAACATTCAGCAAGACTCCCCATAGTGAAAAGAGCCATCAACAAATGAGATTCTAAAAAGCACTTTATCATCTTCTTCAAAACGTGAGAGTATATAAATCTTCACACAATGATGACTGCCTCAAGAATTGTTCTTCAAATTATGATAGAAGTATAATGGTTTACATTTTATCAAGCCACATCAAACTTGGCTTTTTCATTACACGCCATATATTGCTTAAGATAAAGATCTAGAGGCGATCCCCACCCGCCCCCTCCACCCTGGATCTCTGTAAAACTCTTACAGGACACAAGACCACGTTTTAACAATATAATGCACTTACAGGTAGTGATTAAAGCAATTTCTTAATCTTATCTGCCATTGTTTGTCACGCTAGAATAGTATCGGCTCCAGCACTGTGCATTCTTGCCACTGATAGCTCCTTATCAACTATGTTGATGTATTTGTTAATCTATTGGGACTTAGTGATTGTATGTGGAGGTTTCCAGCGTAAAGCCAGCCTCTTCTTGGCAGCAGTAAAGCCTGTTAAGAGCATACGTCTTTTCCAACATGTCATCTTTTGTGGGGGAGGTATCATTCAAGAGTAGCACAGTGGGAGAACATGGTACAGTGACATCCAGTACATGGATAAAGTAGTACAGACCTCACTCCAAAAAAGCCTCACGTCCTTGCATTCCCAATACATACAGTATGCATGTATGAGCCTATAAATCCATCTGAGCACAGGGTGCAGATTGGAGATGTTAAAAGTTTCATGAGAAAGTTTCTCCTAGGAGTGAGGTAAGTCCTGTGGATATAATTAAAATGGATCTGTTGATGGTCTTGGTTTTTAGAAGCAAAGACAATCAAGGACCAAATTTTATCCCAGTCCATTGAATCACCTTCGCTGTAGCGTTCCAGATCACTAGGCCAAACATAAGATAGGGAGGGTTTTATAAGAGGCATCCCGGATAAGTGAATATATGGTACTCCATATGCTTTCATAGAGAATCGTAGTATAGAAAAAAAAGATGTTAAATGCAATTGGTAAGACATTCTCAGATCATTAAAGTCACGAAGCCTGTTCTTCTTATATACATCAGCTAAAACATATATACCCCTAGAGCTCCATTCCGGGGATGAGAATGAGACCTCTCCAGTGTGTAGGGAATATTTGTTGAAGAGTGGATTATTCAGGTGCCATTTACATGTACTCTTAGATTCCTACTCAGCAATAAGCCATGTTGATAAGAGGAAACTCATTATGGGACCAAGCCACAGTTTAGCTCATTTCAAAGGGACAGCGGAGTCAATCAGATCCTCCAGTCTGTGTGGGGATGCTAGGTTCTGATCTATAGGTTTCAAACAGAGATCAGAATTGGGGTTAAGCCAATCTGTGAGTGGTATCAATAGAAATGACCAAAATAATATTTAAAGTTAGGAACAGAAAGACCACCATCTGTTTTATTCATTGAAGTGTTCTTAACTTTATATGTGACCGTTTCCCTCCCCAAATAAAATTAGGGACTAAAAATTGGACCCTCTTTCAGTAATCAGTCGGGGGTGGTAAGGGCAACATCAGAGAAAAGAAATTTATGCGTGGTAAAATATCCATTTTAACAATTAACACACAAGCATGTAATGATCTTGGCAAGTGAGACCATCTATTGAGATCCATCTATTGAGATATATGAGTATGTGTGTGTGTATATATATATATGTATATATATATGTATATATATATATATATATATATATATATATATATATATATATATATATATATATATATATATATATATATATATGAATGAGTGTGTGATGTTAAAAATATATGAATTATGTTAAAAAGTTATGGGGGAAATAAGGGGCTCAAATGACAAAATAAAAAGAAAAGGGTTAGTTTTATCTAATGATACTTCAGATTTCTATAGGTCTACGTACAAATTTTGGAAAACAGTATTGATTTCTTTGGGAGCAGTCAGCAATTTTTGGTCTGAGCTGTAATATTGGAATATTTTTCACATTTTTGCAGAGTAAAAGAGAGCAGGTGACTTGGCCTTGAGCCATTAAAATAATAGTTCCACTAGTCCTATGATGCTGAGCCTGTTCTAGCCTTTGTAAATAATTTTCAAGGGAATTAATTTGGCCCAGCCTTGTTCAGTTAAGGTAAGAAGTGAAGGAAATCGTTGTATTTCTCACAAATCCTTTAATTGCACCCTACAAGACTCAATTATCCTCTACTGAGTTAACATTCTCTGAGATAAATGTTTTAAAAGTATTTCTGAAATGGTCACAATAGTCATTGTTTTTAAGTTATGTGGTGTTAAAGTGCCATCTTGTGATAACACAATGGTCAGATAAAGAGGATAAATCACAGCTGAATGAATTTCAGAGTATAACATTACATAAGCCTGTAAATTACCTATCCTTGGATAGGTTTTGTGTTTGTAAGAATGAAAACCATATTGTCTTGAAGAAGGGTTTACAGCTCTAAATAGATCTGTGAGACTGAAATCGTTAATTAAACCTTGGAAGGCAACTGTCGAATGAGGAATACGTTGAGATGGTGCACCAGATCTATTGAGTAAGGGATCCAGGACAGCATTCATGCCAATAATAACTGAAAAGTCCTGCAGGTCACAAGTTTTGCTAATTGTGCCAAAGCGCTCTGGGCTAAAAGTATTTGTGGCATATATATATAGAAATGCATTTTTTTGCCCATATATATTGCTTTTAATGTAAGCAAATTGACAATCCTCACTTCCATAGCTTCCAATTAGGACAGGACAGGCTATGTCTTAACACCACAAGGGCACCGCGGCTTTTAGAATGGAAAGTAGCTGCAGTATAGTAATAACGGTTCGACAAGCGTTGTTTATCAGTGTTTAAAATGTGACTCTTGAATGAAAACCACATCTATCTTGTGTCTTTTAAGCCAATCAAGACACATTGAGTGCTTAATGGTAGCATTTAGGCCATTTATATTCCAGCTAGCTATGTGTAGCATAGCAATTATTATAGACATTATAGTCAGAAATGCGGAGTTCCAAATATTCAACCCCATGTCAAAGGATCTTACTCTAGGTAGACCTCCTTAGAAAGGTAGACCTCCTTAGAAATCCTTTCCATAATGTTTTCAGACACTAAGAATATTATTCTGAGCCAGTCAGTGGCAAAACGAGCACTTTTGTGAAGGTATTTACATTGTAGCTTGTTTCACCACTGCCAACTGCAGCAGTCTTGATTAATACTGGACGAATTTCAAAGATTGTTGTTTCACATTGGTCAGTCACTTAGAAAAATAGGGTCCAGGTTGAAAAAAATGGTAGTTAACCTTGAAACTGATTGATTTTTTTTACGTGGTCCTTATTGTTGTCCACAGCAGTACATGGCTTAGCTTCTGTGTCAGTAGTCTTGTCTGCTTCTCCAAACTGGGGCTGTTCCGACTGCTGTCTATTGTAAGAAATACACTGATTATGAAAAAGTACTTCATACATCCCTGCTTAAAAATAATCCAAACTATTCCTTTAATTCATATTGACCCTTTCCAGGAAAAAAAGTCAAGAATAGTAGATATTTTTACTTTCTATCAGCACTGACAAGATCTCTCTTCTCTACAAACCTAAACAGGTCAGCCCACACGCCTCAGCCAACATCCAAAGAGGAACTGTCAAGCACCGTGTCCTTACAACTTTTCAATGGGGAGACCCAGCAGCTGACCATCACCTTGAAGAACATTGGATCTGAGGACATCGAGACACTGGAACTCACCTCTAAGATGGTCAGCACCAAAGGTTAGTACCCTCTAAGTACCCCTATCAGATGTCTAAAGCCATATCGGTTGACCCTGTCTTCTATTTTGTTTGTTTTTTTACATTATTTTCTTCTTGGTAATGAAATCATGACTGAATATGTAGATTAATAGCATGTGTGAAATCCTGCAAAAGTTAAACATAAAATGATGTATTGAGCTTGTTATGTGTACATGCAGTATTTATTAGGGCTGTGAATTAATTGAATTTTGGATTTCAATTTCGATTTTGGCTCCCAACGACATTACCAAAATAGTATAATAGAGAGAACATGGCAAAATAATTGTTTTTTTCTATTTTGCAAGAACCCTCTTATTTTGTCTTGTGGGTCAAGTCGTGTGCATCCACTGGAATTTAAAAACTCTGTTGTCTAGGAAGAGTTAACGTTAGCTTTCCTTAGGTAGTTAGTAAATAAGCCCGCTGAGGGCAACATTATTGTGTGTAGCTGTGTTACGTTGTGTGACATCTGTAAAAGCTGAACTGACTCACAGTAGTAAAACTGATTTTATTCTGATCCAAAGACTCTTTCTGTGAGATAAAGAACACTAAAATATTATACCCTGGACACTATCCATTATATCCAAAGGTTAATGAGTAATCGTGTTAAATAATCGTGATTTCAATATTGAACAAAATAATCGTAGTTATTATTTTTTCTATAATCGAGCAGCCCTAGTATTTATCAATTCTTTTTTTGAGGACCTTTTTTTTGCTGTACTCCCTCAGTTTTTGCAACAGCCTCTTTCAGTTCTGGCGTCCACAGTACAACAGAGGTCACTATACGTGGTCTTTGGTTTCCACATCTTTCATGCCCCTGTGGCTTTTCACTCTGTGTTCCTATCTCTTTGTACAACATCTGCTCAGGTCCTCAGATCTCTGAATTCCCCGCTCACTCCGACTGGCTGTCTCTGTCTCTCTCTCTCTTGCTTTCTTGTCTTTGTCCTACTGTTCTGTGTTTAAAAAAAATAAAATAAATAAATAAAATAAAAGAAGCAGCAGCTGCAGTATTAAAATAGGTTGCAACATTTCCAAACATGGCACTAATGAGAAATCACGCTTTGAAAACATCTGGACCAGTGCTACCTGTGGTCAGGAGTCCAGCGTGGTGAAAAACCACAATGACAAATGAGATTTAAAATTCAACTCTGTCTATTCCATAGACTGTAATGCATTTGAAACCTTTCTGTAAGAAAATTCCAATTAATATCATGTTAACCATTATTTTTTGTGACTTTTTTTTTGTCTTCTTCTCAACAAAACATACAACTCACAACATTAGCACCCCCTTCCCCCCTTTCATCACCACCCCCCAGACAAAAATCATGAAAAATATAACACCGTAACTACAACATTCCAGATCATTCAACAAGATAGACAATAAACCATAAACCAATAAACATACTGTATGTATGAATGACATCATCATCAGAGGTGGGTAGTAACGAGTTACATTTACTCCGTTACATTTACTTGAGTACGTTTTTGAAAAAAATTGTACTTCTAGGAGTAGTTTTAAATCACTATACTTTTACTTGTACTTGAGTAGATTAGTGAAGAAGAAACTGTACTCTTACTCCGCTACATCAGGCTACAATGAGCTCGTTACTTTTCTTTTTACCTCTTTGGTATTCTATGCGTCATTGTTTTTACCCCAACGTACGTCTCATTTTAATGTTTTATTTTGACAGAGAGAGAGAGTCTTCCGCTGAAGGCTCTACCACGTGACTGTGTTTAACCAATCACACGTCGTTGTGCAGTCATGTGACCATACTCGATCTCAGCGACGGGACAGGTTAGCTTTACAGTCGTAGCAAAGCAAAGATGTCGGAATCAACCGTCGCCATGACAACGCAGACCAGGAGGAACCCCCCCCCCAACCTTTTTAGGATACCTCCATGAAGCTCAGGTCCTTGACCCATTTTCTAGTGTAGACATCCAATATGGCCATCCATTTATGACATATGCTGCCACCCTAGCCATCTCACAAGCCCACTCCTGGATTGACGGCCCCCCGTTCATTCTTCCATCCCGTTCATTCTGTTTAGGATTGTCCCATGTTCCACAACAAATAATCTTGGGCTGAATGAAACCTGGGTCACTGCAATCCGACATTTGTTGTCATGTATCCGGGTCCAAAATACCTGCACCTTCACACAGGACCATAGGACATGAAGTAATTGGCCGGCCTTTGTCAAACATTTCCAACAATTTTGTGTGTGTTTCAGACCAATTCTTTACAATCTGGAGATAGTCCAATTGAAGCGATGCATAGTCTTGAACTGAATGAGACGCACCCTCGCATCACATGACATAGTTTTATATCCAGCATTATTATAGTGTTAAAGGTTGTATACTACCTCTTTACACTGCTCTGAGTGATTTATTTAATAATGTATGTAGACTTCCTTTGGTCCACAAACAGTTTGATAAAAACTGACATCCAATCATTTTCAGACTTTATATTTATTTTTTTCCATATAGTAAAGAGTAACCAAGCTGTACCCTGCAGATGGGTGATCTACGGTACCAATTGATTGATCACTGCGGAGAGCAGAACCCAAATCACACTACATTTTTGAAGCTGATGTTGACATGAGTGTGCCGACTTACGGCAGTTCCTATAAGGTCAACAAAATGTACTACATAGTTTACAATTGTTGTCTGTGAACATGTTATAAATGCAGAGCTACAACACAAATTGGAAAATTGTTGTCCAATCCTCCATTCAATAAAAAAACATTAAATGTAATGGGATCAGTAGTCAAAAGTTAAAACAATCTGATCTTAAGCATTGGCCGATTTCTTTAAACTAACCCTAACCCAAATCTTGACTGTGACCAAGAAGATGTGTACAAAGTCAGACATTATACTGTTGAAAATAAACTTGTCGGAGCTTTCTAATGGACAAAATTTGTGATAGCGACACTAGTCAGCTTATCTTTGGTATTTTTGTATGGCAAATCCTTGTTACTTATTGCTTTGATTCCCAACCAGGGGTATCCAATGGGGGTAGGTCTGCACATATTAGGGGGTTCATGGGAATAATCCAACCTAGTTCAGCTAGTTTGAAAAACGGATATTATGATTTGATTGAAATAAAATGTATACTTTTATATAACTAATGTTTAGTCAACAAAATTACAACTCAAATAAATACAATTCAAATATGATGGGTGGTGTCAATCAAGGGTACTCGTATGACAGTGCTCAAAAGCAATGTTCGGAGCCACGACGTATACAGGGACACCGATCTGTAAGCAGCTACAATATGCTGGGAGTATTGCCCATGCTGATGTACAGTATTGGCCAGATAGCAGTTAAGAGTTACATATTAGGTCTTGTTATAATTATTTTCAAAAGGTGTTTTGTTTTATCTAATGAAAAGCAGTACTCCAGTAATTCCACTTGAATTGAATATTTAAGTTGCATGTTTCTCTACAGTATATTCAACAGAACCAAAACAGATGTTTGGCTATAAAAGTATACCTATCTTTTAGACACAGTTATTGTTAACGCCCAAACCAGAAGCATGTAGTGGAAGAAGCAGATGTTTTGCAAGTGCAGGTCTTTCTTTGTCTCGATAAACCCGCTCTGTGAGAAACTCTTTTAATTAGGGCTGCACAATTAATACAATTTTTATCACAATCACGATTTTGGCTTCCCACGATCCAATTTGCGTTATTGAGCCATATTTTAAATGCGCCATTCCGTTCATAGAAGTTTTTTTTTTGCAAAGCCAATCTACCACTCCGTAAACCACTGTCTGATCATGTGCCAGTCAGAGTTGTTCCCTGCACCGCACAGCTTTGTTTCTAGATGTACACAGTCACAGAGGACAGAGTAACGGGAGGAAAATTCCACAACAGATAGCAGTCGTCATATGTGCGTCACAAGTTTTACCAGTTTACCAATAAATTCAACATTTTCTCCCATCTGTGTTGTTTTTCAGACAACAGCAGTGATCAGTGCTGGTTAGTATCTGTTAGCTCACAGGGTTCTAGGGTGCAACATTAACATTATACCTAGGTTGCACAGGTGCACCTAATGTCCTTGCATCTGCTGCCTCTCCACAAACAAAGTAATGTTTTTTTATATCAATATGGTTTAATGTTGCGTTACTTGACCCATTTCTTCTGTAAAATCGTGCCTGTGTTTGGGTCTCTCCTCTTACTCTCCGTGCAGTGCCCCCCCCCCCTCCGTGGCGTGTAAGACAGAGCCTGCTGGACCCATTCATAATGAGTCAGCCGTCACTCTGAGTAGGCCTAGCATACATCCTCACGCTCTCCCTCTCTCTCCCTAGCTCTTTTAATCAGTTATTGTTGAAAACAAGTGAAGGAGCTTTCACAAAGATACATTAAAAAAAAAAAAAAAATCTTGGGCTATTCATTTCAGATAATTTCCATGTGTTGTAGCTGTATGTATGTACAACATACAATTTTCACATAAGAGGAATGTAGCACAATATGGATGTGAAAGGAGTTATAAACAGCCTATGTGACTACAAAATGTGTTTTGGTTAAAATCAACAAATAATCGTGATAATTAATCGTGATCTCAATATTGATCAAAATAATCCTGATTATCATTTTGGCCATAATAGTGCAACCCTACTTTTAATTTAGGTTATTGACCTGCTATTCTCAAAATAAAGCTGACTGGACCTTACTAGAAAAAATAGCGTTTCCTCTGATTCCACCTTGTGAATGCTGTAGATTCAGGATAAAGACGAATTGTCTTTCTAACCATGCTTTTGCTCTTAGTAGCAGTTTGAACGCAAGGAGAGGAGGTGTTGCTGGGAACCAGAATATATGGAATTGATCTGACATTTCCATAATGGCTCCAGGGTTCTGCGTTTAATTGAAGACAGGTTACACAAACAAATCCTCCGTGTAAGGGTGAACGCTCATAGATCCGGTCCTACCAAGCAGCTTCTGTCAGTCTTGCACTTATCGTATGTATACAGTGCCTTGCGAAAGTATTCGGCCCCCTTGAACTTTTCAACCTTTTGACACATTTCAGGCTTCAAACATAAAGATATAAAATTTTCATTTTTTGTGAAGAATCACCAACAAGTGGGACACAATTGTGAAGTGGAACAAAATCTATTGGATATTTTAAACTTTTTTAGCAAATAAAAAAACTGAAAAGTGGTGCGTGCAAAATTATTCAGCCCCCTTGCGTTAATACTTTGTAGAGCCACCTTTTGCTGCGATTACAGCTGCAAGTCGCTTGGGGTATGTCTCTATCAGTTTTGCACATCGAGAGACTGACATTCTTGCCCATTCTTCCTTGCAAAACAGCTCAAGCTCAGTGAGGTTGGATGGAGAGCGTTTGTGAACAGCAGTTTTCAGCTCTTTCCACAGATTCTCGATTGGATTCAGGTCTGGACTTTGACTTGGCCATTCTAACACCTGGATACGTTTATTTGTGAACCATTCCTTTGCAGATTTTGCTGTATGTTTGGGATCATTGTCTTGTTGGAAGATAAATCTCCGTCCCAGTTTCAGGTCTTTTGCAGACTCCAACAGGTTTTCATCCAGAATGGTCTTGTATTTGGCTGCATCCATCTTCCCCTCAATTATAACTATCTTCCCTGTCCCTGCTGAAGAAAAGCAGGCCCAAACCATGATGCTGCCACCACCTTGTTTGACAGTGGGGATGGTGTGTTGAGGGTGATGAGCTGTGTTGCTTTTCCGGCAAATCCGGCTTTAAACTTCTCCACAACAGTATTACGGACCTGCCTGGTGTGTTCCTTGGTCTTCATGATGCTCTCTGCGCTTTAAACAGAACCCTGAGACTATCACAGAGCAGGTGCATTTATACAGAGACTTGATTACACACAGGTGGATTCTATTTATCACCATCAGTCATTTAGGACAACATTGGATCATTCAGAGATCCTCGCTGAACTTCTGGAGTGAGTTTGCTGCACTGAAAGTAAAGGGGCCCGAATAATTTTGCACGCACCATTTTTCAGTTTTTTATTTGCTAAAAAAGTTTAAAATATCCAATAGATTTTGTTCCACTTCACAATTGTGTCCCACTTGTTGGTGATTCTTCACAAAAAATATTTTTTTATGTTTGAAGCCTGAAATGTGTCAAAAGGTTGAAAAGTTCAAGGGGGCCGAATACTCGCAAGGCACTGTATGTTTATCACTTTTCATGCATTTCTTTGTAAGCTCATTTGTGTAACAATAGGACAAATCTTTGCTGACCAGATCTGATGTAGCTTTTATGGCCCAATGACAGCGTGGTGAGATAATTACTGTCTCTCTTGTTGCCTAGGAACTTCTGTACAAAAGCCCCATCAAGCCCTTGCTTGAAGGTGGATGTAATTAGCCGGTCAATGCTAACTAGTACATAACTCTAATTAAAATAGTCCAGTGACTTACTTTCTACTTCTCAGAGCCTCTCTGCTTCGCACATTTTCAGCCTTTATTTTTGACAGGACAGCTGAAGATATGAAAGGGGAGAGAGAATGGAATCACATGCAGCAAAGGGTTGGAGTCCAACCCAGGCCCGCTGTGTCGAGGAGCAAACTTCTACATAGGGACGCCTGCTCTACCAACTGACCTATCTGGCCGCCCAGAAATGGAATTGCAAAAAAACCCAAAGTTTTGCTTCCAGGGGAATGCTATTATCAGAGTTGGATGAACAAGCAAAAAGATCAGACTTCTGTAGACATGAATTAGAAAAACACTGTCTGTAGTTTCACTCAAAGACTTTCAACAAACACTTGAATGAATGTCCCGCAATCATTTACTTTTGAAAATATAATAGTAACCCCAACTTAAACTATGTAAATCTTTCAAATAATACAAACACAAGTAAACATGAAGCCATTCAAATGGACCAATTGAAGGTAAACAATTTAAAAACAAAGCAACTGTTAATGCTCATTAAATGCCGTTGCTCAGTGATTTCTCAAATAAATAAATGTTGATACAGCACACAAGGGTCGGTTAAAATTCAACAACCCATCAATGTTTAAATTTCAGTTAGACATGAGACAGAAAAATAGCTCAGTCAAAGGGAAAACAACAATAAATTTACTTTTCTTTCCATTTTGTTTTACCCTCAACTTTTTCAGTCACAGTTTCTAAATCTGCAAGGCTGGTCAAGGCCAGACGCTGAAAAATCTCTTAAGAATTGGAAATATGGTCATTTTTACAGAGCTTTTTGGTCACTTTCCCATTTAAATGTCTTCTGATTGAATCATTTTTGTCTAAATCTTTGTTTTGTAGTTTCTTCTCTTTTTCATTTGGCTTTTATCTTTTTTCAGTCTTTCCAAGCTGTCCTGTAAATCCTTCTACTTTGAGTTCTTTGAGCTCTTTGTTCCTATCCAGGGCAGCAGTATCACCACTTTTTCTTTGAAGCCTCACTGAAAGTGCAATGCTTTGGGTACTTTGTTCTAGCGCCTTTAACTAACACAGTATGTGTCTATATTTAGTCTCCACTATTCTAGACCAAAAACAAGTTTGGTGATACTTGGTCTGCTGCTGAGTTAAATTTCACACCTGTTGTTTGCCTCCTTTAAAGCCCCCCTACTCCTAATATAAATAGGTTTGCATTTAAATGTAGCGCAAATTTTAACCAAAATTCTAGATAATTAGCAAAAAAGAATGTGAAATACAGTGAGGAAAATAAGTATTTGAACACCCTGTTATTTTGCAAGTTCTCCCACTTAGAAATCATGGAGGGGTCTGAAATTGTCATCGTAGGTGCATGTCCACTGTGAGACATAATCTAAAAAAAAAATCATGAAATCACAATGTATGATTTTTAAAACTATTTATTTGTATGATATACCTGCAAATAAGTATTTGAACACCTGTCTATCAGCTACAATTCTGACCCTCAAAGACCTGTTGCCTTCAAAATGTCCACCTCCACTCCATTTATTATCCTAAATTAGATGCACCTGTTTGAGGTTGTTAGCTGCATAAAGACACCTGTCCACCCCATACAATCAGGAAGAATCCAACTACTAACATGGCCAAGACCAAAGAGCTGTCCAAAGACACACAGACAAAATTGTACACCTCCACAAGGCTGGAAAGGGCCAAGCAGCTTGGTGAAAAAAAGGTCCACTGTTGGAGCAATCATTAGAAAATGGAAGAAGCTAAACATGACTGTCAGTCTCCCTCGGACTGGGGCTCCATGCAAGATCTCACCTTGTGGGATCTCAATGATCCTAAGAAAGGTGAGAAATCAGCCCAGAACTACACGGGAGGAGCTGGTCAATGACCTGAAAAGAGCTGGGACCACTGTTTCCAAGGTTACTGTTGATAATACACTAAGACATCATGGTTTGAAATCATGCATGGCACGGAAGGTTCCCCTGCTTAAACCAGCACATGTCAAGGCCCGTCTTTAGTTTGCCAATGACCATTTGGATGATCCAGAGGAGAAAGTCATTTGGTCAGATGAGACCAAAATAGAACTTTTTGGTCATAATTCCACTAACCGTGTTTGGAGGAAGAAGAATGATGAGTACCATCCCAAGAACACCATCCCTACTGTGAAGCATGGGGGTGGTAGCATCATGCTTTGGGGGTGTTTTTCTGCACATGGGACAAGGCGACTGCACTGTATTAAGGAGAGGATGACCGGGGCCATGTATTGCGAGATTTTGGGGAACAACCTCCTTCCCTCAGTTAGAGCATTGAAGATGGGTCGAGGCTGGGTCTTCCAACATGAAAATGACCCGAAGCACACAGCCAGGATAACCAAGGAGTGGCTCTGTAAGAAGCATATCAAGGTTCTGGCGTGGCCTAGCCAGTCTCCAGACCTAAACCCAATAGAGAATCTTTGGCAGGAGCTCAAACTCTGTGTTTCTCAGTGACAGCCCAGAAACCTGACTGATCTAGAGAAGATTGGTGTGGAGGAGTGGGCCAAAATCCCTTCTGCAGTGTAATTGCAAACAAAGGCTACTGTACCAAATATTAACATTGATTTTCTCAGGTGTTCAAATACTTATTTGCAGCTGTATCATTAATCGTTAAAAAATCATACATTGTGATTTCTGGATTTCTTTTTTTTTTGATTACCGGTATGTCTGTCACAGCGGACATGCACCTACGATGACAATTTCAGACCCCTCCATGATTTCTAAGTGGGAGAACTTGCAAAATAGCAGGGTGTTAAAATACTTATTTTCCTCACTGTAATTTATATTTCCCTCACTATCTGGGCATGTTTTGGTAAAAAGTGTCACTAAGTCTACAGTTGGGTTCCTTTAAAAGAAGAGGACACAATAAGATAATGTAGGTAAAAGAGCTCCAATCAAATCTCAGTGGAAAACCATGTAGAAAACATGAAGGAAATAAAGTATATGGCATGCTGTTTGTTTAATGTATTATTTAGAAGAATGTGACAGTCTCCGCATTGCTCCACACCATTTTAGATTTTAGCCCTCCTAAATTTCATCTCAGCCCCCCTAAACATTAATTATGTTAAACATAAATACAATATTAATATTATCTACTGTTTTTTTTATAGAGCATAAGTGACAGTTCGTGAACTTGTCTGTTAGTGACAGAGGACAAACAATTGCCAATTGGCAACAATTTTCCAATTGGCGGTGGTTATGCCAGACTCCCGTCTTTGGCCTAGTCTCTATCTAATCTATTAAAGGGAGAGCAGGATTGTGGATGTGAAGTTTAACGTTGTTTACAATATCTGTTCTGAAGAGTCAATCATGTTTTTTTTTTTAATTCTCCGTGTCCTCCTTGGTCTGACAAGATAACCGCTACTATCAAAAGCGTGAAGGAGGGGTGGGGGTCACCGAAGGCTTGTGTCATGTGAATGCGCCGACTGTTGTTGTCATTACTTAGAATTCTTCATGGGGGCAACAGAAACTATCCCCGCCCCCCTGTCTCTCTCTCTGTTGTTGTCCTTGAGCGAAATTAAGAAGCAATGATAATCTTATCATCAGTATTCTTCTCTCTACCAGTGCAGTCAGTATTGTATTGGCTATTTTGGATCTCTGCTACACAAACAAACCGGTCTTCAAAGTAGTCAAATGCAATTGTTTAATTATTGTATTTTTAGCTTCATCATTATCGTGTAACACATGGAAACATGAAGAAGATACAGCAGTGATTATTATAAAGTATGAAAATCTCACTCTGAATTGTTCTCACAAACTGTTTGAACCTCTCCTCTCTGGCAGGAGGGTGCGGTCCATCAGGACTAGAACCTCACGCTCTCCCTTTTGCCTTACCAACCAGGACACCCCCACGCCCCCCCATCCCTCCTCACTACACTTTACATTAACCTACATCCTGGACTGTACACCTGCCCATTGCACATACTATATATTTTTCCACATTATGCACCCAATCCATTCAACCTCCGTTTTCTTATGTTAAACAGCTATTATGTACATATTTGTTTTTGTTTGTTTATGTATACCAAGCCAAATTCCTCAAGTATTAGTTACTTTGGCAAAAAAAACAATCTGTTTTTTCTATTTATGGCATAGTGACCACAGTAAAGATTGCTTCCTGCGACCCTCTGTCATTTACTTAGGTGTGCTCTTGCACTAGGCTTCATTACAGTACAAAGAAAGGAAGAAAGCGCAGCTGTAAGCAGTAAGTAGTAAGTATAGCACATCTGAGCTACCTGTAGGAGACTTTTTGAAGGCCATTTTTTAATGTCAGATCAGCTTCCGTCACAGGGGTCATGTTTTAAATTTAATCAGGGTTTCACTTTGTTCTTGAAGGCTATCTGTGTTAGTTTGATGTTTAAATGGTTGCTTTGAGTGATAACCTATCCAGGACACAGTCTTATCACAAAGGTTATTTAAGAAGTTTCCTCTCGGACATTAGCAGCTATTGTAGCGGCGAAGGCCCTATTAAAACTGAAGGAATTATTATTATTCCTTCTTCCTGCAAAGGAATCGCCTTTTTGAGGGGTTAACATACTCAAAAACTCACCAGAATTGGTGGTTGCATCAAGTCTGGTAAAATGTTACGTATTTTAAGGGTTTCGGGAATAGGCGCACAAAAATGGCTCGCTAGCTCCCCCTACAAAGTTAAAAAATTCAGCCCCTGCAGCACGTTTAGCGTAGACTAATCAAACAACCTGCATGCTTTTTAAAAGTAAAGAAAAACACCACCTGTGTCTCATGTCTCATTTAGATCTATTCATTTACTCTTCAAGAGATTACAATCAGTCACTTCTTGTCCCAGTTGTACTCCTTATTTTTAGTAGCTGGTGCAGATGAAGTAGCAGCTGTCCAAACTTAACTTTCTTTATTTATAACAGACTGGCAAACATTAACTGATCAGTAAATTTGCAGTCTTCAGAAAATCCCCTTATTTTCTTAAGGCTTTTCTGGTTAAGAGTATACGTTGCATTAGGGCTGCACGATTATGGCCAAAATGATAATCATGATTATTTTTGATCAATATTGTGATCACGATTAATTATCACGATTATTATCTTCCATATTATGCTACATTCTTCTTATGTTGAAGTTATGTGTTGCATAGACATACAGCTGCAACACATGTAAAGGAAAATTCTGAAATAAATAGTGTAGGATTTTTTTTATTTATTTTTTTATGTATCTCTGAGAAAGCTCCTTCACTTGTTTTCAACAGTAACTGATTAAAAGAGCTAGGGAGAGAGAGGGAGCGGGATGGACGTATATGCTACTCACAGAGTGACTGCTGACTCATTATGAATGGGTCCAGCACGGGTCGAATGGCGGGGCAGCGGAGTTACACGGTGGACGGGCACTGTGTGGCGGGGCTGCGCGGAGAGTAAGAGGAGAGAGAGTAGAGGAAAGATCCAACTCAGGCACGGCTTTACAGAAGAAATGGGTCATGTAACGTTGTCTGAAAAACAACACAGACTGGACAAAATGTTGCGTTTACAGGTAAACTGGTAAACCTTGAGAATGATGTATGATCGACTGCTATCTGTTACAGTTTCCTCACGTTACTCTGTCCTCTGTGACTGTCTACATCTAGAAAGAAGGTTGTGCAGTCCAGGGAACAACTCTGACTGGATCATGATCAGACAGTGGTTTATGGAGCGGTAGATTGGCTCGATCACGCAAATTTGATCGTGGGAAGTCAAAATCGTGACCGTGATTACAATTTGATTAACTCTTTGGTGCCGGATGCTTCGCGACGACACATCTACCGCCGGTTACTGCGTTGCGCAACTTTGAACCTCCCGCCGGCTGCTGCGTGGCGCAGCACAGCATTTTGTATTCGTCGGTCTTTTCATGACGCGTGCAGCAGTGAACGCACTGTCATTGGTTCAAATACACATGAGGCGGGTCTTGTTGGCCATTTAAAGCCATGTGACCACTAAAATGTACTGTAGTTTGCTGAAAATCATGTCAATCAACCAGACATACATGTGCGTTTGTTTATGATTTTTTGAGTGACAAGCGAGAAAATGGCTCCGACAGAGGAGCATTTTGACCGGCGGTAGACGTGTCGGCGCGAAGCATCCGGCACAAACGGGTCCCGTTTGTCACTGCCCTCGCTGTCAACATCCTCCTCTGTCGGAGACATTTTCTCGCTCGTCTCTCAAAAAACATAAACAAACGCACGTGTATGTCTGGTTGATTGACATGATTTTCAGCAAACTACAGTACATTTTAGTGGTCACATGGCTTTAAATGGCCAACAAGACCCGCCTCATGTGCATTTGAACCAATGACAGTGCGTTCTCTGCTGCATGCGTCATGAAAAGACTGACGAATACAAAATGCTGCGCCACGCAGCAGCCGGCGTGAGGTTCAAAGTTGCGCAACGCAGTAACCGGCGGTAGATGTGTCGTCGCGAAGCATCCGGCACCAAAGAGTTAATTGTGCAACCCTATGTGTCATATTTATTATTCTCATGGCTGAGGAAGGTAATTCGTGGTATGAAAATTACCCACATGGCTAAATTTATTAGGGTTCAAACCGCATGTCTATATCTCAAATACTTTTCAAGTTATATATATATATATATATATATATATATATATATATATATATATATATATACGCCACTAGGGTGCACTACAAACGCAAGATAGGTGAGTGGCATTACACACATTTGACTATAAATCACATATTCTTTGTCCAATAATAACAAATCTCTCAGGAAATGTCCTCATAAGTACCTGAATCATGCCCTGAAAGTGTCATTCAAATTGAACACCAGGGGGCGCTATAAATGCAAACAAACTGCAGGCGATATAGCGCAAATCAGGCTATGAATGACTAAATGTTTGTCCAGTCAACACAAAACTTCCAGGAAATGTCTACATAATGACCTCACACAAACAACTGCAAGTCTCATTCAAATTGACCACTAGGGGGCGCTTTAAATGCACAAAAACTGGACGTGGAATGATACGAATCAAGTTTTGAGCTTGGAATCGCTGCTTGCAGCTTTATTAGCAGTTGTTTTTGTGTTGCTCATCTGCTTTTCTCAAATTTCCATGAGCTGGACTGAGCTACAGCACATATCACACTGAGTTGAAAATAAACCGACATGTTGACACAATTTGTGACTGCAAAAAGGATAATTAAATGTGATTTTAGTTAGACTTTTTTCTCCCATCCCGGAATGCTGTGTGGACTCACCAGACGCTCCTCTACAGCGCTGTGGAGGAAGGTCTCGCGCAATGTGAGACTAGAGTTCAAGTTAACGGTTGGTAATTAAGTAGGTTACATTAAAGGCAAGGGCAAGACAGCAGTATTGAGGGTGTGTTTGTTTGGGAAGATTCTGAATTGGGAAAGAGGAAGAGGAGAAAGAAAAGTGCAAGTTGTCTTGCAAGTTTTCTTATTGTCCTGTCTATGAAACTAAGCCTTATTGTAGTTCCACTCTTGGTTATGGGTAACCAGAGTACAAAGTCACATGATCCTGGGGTGCCCGTGGTGGATGGATGAGATGGTAAAGAGCTTCTATGTGTTTAACTGTTTTTAACTGCTCTTTAATGTTTAATTTCTTGTACTGCACTGTAACTTTTATTATTATAATCGTTTTATGTAGTAAAGCACTTTGAATTGCCTTGTTGCTGAAATGTGCTATACAAATAAATAAAGCTGCCTTGCCTATGGGGTTGTTATGGGAGTTTAGTGGGATATAGAGCTATTTCTTTTATGTTTAAAAAAAAAACCGAGTTAATTTCCCCTTACTGTCAGCATAGAAACTGTGTTTATGGCAGAGTGCCTTCTGTTTTATGCTAACCAGAGTGAATCTGGAAAGCTGTTGGTAAATGAGCTGCCTTTGAAATAACGCATATTTGCAGGGCGTTGTTCCCAGTTTGTTCTTAAGGCTGATAATTCACAGGTGTTGGAGTATACTGCTTTCTGCACTGCAGTCACACTGCAGATTGTGTTTCCTGTCTCTGTTACGCAGTACAACAATTGGCTGTTTACTAGGGTTTCATCGTATTGAATAACACAGCCTTTAAGTGTCCCCCCCCCTTGTTACTTGATAGACTCCTCTGTAAATGCTTTCAAGTGTCTGAAAATTACAGTTCAGCCTAGGCTCATATACTGACTCAAAGGGAGAACAGCATCGCGGGCGGCATTATACAACCCAACCTGCTAATTGCATTGCACTGCAGTTGATCATCTAGCTCTTTTTTTCTATGTAAGTTCATCTTTTTTGTTGCCATTAACTTCTCAAACCACTGCGGATCAAGAAACGTGCTTTAAAATATACCTCACCCTTGAAGTAAATTACCACATTTTAATGAAAATCTGGTCAATTTAATTTTACTGGTGTTTGCCACCTCATTCCATTAATGATAAGGAATCATCCACCTAAAATGAGCTATAAAAACGAATTAAAGGTTATTTTTTTGAAGCATACAGCTCTCTGAATATAGGCAGCTAGAACTGAGTTGACCAACTATTAAGGATGTTTCTTTTTTTTTTGCATTTGCATCAGGTTTGTCATAGTAAGTATGTACAGCCTCACAGACAGCTTAGCTGTAGACTCGTAGTCTAGTTCAGATAGATTTTCTTGCAAACATTATGCATGATGCACTCATTTTTTCCTTTTCCCCGTCTAAAGGTTGTCTCCACATGTTACCATTCATACTGGGCATGTGTACCCCAGGCATGTATGCAGTGTGAGTTGTGATGCTATGCTTTGTCTGCATGCCCGATCACTAAGCAGCCGGTCAGTGATGCAGTAGTCTCACTTTCCTCCACAGCGCTGCGGAGGAGGCTCTGGCTAGTCCACACAGCATTCTGGGATGGGAGAAAACCATGCTCTAGTTTATTGGCATTTCTTTAAACCAATCACAATCGTTTTGGGCTGTCCTGAACGCAGAGCAGAACCACGGTATTGATGAAAAATAGCCTTGGGAAGGAACTTGTTTTGGTGGAACGTGTACATTCAAAGTAGGGCTGCCCAATTAATTGAATTTTAATCACGATCATGATTTTGACTTCCCACAATCAAATTTGCGTGATCAAGCGATTATTATTTTTAAAGCGTCATTTCATAGAAAGCAGAGTTTTTTTGCATAGCGAATCCACCGCTCCGTAAACCCCTGTCTGATCATGAGCCAGTCAAAGTAGTTCCCTGCATCGTGCAGCTTAGTTTCAAGATGTAGACAGTCACAGAGAACAGAGTAACGGGAGGAAAACTCAACAGATAGCAGTCAGTTATACGTCGGTCTCAAGGTTTACCAGTTTACCAGTAAACGCAACATTTTGTCCCGTCTGTTGTTTTTCAGACAACAGCAGTGACCAGTGCTAGTCGGTGCTAGTAGCGTCTGTTAGCTGTTAGCTCCTCTAGGACGCACCGGTGCTAATGTCCTCGCATCTGTTGCAATGTTGTTTATATCGATATGGTTTAATTTTGTGTTACATTACCCATTTCGTCTGTAAAGCCGTGCCTGTGTGGGATCTCTCCTCTGGATTAACCCTGCAGAGATCTGAGGAGCAGTTAACTCAGAAATAGTCCTCAGAAATCCACCAGAGTTCAAAATTACAACATAAAGAAAGTAGAAAATAATGGATACCGGCATCCATTGGAATTTCCGTCTGCAACGGAACAATCCCGGAAGGGGAACGTTGTGGATATAATTCAATTTTATTAATCGTATCAAATCATAACAAGAATTATCTCAGGACACTTTACAAGTAGAATAGGTCTAGACTACACTCTTTAATGTACAAAGACCCAAATTCCTACAACAACAATCTTTAAGTGGTGAGAAAAAATTTCCTTTCAGGAAGAAACCTGGATGATGAGAAAAACTGTATTTTAGGGAGAAACCTCGGACCGACCCTGGCTCTTTGAAGGCGGTGTCTGACGGTGCCATTTGGGGGTATGATGAACAATGGCAATAACAGTCACAATAAAGATAATGGAACAGGGACTACAAATAGTAGTTGTAGTAGTTTATGGCTTAGCAGGGCAGTGCAGGGCGTTACAGGATGTTGCAGGGCACAGCAGAGCATAGCAGGATGTAACGGGGCATAGCAGGGCGCGGAGCAGGACCATCAGGACAGCTGTAACCATGATTTAGGTGCCACCATAATCCAAGAAAACATGTTGGGCAAAAAAAGACATAATGACTCCGGGGAATGAGCTCCCCAGAGCTCAGTTAGTAACAAGCAGTTCTGGGACAAGGATGCATACAGATTAAATGAGAGAGCAGAGAGAAGCCCAGTGTGTCAAAGGAAGTCCCCTGGCAGTTTAAAACTATAACCGCATAATTAAGAGAGACCTGTTAAGGAGAGGAGCCTGGTCGGGCTAGAACTCTCCCCTGCTGGTGCGCTATACTGGCCTGCTTCCCTCTACTGTCACTATATCATTGATTATATGGTAGATTAATCTGATGACTATATATAGATTTGTGATGCAGTAGGGACCGAGGCCGTAGTGTCACACTGCAGCACCACGGTGACAGGCCTGGTCATCATATTACCTTGTCTCCCACCAGCCTTTGCCTCCTGAGTTATAACCTGGAAGTGACTTTAGACAGGCCACAGTTACAAGGTCCTCTTTTAAGCCCTCTGCATTTTCAGCAGGAGCTACATGAATAAAAGATGAAGAGTCACAGTAGGAAGACATCTGAGGCAAAACAAACCAAACATTACTCTTCCTGCCACAGAACAGGCATCATGACGTATAAGACAGCAGAATCTATTGTATCATATTCAAATAGGAGCACTAAGTTGTCTCTAAATAGCAGAAATAGCAACTATAAGACCTTTTGTTCATCACTGCTACTGTATTGCTCCTCTGTTGAGATAGATAGATAGATAGATTGATAGATCGATGGATCAATGGATCGATAGATGGATAGATAGATAGATCCAAGATCGCAAAGCAACATGGTTCACACAGCAGATGTGCTGTGTTCCTCTTCTTCTTTGCTGTTTTTCTTATCCGCCTCAAACTCCCACTACAGCCTAAACTGGACATGCTGGGGGGGGGGGGGTTATTTTCAGCGCTGGTCCAAAACTCCACAAGGACCTCAGGCGCAAGAGTTGACCCACGACCACCACTAGGTGGCGCCATAGCAGAAAAATGTGTTTGGTGCTAAAACTCCCACACTGTACACCGGACATTCAAAAAACCACATATACACGTGTTCCCTGGATTCAACTGAATCTGCCTAGATTTTAATGCAGTATTTATCGTAAACCTACTTTGTTGAACTCCTCGTAGACCATGCAACCGATCTGAACAAAACTTGGTATGTAGTATCTCCAGACCGACCTGACAAAAGTTTTAAAAAAAAGTTTTATAGGATAAAAATTGTGCACAATTACACACACATTTGTGTAGCTACAGTGAGGAAAATAAGTATTTGAACACCCTGCCATTTTGCAAGTTCTCCCACTTAGAAATCATGGAGGGGTTTGAAATTGTCATCCTAGGTGCATGTCCACTGTGAGAGACGTAGTCTAAAAAAAAATCCAGAAATCACAATGTATGATTTTTAACTATTTATTTGTATGATACAGCTGCAAATAAGTATTTGAACACCTGAGAAAATCAATGTTAATATTTGGTACAGTAGCCTTTGTTTGCAATTACAGAGGTCAAACGTTTCCTGTAGTTTTTCACCAGGTTTGCACACCCTTCAGAAGGGATTTTGGCCCACTCCTCCACACAGATCTTCTCTAGATCAGTCATGTTTCTGGGCTGTCGCTGAGAAACAGAGTTTGAGCTCCCTCCAAAGATTCTCTATTGGGTTTAGGTCTGGAGAACCTTGATATGCTTATTCCAGAGCCACTCCTTGGTTATCCTGGCTGTGTGCTTCTGGTCATTGTCATGTTGGAAGACCCAGTCTCGAACCATCTCCAATGCTCTAACTGAGGGAAGGAGGTTGTTCCCCAAAGTCTCGCAATACATGTCCCCGGTCATCCTCTCCTTAATATAGTGTAGTCGCCTTGTCCCATGTGCAGAAAAACACCCCCAAAGCATGATGCTACCACCCCCATGCTTCACAGTAGGGATGGTGTTCTTGGGCTGGTACTCATTCTTCTTCCACCAAACACGGTTAGTGGAATTATGACCAAAAAGTTCTATTTTGGTCTCATCTAACCACATGACTTTCTCCCATGACTCCTCTGGATCATCCAAATGGTCATTGGCAAACTTAAGACGGGCCTTGACATGTGCTGGTTTAAGCAGGGGAACCTTCCGTGCCATGGATGATTTCAAACCATGACGTCTTAGTGTATTACCAACAGTAACCTTGGAAACGGTGGTCCCAGCTCTTTTCAGGTCATTGACCAGCTCCTCCCGTGTAGTTCTGGGCTGATTTCTCACCTTTCTTAGGATCATTGAGACCCCACGAGGTGAGATCTTGCATGGAGCCCCAGTCCGAGGGAGATTGACAGTCATGTTTAGCTTCTTCCATTTTCTAATGATTGCTCCAATAGTGGATCTTTTTTCACCAATCTGCTTGGCAATTTCCCCGTAGCCCTTTCCAGCCTTGTGGAGGTGTACAATTTTGTCTCTAGTGTCTTTGGACAGCTCTTTGGTCTTGGCCATGTTAGTAGTTGGATTCATACTGATTGTATGGGGTGGACAGGTGTCTTTATGCAGCTAACGGCCTCAAACAGGTACATCTAATTTAGGATTATAAATTGAGTGGAGGTGGACATTTTGAAGGCAGACTAACAGGTTTTTGAGGGTCAGAATTGTAGTTGATAGACAGGTGTTCAAATACTTATTTGCAGCTTTATCATATAAATAAATAGTTAAAAAATCATACATTGTGATTTCTGGATTTTTCTTTTTAGATTATGTCTCTCACTGTGGACATGCACCTACGATGACAATTTCAGAGCCCTCCATGCTTTCTAAGTGGGAGAACTTGCAAAATAACAGGGTGTTCAAATACTTATTTTCCTCACTGTAACTATTGAAACACCAACTTTGCCATATCTCGACCAAAATGAATGCTATCAACGCAAAACTTTAGATTCTTGTTTGCCATGACCCTCTGGAGCTCCCCCACACATTTTACGAAAATTGGCCACTAGGTTTTGCTACAATTACAAAAAGTTTGTCTCATGAACGGCCCATCTGATATTTTACTGAGAGTACCATCTAGGGCCACTCTTGAGGTCTCTTCTACAGTAGGGTACTGATTGGTCAAAATGGACGTGTCCTATAACACCCACGTTTGAATTAACCACTTACACTAATGTAAACAACTTTAAATGTACAGGGTATATGTACAATGGGTCATGTACAGTGCCTTGCGAAAGTATTCGGCCCCCTTGAAGTTTTCAACCTTTTGACACATTTCAGGCTTCAAACATAAAGATATAACATTTTTATTTTTTGTGAAGAATCACCAACAAGTGGGACAAAGTTGTGAAGTGGAACAAAATCTATTGGATATTTTAAACTTTTTTAGCAAATAAAAAACTGAAAAGTGGTTCGCGCAAAATTATTCGGCCCCTTTACTTTCAGTGCAGCAAACTTACTCCAGAAGTTCAGCGAGGATCTCTGAATGATCCAATGTTGTCCTAAATGACTGATGGTGATAAATAGAATCCACCTGTGTGTGTAATAAAGTCTCTGTATAAATGCACCTGCTCTGTGATAGTCTTAGGGTTCTGTTGAAAGCGCAGAGAGCATCATGAAGACCAAGGAACACACCAGGCAGGTCCGTAATACTGTTGTGGAGAAGTTTAAAGCCGGATTTGGATACAAAAAGATTTCCCAAGCTTTAAACATCCCAAGGAGCACTGTGCAAGTGATCATTTTGAAATGGAAGGAGTATCAGACCACTGCAAATCTACCAAGACCTGGCCGTCCCTCTAAACTTTCAGCTCAGACAAGGAGAAGACTGATCAGAGATGCAGCCAAGAGGCCCATGATCACTCTGGATGAACTGCAGAGAACTACAGCTGAGGTGGGAGAGTCTGTCTATAGGACAACAATCAGTCATACACTGCACAAATCTGCCCTTTATGGAAGAGTGGCAAGAAGAAAGCCATTTCTCAAAGATATCCATAAAAAGTCTCGTCTAAAGTTTGCCACAAGCCACCTGGGAGACACACCAAACATGTGGAAGAAGGTGCTATGGTCAGATGAAACCAAAATCGAACTTTTTGGCCACAATGCAAAACGATATGTTTGGCGTAAAAGCAACACAGCTCATCACCCTCAACACACCATCCCCACTGTCAAACATGGTGGTGGCAGCATCATGGTTTGGGCCTGCTTTTCTTCAGCAGGGACAGGGAAGATAGTTATAATTGAGGGGAAGATGGATGCAGCCAAATACAGGACCATTCTGGATGAAAACCTGTTGGAGTCTGCAAAAGACCTGAAACTGGGACGGAGATTTATCTTCCTACAAGACAATGATCCCAAACCTACAACAAAATCCACAAAGGAATGGTTCACAAATAAACGTATCCAGGTGTTAGAATGGCCAAGTCAAAGTCCAGACCTGAATCCAATCGAGAATCTGTGGAAAGAGCTGAAAACTGCTGTTCACAAACGCTCTCCATCCAACCTCACTGAGCTTGAGCTGTTTTGCGAGGAAGAATGGGCAAGAATGTCAGTCTCTCGATGTGCAAAACTGATAGAGACATACCCCAAGCGACTTGCAGCTGTAATCGCAGCAAAAGGTGGCTCTACAAAGTATTAACGCAAGGGGGCCGAATAATTTTGCACGCACCACTTTTCAGTTTTTTATTTGCTAAAAAAGTTAAAAATATCCAATAGATTTTGTTCCACTTCACAATTGTGTCCCACTTGTTGGTGTTTCTTCACAAAAAATAAAAATGTTATATCTTTATGTTTGAAGCCTAAAATGTGTCAAAAGGTTGAAAACTTCAAGGGGGCCGAATACTTTCGCAAGGCACTGTACCTCATGTACCAAAAATTACATTTATTTGCAAAACCGACTTTTTTGAACTCGTCCTAGGCTGTGCAGCCAATCTGCACGAAACTTGGTCTGTAGCATCTCCAGATGGACGTGACCAAAAGCTATACAAATAATTTTGCAACATTAAAGTATGCACATTTTAGGACCAAACTAATTTTCCTAGCTAGCTGCCAAACGCAAATTTTGTCATATCCCTACCATATTAAATGCTATCAGCAAAACACTATGATGCTCTTTGCCAAATTTGGCAAAGAGCGGCCATAAGGAGGTAAAATATTCAACGTTTGTGTTTTGGCCAATAACTCAATGTATGCAAATGGAATATTTGCGATTGCAATATCTCTGCCGTAGTAACTGAAACTAGTGATGCATGTTTGGCTATCCACTCTGAGGCTATTGGCCACAGCCAAAAAAAGCTGTATTTCAGCGTGGATTGTGGTCCTGAGGATTTCATCCCAATTATTCTCCTGGATGAGGCACTGAAATATTAGCCTGACTCCGCCCTCCAACGTACTTCCGTACGTAGTTTTGTTTGTGGCCATGATGTTGCGGCTCTCCTCCCCCACGGGGTTCGGGAAAAGTTAGATTTTCCAGCTTAGGCAGAACTAAGACCTCTCCCTCAGCACACTCACACACTTAAACACACACGTACCCTCTTCCCTTTATGTGCTTTCAACATCAACTCAGCTCAATTTTCCTCTAAAACACTTCCGCAAATTTATATCAAATGTCTGCATAAGGTAAAAAACACTTTCCACTGTGTGGCCTATAAAAAAGGAAAAGAGCGCATTACTGTAATATTGCTTCAGTGATTTTGTTACCATGAACAGAGCTAGCCGTCAGCTGCCTGTACAGTTCTTCTTTCTCATTTGACTACATCCGTTTCCCTGTGACGGCTGTTTATTTTTGGCTCTTCGTACTAGTTTTTCTAGTTTTTCTTTACATAGAGAATGGCCTTTGTCTTTTTTTGCCAGGAAACTCTTCTTTTTCTTTATCTCTATGGTTATCAGCTTGCATGACACACAAATCTCCAATTGAACTACAGACTGCATTGTGGGTAATGTACTACTGCGGCAGGATTTACAAGAAAAAAAGAATATGTGGAATATGTGAAAACGTGGTGCTGCTGCATTGAATATGATCTTCTTTCCTGACTAAATATTGAGTAATGTTATATGGATGCCACACTAAATCAGTGGCATACTCTTACACTGCTGGCCAAGTCATTGCATATTTAAATGTTTCAAGAAAAAGGCATATTCTATCAGCAAGTAAAAATAGAATAATCACCTTGATTGAGACTATTCAGTCAAATATCCCTTCAATTTACTGCCAAAGTTTGCTAACAATGCTGGAAATGGTATACCCTTTATTTAGTGCAGAGGTTGGGTTGGGGAATGGCGGTGTAGTCTGACTTAATGCAGGTGACCAAAGTTTGTGTCCTGTCATGGATCTGCAATTACCATTCACTTCTTTATTAACTGTACCCACAATTAAACATCCATAGTTGCCATGTGCAGATATTGTAGAAAGTGAGAATTTTAAATACATTGGCATTTAATGTGATTTTTTTCTTTTTTTCATTGTTACAAGATTGTCCAATATTGTCCAATGTTGTTTGCTAACGTAGGCCAGCCTGGTGTTTGACTAACAGTGTTACTTGTATTTATCTGATTATGCAGTGAGATTGTCCTCATTCATACATATTTTCAGGTTCATACTTGTATTTTGGGTTTCTACGAGAACATGTTTACATGCTTTAATGTTTAAAACACAATTTTTTTTTTCTCATACTGTCTGTCTGATACACCAATATTCACCCTCTGTCTGAAATTCTCCATTTTTGCGCCTGTCTCTTTAAGCCTGATTGGTCAGTGTTTCCAGGTCTTCCTCATCTGCGCTTGCTGCATTATTGCACCGTTGTTGTAGCCGGGAAATGACTGTAACGGCACTGTAGTGGCACTTTCTACCTACACTCACCTAGGATTATTAGGAACACCATACTAATACTGTGTTTGACCCCCTTTTGCCTTCAGAACTGCCTTAATTCTACGTGGCATTGATTCAACAAGGTGCTGAAAGCATTCTTTAGAAATGTTGGTCCATATTGATAGGATAGCATCTTTGCAACCCAAAGATGCTCTATTGGGTTGAGATCTGGTGACTGGGGTGGCCATTTTAGTACAGTGAACTCATTGTCATGTTCAAGAAAACAATTTGAAATGATTCAAGCTTTGTGACATGGTGCATTATCCTGCTGGAAGTAGCCATCAGAGGATGGGTACATGGTGGCCATAAAGGGATGGACAGGGTCAGAAACAATGCTCAGGTTGGCCGTGGCATTTAAACGATGCCCAATTGGCACTAAGGGGCCTAAAGTGTGCCAAGAAAACATCCCCCACACCATTACACCACCACCACCACCACCAGCCTGCACAGTGGTAACAAGGTAACAACTCATCAGACCAGGCAACATTTTCCAGTCTTCAACTGTCCAATTTTGGTGAGCTCTTGCAAATTGTAGCCTCTTTTTCCTTTTTGTAGTGGAGATGAGTGGTACCCGGTGGGGTCTTCTGCTGTTGTAGCCCATCCGCCTCAAGGTTGTGCGTGTTGTGGCTTCACAAATGCTTTGCCGCATACCTTTCTTGTAACGAGTGGTTAGTCAAAGTTGCTCTTCCATCAGCTTGAATCAGTCGGCCCATTCTCCTCTGACCTCTAGCATCAACAAGGAATTTTCGCCCACAGGACTGCCGCATACTGGATGTTTTTCCCTTTTCACACCATTCTTTGTAAACCCTAGAAATGGTTGTGCGTGAAAATCACAGTAACTGAGCAGATTGTGAAATGCTCAGACTGGCCCGACCAACCATGCCACGCTCAAAATAGCTTAAATCCCCTTTCTTTCCCATTCTGACATTCAGTTTGGAGTTCAGGAGATTGTCTTGACCAGGACCACACCCCTAAATGCATTGAAGCAACTGCCATGTGATTGGTTGATTAGATAATTGCATTAATGAGAAATTGAACAGGTGTTCCTAATAATCCTTTAGGTGAGTGTATATTAATTGTGACATCACAACCGTACAATTCTCTGTGGATTGAGTGTTTTGATTCTTTCACTGTAGTATAGTACCTCAACTTTCTTTATAATAAAAAAATACACAGAAATCTCACTTTTTACAATATGGGACCCATGTCGGGATTTGTTGTGTGACATAATGGCCCTGCTCTTTTTTCTTTAGGCTAATATCCTACTTCATGAGAGTGATAATGGGCCTTCATTCAGGAGAGGTGATACCCGCAGACTACAGAACACACATAAACGTTGAATACTATCATTGGCTCTTGCTACGAAAAAAGAAGGAATGTTATCAGTCAGTGTATTTTCATATATCTTGCTCGATTAACACTTCAGTCAGTCAACAAAATTGTGTTTTTTGTTTTATTGGCATGCTTTTATGACAGTGGAGAGATCAGATGTTTCTCTGTGATGTTGAGTCTACCTTTTATGCTAATCCATTACGACTGTTGACACTGTGTTGTTTGCTTCAATTGGACACACCCGGGACCCCTTTTGTTCCTTAATTAGTTTTCGGGGGAGAAATTGAATGTTTGGTAATCTCTGATCTGATTATTTATTTGTAGAATTAGAAGTAGTGATTTACAGTTACTCAATGCCTCCTGCAATTTCTCTGATTGGTCCTGATTTGTCCTGCCTGTTAATCATACATACCTTAAAGCTCTACTGCGATGCCCCTACACTATTTTTTATTTTTAAAACCAGTGGATTATTGTGGGAGAAAGAGAGGCAGGGGAATCACAGCCAGAGAGGATGAAAATCTGACCGTGTTTGAAATAGAGGTTGTTTTTTATATCTGCCCTAAAGTAGCGCCGACGTGATCTCTGTATTGTATTTTCAAGAGTAGGAATGTCACTGATGAACACTTTAAATGAGGCACAAACGATTTCTCAACAGTCATTATGACTGCCATTTCTAGTGACTCGTGGTTTAGTAGTGTGATGATAATAATTTCATCCCCAGTCATGCTGTCTACCTGTTGACTTAAAAGGCCTGCTTATTTAAGTAAATGTTTTTTTTCTCTCTTCTCTTCCCAATTCCATTTCTTTGAAATCATATCCCCATTGACTCACTCTCGTTTTCTCTCTTAATTCACTGCAAGGAGCTCTGTGTTTATGAATATTTAAAGTGTTTAAAGTGTTATTCACAAAATCTTTATTTAATGCTGCCTACATTCACATGCTCTTAGAGGGTTTTAAAGGCTTTGGTTATGAATCAAGCAGGAACGTGTAAACCGTTGTTCTTACTGTGAGCTCGCATCTCCCCTTCTGTTAAAATCTGCCTGCTTGCTTTTCCTGCAATCCCCAAGAGCAGAAAATGCTCACCTGCATATACAGAACACATGCTTTATTCAGGTGATGTCATTCATATGATGCTTCTGGCTGAAGTGGATGCAGCTGAGTCATTCGTCTCAGGTAGAAGGGGTTGGAGGAATAAATTAGTAAGTCAGATCTAGTGACGAGCAGCCTAAAGACTCGTAGATATGAGGCCAATCAGCAGCTTTGTTACTCTGTAAAGCTTATTGCAAAAGACATGTCATAGTAGCAGTGGCTTCCTTAGTGATGTGCAACCTTCAGCAGCTACAATAACATTGTAGCACAGTCTACACAGACAGTAACCAGCATCTGAAAGTAAATGTTTCTGCCAAATGGTCATGTGTGATAATTATCTTTGGATGAACAGCAGTGTCTTTCTTGTTTTCCTCATCCAAAAATATTTGAATCCAAAAATGTTACCACATGCTTGGCAAGTCATGTCATCTTTTATCCCAGCAGGTATCATCACACCCTGAAATGCCTTTTTATGATGCTTTTTGAAAAATCTGTTTGTCGCTTTTAAAATTGTTTTTATTTTCCTTTTTCTCCCTTTTGTGTGCAGAGAAAGTGTTTGGGGAGTTTCTGAGCTGGGAGCTAGAGGAGGCTTTGTCTCACCTGCCTCTAAAGTCTGGCCAGGCTGTGACACTGACTGTCAGCATCAAAGTCAAGCTGGACTTCTCTGGTCAGGAGAACCTGCTGCAGGACCTCAATGATGGTGAGTGGACACAGATGGGCATTTGAAAGTGTAAACATGCTTAGAAGGGCTGCGTTCGCAAAGCCAAAAGGCAATCCTGCAATTTTCCACAGGGTAATAATGCAGCAAGCGCTGTGTGAGTATCACAGAAATGGCTCACTTCTGTGACGTCCTGTTGTTATTTAACCCCCCAAATGTAGCACAAGTAGACTTTATATTTCACAATTGTTCCTTCCGTCAGATCGTTTATAGATCTCAACGTTCCAAATCACACTTAAATGCAGCTTCATTTCACCGTGAAAGAAAGAGGGGAAAAAAGAGACGTAGCTGTGGTGCTTGGTTGTTGCAGTAAACAGTCAGCTGTTACACAAACTTCTGGGCAGTTAAGTGCCTGTGTTTCTTCTATTAACCCTCATAACGTTCTTGTGGTAGCAATAAAGGCAGTGATTCTTCCAGTTTCCTGTACGGGATTCTCACACTGCCTCGAAACATGTCTGTGTGCTGGTTACATCATTGGCCACCGCAGCGGCATCGGGCTGCGTTTCTCAAAAAGTTGACTTGGTCTCACCTTTCCACCTGTGTTCATGACCAGCTCCCCCATACGTCACCCCCCACCACACCCCTGCCGAAGCCTAAACCCACTACCCCCATTCAAAACGAATGAAATGACAAGGGTTTTTGTCACACCGTCTTAAGGCCATGGCAAATTCGGCTGTGAGTCACCAGTTAACGCAGTTGCTTATTAAACTAAAACACAAGCAATTGCTAGCCGTACTGTACTTACTTTGGCCTTTGTTGTTGCTCAAAAACTGGCATCCATAAAAGATTTGATCTCGTTTTGAACCGGAGCATCTGCAGATGAATTCCATAGCCAATATATTATGATCCTTTAAAGTTGGGCACTATATGAGATGAATCCATCCCCGTTTTGTTATCTTCACCGCCACCTTGACTATATGGGAGCCAGGAGGGACAAACAACTGAGATTCAACTCTTCTTTGTTATGGAGGGAGGTTTATTTTGTGTGGTGTGTGTGACAATCGGTTACCATTACACTATTCTAGGCATCTTATGGAAAACTAAGACTATATTGCGCTCCTTGGTACAAGGTATTAACTCTGCGTGGTGCCAAAACTTTTGCAGATGTCATTTTTTTGTTTTCTGTTATTTTGAAAGTGTAAATGATGGAAATAAAATCTAACTTTTTGTGACATATTATACAAATGTCTTATCTGTCATTTGATGCCTTTCTGAGATTTTTCCATCTTTTCTTGGCTTCTTTTATGCACATTATTAAAACATTTTTACCTGGGGTGCCCAAACTTTCGAGTCCCACTGTAGCCTACAAGTGAATAGTAGTAGAATTGTCACACCATCTCCTAACACCCAGCTGAGGTTATGCATGTGTTATGATGCAGAAAGGAGTGTTAATATGCCTCTGTACGTGGAGCGCTCTGTGTTAGAGGGATTCTGGCTGCCTCATTCAAAATTAAGCAGTAATAGGAAAGAGGTCCTTAAGGTTTCTACACCCCCATTTCTCATCTAGCTTGTGGCTTCTTCACTTGAACTGTCGGATTTCCTCTCTTCCAATTCCTATTGTTTGAAAGAAATAGTCTGACTTCTTCCCCTACCTCGAAGCTCATTCATTGTGTTCCTTCTTCAGTCTTTGTCATAGTTAACACTTAGCATCCTTTCCTTCCTTTCTCACTCCCAAACCTCTCTGCCTCCTTCTTCAGACTGACCCTCTTCAGCACAGACTATGGGCTAATAAATATTAATCGATCAATATGGACCTGCTCCTCAGTGACTTTTGTGTGTGTGTGTGTGTGTGTGTGTGTGTGTGTGCGTGCAACGCTGCATGTTTATCCCAGTCACAGTGTTGCTCTCCTCATGAGGTCATTTAAGCGATACTGTTTTAATGTTTGAATTTGCTGAGCAATAATTGGAGCCCTGAATTGAGGAGATAAGGCTTGGTTCCTTCTAAACAGCAGCTCTGAAATTCGTTATTATGGCAACGTTATGGGATGCAGTTTTTTGCTAAACACATTTAACACTATCTACCACTCTAATACAAAAATGAAATCATATTAATAATGTTGTGTTAGTATACTGATGAACTTATTTGCATAAACAATGACAGTGGTTGTACCTGTCTGTGCTCCTGTGTGCTGGAAGATTACCCAGTTCTGCAATCTATTGCTAATTGAAGTCCTTGATTATTTCAGGCACAATAGTTCAATTGTTTTGCTTAGCTACCAAAAATGGTCACATAACATACTGTATAACATGTAATGCCCACGCATTGTACCATTAGGGAACCAGTACCATGTTAGAGGAAACAATATATATGGAAAGAAGGATAAGAACGATACTACAATGCAATCTGTTGAGCAGTAAACATGCAGTATTGATGCCATAGTATTGCACAGTTTAATTATTGTAGTATTAGCACAGTATGCTATTGTATTGCGCGCATTTGTCAGTATTGCACAATTGAAACAATATAAATGATGAATAAATAAATAATCGTGGGTTTATAGTTGCTGACTGGAAAAACTCAGCAGTAGCACAACTCATTTCTCATACGTGAAGAAGGTTCGGAAGGATTTTACGACCCTCACAGAAGCATTTAATGGGCTCTCAGTTGAGGAGCGATTAAGGTTTAACCACGTGTTATTGTGCAGTGTCGTCCCCAACTCTCTGAAGTTCCTGTCTTCCTGAAATTGTATTTTAACTCATTCTGGAGGCGTTAAGTTTAGCTGAACTTTAAATTTAAACAAAGATATCGCGGCTGCCGTAAACAGATTTTAATTTAAATTTAATTTGTTTTTTAATCCCCAGTGGGGAAATTACAATTTACACTCTGCGTACACACTTTTAGTAATCACACACAGGCCTGAAATACACACACGTACTCAGGACCTATACATGTCAGAGTGAGTGTCACTCTTTTTCTCTAACTCTCAGCAAGACAACGAACAAGCGTATTTCCAAAATGTTGAACTTTTTTTTAATGCTCCCATTTTGTAGTAGTGAGATTTTCATGTCTTTTTTGATTATAATGCAGGTTGAGGTGCTATATAAATACTGTAAAAGTATCAAAACATTCAATCGACAGAGAAATGCACAGCCCGTGTTTAGAAACTGTGCCTTTGAACGAGCCATCTGAACTATACTAGGTATAGGTACTAGATATAGGTAGAAAGTGCCGTTATTTATGTCATTCCCCAGCTGCAGTGACAGTGCAGAGAATCCCAGAGCACAGATGTGGAAATGCTGACAAATTAGATGTGCTTTCAGACAGACAGTAAGAGAAATATAAAGTGTCTTTGAACATTAAAGCATTTAAACATGTTTTTAGTATAAAACAAGAAAATGCAAGTATGAACCTGAAAATGGACATGATATGGGACCGTTTACTTTTTTACAATAAAGACTATTTGGTGAACCTTTTGTATTACAAAACATTTTGAGTTTCAAAACGGGCTGTTAAACTGAAAATGAATTTCACTTTAAGAAGATTTTTGTTTAGTTATTCTAAATATTGTTCCATTTTACAGCACTGACTATTCTTTCAGTGCACTGAAATCAAGAGTGGGAGTGTTGATTATTCCAGATCTGTTTTTCTCTTCATTAACAATGAATTAAATGGCATTGATAATGTGTTCTTGAAGCTTAGTGAAAAGGTTAATACCTTGCTATATTTTTAAAATTACTGATTTCACACCAGGCAAGATACTGATATTAAATGCACTAAAACAAACATAAAATAATGATGCATGTCATTGTTCAATTTTGCCATTTTATTATTACACTGCACTCAGAAAAGGATTTACCACAGCCTTCTTTAACTTGCACACAATATGTTTGTATGGAAGTCGTCATACACTATATTGGATCTCTATCTAATGGATTCTCTAAAATAAGATAGACATGACATTTTCTTTCTTAGGTCCCCATACTTCTGGTGCCCTCCTTTTAGACCACAGTTTCTGCATGCAAGCTTTGAGCTTCCTCTCCACATATGTAGCTATGTTTAAGGCCAAATCAAAGTATGTACGTGATCTGTCTAGGATAATGGCACCGAGTGAGAAAAGAGGATGGTTAGCTTGCGTGCAAGATCGTGTGTCTGTGAATCATACCTAACACCAACTTGATTACAAAGAGACCACAACAACACATTTCAGTGAACAAGGTTAAAAAAATCCAGACATGTACACTGACAAAAGTTAAGCAGTCCTGTGCCAAGCGGTGTACCATTATACTATGCCCATTTACCGTTACCGTGTCTTTGGCGTGCTGAAAATGTTTAACTAGAGAGACGGCAAGGATTAATGATAGATCGGTAAGGGCAGATGCTAAAATTGCCAGAAAAATTCAAGAATGGCAAGAGCCTCGGTTGTTTGTGTCCAAATTTTAAATGGCTCCTTGATGCATTGTAATCTGGGTGACACCCCTCGTTTATTCGACTATGTTGGAACCTAGTTCCTGGACAAGGTCCGGAGTTCCTTTGAAAATGTTTGAAGTAAGCTGTGTGTACTAAGCCAACCAGGAATCTAGGCAGGCTCGCGTGTCGCTGCCATTTGAGTACCAGTACATCTCCTTTGAGCAGACAACACAGTCAGGAAAGCGTGGAGAAGAGATGTTGACAAGATGCCGTCATGGGTCATCGGCTGCAGTGACCTATGAGTACTGTAGATGTTGAGCCCACGGGTGTAGTTCAGGGGAAATCAGGTTACAGTTACAGGAAGTGACTTGAGAGGAGCAACAGTAAAAGTTCAGTTTAAGTCAGACAATGATTTGATTCATCTGTGGAGCTTCAGTTGTACCTACAACAGCAATTATGACAACAAATCAAATTTGAAAAAGTTATTGAATGTTAAAAATGCTACACTTAAAAACAATTTTGACCCTTTGTTTTTACACGTATTTAATTGAAATTGATATCTGTTGGCAATATAAATATTCATTGTTATGGTAGCACCGGGTAGGTCAATACAATCGGTACTAAATGAGAATAGTCATAATGAAAAAACTGTAAAAACATCCGCTGCTCCCACCCAATCATGGAATATGTGACGATTGTGTATGAATATGAATGTGGATGCATATGAATGAAGTTCTCCTCTTTGCCCAGGTGAAAATATCTTTGAACACACTCTTTATCTGTCTCTCTGTTCCTCCTTGACGCCTTCTATTTTTCCAGCTCCACAGCCTGGGGGTAAATGATAGCTCACAGCTTGTGTAGTGTGTGTTGGAGTCTCTTTGATGCATGTGCTGCCGGTACATTGTGTTAACATCAGCGCCTCTTTATATTAAATATAACTGTAAGCACAGATGTCTAGCAGCCCTCACATGACCAAGGTTTAGATTTGTCATGCTGTACTGAAGGTTGGAATTAGTTTGATTCAGTTTGTCAGAATGTTGAGAGTGATATTCCAGATAATAAGCAGAATCTTTCACTAACTATGTGCTATTTATTGACCAGCCTGTATTTTTATGTAGATAAAGTCAAGAAAGTCAAATGCATCAGCCGTAACTGTTTTGTAGCCTGGTAGTACTGCACTCAATGTCCCTTGTGTTTTGAGCTGAGGTAGAAGGGGCAAAGCAGACAAAGCCACAGGAAACCATGCATAATGGACATTGAAAACAGGCCGAGCCTTATTGATTTATCCTCAGACGAGTTTGTCCCTCACTTTGTTGTGGTCTCTGGCTCGAGACCACAACACTATAACTCAGGATCAAAAAAGGAGCTATGTCATCATTCAGGACTAATAGACCTTGACGTAGCTAGCTTTATCACATTAAATGGTATACCTAAATGGCTACCGCCTACTTTAATGTTGTCTTTCAAGACAACTTCTGACTCCCCAGTAAATTTCTTTTTAAACAAAGTAACTTGCAACACCGCAGGCTTAGCTCCCAAGAATACTTTTTAAAGAAATAACCTGCGACATATTAATATTCGATTTCTGTTTCACTATTGTTATCAGTAATGTTGTATTTCAACCTATAGCCATTTCATAAAATGTTTTACATGCTCTGTTCTAAATATCTGGAGTCTAGTAAGTATTTTCCAGAAGGAAACATACAGTATTGAACCGCTTTTCTGGTACTGGCCAAAATATGTCCATACTTAGTATTAAAGATTTAGTGCGTAACTTTTTGATATTAATGAATGTCAGTTATATTGAAGCCATTGCCGAATGAGTTGCTACAAAGCTAATTATGACTATCAGCTCCACACAACTCTATCTGTATTTCTCAGTATGGCCATGTTCAGAAGATAGTGTTGTCGAGTGACTTTGCCCACAGGAACTCAAGTGAAGATAACAACCTCTTCTGAATCCATCATGTCTTTTTAATCATCTTTGTCCTCCTTGACTACCAGCAACTGCGTGGAGGAGGGGTGGGGGCTGTGCACGATCACGGAAGGCTTGTTATTGTGTTCATGTGGTGAAAGTTTTGTTGTCATTACTTAGAATTTCTCATGGGGGGTGCTTTAAGAACTTGAAAGTACTGAAAGCTGGCATGTTGAGTTAGATTTGTAATCTTGTTTACATAGTCTTTGATCAGAAACATCTTGGTTTAAATCAAAGACACCATTTGCAGTCCCTTTTGCGTTTTTTTGGCACACTAGAAAGCAATCGGTTATCAAAGAATAATATATGTGTTAACACAAGTGTACTAAATCACATCTGGATTTTGTATCCCTTCATGTTTATATTTCTCCATGTTAGGTGTCACAAATGTATTGTTTTGTTATAGACACAAGAAATTCATGTTTCATTCGCAATAGTAATTTGAAATCATACCCTTCTTTAGATGCAAAGGAAGTGGTGTTCTTCCACTTCCAGTTTTCCTGTTGGACATAAATAGGAGAATTGAGCGGTTATCATGAGCAGTGAGTGACAGCCACCAATAGACAAAGATAAAATATAATAAATATTTTAAAAAATTCTCTGTAAGACTGATAGAAGTGCAATGGTGTTCCTACAGTCTGTGTTCTGTGTCAGCTCAGAATAAAAATGTGGTTTTGAATGAGGCTCTGTAGTGTTGACATTGTTTGAAATTGATTAATGGTGTATTTGATGTCCAAAAATAAAACAAAACTACAGTATTTTACTTACAGTTGAGAGAAACTCATCTTTGTCCATCTTCTGTGGATATAGTACATTAAACAGCCTTAGATGAAGCAGTGTTTAGTGCTTTTATATGCAATTTCCACTGTCATGATTATCTCCTTTCAACAGGATATTTAACAGGCTTTTTAATGTTTACAATGTAACAAGCCTTATGTTCCATATTTGCTAGATAGATCTGTCTTCCAGGAAAAAAAGCTTGTAAATGTGAGCGCAACTGATACCGCAGAGATCCCCAGTATCATATGAACGTTCACTCCTGTGCTAATAACGTAACAATTATTCCAGAAGAGACATTCCCAGTCATTGCAGTCCTACCAAAAGCCAGGCATCGAGGTGATCACTGAGAGAAACACTCCATGAGACGGAGAACTAGATAGATACTGATTGGAAGGAGGGTATAAAGGAGAGAATGATTGTGAGCAATGCCATCGTTAATCATGACACCCATTACTCACATACTGTCTGTACCACAGTACATGACGAGTCATGTGTATCTCCTGAAACAGGCGGCGTACCATAATGAAGGATGCAATTCATGAAGTCTAAAAGCGCTGTCTGTATTTTTGGTACTTTCCCTTTCTGCCACTCTGAGTCTGTGTCTGGATGCATATCTAATCTGCTAAGCAGCAGGATATGGAGAATGAGGCAATAAAAAGAGGAGATTGTTCTCAACAGAGCTGCAATTGCTATGGACAAGTTTCACACAGTTAAGATGTTGTCTATACGCTGTGCAATTTTGGGCTGTGGCAGACGATTGCTGACAATCGTGGGTTAAATGTTGTCAAATCTAAGCAAACACTGGCTTTAGATCATACTGTCAGACATGTATACAAAAACTGGCTTAGACATGGGCTTACCATGGAAGCGCCGTGCCAAAATGGTCTCACAGTGTGTTTTTTTTTTTTTTTGTGTGTGACCACTAAACCAACCAATGTTATTCGGCATGAAATGACAGAGATGCACAACATCATTTGTAAGTGCCAATTGAAAAAGCTTAACAAGAACCTGTTTTGTTTTTCTTTGATCAATCCCCAGCTTCTCCTCACATGCCAACGTGTCCTTGAGCAAAACTAAAAAAATGAACATATTTAGTCACAATTTTATCACACATGAGGTATGTGTGATAAAAAGAACGCAGGACAAAGGTGGTTTCCAATGGCCAGCCCCTTACGGCAGCCGTTTCTCTGTATGGTCGGTCGGCCCATCCTGGGACCAGTCCGGTCGTTGCCAACTGGCCAAATGCTTAATTAATAATAATAATAATAATAATGATTTATTATTATTATTATTATTATTATTATTATTATTATTATTATTATTATTATTATTATTATTATTATTATTAATTATTATTTATAATAATAATAGTGAAATCGTGTAACCGATAAAAACCCATCCTATGCGCTCTTGGCCTGTAAAGACAATTTATTTGTATATTCAAAAAAAGAAATTTGACCGGCCCACATTAAAAAAACAAAAAAAAGGTCCGGCCCCTCCGGTATTTGCCAGAACTGCCATATGGCCAATCTGCCCCTGCCCACGCCTTTAATTGAGATTTGAGACTGCAGACACATGCAGAGGTAGCCAGAGGTAGGCAGAGCCTGAAGCAACCATGTATTTAAGCAGACTCTTGTTAAATAGAAAAAGAAGAAAATCTGTTTTTGCTCTACATACATTTGACGTTCTGGGCCTTTGTTCCTGGCTGATAGCACTATAAAGAAATGGCTTTTATTTAATATAACAAATTAAGTAAAGCCTTTTCTATTCTTTATTTTGGCTATTATTGGAGACACACATTTGTTTATAATTATCCCTCTTTGTACTAATAAGTCTCCCTGGTTTCTGATCTGCTCGTTTTCTGTATTAATTAGCTGCTTCTGCTGTTTGCTGTGAATACAAACCCATGTTAACATGTCATGCTAAATTTAGCATACTCCACATTTTCATTTCATACACACGACTCTGTTGCTCTCACTTTTATCTTTTAACAGAAATGCTCCTACTGTTGGTTTAGCAATATTACATGTGGTCATTATGGTTTGATAATCTGTGAATATGTCTGTCAGTCTATCATGCCTAAGCTGCTGCAAAGGACAGTAATTTCCCCTCTCTTTGGGGAAATTGTAGGGCTTTGGATTACACTGACGTCAGAGAGCGATATGATTCCTTTGACGTCAGAGTGTGGGCTCTGGGCGTCATTTTGGAGTATTGTCTAAGTGGGCTGAAAGCAGCAGCCCCTGTGGCGGTGCCTTATGCAGCTGCTGATAGTGCAGCTGTGACTGTGTCCACACTGCTTCTCTCAAGGTCGCAAATATAAAATCATCATTTATTCTTCACATGCTTAAAGCAGCACTATAAATGCTCCCAATGATCTCAAATCTTTAAAATATATAAAAACAAAACAAAAACTAAGTGTAGTTACTGTACTAAGTGACATTTGCAATCTAACAGGACAATGAGACCACAGTATACTTTTTAGTATACTTCTAATAATTTTTTAGATGAGTTTTTGTGGCATTTTAGGCCCTTGTTCCCATAGGACAGATGAAGACATGAAAGAGAGACGGGGAATGACCAAAGGGGTAAGCCTCTCCTCTCTAAGAGTAGCTCCTATGGCGCCATTTTAATCCAACGAAGCCATCATCCGCTGTTAGCATTCCATTGACTGCCATTCATTTTGACGTCACTTTGACAGTGAATAACTTAAGAAACACGACAATGTATAAAAAGCTCCATTACCTTGTATCTCACGTTATGGCTCTGTAGCAGACGTTTTTGTAAAAATAGGCTAGCGATTGTGTCATAACCAGGAGACTTGCTGTCGCATGGTCGACAAATCACCTTATTGTCAAGAGAAGCTTGCAGACAGTTTTGACTTACATCAGCTTAACTATCATTTTAGTTAGCAATAATTAGCCAGTGCCTATGTTATCTCCTTACATATACCTACGCTCTCCATCTCTGCAAGATTGGAAATGATTGAGATTTCTCTTGGCACAGCTACCAAAAGACTTAAAACTTGCAGACACGTTGCTTAGTTGGAGGCTGCACAGTAACGCTCAGCACTCACTGGAAAAGTGCTTCTAATATCTTTCAATGGTCTCCGTCCAGAGCAATGGGACCTGTTGGTCCATTTCTTTAACTGTCTATGGGAATGACACAAAGCAAAGGGCCGTAGGTCAGAGCCGAACCTGCGGCCACTACGTCGAGGAGCAAACCCCTACACATGTGGGCCCGCTACACCAACCGAGCCAACTCGGCCACACGACCACAGTATACATAGATAAAGTACATTAATATAAGTGTATTTATTAATGAACTTGCAATCAACTACCCCACCCCCCCTTAGTTAGTAGTCGCTATGCTTTTTCTCTGCTCGTCACAAATGCAGTTTACAATGATAATGGTGAATATAATAAGTTATCACGCAAAATTTTACACAGACATAAACAAAAGCAGGCCTATCATTTCCAGCCAGCAACAACAAAATATACCTAGCTGGTCAGGAGTTTGTTGTCTCTAGCTTTTAAAACAAGAAATTAGTAAAAGGGTCTTGAATAAAAAAAAAACTCTAGGCTACTACTGTACATAGTTAGCCAGGCTAACATTGGCACAGCATACATTTGAGCAGATAAACAGTTTAATCTATTCCTTACACTTATGTTTTTGTAAAGGCTGAACAAACACCACCCTAGAAAAATTGAAAGCCTGCCATGCTGAGTTACGATTGCAAAGCATCGATTGGACAATTGCTGTTTAGGGGCAGGGTCAATATCATAGCCATAGAGAATTAAAAAAAAAGAGCCAAAACATTAGATATACAGTACATTTTTGAATAACAACATGATAGATATAAAGTATAGCAATAATATACTTCTAACATTGATCAAACGCATCAAGTCCTGGCCTGTTTCTTGACAATGCCAAGTAATTGTGAGGAACATAGCCCTTCTGGGAAATGTAGGAAATCACTTACTATTAAGAGACAGATGAGGGAAAGTAAGTAAAAAAAAAAAAAGTAATTAAAACAATTCATCACAGAATATTTCCTGTAAAACTGTTGATGTCTAACAATGTAAGAGCGCCCGATGCTCTGTTAGCCGGTGTTTAATGAAAGCCTTGTCTCTATAGTTTTTTTGCTGACTGTGTGATACCATGATTTCTTTGCAGATGGGATCAGTGTGACAGGCCTGCCAATCTCCAGTCCGCTGCGCCAAGTTCTCAAACCCAGGCCCGAGAACAAGTCCGTCAGCAGTGAGTCCGGCAAGGCAGAGTACAGCCATATTAAGGTGAATGAACAATAGTCTGAGTAGAGTGCATAGCCCTATTGTTTTGCTTAGTCATTGATCAAGATGCAAGCAATTGTCTCTCTCGCCCCCCTTTTTGTTCCCTGGCTTGTTCCCATCATTTGGGGGAAATGCATTTTCACCTTGATGCAGTCTCACTGCTCCTTTTCTAACCCCCTCACTCTCACTCTTTCTCTCTCTTCATACCAAGCACACTGTGTGCATGTCATTGCAAAAGCTGAGGTAAAAATATAGCATTATTTTCTCACCAGCTAAATAAATAAATCTAAAAACGTGTGTGAAACTGCAAAAAGTGCTAAGCGGAAAAATAGTGTGAGACAGGGAAGGAAGAAAAGGCGAGATGAAGACTGACAGTGCATACAGTAGATTGAGCTGATCAGCAGGGGAGAAGGTTTTGTTGAGGACTTGTGGATGTCGGAGGGGTGGAAACAGGCGACCTGCTGAGGGTCATCTGAAGCACAACAGCCACACCACCTGCAAATGAGGTGGTGTCATTTAAAAACCAGCGGAAGCTCTTGCACCCCTCTGTGAATCATCAGGAGAGAAAACAACATTGATGTCTAATGTTCAGATGTGTTTCAAACAAAGTCAACTTTTTTTGACTTTCTTTGGAACACATTTGACAAGATGATATCTAACGGTAGAGAGAATACAGGAGGATGGTACTTGTTCATGGTTTACAGAAAGCGCCAACATGTGTTAGACTAATGAAAAAATGCAGAAATAAAGAAATTGTGGACAAGAAAAACATGTACCGGTAACCAATTTACATTTAGACAGAAGTCCCCTGGACTACTGTCTGTACAGTGTTGTTAAGAAAAACTGATCTTGAGTTAGAAAGAGGTCCTTTTTTATATATACATTTCAGAACTATGAACCTTTATCCTCAATGGATATCAGAGATTTTGACTTCTGTGATGAACAAATTAAAAAGTATATGTTTACCTACCTAGTGAAAGTGACTACAACTCATTATGCTGTACAGCAACACTTCAGGTAAAAAGCACAATTCTCTCCCCTTTGGGTTTATTGCATAACCTGTTATTTATCCAATATCTTTGCAGTAAGGGGAAGAAAAAAAGAAGATCCTGCCATTGTTAAAGACAAGCTGGGCATTTAAATCAGTGCTTAGGCTTATTAGATGCAGGGTTTGATTGGCAGCTCTGAATTTCATGCCAGAGTATTTGGTGTTGGAACTGTAGTTAGAGTGAAGCCAATTACAATAGGACTCTTGTCCTGCGCGCTTAGAAGCAGGTTGTGAGGACATGAGCTACTTTTCCTTTCATTTTCTAGACGTGCTGTTGGACATACAGTTGAACCACGGTGATTCCTTTTACTGTGTGCTCAACAAAAGCCTGTGCACTAATTTGCCTGTATGCTGTAGAAAATGTATTCTGGGTTTCAAGCTGCATGACTCATCGGCATTACGCCGGCATTGTTTTCAGCAGTTTGACTCAAACCCACAGCACCCAGCAACCACTTGACGCATGTTGATGTAGAAGGGGTGGGCATGTACGACGCTGTACAACGTAAACTCATACCAAGTTATGCAATACAATAACTTTGATGATGTTTGTCCAAAGAGGAAATAACAACATGGAAAAAGTTTTCAACTTATATGAGTATTCTTCTTCCATAGTCATGAAACGATACAGCGCAACATTATTTTGGAGCTTTGCTCACACAGATTTATATTATTGGTGGGGGGGATGCTTACACAATTATTTACCGTCTTACATAATGCTTGAACCTGAACAAAAACAGTTAAAAGTAGAGCTGCAAAGATTAATCAATTGTCTACTATTAAATACATTGCAATATTTTGATCATTTTGAGTCATTATTTTTATCAAGACAAGAAACAAATCCTCTTAAAATAGAAAAAAGAATATTTGTTTATTATTATATATAATTGGTTCTTTGCTCCTCTGTAACACTAAACTGAATATCCTTTTAGTTGTGAACAAGACAATACATTTGCGGACGTCATCTTGGGCTTAAAGTGCTCATATTATGCTTTTTTCCCTTTCCTTTAATAGTGTTGTATATCTTTTTTGTGCACGTTATAGGTTTACAAAGTGAAAAGCCCAAAGTCCACTCACCAAAGGGACTTACCATCTCCAACAGAAAACATTGTTCACAAACTGCTCCAAACAGCTCTGTTGGAGTCCAGCTTTTACTTCTGTGACGAATGTGCGTCACTTTGTAACACACGTTATAATGCTCGCCTAGCTGCTAGCGTAGCACGCCCTCATACTCTGCTTCTGATTGGGTAGTAGTCCTACCTAAGTACTGTGCATGTTCAACTCCAAACAAAGATGGTATAGAAGTGAGATGCCTCACTCTGTAGCTAAAAGAGAGCTCAACACACAGGGTAAAAAGAGGAGCTGCAGTATGGTGCAGTACAGCAATAATGTAAACCTATTCTGATATAACCTCTAAATACAATTATAAATCTGAAAATGAGCATAATATGGGCACTTTAAGTAAACATTATTCAACCCTTTTTACTATTTTCTGAAATGTTGAAGACCCAACACCTAATTGATTAAATTTGAAATGAAAGAGCATTTAACAAATATGAATGCAGTACAGGTGAGAATGTGCAACTATGCAATGGAGCATAATAGACAAGTGAGAGTGCGCAATACCACATGAATGATGGAAGAGAGTTAACACATGCATCGACTGGACAAGAAAGCAGTACTTTAAAGGCAGCGAGTGGGATGAGTGTTTCATATTGAGAAAATAAACAACAGATTAAGCGCCAGGGACAATATTGTTAGTTGAAGCCCTAGTAGAGAGCCTCATTTGACAAGTCTTCCCATTTGACAAGTCTTCCCATATTTTTTTTTCCAAACAAACAAACAAAAAAAAACAAATATATATATATATATTAGGGCTGTCAAAATTAGCGCGATAATAACGAGTTAACGCAATCATATATTAATTCGATTAAGAAAAAATGTCGCAATTAACGCACGTTGTCTTTGACCCCTTGAATGACCCGTATTGAGGTGTTTGCACAGGGCGCGCGACACTGATGAACAGTAGCTGTGCCGCCAAGTGGTAGTCTCATAGAAGGGTGTGCAGCCAGATTGAAAAGAATCAGCACAGAAGTTGAATTATGGAGAAAGAAGGGATAATGGATGGGAAGTTTATTTTCAAAACTTTGCCAGATAGTACACTTGACAAAACGAAAGTTATATGTATAATTTGTCGAGCTGAGTTTAGTTATCACCGAAGTACATCCAGTCTGAGGTATCACCTGCAAGCCAAGCACACGGATCCCAGCGTAAGCTCTGCTTCTGGTGACGTACGACAAACTACACTTGACAGCCGTTTTAGAAGCAGATAGATCGTCGACCTCCAGTAAACTGACCCACGCTATAGCTAAATGGATAGCCACAGCATGCAGACCAGTTTATATAGTGGAAGACGAAGGTCTCCGTGATATTATCCGGATGGCCTCCGGTGACCTCACGTACGAGTTGCCATCCAGGGCCACAGTCATGTCCAGGATACACGAGTGGTATGACACAGAGAAGGCAAAACTAGCTACGGATTTGGACAACACAGCTTCTGTCGCGCTTACTGGTGACTATTGGACATCGCTAGGTAATCATAGCTATCTTGGAGTAACAGCTCATTACATCGATCAGGAGTGGAAGCTGCATTCACATTCATTGACTGTAATGAGAACTGATGAGGCATATGGCTGACGTATGCGCGAAGTCATTTTATGGATGTGGCGGGTCAGTGGAATGACTGTCAACATCCATATCAGAATTTTTTTGTTGTTTTTTAGTTCCACTTGAAAGGTCTACTTTCTGTTCTGCCCACAGACTGTCAACATCATCAGAAATTATTTTTTTTGTTCCACTTTACATTCAATAATTGTAAGAAGAATTGTAATTGTGAAAGTAACTTCTTGATTACAAATGCAGTGACAGCCAGTCAATAAAACCCCCTTGAGATCAATTGGTCTAGTTTTTACTTATTAAGTACATTTGGTATGAATGACAATGTGTCATTACATTTGATAATCTCATTTAACTTCAATTGGAGTGGATTTGAAATAGAATTTTAAAAATGCGATTAATCGTGAGTTAACTCACCATTACTATGCGATTAATCAACTAAAAAATGTTAATCGTTTGACAGCCCTAATATATATATACTGTGTGTGTGTGTGTGTGTGTGTGTGTGTGTGTGTGTGTGTGTGTGTGTGTGTATATATATATATATACACATTGGCCGGAATTTCAGACATTTTGTGTTGTGTTTTATATGGATAAATTACGCTCATTTAGAAGCTTTTATTGCACTTACAGTAACACAACGAGTTGTCCTCAATTGTAGTTTTCTTCACTTCACCTGTCTCTGTTCAGCTCCATGCGTGTGAGTGGAGGGGCTTAACCCCGCCTTCAGTGAGAGCAGAGAGACACTTCCATATTTCTTCATTATCTTACCTGTCTGTGTCTTCCCCTTCTGTCTTGGTAGACCCACATTTATGGCAAAAGTCATCTCTAGAACATTTTCTAACAAGCTGATTTTTCTGATTGAATGTGTAACAGGAAGGGCTGATATGTTGCCTGAAGGCATTGCTGTGAACTTTATTATTCACATTATTGCTACCTTTTTGAGCTGTGTTTCTGCATATTTTAGAGTGCTTTCTGCATATCATTAGTATGCCACTAGTTTTATGTGGATCGTGATTTGTGTGTGTGCAGGATAGGATGAGGGAGAATGCATAGTAGCTGATTTTGGCCGGGAGGATAGATGGACAGATGCACAGGAAATTGAGAAACTTCCAGCCAAACTGGCTAGCAGTAACACAGGGTGTTCCCTGCATATCTTAATCTTATATGGGCCAATCAAGTGTGACTTTGGCCATATTATTTACCACCTGAACCAAATCTGGCCAATATTATTGCTCAGGCTTGATTTTCAACATACTTTATTTTAATATTGGTTTCCGCCATGTTTTGTGTGTGTGATCTGTGAGTATCTCTGCATTTCTTTGGCACTGACGTCTATACTTGAGCTTGTAGACTATAGCTAAGTGCAATCAATCATGACTGATCTGTAATCAGTACCATGTTTTTCTCACTGACCTTTCCTCGCTCAATCTCGGCAGCCATTTTTCAATCCTCCCACCAAATTGGGAACGCCTGTGGGGTTGAAATATGTGCATGCTGTCAGGGTGGGATGGATACACCCCAGGTGATGTAAGTCTGGCTGCTTAGACGTGCTGATTTTGCCGATTATTTACACATTTTCAATGACACCATAGAAGAGTAAGGGCGCTTCCACAACTTGGTTACACTGTCAATTACTTGTCTCACCTCCACAGCTTTATGTCTCATTCCAGCTGCCTGATCTCACTGGGAGCAAATCACCTCTTCAAGCTCTGTTATGGCTCGATTGTGTCTGCAAAGAGTGCTGTGCACAGAATTCTGCCATGATCGTACCCATTGAAATATCTGTGCCAGTGACTGAAACAGCAGCAGATGCAGATGGTCTGCTGGGGATGTATCTGAGGGGTGACATTAGTACGGCTGGGTATTGGTCGAAAAATGTGCGATACCAATACCTTGCTTTGATACCAGTTTTTAAACAATACTTTTTTTGATACCAATTCTATTAAACAAAAATGTATTTACAACAATACACATTACGCCACTACTCTTTTTATTTATTTTTTTCACTCCTACTGCGTGAGCCCCGTCTCTGTGCATAACTTAGAGTTTTTCCTGCATGTCTCTACGATGTGTAACGTTAGACAGCCAATTACAAACATTATTAGGCCTCGGTAGAAGCATGCTGCTTTCTTATTGGCTCACTGACACTGATGAGTTTTGCTCCTTTTGGTGTTTTTGGGTATTGAAATTACATTTTTCAATATTAAGGAGGCAATTCGGTCGGTGCCCAAAAAGTATTGAATTTGATACCCAGTCCAAGACACGAGTGACGGGCTGGGAGTAAATGGAAAAGAAGGGAATAAAGTAATCCCACCTGTGATTGCTCATGAGCCACTTTAATGCTGGCCGGTGTGCAGAACTGCTCACTCACTTAGCCTTCTGTGAATCTCCTCTGGACAGATGTCATCGAGGGCATTTTAAGTAATATAGAGATTGCTGTTAGAACGCAGATGCATGTGTTCCTGTGAGGCTGGAGAGAGACAAGGCTGTTACTGGGCCTCCTTGTGCCAGCATCAGCCATTTTAGAGTGCACAATTTTCTATGTGACGTGCACCTCTTAACTCAGCCAAATATTAAATGAAATAGTCCCATTTTCAGGTGATCATTGGTAAGATATTACTGCAGTGGAAAGTGCAGTAATAGCTTTGACAGTGGCTATCAAAGTGGCTTTCAGAGACATTCAGGTCCTTCAGTTGGTCATAGTGGAAAATTGAGGAACAGTTAGACAGATTTTTGGCTTTTTCTGTTGATTGCACATCAAATATCTTTGGGCTTTAGATTGTTGGTTGGACAAACAAGTAAGATTTAAACCATTTCACACAGCCCGACTAGAATATATCTGATATGGAGAATTTTTAAGAACGTTGAATACCTCCAGATAAAAACCCAGGATCTGATGCCCTGTGGTTTCAGAAATGCACAAAAACTGTTTGACTGATTGACAAAGTGCAGACATTTCTTGTTTTTTGTTTGTTTGTTAGAACAAATTCAAAGTGCAATGTATGACACATTTTACCATATACAATTGTTATGGTAGACAACCTGATTCATTAAAGTCATTTGAGCTCTGTTTTGGTCTCCACCACCTCCTGAGGGACATATGTTTTTTTATTTTATTTAAATGATAATAAAAATAACTTTGTCTGTGTGCATTATAGTGCTGGGCAGGTAGCATATATTGGGTTTATAGTATCACAGTTGAAAACATTGGGATTTGTGATACTGAACAAAATTCAATCTGGGATTGCCACCACACGGCTCTCACCAGAGTTTGATCTAGAGTCTGGGCCAAGAATGGCTGCACATGACTCTTACCTATGACATGACATGACATGACATGACATGACATGACAAGCAAACATAGAGCTGGTTGAGCTGGCTTGGCGGCAGCTAGCACTGCACGCGTGGCCGGACCGTCTACTGAAACAAATAACAGAGAAACTCTGATTACGCACACAGAGAGAGTGTGACTTTGTTTTCTGCTCAGGACGCTATTACTCCACTACAGTGGCTATATTGCTACATTAATGTTCTCAATGTTGTGTACAGCCCATTTACCATTAAACATAGTCATTTGATCCATTGTTAATACACAAATATTGATCAGTTCAGTTAGGATAATCATAAATTGGAGAGACAGCGGAGTTAACACGGCACCGCTAATAAGACTCCTTTGTTAAGTTAGCTAACTTTTGTGTTGGCGGCGTTGTTAACATTAAAAAATGCCTCCAAAAAAGAGGCTAAACAGGAAGATGAATATGTGACAATCGCCAGTGTAATGAACTGCTGCAGCAACAAAAAACAATGTTTACCGCACTACTGGAACAACAACACAGCAATTTCAAAGTCTTTGTCAAGCTAATAATGGACTCCACCAACACTAGACTGGAATCAATAACCAAGGAACTACAAGAAATAAAACCCAGCCTGCAGTACACACAAAAAGAAGTGGATGACATTCAAACTGAGACAGCAAATCTGAAGGAACGCAGCACCTCGATGCAAACCGATATTTTTAAAGTCTGTGACAGCTTGCTGGCTGTCACGGTCAAAATGGAGTATCTGGAAAGCCAATCCAGGCGAAATAACCTGGTATTTGACGGGATACAGGAGGCACAGGGAGAAACCTGGTCAGAGACGGAGGAGAAGGTAAAATTACAGCTGCAACGCGAGGTGGAGAGGGCCCACTGCACAGGAAAACCTGGAGAAGACCGACCAAGGCCAATTGTGGTAAAATTCCTAAGGCACAAGGACAGAACGGAAATACTACAAAGAACCAGAAATCTGAAAGGTTCCAGAATATACATAAACGAAGACTTCACGGAGGCAGTCAGAAGGAAAAGGAAAGAACTCATGCCGGATTTAAGAGCGGCGAGAGAAAGGAGGGACATTGCCTATTTACGAAAGGATAAACTCATCATTCATCCCCGGTCCAGCACACCAAAACAACCAAAGCCAGCTAACGTTAATACATAAACAGGTAGGCCTATGATATGTTGAAACTTTAATCTCACTATGTCACTAAATAAAACTCATACACATACCGGGAGATAGTCACTCACTACAAAGTCTGGTGGAATATGAGAACCTGGAACTGAACACCTTCCAGTACACTGAACACCACTCACAGGATATGGAAAATGATATTGATCCTGGGAACAATTTCTTTGCTAACATAAACAATAACTGCAATTATTACACTGATGAACAATTTAATAGGTCAATCAAGACCGAACAGCAATTATCCATTATCCACTTTAACAGCAGAAGTCTGTATGCCAACTTTCACAGTATCAAACACTATCTAAAGCAATTGAAACTTTAACATAATTGCAATAACAGAAACTTGGATAAACAGTAGAAAAGAATCAGATTTTGAAATTGAAGGATATGAAATGGAAAAAATGTCAATGGTGGTGGATAATTTATTGGAATGTGTCACAATAGAAATATGTATGGAAAAGAAGAAAAATATTATTGTAAGTTGCATATACAGGTCACCAGGTTCGAATATTGACACTTTTAAGGACTGGATGGAAGAGACATTTACAAAAACTAGCCAAAAAGTTATGTTCATCTGTGGGGACTTTAATATTGACTTGTTAAATCCAAATAAACATAAAATGACAGAGGAATTTATCAACACTGTGTTTAGTCTAGGCCTCAATCCCAAAATTACCAGACCCAGCCGAATTACTTCTCATTGTGCAACACTAATAGACAATATATTTACAAATATCATACATAACAATACAGTGAGTGGATTACTAATAAATGATATCAGTGACCACCTACCAATTTTTACAGTTTATGACAGCAACTATACTCTGAACAGGTATGTTAATAAACCAATTTCCAAAAGGGTCAGGACAGAAGAAACAATGGAGGCATTAAAAGTTGATTTGCTAGTGCAAGACTGGGAGTTTATTGATAAGGAAAAAGATGTTGACAAAGTATATGAAGAATTCCTAAGAATATTTAAATTATTATATGATAAAAATTGTCCAATGAAAATATATAGCGGAAAACAAAAACTAAATGATAGACCGTGGATTTCCAAGGGATTACAAAACGCCTGTAAAAAGAAAAATACACTTTATAGAGAATTTATAAAACACAGAACTATAGAGACTGAAAATAAATATAAGAAATATAAGAATAAGTTAACTAATATTATGAGATCTTGTAAAAAAGAATACTATACAAAACTATTAGATAATAATAAAAACAATATTAAAGGTATGTGGAACATTTTAAATATTATTAAAAATAATAATAGACAGGCTACTCATACTTAACCCCATTACTTCATTGATAATGATAAAAATATTAATAACATGGAGGAGGTGGTTAATAACTGCAATACATTTTTTGCAAACGTGGGACCAAACTTAGCTGAACAAATCCTGGTTCCTCAAACATTAGAAAGTACATATAAGAAGCTAATAGATAGAAATCCCAGTTCTATATTTCTGACACCAGTAGATGAAAAAGAAATAATTGATATTGTTAAAGAATGCAAAAACAAACCATCCACTGGTCACGATATAATAGATTATACAAAAAGTAATACAGGGGATCGCCAAACCACTAACGAACATCTGCAATTTATCATTTTTAACCGGTAAATTTCCAACAAAAATGAAAATAGCAAAAGTAATTCCTCTATACATAACTGGAAATAAACACCACTTCACAAATTACAGGCCTGTCTCTCTATTGTCACAATTTTCAAAGATTTTAGAAAAATTATTTAACAGATTAGAGAAATTTATTGATAAAAATAAACTACTCACTGACAGCCAATATGGATTTAGAAAAAATAACAACCTCACTAGCACTAACTCCACAGATAAAAAGAAATATGCAGTTGGGGTTTTCATTGATCTAAAAAATTTGACACAATAATTCACAAAATATTAATCAGTAAACTGGAACGAATCGGGATCAGGGGGGTAGCTCTAAACTGGATAAGTAGTTATCTGAGAGACAGACAACAATTTGTGAAGATGGGAGTTTATTTGTCGGAATGTCTGGGCATTACTTGTGGTGTCCCCCAGGGGTCAGTGTTGGGACCAAAGTTATTTTTATTATATATCAATGATATTTGCAAAGTATCTCAAGTATTGAATTTTGTATTTTTTGCAGATGATACAAACATATTTGGATCAAGGGACAGCTTACAGCAACTCTTGGAATTAATCACTTCAGAATTCAAGAAAATAAAACAATGGTTTGACATAAACAGGCTATCAATAAATTTGAGTAAAACTACATTCATGGTATTCGGAAACTGCAAGTCAAAGCATCAAGCACAGATACAGATAGAGGGGGTTAACATAGAAAGAGTACATGAAAATAAATTCCCTGGAGCGATCATAGATGACAAGATTGGCTGGAAGCCTCACATAAAACACATCAAAACGAAACTGTCCAGAAGTATTTCAGTCCTAGCAAGAGCACATTCTGGATCTCAAATCACTCCACATCCTATACTGCTCACTACTGTTATCTTATTTGAATTACTGTGTAGAGGTTTGGGGAAACACTTATCAACACTCATTACAGCCACTAGTCATAATGCAAAAAAGAGCAATAAGAATCATTCACAACGCCGGATTTCGGGATCATACAAATTCATTTTTTCTAAAGTCGAAATTGCTAAAATACATGACTTAATTGAATATCAAATTGCAGTATTCATGTTCAAAGTAAGAAATAGCCTATTGCCTGGGAATATACAAAAGATGTTCTCTGAAAGGGAGGGAGGGTACGATTTAAGGGGAAGGGGAAATTTTAAGATTAATAGATGTAGAACATCAAGGAAAAGATTATGTTTATCAATTTGTGAAGTTAAATTGTGGAACAAACTAAATGAGAACCTAAAGCAATGCCCAAACATATTCCTTTTCAAAAAAATGTACAAAGAAATTATTTGCAGACGGTATAGAGAAGTGTTGTAGAAAGTTTTGTTTGTGTTTTTTTTGTTTTTTTATATATATGTATGAGGGTATATGTGTATATACAGTATATATGTGTGTATGTATATGGGTAGGTATGTGTATATATATGGATATATATAGCAACATAATTATAAATATTGTAAATTGAAGGAATGCAAGAATTACAGGGGTAGGAGTACATAAGTTTTACTTCTTCCTACTCCTTTTCGCACATGTGATAGAGGTATGTTAACACAGGAAAGAAGGGTACCTTGTTTGTTGTTTTTCTCTCCAATGTTTTTTAAACATTGTTTTATTGTTTCTTTTTGTTATTATTATTTTTTTGGTTTTATTTGTATATACTTTCTCTTGCATGTTCGAAATAAAGATATCAATTCAAATTAAATTCAATTCAAATGATCAAGATGGTGATTTGAGTAGCTCCCCTTCAAATATACCAAGTTTAGAATCGACATTGATATTTTGTCCACATTGGGAAATCAGAGCCAATTTTTTGTTCTTCGTTGTTACCTTTTTGTGTGGAATAACACAATTATTAAGTTGCTGTGTCATAATTCGAACAAGGTTTTATTTGTTTTTAGATTGCCGGTAAACACCAATCACTGTATATATGCAGAGATGTTAACCTCAAACATGCCGGCAAGAAGACTGGATCACACTTCAGAAAGGCGATACCACACTGTGAGGAGTAAGTTTTGGGTTATGTTCAGTGAGAAAGAACCTGGCCTGCAGACAAGACAAAACATGAGAAACACACACACACACACATAGTGTCAGGGGTGGTGGCAGTAGTTGGGGGTGTTGTTGGGTGGGAGAGAGGGCTAATCAAATCCAGTGGAGACAGAGGCAGAGTCAGCTGCCTGCCTGTCTGCCTGCCTGCCTGCCTGCTATTTTTAGAAGCCCAGCCCGGTTGATGGCGGTTCAGCTCTCTTCACGGTTTCAGATCCCAGCTTGTGATACAGATATTTATAACTGCCACAGCTGACTGCCCAAGTGTGAACTTCCAGCTTGGCTCAGGAATAAACTGGTTCTTTCTTTTCTCCCTCTTTTGGCTTGTTCATTGGCAACTTTATGTTCACTTTGATGTCATTTTGAATGAGCTGATCTCTATTGATTAGCTGCTGATGCATTACCTTTGGAGGAACAAACTGGCCGGGGTTCATTTCAATAGCACAGATTCCAAAAGACTCACGTTCCTTGCTGGGGAGTAAGGTTTGGCTGTAGTTCACATAGCATTCCGGGATTGGAGAAAAACGTGCCCTGGTTTATTGGCATTTCGTGGGAGCATCTCTAGCAAAACTCTCATGATTTCATTCTGATATCGGAAATAGGTCTTTGCCAGTGAAATTGATAGAAAAGTTGTTTAGTGTAATGTCGACATTAGTCTACTAAGACCAAAGTGACAAATAGCCAAATAATGGACTAAAAGTGGGCACCCCCACCAAATTTAGGTACTCACCTCCAAATATCACACTTTTGGTTAAAAATAAGTCAATTGTGTTTATTCAGCTTTGACTCCAGAGTGATAGAGAATGGGGATAAAAGCCATAATTCAGTCAACCTATCATAAGGCTTAAAGTGTACCCAAACACTAACGTCATTTGATGAGTACTCAGTTGCTTGAGGCTGAACTACACTTCACTGCAACAAAAAAAAATATTCCAGAAAAAAAGAAGCCACTGAGCTGAAAACACTTCACCAGGCCTTTGTGAGATGGGCTGTTGCTCCATGATTCCCATCATTTACGACACCATGCTGAAGGATCCAACAGTGTGGTATGACTTTCTACCACCTGCCAGGCATTTACCCAGACCTTAATAAAAGATGAAAAGCCCTTCCAAAAGTTTCGAAGCCTTCATCACAATACAATGTCTATCACAGAGCTGCTTCTCTTCTCTGCTGTTTGAAATGTCTTTTGGGGGATTCTGACTATTAGCTCACTCGGTGAAAGATTTGGCCTTATTTAAGATTACTGTCTCCACTGACGCCATGGGTGGGTGGGAGGACAAATGGACTAAATATCCCATCCATCCTCTCGGGGTGGTGAGCTTGGTGTAGCATGTAACTATCTGTCAATTTTCTATTTTTAGATTTTGGCATCAGGTCTTTGGAAATTTTGTAGTTCAGTGTGTCTGTGTTTGCCTGGAGGTGGCTGCAGAGAGGAGGGATGGGATATGGGAGAACATTAAGACTGATCAAAAGGCATAATCATCAAGAATATACACACACACACACACACACACACACACACACAGACAGAAGCAACACAACTTGCATGGCCACAGTCGGTGGCTGTTTGCCAATATTTTCATTCATACAAGCAGTTTAATCTCTTGAGTGCTTAATTTACCTGGGCGTACTTCACAGTCCTCACTGATTGGAGTTTGAAGCTACAGCTGCAGACCACAGCTGTGCCCAACCCCACATACACTTTCCACTTTATCTGTATATGGATGCCTGTTGCCTTCAGTCTGCAACAACGTGAAGCGTATCCCTTGGTGATAGATGACTGGAGGAAACGTGTGTGACGAGAAATAACAAGATGGATGGGGTTTTGTTGGAAGGATGTGCCACAGCAGAGTTGACTCTGCTATGGAAACCCGCAGGGATTTGCAGACATATTGTTTGTTTTAATTTGCTACTTGTGTGGTAATCACATATGAAAAGATACTTGATGCATATATCTCTGCGCGGGCGCTGCATCTGCTTCCATTCCCTTGTCCTATCGCGCGCCAACAGACATGACGCAAGGCCTGCTGCTGGCTCTTTCATGACCGAGGTAGTAGTTCCATAAGCCCAGATGTAATCACGTGCTACATTCTTTCTCAAGCAGGGTTGTTATTGCATTCATGATAATACAGTGTATAATTCTCTTCAATTTCTTTCTGCAAAACTCCCTCAATGTTGAATGATGTGATTTGCATACAGGGCTTTTGTTTTGCTTTTGATTATTGCCTTGCGATTAGCATTTCCTGTAGGAACTGGCTCCTGGTTATCTGCAACTCATCAAATAAAACCCTGATATGATGATTGTTAATATTTGAATGAATTGGGAAAGGGCGAGCTTGATTTCCTGTGAGTGTCAGCAAACCTGCAGGCCCGTCTGACGGTTATAGAGTTGGCAGCAACAGGCGCCACATCCTGGCAGCGACACCATGAGTCCCCTTGTTTAACTTTTAGCTCCTGGATGTACTGACAACAGACAGAGAAGACAAGTACAGCGCCATACATCTTGTCTCCGATGACCTGTCGCTGCGATGTGGCACCGCAGGCCTCCTGTCTCTGACTGATGACCAAATGATCTGGTCCAGTAAGACCAGTAAGACCCCTAGCTCTGTGGACAACCAAATGTTGTATATGTCTTCCTAGTTACTCTTCATGTAAAGTACACAACTGTGCCTGGGCTCCCAGGCAGCTTTTTATGAGCTGCAGCGAGACAGGCCAATCTGAAAAGCAACAGTTGGTTTGCCTTGTGGCTCTTTAGACTTCAGCGAGATCTCTTCAGAGGGCTGTCCTGTATAGGAAGATAAACTCTGGGTTATAAATTATTGTTTAGTGTTAAATAATTCAGTGGTATTTTATCATCTCACACAAAATGTCAGTTCGCTGAACTTTTCAAGGAAGTATTGTTCCAGTACATAGAGGTGAAAGATCATTATATTTGTTCAAATGTTTCAGCCCTGTAGGGTCAGAGGTTTAAAGTTCATGCAAATTCACATGCTTGCCTGTTGAAAGGGTTTTTCATAGTTGACAGATATGCTTAAGGCTTAGAGTTTTCTGCATTAGAACAAAATTGCTGTGTTTTCTAAGGCAATAATGACCCACATTGGGCTTTGATTGCTGCATAGAGCTACACACTACTGTAAATACAGATATCAGAGCAAGTTGAGTGCTTGTACTATTAAGTGTGATTCATGGTTGTGCGGAGTCTCCACACAGAGTGCTTGCCATACGTGGCCTGATGTTTATACTTGTGCGCTGGTGTGTGCGTCTAGATTAATCAAAAGATCAACCCATAATGAAAAAAAAATATATATATGAGCATGCGGAAGCAAATAGCTTATTTAGTTCTGCCCCTACTTCACAATATCACATTATCACAAAAGAAATAGATAATAAATAATACAGCATACAGTCTTTCAGGTCTTACAATAACTTACAACAATACATTTACATTACTTTTTCATTCCTATCTTTAGGTTTATTCTTTTCTATATTGGTCAAGTAATAATTTCTTTAAGCTATTTTTGAACTGAATGATATTAGGTCTCTGTTTGCTGTCATTGTTCAGTCCATTCACTGTGATCACTGTACACATTTATTTTTCCCTGTTAAATTCTCTGAATGTCGTTTAATGTTGAAGATTTAATCATGTTAATAATACTGATAATAGTTTTACATGTCTCCTACCAGGTTATAATATGGCTTAATAGTTACAGTATCATCCCAATCTTCTAAATTTGCTCCAACTTATTAGTTATATTAATATGCAGATAAAAACATTTTTGGCTTCTTCAATACAGCGTAATGTTCATTTAGTTAATAACGGTCCCGGTAATTTTAAAATGCATGATAAAGCAGAGGATGTCTTAGGACAGTGGTTCTCAAAGGTTCTTAAAAGTGGTCCCCTTTAAAATATTGTTTTTAGCCAAGTGCCCATGGCTGCATGGCTGACATTTTTTTAAATTACGTCCCTCCTGCAGTACTCCAAATACCTATGGGGTACGCGTATCCCATTTGTACCATCCTTTCAGTAACCACCATAAGAATCTGATACCCCTGTTGGTTATCTTTTGTCTAAAGGAGCCAACAGATGCACCACAGATGATTGAAGAGACCTAAACCTACAACATAGCTTTGGATTATGCTCATGGTTGTTTTTTTTCAATATATTTCAACAAATCGTATTCATTTATCATGTATTTAACTTTTTTTCTTCTTTTAAAAAAAAACAAACAACCTTTTACTTTGAACTTATAATTTATTTTTCAACATGTGTGTTTATTCATTTTCAAAGAAAAGAATTACACTACAACAAATAATACAGGTGCAAATCCAAACTGACACAGTAAGGCACATCTTCAATAAAATAAATTAAAGAAAGAAAGAAAGATGACAGGGCTGTAACATGTGATAGTTGGCACAGTAGATCAACATTAAAGATCCTTAAAAGTCACCTGTTGTCCAAAAGTTAACCTATCCCGGAGTTGTCCTAAAGAGAAAAGCACTTCAAATAAAACTAAGCAAAGACAAGCAGACATACACTTAATACGTAGCAATACTCATTCGTTGATGGTTGACATACATGGAGAGCATGCCTCCAATGCTTTCCTCCCCTCTAAGAAGACCGTAAAAGATCTCCACATATTGTCAAAGACGAGATATTTACCCTTTAACGTAAAAGTGAGTTTTTCCAGTGCAAGACAGTCTGACAGTCCTGTAAGCCAGACATTAACACTTGGTTTGTTAGTGGATTTCCAAGATTTAGCTATGGTATATTTGGCTTGTAAGATGCAGAAAATAATCATAGATTTGTTTGCCTTATTGAGATTATGATTCACGGGAAAAATGCCAAAGATGCACAGTTTGGCGTCTAATAATAGCCTTATACCTGTAACATGTAAAATCATATCCATCACTTCACTCCAAAAAGCCTGGATTTGTGGGCAGTCCCATAGGCAGTGATATAATGTGCCTTTTCTACCACATTTGTAGCATGTATCGGGATTATTGGGGCTGAATTTATTTAACTGAGTTGGTGTTACATACGTTCTCATTATCCACTTATATAATTTATTTCTAATGTTGAAATGTAATAGCCCTATTCTGTAAAGCTTAGGTCACAAGTCTTAATGTACTCGATAGATGAAAAAATGTATTAATGAACTCAGCTATAGTGATTACAGTTTGCACTCTATCTGCTTAAAGACTTTTTTAAAATTCAGTCCCGCCCCTAGACGCTCATGATAAAGTTGTGTGTGTGTGTGTGTGTGTGTGTGTGTGTGTGTGTGTGTGTGTGTGTGTGTGTGTGTGTGTGTGTGTGTGTGTGTGTGTGTGTGTGTGTGTGTGTGTGTGTGTGTGTGTGTGTGTGTGTGTGTGTGTGTGTGTGTGTGTGTGTGTGTGTGGGTGGGTGGGTGGGTGGGTGGGTGGGTGGGTGGGTGGGTGGGTGGGTGGGTGGGTGGGTGGGTGGGTGTGTGTGTGTGGAATTGCTGGTGTATGCAAGCCCGGCGGGTGAAATTAGTACAGAATCCAGCAATTCATCATGCTTACTGGACTTGAATCCATGTGTGAAATCCAGCGAGCGAGGCCAAGTGTGGCTCCATATGCTGCTGAGCTTGATGGCTGAACCGGTGTCTATTAGATCACCTTCAGCTGCACCACAGTCATCCTGAACAGGATGTTCATATGCCATCATGCTTCACTATTCAGCACACCTGCTTTTTCATATGAGAAAGGTCATCGTTGTGCGTCTATACCTATACAGTTATAGAATGGGTGCGCTTGCATAAGTCTCTTCTCATGCATCTCCATGCAATTCATCTTTTTTTTTCATCCCAGGCGATGTAGCTTCTAGCTTTCAGCTCTGTTAGTCCCATCTTTGAAGCTAACTTCACATCTTCATGGTTGACTGGCTGTTGATATACTATATGGACAGCAGTAGGGGCCAGGGGGATGGTGGGCAGCTTCTCCCTGCAGTCGCTCCAGCTATTAAATGGTGTGACACCTGCACAGGACCACAGGGTTACATAAAAGAGCAGAGTCGTTTGGTGTCTGAGGCACCTGTGGGTTCTCTGTTTACCTCTGATCACACATGAACAGGGACGTGTGTCTGTGTCTCTGTGTGTTTGTGTGTGTGTGTGTGTGTCTACGTGTCTGCGAGTCCATGCGCGTGAGTGAGAGAGTCGGTCTTCATCTCGGACATATGCCACTCTCCTTTGACAAAATTTAGTGCCGCTGTTCATCCACTTTCCTTTCCCTTCATGACTCACAACGTATAATCGGATTGAACCATGTGTAAGTGAATTAGGTAACACTCAGAACAGAAATCAAATTACTCTGGATGAAATGGTTCTTTTATTGTGAGAACTCACAGGATATGCTTACATGCAAGAATCAGATATACCTGCGTTTCCGTTTGTACATGTTGTATGTGTCACTACCTGACTTAACAACTTCTAACATGGCAAGGTTTGGTATATTTGGTAGATTCAAGCCCTGTATTAATGTTTTAGTTTGATGAGTTGATAAGGACAGTTGTGTAATGCAATTCTTACTTGATTGGCCACTAGCGCAGTACAAAAAGACAAAAAAGCAAGTGTTTGTCACATAACGCTTCTTTAAGAAGTAGTTATTTTATGACAGCCTTCTGTTAGTTTTATAAAAAATAATAAAATAACGTATATAATAATAATAATTATAATAATAATAATAATAACTAAGAAATTGATCTTAATGTACTAATTAAAAACAATTAATTAGGTAAGGGCACCAATTTTCTTTGTGAGTGAATAATAGTGTAAATAAATACATGTTCTTCCTTAAAATACAGGGGGCATAAGTATATACACCCAGACAGATTTTTATTTTTAAAACCATGCGCACAACCTGTGGTTTTAAATATTTGCATAAGCTGAACGCAGCTGTTTCCCTGGTAACGTGATGTTGTTGGTTGAGGACAGAGAAAGAATGTGTGGGAACGGCAGTCCTGATGGGTTTCAGCAAGGTAAAGTTTTAATTGGCTTATAAATTATGCTTTTTCATGAAACTGTGTCAACGGTGGGTCCCACATGTCCTGAGATTGTCATTGTCCCCAACACTTCTGTTAATTTGCACTGAATATTCTAAGAATAATGAATCATAACCAGGCGGGGTGATATGCCCAAGAGCTAAAGGGTCTGCGTTATTTTCCAACATCCTGGTGCTGGTTGGGCAATCTGGCTAATAGACGGTGCGGACATCTCCCGTTGCCTCTTCGTCAGTTCTGCAAACTTTTTACTGAATTTTCTATTTTCTAAATATTAGTTGCTTTACGTGGTGTAGCTCTGAGTCCCTGATCAGGATGGGGAAATCAACTTGCCAGTCTCCTGCCAACTTTGCCAGTCAGGGCTAGCTAGCCAGGGCTTAGCGTTTCCTCTGAAACGCTAAAGAGTCTTCTTAAAGAGTCTAAAGGCCCTGACACACCAACCCGATTATCGGCCGCCGGAGAGTCAGTGACTTGGGTCTGTTTGGTGTGTTCTGTGCCGTCGTCAGTCGGAGGGGCTGGTGGCCTTCATTTTGGCCAGCCTGACATGCTCCGTCAGAAGGCGGGCACTGCCGGCAGTCTGACTCAAATGACCAATCTGATTGGTGGAGTTATAACCCGAAAATGACTATGGATGAGCGTGACTTGAGTCTGACAAAAATCTTTTAAACTGACCTTTTATTTTAGTAAAATATGAGATTGTATTCTGAACGAGCCACCATGACAGTCTGGCTTTAAATTTCCGGAAAAACCAGACACACTTGATGCGTTCGTCCAATCAGCTGCGGTCGGCAATCGGCATTGCTTTGATGTGTTCCAAGGCACTTTTTTTTTTACCAACTTGGGGAGCCAGCTAGTCCGACTGCTTTTTCTGGCAATGGTCAGCCAATGGGTTGGTGTGTCAGGGCTGTTAAATGTCAAAATCTAAATTTTAGGCCTTAAAAAGTCTAAAATTTGCGAAAGTGTTGTGTTCTAGTTCTTAAATAATTTTAAACCGGTCTTAATTTTCCTATGTCCATCTAATTCTACCTTTAATGCTCAATTAATTTTTTTCATGTGTTCTGTCGTGTAGTTCTTCTTCGCTCATCCACATATAATTTGCTGAATATGTACAGATTATTATTAGCCTACTCTGTCGCTTTTGTTAAATTTTAATAATTGTATTTACTTAGCAAGTACTTTTGTGATGCTCCATTTTGTTGTACTTTTACATCCGGATATAGGTCTTAAATTACATGGAGTGGTGGGGAGAGTTATTTATGCAAAACGATACAGACAAACTTTTGTCGGTGGGTGAGCGAGGAGCTACGGGTGCTGGTGGCATGGGGCCTGGTGTATTTAAAAAATACATCATAATCAACTGTTTCATTATTAATTTAGGCAGTGATTAAATATCAGCTGAATAACAGGGTTTTGTCTTTGGAAACACAATGAATGCTGCCTCACATTGCTGTCCTCTTCCCTGTACATTTTACAGCAACAGTAAGATTACCTTTCTGATGCTGCTGGAGGGAATTTGAGTTGTATGGCGCTCTTCGCATTCTGTGGCAATATTCTTACGATCCTCAAGCATCTATAACAGTTTGAGCTTGACATTCCATCCCCCTTTGTCACAGATTCCTAATAGTTGGGCAGGTTACTCACCCACTCTTTAAAATGTTTCCCATTCTAATTGCCACATCATAGGAAAACCCAAACTGTGAGTGGGTGCAGTGCGTGACATTATTAACGCTGTGGGTAGAAATGTCAGGAACATCATTAAGTGAACTGGCTCGAAGCTGTTCCGGATAGGCTTTTGGTTTTTGGGTGGTTTTTAGAGCTGGTGAAGTTATTATGCCATAGTATGCAAACTTATGTGCTTCACTGAGTAAAATAAAAAATGCTTTTCCCTGTCAGCAGTGTCAGCTATTTTGGTCTGCATGCAGCCTGGTTGTTACTGTGCAGTTTTAGATGCTCTCACCCTCATCAGCTGTCAAATCAACACAGACTTGTTAACGGCCCCTTTGCTCATAATCAGCCAACGATTATTGCTTGATAATCGTTGGCTGATGAAGTCAGTACACAGCGGGGTCGATAGAAACATATTCAGTATTATTATCCCTCTTGCCCTTTTTTTCTCATTAATCATCAAGTGCCTACAAGCACAGCAGAAACACAATGATACCTAACTGTCTCAAGACCACAAAAGTGCCTCTTGGAAGTTAAAACACACACAGATCGACCCAAAAGTAGATTTATACCTAGGGCTGAATATCGTTGATACTGAGACCAGTATTAGGACTTCGATACCGGTTCCCAAAAAATACTTTTTTTTTCAATGTCAATTTAATAAAACAAAAAGAAATTACAACATTATACATTACGGCACAAATATTTTTATTTTATTTTTCAGCTCCTACTACGTGAGTCTTTTCTCTGTGCGTAACGTGGAGTTTTTCCTGCGTGCCGCTGTGAACGCCAAACATCCAATCACAAACATTGCTATTGGGTATTGAATGACGAGTTATTTTTTGATTCTCGATACTTCAGAGGCTATTCGGATGGTGCTTGGAAAGTATTGAATTCGGTACCCAGCCCTATTTATAACATGCATCGACAAGCTTTGTATAATCTCATCTGCTCCTTTTGTTGCAAGCATATTGCCTCAAGTTCAACCATTTTACAACTATACTCCAGTAATAAACAGTACAACAATGTAAAGGGTAATGTTATCTGTGGAGACAGCAGACAACTTACTCCCACTCAATACTTGATTTGTGTTTCACCTCCTCAGCTAGATGTAAAGCTGTCTTCAGAATGCTGTTAAGCTTCTCACTGTTTCTCCTCATGTGGGAACCCTGAGATGCCAGCTGGTGTACATATGAGAGGCAGTCCCAGCCGCACCCCTAATGGACATACTGCATCCAAATGCCCTCAAGTCAGTTTTCCGCCGAGGCCACCAGGCAACTAAATAGCTCCCCCAGTTGACGGCTCACTTCCTTGCCACTAGGCAGATGCAAGCCATGAAGCAGGGGTCAAGCCTCATTTTAAGGACAATTAGGCACACAGGCTTCCATTTTATCACATCGTCAAAGTACTCTGTGACCCTTTGTTTACCCACCGTTGGACCACCTGTCCCAGTTATGAGGAAAAACCACCGGAAGATAAAACCTCCTGGAATTCATAAGTAGATGATGAAGAAGAGAATGTGAAGCTAGTGGGACATGTTATTCACCACATTTCTTTCCAAATCAAGGCTGGGAAAATAAACGTCTTTGAAACAGACAGAGAAAATTATTTTGTAAGCGTGTCTCCCATACACAGGAGCTTTGCGCCCTTTACAGTTTGGTTGTCTGAAGATAATGTTTCACACCAGTGCCATTTACTATGGCTTTTGCTGAGACTGTGACAATAGCGTGGTGATTTTTTATTTGTCTTCGCAATTATTACATCAAGCCTGTCTGTCTTTAAACCACTAAATATTCTCTAGGAAAATACACAACGGGGCAGCAAAATGTAGTGTTTTGGATAAATATTTACATGAAGTAGCACTAAAGATATAAAGCACTAAGTAAGGACATAAAAATAGAGTTGTTGACATCTCACCACACTTATAGAGATTAATACACCCATCATCCAGTAAGGTACGGTGTATATACAAGTGGGTTCATCCCATTTCGTCCTGGGCCAGCCACTCATGGTATGGTGGCTGAGTGACATAGCAGCTAGCGTGTCACATCTGCCTTGGTTTCAACTATTCAAACGGCATGTGTCATATCTTCTTTCAGTGTGGCATATACTGTGTGTTGCAATAATTCCAAAGAAACCTGTACACAAAAAATAGGACTTAAGGTATAGTGAGGAAAATAAGTATTTTAACACCCTGCTATTTTGCAAGTTCTCCCACTTAGAAATCATGGAGGGGTCTGAAATTGTCATTGTAGGTGCATGTCCACTGTGAGAGACATAATCTAAAAAAAAAAAAAAAAATCCAGAAATCACAATGTATGATTTTTTGTAACTATTTATTTGTATGATACAACTGCAAATAAGTATTTGAACACCTGTCTATCAGCTACAATTCTGACCCTCAAAGACCTGTTAGTCTGCCCAAAATGTCCACCTCCACTCCATTTATTATCCTAAATTAGATGCACCTGTTTGAGGCCGTTAGCTGCATAAAGACACCTGTCCACCCCATACAATCAGTAAGAATCCAACTAGTAACATGGCCAGGACCAAAGAGCTGTCCAAAGACACTAGAGACAAAAGGAAAAGGAAAGGGCTACGGGGGAAATTGCCAAGCAGCTTGGTGAAAAAAGGTCCACTGTTGGAGCAATCATTAGAAAATGGAAGAAGCTAAACATGACTGTCAATCTCCCTCGGACTGGGGCTCCATGCAAGATCTCAGCTCGTGGGGTCTCAATGATCCTAAGAAAGGTGAGAAATCAGCCCAGAACTACACGGGAGGAGCTGGTCAATGACCTGAAAAGAGCTGGGACCACCGTTTCGAAGGTTACTGTTGGTAATACACTAAGACGTCATGGTTTGAAATCATGCATGGCACACAGAGGTGGGTAGTAACGAGTTACATTTACTCCGTAACATTTACTTGAGCAAGTTTTTGAAAAAATTGTACTTCTAGGAGTAGTTTTAAATCACTATACTTTTACTTGTACTTGAGTAGATTAGTGAAGAAGAAACTGTACTCTTACTCCGCTACATCAGGCTACAATGAGCTCGTTACTTTTCTTTTTTCCTCTTTGGTATTCTATGCGTCATTGTTTTTACCCCAGCGTACGTCTCATTTTAATGTTTTATTTTGACAGAGAGAGAGAGTCTTCCGCTGAAGGCTCTACCACGTGTGTTTATCACACGTCGTTGTGCAGTCATGTGACCATACTCGATCTCAGCGGCGGGACAGGTTAGCTTTACAGTCGTAGCAAAACAAAGATGTCAGAATCAACCATTGCCAGGGCAACGCAGACCAGGAGGCCCGTCTTAAGTTTGCCAATGACCATTTGGATGATCCAGAGGAGTCATGGGAGAAAGTCATGTGGTCAGATGAGACCAAAATAGAACTTTTTGGTCATAATTCCACTAACCGTGTTTGGAGGAAGAATAATGATGAGTACCATCCCAAGAACACCATCCCTACTGTGAAGCATGGGGGTGGTAGCATCATGCTTTGGGGGTGTTTTTCTGAACATGGGGCAGGGCGACTGCACTGTATTAAGGAGAGGATGACCGGGCCATGTATTGCGAGATTTTGGGGAACAACCTCCTTCCCTCAGTTAGAGCATTGAAGATGGGTCGAGGCTGGGTCTTCCAACATGACAATGAAGCACACAGCCAGGATAATCAAGGAGTGGCTCTGTAAGAAGCATATCAAGGTTCTGGCGTGGCCTAGCCAGTCTCCAGACCTAAACCCAATAAAGAATCTTTGGAGGGAGCTCAAACTCGGTGTTTCTCAGCGACAGCCCAGAAACCTGACTGATCTAGAGAAGATCTGTGTGGAGGAGTGGGCCAAAATCCCTTCTGCAATGTGTGCAAACCTGGTGAAAAACTACAGGAAATGTTTGACCTCTGTAAATTCTATGGGGTGGACAGGTGCCTTTATGCAGCTAACGACCTCAAACAGGTGCATCTAATTTAGGATAATAAATGGAGTGGAGTTGGACATTTTGAAGGTAGACTAACAGGTCTTTGAGGGTCAGAATTGTAGTTGATAGACAGGTGTTCAAATACTTATTTGCAGCTGTATCATACAAATAAATAGTTAAAAAAATCATACATTTCTAGATTTCTTTTTTTAGATTATGTCTGTCACAGTGGACATGCACCTACGATGACAATTTCAGACCCCTCCATGATTTCTAAGTGGGAGAACTTGCAAAATAGCAGGGTGTTCAAATACTTATTTTCCTCACTGTATATCATCGCGTCCTACCATTGCCTTTATGGTGGGACTTGTGATATTACTGTTGAGGTTATATAGGCAATATTTTTCAATCAGATTGAAATCATTCAGATTCAAAATTACAATTTAACTGTTTACATGGCCGTTAACAAGCTCCATGTGCAAAGTGGTTTGGCCCGCTGTGAAGCGTCTAATATGCCAGAATTTTTTATGATGTTGCCAACAAAGGGTAGTTACTAGACCATTCAGCCTTGTACAGTTTTAAGATGTACACCAGATGTGCTGTGAGCCCCCCTTATCCCTACCTACTTGTCACTGGGATGCTTTATCTTAGTATTCCTGTCAGGTGACTAGATGTGTCAGGATCTTTATCTCGGTGCCAAAACATTCCATAAGCCTTCAGCTACCCTCTTCATTCTCTTTTTTTTTGTTTGCCTGTCATGCGTGTGTGACGTTCAGATTTCACCTCTATTGTCAAAACGAATGCTGTGTGAGTATGGATGGATGGTCCTCTGAGGCTTTGTTGTGACACAGCACAGAAATAAATAAGTTGAGTGATGGCATTCAAAGTAAAAGCCAGTCTAATTGAACCATTGAATCAAACTTTCCTCTTATTTGTGAAAATAGGCAAGTGACCCGTTTCAACTCCACCCCTCAAAGAATTGGAATCGAGAATCGATATGCATGCATGTGATGTTAACTGTGTGCAGTAATGCTGTCAGCTCAGACTGTGTGTTGCTGCTGGCCTGGTACCAACACAGTCAGCTCATTACAGCAGGAGCTATTTTTAGCCCAGTTTGATTGAAATAGGGTCTTGAGGGGGCCGTGAGCAGAGCCAGCGGATTGAACAGAGGAGGAGGAGGAGCTCAGGGTCGGCCCCGGTCTGAGAAGGGAATCGGTGTGCACCGCCAGTGTTTGCTAGTGTCAATGATACAATCGTTGGCCCGTTTTCACCTGGTATTAAAATCCTATTTAAGTGATCCTATCACACACAGCTCCCTGTACTAGGGTAGGGTACCAAACTCAGTACTTTTTTAGGTACTGACTGAATAACGTTGGTACTACCAAGGACTGATTCACTTTAAATCTAACAGTGCCAAAGTTTGGTACCCAAAAGCATAGGCATAAGCGTGACACACACAAGGCGAAACAACGTTGCCGGTAAAGCGGTTGCATGTGTGGTTACACTTTTCAAAACTCCACACTGACACTGTGTATAACGGCAAGGCATAAGTGTTCGCGGTATGGTGTTACGTTAGCCTTCCTCTGTGACAGGCAGACGCCACTGTGTTCAGTATGCCCTATTGACTGACTGACATGCTGACGTTGTAGGACAAGGCAACTTTATTTCTATAGCACATTTTAGCAACAAGGCAACTCAGAATGCTTTACATAAAACATTAAAGAGCAGTTTAAAGATAAGCAGTTTTTAAGATAAAAATTAAGAACAGCTTAAAATAGAATAAGATGCAAATACAAGAATGAAAGATACAGTGCAGAGTAAGTAAGGAATAAATGGGAGGGGGGTATTTTGTGTGGCTCGTAAAATGTTCTAAATATACAGTATAAGTAAATAGGATTAATAAGTATGGAATTATTTTTACAACTGAAATAATTTGTTGTTATTACAGAAGGAAAGTACCCAAAAAAGGTACCGTTTGGTGCCTGAACCAATGTACCTATATCGGTACCATACCGGGGGAAAAAAGTGATTGGTAACCAACCCCACTCAGCATGTGTGTTTAAACCTGGCAGCAGTCTTGTATGACCACTTGGGATCAGATCTAACTTCACCGCTCTATATGCTAATAATGGGGATTGACCACTTTTTTTTCAAGGCTGATAACAATTATTAATAGTTAATGAAACCAAACCAATATTTGGAACCGTTATGCATTCACGGTGCAAAATAAAATCTTAAAGTCAAAATTAAGATTTTTAAGAACACAAAACTTTGTTTAAATGCTTGGAGTCATGTTAAGTTGCTGCTGCTAACAATCAAACATTTCCTGATTTTGCTGTTTTGCAATAAAAGTTTAATTAACAAAATATCAGAGAATTTTTTGGAATATTTCCACCGTTGCTGCTTTGACCACTCAGGCTTGCCAGCTTCCTTCAGTGCTGACACAGCGCTGTGGAGATAGGTCTGGCAAAAAGAGACTACAAAATAGCAAGAGCAGACATTGCATCGTAAAAGCAGGAGTGTTTGGTAGTAATAGCAAACATATAGGTGAATTCAGGGACAGAGCTCCAGACAAATACGAGCAGGCAGCACCAGGACGAAGAAAAAAATAAATACTGACCTTATGATAATATCATCCAAAACACGCAATTCACTCTGTGGTTTCTGTGACGCGAGAAATACTTTGAATGAGTATGTAGTTCCTCTCACAGTTGAGTAGGCAGCCCTTAAAATGGCCCAGACCACCTTTGAATGTGGTCTGAGTGATCGGATCTCAAAGCGTCCTGGGTGCATTCACACCTTAGCTGATCAGGGTTTTCTCTGCCATTTTCAGGCTTAGGCGCTGCACATAAGCTGTTTTGGGCAGCACTTGTGATTTACCTATTATGAACCTAGGAAAAACACTATTTTAATACCAGGTGGATCCAGTTGAGGCCATTAGTACCACAGAGACAGCTGCATGTAACACCGCACTTGTCTGCTCAAAAGAAAAATGAGTTTGCATATTTTTTCAACGTATGTTCTCCGTATAAGAAATTCTTACTATTGATACAAATGTGTCTGAATATATACATGCACTTTACTGGTTGGTTTGTTGTTATAAAGCAATATGTCACCCACTGAAATGTTTTTCATGCGTTATTAATTGTCAACAATTATGTTCAACAACAATGTGCTGTGGCAATATCAGGCCTTGGAAACACAGGCAATATTGTTAGAAGGGTTGTTGATTTTTGTCTTCATGGGCTTTGTTGATAATAATTAAAAGATAAACAACCCCAGCCTTATCCTTTAACAAACAGTAGGGCAACAGCAAGTGAAGCAAACAATGCTATAGAGAAAACAGACTTTAATGGAAATGGGGCTCCAACCAGTGTCTTTGCTCAAGGAATCAGAGAGATTTCAGACAATCGATCCAAATGAGATTCATATCAACGGGCTGTTTCTTTCATTCTGTTGCCAGCACAGCATGTGTCTGTCTCTTGCCTGGATTGTAGGGCTGCTGCTCTTCCTCCATATCCAAAGCAGAATGGATCCATTTGGATGACAAATAGCCGGGGGAAATGGTATTCAGAGAGGATCTCAGGATTTTCATTTGCAGCCTTTACATTGCAAGCACACTTTATGAGAGACTCCATTAGTCTTCCTCTTTTGAATATAAGCATGCTAATGATATTAAGCTAAGTGTAATAATATTAGGTGACTCACTGTGAGATATTTGTCTTAGAATTCATGTTGTTATTAACCTGTAGTACCTCTTCTATACAAAATATAATGAGCTACAATACAATAAGCTTAGAGTAATGTTCATGAGGGAAATTTATTGTGAACAGGACTACGGGTCTACAGACATGCTAGCAACTCTGTGAGGTACTCAGGCACAATTGTGCTTTGAGCTAAATTCTAACGTTAGCGTGCTAACATTCTTCATTTGCTTAAATTAGCATTAGTACAGCTGATGCTGATGGGAATGTCATTAGTTTAGCAGGTATTTGGTAATAAACCAAAGAATAGGACACATTAGAATTAGCAGGAATTAGAATTAGAACTATTTATCCTGAGGGGAACATGAATGTCTTTACAAAATGTCATTGTAATCCATCTAGTAGTTGTCAACACATTTCACTCAAAACCGCAAATCCCCAAAACCAAGGGATCGCCAAAGTTAGTTGGCTTCATTGTCTGGTTACCCTGAATGTCTGTACAATACTATAGATAGATAGATAGGTAGATAGGTACATACTTACTTTATTCATCCCAAGGGAAATTTTAGTTTTAATTTTTTTATAGATAGATACTTTATACTAATCCATCCAGTAGATCTCAATATATTTCACAGGATAATTGAAAATATTGACCCATTGGGCGCCTGATGACAAGTCAGGCGGATCACCAAGTCATTAGGATTCATCCTCTGGGCATCAATCAATGTCTGTAGCAGATTTCACGCCAATCCATCCAATAGTTGTGACTCTAGTCACTAAAAACCCAAAATGCCATCCTTATGGTGGCTCTAGAGGAAAATTCAGTCAAGTCAGGCGGATCACCAAGTCATTAGGATTCATCCTCTGGGCACCATGAATGTCTGTACCATATTCCATGGAAATTCAATTCAATTTTATTTATAGTATTAAATCATAAGAGTTATCTTGAGACACTTTACAGATAGAGTAGATCTAGATGACACTTTATAATTTACAAAGACCTAACAATTCCAGTAATTCCCACAAGAGCTCCCAGTAGTTGTAATGCCATTTCAGTAAAAACGCCAAATGTCATCCTTGTGGTGGCTCTAGACAAAAAGCCAGACTATCACCAAAGTCATCATCTGGAGAACATGAATGTCTGTATAAAATGTCATGGCAATCCATCCAATTGTTTTTCAGATACTGTGTTTCAGTCTGGACCAAAGTGTTAGACCGAGCAACATTTCCATCCATAGAGCCATGCTGCTAGTGTGGCTAAAAAGCATAGCATTCAAATATTCTCCATAAAGAAAACATAATATATGCATGACATAAAATATACCAAGGATGTGAAATAAAGCCCATGCAGTTTGGGATAAGTGAACATTTAGGATTAAGGTGCTTGGTCTACAATGATGACAATCCTCTCTAATGTGCCCATCTCTCTTTGCTCAGTGTGCTGTGCTTCTGTCATTAGGTTGTAATAGGCCAGCCGTCTAGCCAGCAGGCTCCCAATCACTCCACTTGGCACTCCACCACAAGAGGAGATAAAGAGCAAAAATAATCAAAGAATCAGTGAAATTTTCTAGATAGGCACAGCCAGTACTTCCATCAGCAATATGTGGAGAGGTGATATAGGCCGCAGAGGAAGAAAAGCGGGACCTTGGATGCTCCCTTTACCCCGCTTTAGCCCATTGCCTGAGTCAGCTAGTGTTCTCTCACCATAAACTGCCACTTTTAATTTACCCATCCTTCCCCCACTTGGCTGCTTCTCCTGTGCCCCCATCCCCCCCTCCACCCACACACACACACACACACACAGACAGAATACCTCTGAGTAATTCTTTGTCCACTTTTCCCAAGTGACTTTGGAACATCACCAGCAAATCCCACCTTCTGCACCCAACCCACCGCTGTCTCTTCCCATACTGTTTTAGGATGCAACATTTTTATTCCAAATCATCTGTTTGGAGCCACCACTCACAGCCTCTCCACCCGTTCAGGCTTTTCTCTCCATTTTACACATTTCATTAAAGAGCACAATGGCTATGCTGTGGTGCATTCATTATCTTGCTGTAATGACTTTTGATGTATCGATCTCAACACACCAGTTTTGCTGATTGAATGGCAGGACAAAACATGCTTGCGGTGACTTTTGACCCCAATTACACTTTAGAAACACTGGTAGTGGATCACAGTTCTTTATTTTGGAGCTGAATCAGCCTTTCATAGTAGTACACTGTCAAACCAGCTTGATCTACATTCATAACCTTTCCTTCCCTTTATCTTTTTCCTTTTTCAGACTTTGGAAGCGGTGCTGAACTTCAAGTATTCGGGGGGGAGCAGGCAAAGTGGAGGGCTACTACAGGGAGCTGTCTTTGGGAGTCCATGTTGACGTGGAGCCATCTGTATTCTTTACCAGAGTCAACACACTCCCTGCAACCAGGTAACACATGAAATGAACCTTCATTACCTCCACCAAGGAGGCTCACTTTTGATATGTTATAAGTAATGGGTCGCTGTAATTATTCCTGCTCTCCGTATTGACCACTTTTGCGCGGGGACTGCCATGAAAGAAAATGGGGTACAAGATCCATGCTGCTTGTTCCATGTGAGGTTTCATCATTCTAAAGGCTGGGTTAGCCAAATCAAGTGGGTATGTTCACCCTGGCAGTCATGCTAGGTAGGTTTATATCTGGTGTTTTGTCCGGGCAACAACTATATCTCTGGAAAACACCCACACAACTCCTTTCTTACAAAGGTATTGTTTCTCAGCCAGTATGGACAAGTGGATTGTTTACAGCAGCCAATACCTCTTTTAGCATACAGGTGGTTGTATTTAGCTGAAAAAAACGTTCCTTTTCTTTCATGTACCTTTTCAAGTACGGTAATCATTTATAAGATTTTAATAAAATATGATAAAGGCCATACTGTACATCACCCATGCATCACATGTACTGTGCAGCTACATTATGCAGCAAATGGTTTGCTTAGTATATCTTCTGTTGCGGTTAGCTGTAGTGGGACTTTTCCACCAAATATTTACAGTAAATGTATGTAAAACAAACAAAACAAATACATAACCTTTGCTTATAGCTTTTTAGGTTTTCAAAACTTTCAGCAAAAAATGTGTTTTTTATTGTTGGCCACATGGGGGCAGTGCAACCATCTGTAAACACAACACAGACTTATTATCAACTTATAAAGTTGATAATAAGTCAGTCAGTGCTGGCTCTTATATATTTAAAAATATTTGCTTACCTGTGATTGGTAAATGATTTCAATTCATTTTTATTTATAGTGTCAAATCACAGCAGGAGTTATCTCAGGACACTTTACAGATAGAATAGGTCTAGACCTATTCTATCTGTCTATCTATACACTCTAGACACTCTAGACTATTGCTCTGTTTCAGTTTAGTTACTTCAGAATGGGTTGGGTAAGCAATCACCTGCTAGAGAACTACTGAACAGAACTACTACTACTATTATTGTTCAGTAGTTCTCCCTCAGTGTCTATAATCTGAAAAAACCTTTAACCTTGCATGCCATTTTTGTGCGCATCTGAGCTTTTTATTTGTACTACTCAACCTTCATGGGGGTGCCAGAAAAGCTAAGGAAAATCTACCTCACAGCCGCTCTTCTCTCAATAATTGGTAATAAATCTCAATTCCAAAGGCTCATTCTATCTGACATACTTTACAAATGCAGCTATTTTTCTCTCTCTTGATTCGGTGAATCGATATCGACCTTCTCTTTAACCAATGCAGCAGCAACATTCACTATGACATTACTGCTAAAACTAGAGGACTTAGAAATCTTTTTTTTTCACATACAAGACGAGTAATGGCTGATGTGAATGGATATTTAGTCTTTTTCCTCATACTCTCACATTCTTTCTCTCCACACACATACATTACTGTGGACACACACACACACACACACACACACACACACACACACACACACACACACACACACACACACACACACACACACACACACACACAGACTCCTCGTATCATTCCCTGTCTCCCTTAACTCCACTTTCCGGCTCCCCAATTCTGCTGAAGAAACTGGGGAGACAGATCGTAGCCGAGTAATGGCCACTTGAGGTGAATCATTAGCTGGAATAATATCTGCAGTTTAAGCCATCCATCTTGGCTCAGCGCAGATACGTATGCTCACATAGAGATGCTGCATGGGCTGCTATACTGTACCATCACCCTGTCTTGTCTTTCATTGCAATCTTACCTCTACTGCACCCATAGCACGTCCTGCCTCATCACACTTACTCCCAAGTAAATCTTATTTGAAATGTGTTGAAATCAAAGGCCTTGGAAAGGTTTAAAGAGGCTGCCAGCAGGTCTTCTTAAATCAAATGAAATATATTTATACAGCCCCATATCACATTTAGTAACTTTTCTTTTTACAGTGTGACTTTTAATTGCTTAAGGAAAATAGAAATAATGTAGAAAAATCAACATCAATTTTTTTCTAATTTAATTCTTTTATTAATATTATATATTATTTGGTAGAGGTTTTGTACGGCTGCTTGACATGATTTAACATTTAAGAGGTCTGGTTTAATTTCTATGAAGACATGTTGATACTCCATGTAAAGTACTCTAAATGTTTGCTTTTGGATTAAAACTCAGTTATTGCATTAATGCTATTGATTCATTCTTGACGATACACAACTCTAATCCTGCCAGAAGTTACATCTGTGAAAGTACTGTTATACAAAAATAACTAAATAAATCCCTTAAATCCTCACAATTCTGACAGTATCTCTTCAAGGCTTAAATATTAGAGGTAGAGATGACCTTGGTACTCAAACTGACATTAGGGAAACCTTTTGGAATTCAATCACAACTACTCACAAATCCAGTTTTCATTATTTCATGCTTTTGTACAAACAAATTCTCCTCTGAAGGGATAGATATTAAAGTCCTGTCGACACTTAACTTGTTTTGGTACGTACTATTGAACTTTTTCTTGGCTGCAAGTTAAAAGAGAATTTGGAAGTGGTTGTATGAAATTGCTCAATAATACAGCAACTTATCCTTTCAATCTGTTTTTTGTATTCTATGTCTGTTGCTCCTTCCCTCTCTACCTGTCTATCCACCCATTTCTCTCTCTCTCTCTGTAAAAAAACAACATAGTTACTTGTTGAAAGTCCTTTTTTCTTGTACCAGTGTGTGATTTAGCTGTGATGTCCTCACTTTCAAAAATGTGCTTTAGTACAGTATCTGCTACCAGTAACAGAGAGGAAGAATGCATTATCACTGTGGTGCAAACATGTTCTCTCTCTCCCTCATACTCCTCCTCATTCATTCTTCTTTTCCTTGTCTCATTATCTTGCTCCACATCGCATACATTTTCTGTATCCTACTCTCCCTTTTACTTGCACTCTGTTTTTTTATCCTGACTCTCTTTCTCTACTTCTGCTGATCTTTTCATTTTGTCTTCACCTCTTTTTTTCTCTATCCACAATCATCCATTCTTTGCGTTTCTCTCATCTCTGCAGCAGCCTTCTCCCCACCTCGCTTTAACGTTTCATCCCTTATACTTTTATTTTTTATTCCTTTGCCTTTGCATTATTCTTATTTTAAATGTATGTGGACAGTACTCTATTAAGACATTGAGGCATTCTCCAGTTAAAGACATTTTTGACTTTAACACATCGTTATCAAACTATATCAGCACAATATCACATAAAATGGCACAGTTTTTGCTAAACTGTCCACAAATAGCCACAAGGGTGTTGCATCATATTACAGGTTGACATCTTCTTTAGGGCTGGAATGGTTCGTGCATTTTTGCCAAACGTCCGTCACAGTATGAGGGTCACTGTTCGGTGCACACAGTCGCACCCAGAATACACAGTATGTGGATCGATGCATGTAATGCGGAATCAAAGTTCACATGCACAAGTCACTTATGAAAAGTTTTAGCTGTACGCCATTAGCAACATTTAGCACAAGAAGCTGATTGGCGGTCAGTCATACTATGTCGAGCACAAATCAAACAGCAGAGCTTGAAGAGCCAGCCGGTCAGCTCAACAACACTGGAGAGCAAGTTCTGTATAAGGCAAGGATGGTTTTTATTGCCGTATGATAATGTAAGCACATCCGACATGCCAACGCATGTTGCAACATTTTCATTTTTAATTATTCTATTTATTTTGTATTATTTATAGCTTATGTGACCTGTTACCTTTCGGGAAAGTGTTTGTTCATTGTTCGTACAGAGTCCCATGTCTTCTAGGACACCACCGTCTCCAACACTCCCGATGATTTCTACCTGCAAGCAATGAAAGACTGCAGGATATTAAAATATAAGCATCCATGTTATGTTCACAACAACACAGATATGTGTGTAGGCATTTAACATCTCCCTAGTGCTGGTTATATATAATATAATACAATTTTGGGTAGGTTTGTGTGTTTTTGCCTTAACCAATTAAAGGACCAGAAATAGCAGATAACTCATGTGTGCTGTTCTGAGGGCACTGTTGACCTGCTCTGAGCTGGCAGCTGGCATAAAATGTGGTTGATCTTTGTCCAAAAATTGCAGCGCACTGCTGGATTGCCAGTGACACCTCTCTTACTGTGCTGACAAGTCACAAAAATAACCAACATGTGAAGGCAAAGAGAAAGAACTCACTGCAGCTTTCTGTCTTGGACCCTCTTTCACTGCTTGTTACTCTTTCCATCCGTCTGTCACTCTGCCATTAGTGCCCAATGACACCAGAAAATGCTGCAATGAATGTTAGTTATGCGTCGTCACAAATTTATTGGAGCTGGAAGCTTGGTGACATAAAGTAGTGACTACTTGGCACACTATATGGCAAGCATTTTCAACTGGAGAGCTAACCACAAACATGCTAGCAGTAGGGCTGCACGATATTAGGAAAATATGCAATATGCATTTATGTTGTTGAATTTTTTATTTTTTTTATTAAGTTGAATATAATATGCACTACTAAAAAGAATGAACTTGAAATGTGTTGAAATTGAAGGCCTTGGAAAGGTTTAAAGAGGCTGCCAGCAGGTCTTCTTAAATCAGATGAAATATATTTATACAGCCCCATATCACATTACTTTTTAAAGTTTAGTTTCAACTGTTATTTTCCAGCTACCACAAAACATTTAGTTTATTTTGCGATGACGATTTAAAAAAAACAATAAATTGTGCAGCCCAACTAGCTGGTATCATATGTGTGTGTGTGTGTGTGTGTGTGTGTGTGTGTATATATACACACACACACACACACACACACAGTTCAAAATAATAGCAGTCTAACATCACTAACTTCATAAACACCACTAACCTTTTTTGGTAGAAGTGATATTTCTACATGGCAAATAATTTACTAGTAAGTGTTGCAGAGTCATAGAAAACCAACAGACCCAACAGTCATGACATGCATTCTGCTTATTCTGTGTAATTAAATCTGTAATTGAAAGGGGCATATTCAAAATAATAGCAGTGTTGTGTTCAATTATTGAAGTGATTGATTCTGTGAAGAAACAGCTCTCAATTATGGCCCATATTTAAATGTAATGTAAAAAAATGCAAACAGGAAATGCCTTTGAAATGGGTCTTTCAACAAGACAATGACCCAAAACACAACAGTAAGGAGCAAAGTCTTGGTTCCAGATGAACCAGATTGATGTTATGGAGCGGCCAGCCCAATCCCCGGACCTCAATCCCATAGAACACTTGTGGGGTGTCATCATACATGCTGTTTCTGAGGCAAAACCAGTAATGCAGAGGAATTGTGGGATGTAGTTCAATGGTCCTGGTCTGGAATACCTGTTCACAGGGGCCAGAAGTTGGTCGACTCCATGCAACACAGATGTGAAGCAGTTCTCAGAAAAAATGGTTTTGCAACTATTAGTTCAGTGATTCAAAGCAAACCCTTGGGACATTTTTCAGTTTGAGTTTGTAAAGAAAAATGCAAATACTGCTATTTTTCTGAACAGCCTAATATTCCTTTTTCTTCACTTTCTATAAAGGTAGAACACAAACATGATACATTTTGGTCATGTTTTGATTTGGAATTGAATGTGCAGTGTTCCCAACGCATTGAATTAAAAGCTATTCTAAGGATTTTGAGCATTATTCACTTTGTGAATGCTGATGTAGATGCTGCATATCCCGCCCTATTAGTACGGGGAAGCTGAGCATAACTGATTATTGAGGCAGGAGGTTTATCACAATAAAGTCACTCAGTGGTGCGAATTCGCATGTCTGAGTTCACCAAAGCTCTCCTCACTTTTTTACTACTTTTGCCTCTGCTTGACTCTCGCGGTCTTCTTCTTTTCTGTTTGTCCTTTTTTTGGAGAGACAGGTGTTCTGTGTCCTGTGTGAAACAAAAAGTCAACTTTGACTTTGTTTTAAATGATGTAGGCTGCATGAATTTACTATAATCTTTTTGATTATTTTTTTGGGCATTTTAATCCTTTATTTTTATAGGACAGCTGAAGACATGAAAGGGGAGAGAAGGCGAATGACATGCAGCAAAGGGCCACAGGTCAGAGTCAAACCCGCAGTGGCTGCGTCACGGAGTAAACCTCTATTGATGGAAACGCGCTCTTCCAACTGAGCTATGCAGGCACCCAACTTTTCTTTTTCTTTTTTAAACGTAAGATTCCTTACATAACATTCATGACTAATGACCCAAACATAAGTATTTTTACCCAAACCATGACTTTTTCCATGTAACTAACTCCCAGAGCTCCAACTGGCCCTGACCCTGCTAACAACGGCCGTTACCATGTATAGATAACCACCTTTTAAATCTAGCTGTCGTTGCTGTAACAGACCTCTTCGAGGTTGATAACCACTGATTACACCCATTACACAGAGTGATAACATTTGAAACGGGTGTTTTGCGCAGTCTGTTCATTTTCATCTTAATCTCTTTCCTCCCTTTTTGCCTCCCTTTTATTGTGTCTCTCTCTTGTAATGTTTTTCACTTGCCTCTCCCCTACCCTCTCTTTGCCTAATACCTTGCCTTGCCTACGGTGTCTCTTTCCCGCCATAGCTCAGCGCAGACCCTACCTTCTCTCTTCTCTTGCTTTCTCACATTGGGCCATATGTAAAGAGACAGATCTGTTAAAAGAGGTAACGGAGAGCCAGGATGTGTGAAATCCTCAGTGAGCCATACTTTACAAGGACCTGTTAAAATCCTGTTCGCTCAGCATGGTGTTGTCCTGGAGAAATGCATTGCTCTACTTGGGGGACCTGATCTGGGGGGACTGAACTGATCCTCTGATGTGTTTTTATGAAAGTGCATCCTGTGCATATAGCATCGTTAGTATCTGCAGCTTATATATGAAGGAAACCCTCTGCTGTTTGCAGCATTCAGCTTATAAACACTTTTTATTAAAACTACTTTCAAAGAAAAAGGCCCCATGAAAAAATATAAATACATTTTATTTCTACGTATGAAAACCTTTCACATCACGTCCTGTTGATCATCTAGAGTAATGAGAGAGTTTATTGACAGAAATTCTATTTGTGAATCTTTAAATGCTTATTAAACAAATATAATTCCATTATCTTTTTATATTTTCAGGGTGGAAGTGGAGATCTCTAAAGGAGAAAATATGTTTTCGGTGAACTGGCCCTTTAGTATGTGACTATTTATAATTTGATTTGAATTTGTTATTTGACATGGTGCACATGCTGACAGCCATTACCCAATTAGCTGCTTCTTACTTGTTATGACATCTTCAAACATGGACATAAAGTTAGAGTCAACTGGGCTTTATTGGCTTTTGTAGCTAAAAATAGCCCATTATTGGCAGGATTCTAAATTCAACCAGACTAATCAAGGCATTTCATTCCGTGTGCAGGGAAAATGTCACGTTTGTGTGACGGAGTAGGGCTGCAAACTCAGCACTTATTGATCCCAGATTTGCAGAATTGACTGGGGTGTGGGCCCAGCTCTATTGATCTTTGCGTTTTTGCCTCCTCCCACGGTACGCGTCTTTTTCTTGTACCACCCAGTGCTTCACAATAACAATGTTCCCAGTCCCAACTAATGTGAGATCATTATCAGTGTTGATTTGCTCTGTATTGTTGACGTAGGAACAAAAATGATCAGTGGCTGTGGCCCTGGTGCTTGTCAGTTTTGTATTGATAAATCTGCTTGTTGTCTTGACATTGAAATGTGTGGCACTGCGAGTTACTCTATTGCAATAGGGTCCTTTTTTAAAGTAAATTATTGCAAATTGCAGACCTCATGGTTATTTTGTTAGCGTGGTAGTGTTCTCAGAAATAGACAGTGGCATTCATTAACTTGTTTTTTCTACCCGCGTTACGCCACCAGCTGTACCTGAAATAATCAGTAGAAAAGGTCTTCTGTGTTTGAGCACTGTCTCCTGCATTAATTTGCACTTCATAATTTGCACTCAGGTGCCCAATGGTGATGGTAAATAATCCCTACAGTACTTCACACACATACACATGCAGCCAAGGTTATTTCATGCTTCATTAAATGTGCATGAGGCACAAGCAACGGTATTTTTATTGATGAATGCTTTGTTTTGTACACTATGAGCAATGGAGAAGGTTCCATAATGTGTCTACTTTGAAACATGGGGGCCAACTCTGTTCTCTCGTTTTCTCACTCCAGCTGTTAAAGAGGAATTTCAAAATTCACAGACTGAAATGAAGACAAGTAGTTTGAAATCCTGTTGGCGGTTTTGAATTATTTAGTTAGCTTAGATCCTGCTGCCCTGCGTAGTAGCTCAGCAGAATACTTATCAAAATTATTCAGTGTTGTGACTCAGTTCCCTCTAGATCAAAGCATTATCTGCAGCTTTTTGTCTACAGACAGCAGTCTCAGCAACAGTTATTGAATGAAGGTGTTCAGCATCATTTCAGGCTCATGCTGTGGACTTTTAACTTATATCAATATAATATCTATGAGACACAAGATATTTTTTCGGGGGGGGGTGGTTGTATTATACTAAAGGAATAGGGCTGGGTCAAACGATACCTGCATTAATTTGTTTTTGTACCCAGATCTCGAAAAAAAAGACTATTTGTACAGTTTTGCGCCCAGCCAATCACTGCAAGCGTTGTTTGATTCAATGCGACATGTGATTGGCCCACTACTGCAGCAGTTATAACCCATGCAGTCTGTGGGGTAGTGAAGTCCTGCACATGTGAATGTATTTGTGTAAAAATCATGTGGATGGGGAGGAGTGATTATTTACATGGAGTCTGATGGGTTTGGTGATTTTGGGGCTGTTTCATGTTAAACAAAAAAGATCTTACTCTTTAACAATAAGGTCGAACTCTGTAAGGATCCTTTCATAATGATCCTGACATAATGTTGTCAGACATAAATTCAGAAAACTTGTAAGTAATCAGCTGGTGAAGTTTCATGGAAATATCTGTTAGTTAAAAATGTTTCCCCTATTCACCTGCAGTGTCTCCATTTAAAGGTCCCATGGCATAAAACTTTGAGGTTTTTTAACATTACGATGAGTTCCCCCAGCCTGCCTATGTCCCCCTGTCCCCCAGTGGCCAGTTTGCAGTGTGTGCAAACCTGGGGAAAAACTAGAGGAAACGTTTGACCTCTGGAATTGCAAACAAAGGCTACTGTACCAAATATTAACATGATTTTCTCAGGTGTTCAAATACTTATTTGCAGCTGTATCATACAAATAAATAGTTAAAAAATCATACATTGTTATTTCTGGATTTTTTTTTTTGATTTTCTCTCACAGTGGACATGTGGGCAGCTGTGGCTCAGTGGTAGAGTGGTTGCCTGCCAATTGGAAGGTTGGTGGTTCAACCTCCTGGCCCTGCAGTCCCATGTCGAAGTGTCCTTCTTGCAAGACACTGAACCCCGAGTTGCCCCCGATGCTGTGTCATCGGAGTGTGAATGTGTGTGAGTGTTTATCTGATGAGCAGGTGGCACCTTGTACGGCAGCCTCGGCCACAGTGTATGAATGTGTGTGAATGGTGAATGTATCCTGTATGATGTAAAAGCGCTTTGAGTAGTCGTTAAGACTAGAAAAGCGCTATATAAATACAGCACATTTACATTTACATGCACCTACGATGACAATTTCAGACCCCTCCATGATTTCTAAGTGGAAGAACTTGCAAAATAGCAGGGTGTTCAAATACTTATTTTCCTCACTGTACTAAGGAAAGCTCACTGTGGGAATGGCTCTAGTGGCTGTAATTCTGCACCAAGACTTCAGATACAGTATTAGGGGACCACTAAGGTCTATATAAAAGAGACTTCAGATACAGTATTAGGGGACCACTAAGATCTATATAAAAGAGACTTCAGATACAGTATTAGGGACCACTAATCCATCTTCATCCGCTTATCCAGAGTCGGGTCGCGGGGGCAGCAGCTCCAGTAAGGGACCCCAAACTTCCCTTTCCCGGGAAAGGGAAGTTTAGGGACCACTAAGGTCTATATAAAAGAGACTTCAGATACAGTATTAGGGGACCACTAAGGTCTATATAAAAGAGACTTCAGATATAGTATTAGGGGACCACTAAGGTCTATATAAAAGAGACTTCAGATATAGTATTAGGGGACCACTAAGGTCTATATAAAAGAGACTTCAGATACAGTATTAGGGGACCACTAAGGTCTATATAAAAGAGACTTCAGATACAGTATTAGGGGACCACTAAGGTCTATATAAAAGAGACTTCAGATACAGTATTAGGGGACCACTAAGGTCTATATAAAAGAGACTTCAGATACAGTATTAGGGGACCACTAAGGTCTATATAAAAGAGACTTCAGATACAGTATTAGGAGACCACTAAGGTCTATATAAAAGAGACTTCAGATACAGTATTAGGGGACCACTAAGGTCTATATAAAAGAGACTTCAGATACAGTATTAGGGACCACTAAGGTCTATATAAAAGCATCCAAAGAGCACCATGCCATGGGAACTTTAACATGGGCTGCAATGGGAAACTGGCATCACAGATTTCAGTATTTTTCAATACTGAAATACTTTCCACCACTTGGATTTCTTCTGACTTTTTTTATATATGTTATAGAGGAGACTTTTATGAGAATAGATCAATTGAAAGTATTTCTATTGCAATTTGTGTGGGGTCATGTTGCATAATGCCTGTACTAAATGGCTACATTGAACAGTCTTGTTGTCTGTTCTGTTTTTAGATATCCATTCCTTTCATCCATCATTATCCGTCTTGATCTAAATCACAAATTGTCCCTCTTATGATCTGCATGAGAAAGGCAGGTCCCAGGATGATGTGGAGATGGCGTGCTTCAGCCAGGCCTGTGGGCCTGATGAAAGGTCCGCCACCTTTGATGTTTTGACAAGGACTGATGAGTACTTCACGCCGTGTCTTCTCTTGATCTCATGCATTTGCTGTGTGTGCGCATTGGTGTATGTGGCCTTATATTTTTAGAAAGTAATCAAGACCTCATGCATGTAGTATAAACTCACATACACATAAACAAGTCATTATGTATACAGAGACACCCTACACCTTATTTGTGTATAATAGAGCAAGAAATCTTTGTCTATAAATTGTGCTCCGTAGGGGTGGGAATCACAGTGTACCTTACGATACGATACACTGCTCACAATACTGATATCACGATACAGATATTCTGCGATAATCACTATATTGCTAGACAACAACAATCACGATATTGGACTATGAATACAAAATGCACCTGAAAAGGTTATATGCAGGTTTTCTCTCTCTCTTTCTCTCTTTTCTCTCTGCAAGTCCAAACTGTTATAAAAAGCAGAATTTTGCAGCCCCAGTTTTTTCAGTCTGTAAACTAAAGTTAAAGAGCTAGAGAGCAACTACGGGTCCAGACTTTGGACTTAAACCTGGCTGGGGCATCTGTTATTTTCCTCAGTCTGCTGTCCGCCATCTCATTGAAAACCTCTTCCTCTTCGGCTAGTTAACTTATGTTCAAGTTTCTCTTTTTCATGTGTTTCAGTGCCACCTCTAGGAGCCATGAAGCATTAGTATGGGCATGTGCAACAGATACTCTTTTTTACTTTTTTATATACATACTAGGTCCTCCACTCAGCTCTTGTGTCTGTGTCTGTCCACAGCACTCGCCAGTGTCATCTCCTGCTTGACATCTTCAACCCAACGGAGCACGAGCTCACTGTCAGCGCCAAGAACAACCAGGAACTGGTTCTCCATGCCAGCGAGTGCCAGAGGTGAGTGGAAGGGTTCTTTTTCTAAATACAGATGGGTGTAGTCTCATCATGTCCCATATATTCATGATCAAAGCAAAATGTCTTCCAGATCTCAAGTCGGTTTAGTTCATTTTCTCCCTGCATTCTTAACTTTTTGTTCTTTTAAACAAAAATGTACAGACATTAAAAGAGACCTATTGTGTTCTGAACTACACATTTTTCTACTCTTGAGATGACCTCAATCTGTTCTGGATATTGTTAAATGATCATCTTCCCCAGGCACATTACTGCATTTACATTACATCCACTTCTACATGTAGCTAAACGCTAATGCCAGGGAAACCTGGGATCTTACCTGCAGATGTTGTTTTCTCCCCAAATTTCAGATCACATTCCTGCTGGACCATGATCGATTGTGTAGTTCTTTGTTTAGTTTTCATTGGTGAATTTTCACGGTAGAAAGTGCAGTGGTTCCGTAGCGTTGGCTACACGAACCACCAGAGATAGCTGTTGTCTTGGCTGCTGTTTAGTTGTGTAACGTTATGTGTGATATCTGTAAAACCTGAACCGACTCACAGTAGTAAAACTGATTTATTCTGATCCAAAGACCTATTCTGTGAGATAAAGAACACTTAAAGATTATACCCTGGACACTATCCATTATATTCAAAGGTTAATGAGTAATCGTGTTAAATAATCATGATTTCAATATTGGTTATTTTCATATTTCCATAATCAAGCAGCCCTACTGTTGATTGAAGCTCAGTTCAGAACAAAGATTTGCGACAAGACAAAAACGTTTGACAGTTACAGGGGAAAAGTTGCAGTGGTCTGAACCAACCTGTCTCGGCTAATGGTGTCGCTGCAACTCTGGAGACGTCACCTGTTTCAACAGACAATAGATAGTGAAGTAAGCTTGTAAAGTCAGCTACAAACCATAGAAATAAAATTATCCATAATTAATTTTATTTAGAAATGGCAGATTTTTAGACGGAGGCTCGACAAGCACCCGCGAGCACGGTAATGTGGTTGAGCGAGCCAGAAAGTGAATGAAGAGAGCGAGCGACCATAGAACAAAGCATGAATTATATAAATAAACCAATTTATCACTAGAAATGCAACTGTAGCAAGCACTACTTAGTAGTTAGTAGTTCATATTCAGATGCAACAAATTATATATCCAGCTGAATAAAGCCGGAAAGTCAGAAGTTAGAACGGAAGTACAAAGAGTTGTTCCTTTGGAGATGATACAACGTCTCGTCTCATTGTTGTGAACTTGTCTCGTTGCGGATCTTTGGACTGGACTGGGCTTAATACTGCATTTCAATTCTATTTAAGGGAATGAAGACAGGCGGTCACGCTGGCACAACAAATTTCCTGTCAGAGAAATCACAGATTTTATAAAAACCCTAATGGACACTGTGCAAAAATGTTAGTAAACCCTAAAACATAAGATGTGATTCTTGCATATTTATAGCAGATATAGATTTTTTTTAAATCTTAAGTTAGGCCTTATTTAGGCCAAGAATGCAATATGCACCTGTATCATGTATGAAAATCAAATTATCACATTGGATTGGGTATTATCAGATATTAAATATTAAATTATTAAGATCAGGGTCAAAAAAACATGATAAGGTTCCCTGGTTAGCACACCTGGTAGAGCGGGCGCCCATATATAGAGATTACTCCTTGACGCAGTGGCAGCAAGTTTGACTCCAACCTGCGGCCCTTTGCTGCATGTCATTCCCTCTCTCGCTCTCCTCATATCTAAATTTTCCTATCCAAATAAAGGCCTAAAAATGTCCCAAAAAAGAGTTTAAGCCTTTCTAGTAATAATTCTTGCTAGTATAAAATCTATCCCAACATTGAAAATGCAGTTTTATAAGCATAATATTCATTATAAATTAAAGGCAGAATTTGTTAACATGGACTGTGTACGTGCAACAGCATACATGCTCTAAAATTCAATTCAATTTTATTTAAAGTATCAAATCATAACAACAGTTATCTGGAGACACTTAAAGATAGAGTAGGTCTAGACCACACTCTATAATTACAAAGTTCCAAAAATTCTAGTAATTCTCCCAAGAGCAAGCAGTGCAACAATGGCGAGGAAAAACTTTTTTAGGAAGAAACCTCAGCCAGACCCAGACTCTTGGTAGGCGGAGTCTGACGGGGCCGGGTGGGGATGTGATGCACAGTGGCAATAACAATCTCAATAAAGAAAATGGAACAGTATCTAAAAAATTGTAGTATTATGTAGCATGGCACAGCAGGGCATAGCTGGATGAAACAGGACGCAGCAGGGCACCGCAAAAGAGACTGATGTTGTTGATTCTGTTGCTTTTGCTATATCTGGCAAGTTCTAGATTGGATAGTTATGTTTTCTACTTCTTTTAGCTACAGGAGTTTCTCACTAATCCTTTTAAGAGATGCCAATTCCTCAAAGAACTTCCTATTTCTGGGATTTAGTTTTAGTGTCCCTGACAATCTGAATGATTTTTCACCGAGTTCTCTTCTTTACCAGGAATAGAAAAATCTGGGTGACATCCTAAATGTGTATAGGACACTGCAAGATCAGTTTAATTTTTGGTCCCAAATTAGTCATTTAAAAATGTGTCTTTCATGTTTTAACCCTTGTGTTGTCCTCGGGTCAAATTGACCCGTTTCAAATATATATTAAATCAGAAATATGGATTTCTGTCAACCAAATTGCCCAAAAATAACATGGATGATTCCATACTATCAATATTCTTCATGTAAAATGAATGATTACTTAATTGAATTTTGTGGGTGTTTTATAGCATTTGAAATCTTTTTTTTTTTTATGGTTTCAAAACAGTATCCGGACTAAACTTTGACATATACCCATCTGAGATCCACTCAACATCCTCTGATCTTAACTATTAGTCAAAATAATTCATAATTTGTGCCTAAAAACCTAGGTATAATTTGATATAAATGAGGTTTGTTGAAGAACAAGTTTAAAAAACCTGTTATTAAACCAGCTCAGATTTTTTATATACTTTAAGTACATTTTCCTGACAATACTTACATCCTTTTCCTTAAAGCTGCAGTGCATAATGTTTGGATATTAATGAACGTCCGCTACATTCAAGCTATTGCCAAATGAGTTGTTACAAAGCCAATTAAGACTATCAGCTCCACACAACTCTCTTTGGATTTCTCAGTATGGTCATGTTAAGACAATTGTTGACTTTCCCGCGCAGAAACTTGATTGAAGATAATGACCTCTTCTGAAGTGTCCATGTTTTTAGAATCCTCCTTGGCTACTAGCAACGGCTTAGGGGAAGGGTGGGGGTGAAGTGCCTTCACGGATTGGTGCATCATGTGGAAGCTTTAAGTAACATTTTCAATGCAGGACTTCTACTTATAACAGTGTACTGTTATAAGTAGTACTTTTACAGTGTGGTAATAGTACTTTTACTTAAGTAAAGAATCTGAATACTTCTTCCTCCTCTGGTGTCATACCCACAGTGGAGTCACAGCTTAATGATGCTGGTTAGGTTCACCACACTACCTTCATTATGTTTTTAGATTTAATACATTTAATTTTTCTGGTGGCTCTGTTCTTTTTTTAACTGTGCTGCTTCAGTATATCAATGTGAAGGCAAATTCCCTTGTTAAAGCAGCTCAAATGCAGCACCACATATTAAATAGAAATAGAATAACAATATATATATATATATATATATATATATATATATATATATATATATATATATATATATACAGTGGGTACGGAAAGTATTCAGACCCCTTTAAATTTTTCACTCTTTGTTTCATTGCAGCCTTTTTCCAAAAATCAAAAAAGTTCATTTTATTTCTCAGTAATGTATACTCAGCAACCCATCTTGACAGAAAAAAACAGAAATTTAGAAATTTTTGCATATTTATTAAAAAACAAAAACTGAAATATCACATGGTCATAAGTATTCAGACCCTTTGCCGTGACCCTCATATGTAACTCAGGTGCTGTCTATTTCTTCTGATCATCCTTGAGATGGTTCTACACCTTCATTGGAGTCCAGCTGTGTTTGATTATACTGATTGGACTTGATTAGGAAAGCCACACACCTGTCTATATAAGACCTTACAGCTCACAGTGCATGTCAGAGCAAATGACAATCATGAGGTCAAAGGAACTGCCTGAAGAGCTCAGAGACAGAATTGTGGCAAGGCACAGATCTGGTCAAGGTTACAAAAAATTTCTGCTGCACTTAAGGTTCCTAAGAGCACAGTGGCCTCCATAATCCTCAAATGGAAGACGTTTGGGACGACCAGAACCCTTCCTAGAGCTGGCCGTCCGGCCAAACTGAGCTATCGGGGAGAAGAGCCTTGGTGAGAGAGGCAAAGAAGAACCCAATGGTCACTGTGGCTAAGCTCCAGAGATGCAGTCGGGAGATGGGAGAAAGTTGTAGTAAGTCAACCATCACTGCAGCAATCCACCAGTCGGGGCTTTATGGCAGAGTGGCCCGAAGGAAGCCTCTCCTCAGTGCAAGACACATGAAAGCCCGCATGGAGTTTGCTAAAAAACACCTGAAGGACTCCAAGATGGTGATAAATAAAATCCTCTGGTCTGATGAGACCAAGATAGAACTTTTTGGCCTTAATTCTAAGCGGTATGTGTGGAGAAAACCAGGCACTGCTCATCACCTGTCCAATACAGTCTCAACAGTGAAGCATGGTGGTGGCAGCATCATGCTGTGAGGGTGTTTTTCAGCTGCAGGGACAGGGCGACTGGTTGCAATCGAGGGAAAGATGAATGCGGCCAAGTACAGGGATATCCTGGACGAAAACCTTTTCCAGAGTGCTCTGGACCTCAGACTGGGCCGAAGGTTTACCTTCCAACAAGACAATGACCCTAAGCACACCGCTAAAATAACGAAGGAGTGGCTTCACAACAACTCTGTGGCTGTTCTTGAATGGCCCAGCCAGAGCCCTGACTTAAACCCAATTGAGCATCTCTGGAGAGACCTGAAAATGACTGTCCACCAACGTTTACCATCCAACCTGACAGAACTGGAGAGGATCTGCAAGGAGGAATGGCAGAGGATACCCAAATCCAGATGTGAGAAACTTGTTGCATCTTTCCCAAAACGACTCATGGCTGTATTAGATCAAAAGGGTGCTTCTACTAAATACTGAACAAAGGGTCTGAATACTTATGACCATGTGATATTTCAGTTTTTGTTTTTTAATAAATATGCAAAAATTTCTAAATTTCTGTTTTTTTCTGTCAAGATGGGTTGCTGAGTGTACATTACTGAGAAATAAAATGAACTTTTTTGATTTTTGGAAAAAGGCTGCAATGAAACAAAGAGTGAAAAATTTAAAGGGGTCTGAATACTTTCCGTACCCACTGTATATATATAATGGGGTAGAAAATAAGAATAAGATAAATAATATTAACACGTCTTCTATATACATGATGAGTACTAATATACTGTGTATACATATTTATTGATGAATAAGTAACAATTAAGAATATAGAAATTAGGGTGCCTGTATAGCTCAGTTGGTGGAGCGGGTGCCCATATGTGGAGGTTTGCTTCTCAATGCAGCTGGCCCGATATTGGCTCCGGCCTGCGGCCCCTTGCTGCTTGTTCTCCCTTTCTCCCCTTTCACTTCTTCAGCTGTCCTGTCATTAAAAGGCCTAAAATGCCCAAATAAATCTTTAAAATGAATATAATAATTAAGAAATGGCATGTTGGCATGTTGCACAGGTCACAATAGGAGGTAACACAGAGTAATATTTTTTTATAATCATTTTTGGTTGTTTTTCTGCAAGTGTTTTATAAAAAAAAAAAAATAACTTCCCACCAGAGAATAAATGAATGTCTGCAAAGAAAAGCCATGCTGGTTATCCATTTACCACCCACTGCTCTGCCTGTGGAACACTTGCACTATGTAGAACTTTGCCAGGCTGTAAGTAGTACTATCAAAAGTTGCATGAATATGAGCATGTACTGTAATATATGCAGGGCTTGACACTAGCACATGCCCACACGCCTAATGTGGGTAGAATTAGGCACTGGCATGTAACAGTCCCTTTTAAAAGCCACTTTGGCGGCGGATGGCATATAAACTCAGCACTAAAATAAAAATAAAGTCCTCTCACCTTCAACTGCTTTTATATTTTAAGCAAATGTAACATATGTAAATATTTGTATGAACATTAAAAGATTTAACAACTAAGACATAAACTGACCAAGTTTCACAGACATGTGACAGACAGAAATGGACTAATGTGTCCCCTAATACCATATGACTAATGTGTCCCCTAATACCATATGAAATATCTTTCCCAAAATTCAGGGGGCGCCAGGTGGAGGCTGGGGCTGTGGCTGTGGCCCTGACCAACTTCCACTTTGCTCATTTGAAAGCCATGATGTCTCTCTCTCATGGGTGGGCCAAAGTATAGAAAGGGGAGGTTACCTTATGAGGTCATAAGGGGGCAAGATTCCAGATTGGCCCATCTGAGCTTTCATTTTCTCAAAGGCAGAGCAGGATACCCAGGGCTTACACCTATCACCATTTCTAGCCACTGGGGGACCATGGACAGGCTGCGGGAACTCATATTAATGTTAAAAAACCTCAAAGTGAAATGTTCATGTCATGGGACCTTTAAGCACAGCAGTGCATCTCATCCTCATGGACTGCACCAGATTTGCCAGTTCTTGTAGTTGCTGTTGCCATCCTGTACCCATTCCGCAGGTGTGATATTCGGATGTACCGATCCTGTGCAGGTGTTGTTACGCGTCGTCTGCCGCTGCAAGGACAATCAGCTGTCATTCCTGTCTCCCTGTCGCGTTGTGTTTTCATACCTATAGTTTGTTTGCTTTGATCCAAATAAGTTGATAAGTTTGTAAACTTGGAGCGATTTCCCCATGGTTTGGTTTGGTTTCACACCTGGAAAACCAAAATGTGTCATTACAAATCACACACGTTATACAGAAGGTACGGACTAGTGCATAATTCTTGCACCTCCGTGGTCAAATCAGCTCATTTTTATATATATATACAGTGGGTACGGAAAGTATTCAGACCCCTTTAAATTTTTCACTCTGTTTCATTGCAGCCTTTTTCCAAAAATCAAAAAAGTTCATTTTATTTCTCAGTAATGTACACTCAGCAACCCATCTTGACAGAAAAAAAACAGAAATTTAGAAATTTTTGCATATTTATTAAAAAACAAAAACTGAAATATCACATGGTCATAAGTATTCAGACCCTTTGTTCAGTATTTAGTAGAAGCACCCTTTTGATCTAATACAGCCATGAGTCGTTTTGGGAAAGATGCAACAAGTTTCTCACATCTGGATTTGGGTATCCTCTGCCATTCCTCCTTGCAGATCCTCTCCAGTTCTGTCAGGTTGGATGGTAAACGTTGGTGGACAGTCATTTTCAGGTCTCTCCCAGAGATGCTCAATTGGGTTTAAGTCAGGGCTCTGGCTGGGCCATTCAAGAACAGCCACAGAGTTGTTGTGAAGCCACTCCTTCGTTATTTTAGCGGTGTGCTTAGGGTCATTGTCTTGTTGGAAGGTAAACCTTCGGCCCAGTCTGAGGTCCAGAGCACTCTGGAAAAGGTTTTCGTCCAGGATATCCCTGTACTTGGCCGCATTCATCTTTCCCTCGATTGCAACCAGTCGTCCTGTCCCTGCAGCTGAAAAACACCCCCACAGCATGATGCTGCCACCACCATGCTTCACTGTTGAGACTGTATTGGACAGGTGATGAGCAGTGCCAGGTTTTCTCCACACATACCGCTTAGAATTAAGGCCAAAAAGTTCTATCTTGGTCTCATCAGACCAGAGGATTTTATTTATCACCATCTTGGAGTCCTTCAGGTGTTTTTAGCAAACTCCATGCGGGCTTTCATGTGTCTTGCACTGAGGAGAGGCTTCCTTCGGGCCACTCTGCCATAAAGCCCCGACTGGTGGATTGCTGCAGTGATGGTTGACTTACTACAACTTTCTCCCATCTCCCGACTGCATCTCTGGAGCTTAGCCACAGTGACCATTGGGTTCTTCTTTGCCTCTCTCACCAAGGCTCTTCTCCCCCGATAGCTCAGTTTGGCCGGCGGCCAGCTCTAGGAAGGGTTCTGGTCGTCCCAAACGTCTTCCATTTGAGGATTATGGAGGCCACTGTGCTCTTAGGAACCTTAAGTGCAGCAGAAATTTTTTTGTAACCTTGACCAGATCTGTGCCTTGCCACAATTCTGTCTCTGAGCTCTTCAGGCAGTTCCTTTGACCTCATGATTGTCATTTGCTCTGACATGCACTGTGAGCTGTAAGGTCTTATATAGACAGGTGTGTGGCTTTCCTAATCAAGTCCAATCAGTATAATCAAACACAGCTGGACTCCAATGAAGGTGTAGAACCATCTCAAGGATGATCAGAAGAAATAGACAGCACCTGAGTTACATATGAGGGTCACGGCAAAGGGTCTGAATACATATGACCATGTGATATTTCAGTTTTTGTTTTTTTAATAAATATGCAAAAATTTCTAAATTTCTGTTTTTTTCTGTCAAGATGGGTTGCTGAGTGTACATTACTGAGAAATAAAATGAACTTTTTTGATTTTTGGAAAAAGGCTGCAATGAAACAAAGAGTGAAAAATTTAAAGGGGTCTGAATACTTTCCGTACCCACTGTATATACAGTGAGGAAAATAAGTATTTGAACACCCTGCTATTTTGCAAGTTCTCCTACTTAGAAATCATGGAGGGGTCTGAAATTGTCATCGTAGGTGCATGTCCACTGTGAGAGACATAATCTAAAAAAAAAATATCCAGAAGTCACAATGTATGATTTTTTAACTATTTATTTGTATGATACAGCTGCAAATAAGTATTTGAACACCTGTCTATCAACTACAATTCTGACCCTCAAAGACCTGTTAGTCTGCCTTCAAAATGTCCACCTCCACTCCATTTATTATCCTAAATCAGATGCACCTGTTTGTTTGTCGTTAGCTGCATAAAGACACCTGTCCACCCCATAGAATTAATAAGAATCCAACTACTAACGTGACCAAGACCAAAGAGCTGTCCAAAGACACTAGAGACAAAATTGTACACCTCCACAAGGCTGGAAAGGGCTACGGGAAATTGCCAAGCAGCTTGGTGAAAAAAGGTCCACTGTTGGAGCAATCATTAGAAAATGGAAGAAGCTAAACATGACTGTCAATCTCCCTCGGACTGGGGCTCCATGTAAGATCTCACCACGTGGGGTCTCAATGATCCTAAGAAAGGTGAGCAATCAGCCCAGAACTACACGGGAGGAGCTGGTCAATGACCTAAAAAGAGCTGGGACCACCGTTTCCAAGGTTACTGTTGGCAATACACTAAGACGTCATGGTTTGAAATCATACATGGCACGGAAGGTTCCCCTGCTTAAACCAGCACATGTCAAGGCCCGTCTTTAGTTTGCCAATGACCATTTGGATGATCCAGAGGAGTCATGGGAGAAAGTCATGTGGTCAGATGAGACCAAAATATAACTTTTTGGTCATAATTCCACTAACCGTGTTTGGAGGAGGAAGAATGATGAGTACCATCCCAAGAACACCATCCCTACTGTGAAGCATGGGGGTAGTAGCATCATGCTTTGGGGGTGTTTTTCTGCACATGGGACAGGGCGACTGCCCTGTATTAAGGAGAGGATGACCGGGGCCATTTATTGCGAGATTTTGGGAAACAACCTCCTTCCCTCAGTTAGAGCATTGAAAATGGGTTGAAGAAAAGCATGAAGGAAGAAGCATATCAAGGTTCTGGCGTGGCCTAGCCAGTCTCCCAGACCTAAACCCAATAGAGAATCTTTGGAGGGAGCTCAAACTCTGTGTTTCTCAGCGACAGCCCAGAAGCCTGACTGATCTAGAGAAGATCTGTGTGGAGGAGTGGGCCAAAATCCCTTCTGCAGTGTGTGCAAACCTGGTGAAAAACTACAGGAAACGTTTGACCTCTGTAATTGCAAACAAAGGCTACTGTACCAAATATTAACATTGATTTTCTCAGGTGTTCAAATACTTATTTGCAGCTGTTTCATACAAATAAATAGTTAAAAAAATCATACATTGTGATTTCTGGATGTTTTTTTTAGATTATGTCTCCCACAGTGGACATGCACCTACGATGACAATTTCAGACCCCTCCATGATTTCTAAGTGGGAGAACTTGCAAAATAGCAGGGTGTTCAAATACTTATTTACCTCACTGTATATATATATAATATATATTCTCATTAGGTCAGAACCCCAAATGCGAGACCAGGTCACTCGGTGCAACGACTTGCCATCTTTCTCTCTCTCTCTTTTTTCTTTCTCTCTCTCTCTCTCTCTCTCTCCACACTGACAATGACACATGACAATAACCCTAACCCACACATACACATTTTTAGGCATTAAATAAATTATATTTAATATTTAATTCTTGTCTTCTATATAAGTGCATTGTAATGATGGTATTGAAACTGATACCATTGCTATTTTTAAGACCCGGTGGTATACCGTATCACCGCGCAACCCTAATGTCAGCATAAAGTCAGTGTCAGTAAGTAGAGGTCAGAATGCATAATGGTGGAGTTGTAAGATTGGTTTGAAAAAAGCAACGCCAAAAACTGCATGTCTAGAAACTGATATAATATGACACAATGTGCCTCTCAGGCAAAAAATGTCAAGTCTGGTAACAACTGCAGATGTACTGTACTGTATATATAGACGTACATGTCTTTTTTCCCCCTTTGACTGACATACCCTGTAGACACCATTGTTGGCTTTGACTCCCCCTGTCAGCGCTTCATGCTGTAGAGATTTTTCTTGAGGCCTGGCAGACATATACTAGGTAATTGTGAGAAAATTGGCTCAGATCCAGAATATTAAGTCATTTCACAGCAAACTGTATTTCTGAAAACACCACTACAAGGCAGAAACTAGTGGATGGAGCCATCCTCTTCTCCTGCTCAGTTTTGGCAACATGCTGATCATTTCCTTTGACACACACCCAACACACGCACAGATTATTCAGAGTGGGGTAGGACTGTGCATACAGAGAGAATCGGGGCCACGGATTCGTAGATCTCCGTCTGCTGAACCATATTGCGCTTGTCTCTTCAACTCATCCTCTGTTGACATCAGATGGCCCTGTCATTTCATATTTCTTTCCTGTTTTGATGATGAATGAGGTGTCAGGCGCAAGATGTTTTCTATGTTCTTCATCCAGGACTAGTGACGCTAAGGCTTTAATTCGACATTCGCAAAAATGACCTTGTCAATCATTCACACTTTCCTCCCACAACAAATGTTATTTTAATTGTTTCCATTGAGCTATTTTCATGGTTACATACAGTACATTGCAATAGAAATAGAAAGGCCTTTATGCGCGGACTGACATGTAACAGTTTCTAGACTTGTGTCCATAGGATGGGAACATGAGGACAGCAACAGGAAGCTCTTTCCATCATCCTATCTCATTGGCTGTGTTTGAGCAGTGGCTTTAGTTTGTGGAGTGTGTTTTCTCTCCCTGTGAAAGGCTACACCTGGAGAGGTGAGCAGGGTGAGTGCTGCTGCTTTCATCTTCTCATATAATTTGTAGACATGTCTTTTGTGAGGTCTTTATCCCCTCGACGGTGCTCTTTAATGGCGAGTGAAAAGAAAAGTGAAGCACCTCCAGACTGTGAATGGTCACTTTGATGTTTGGAAGCCCAGTAAGGTTCCCAAAGATGGGTGACACCACACAGTGATGCCCAAACTTTTTTTCTCCATTTTTGCTTTGAACAGAGCAGAACAGGGAGAAGAGGACATGTAGTGGATGTGTATCTGTCTTTTCATTTGTGGTTAGGTATTCCAGATGTTACTGTAGCATTATACCAGTGTGGGAATTTACAGGCTCACATTAAGCCTGCTTTTATGAAATATACGGATGACAGTTTTAAACAGTTCCCTTAATCAATTATTGGATGTTTATAAGCAGTGTTTGGCTAACCATTGAAAAAAAGACCTTGTCCTGTGTTCTCCTTCAAGAGAAAATTAAGCTATAAGACATTTTTATATATATATGGATATATACATTATGAAAATGTTCCAGTTTGTTGGAATCCTATTACGTAGACTTCATCCAGGTAGAGGGAGCCAATCCAATCTTTTTATAATGCAGGGAAGTCACAGGCGGTCACAATGACAACAGCTAGACAGCAGCCTGCTGAGCCACACAACAACAGCTTTCCTGCTAAAGTCTCCTTCTTATCTAAATTACAAAATGAACACATATTCTTGTCCTGCACCTCAGCTTGTTGAATGAGTGACCAAACAAACATTCACTGGAAAAAAGTGCACTGCTAACGTCAGTTTGCAGGCTAGATGGCTAATTAGCTGTTTAGCTACAGCACAATAAACAGCATGTAACCAAACCTGCAAATGTCACGTAAAGTGCTTAGATTATGCTCATTTCCAGGTTTATAATTGTATTTAGAGGTACTAGAATAGATGTATGTGGTTTAATTTTTTAAAAAACACAATTTTTTTGTTGTACTGCACCTTGCTGCAGCTCCTCTTTTCACCCTGTGTGTTGAGCTCTCTGTTTTAGCTACAGAGTGAGGCATCTCACTTTTGTCCCATCTGATCTGTCACACATGTGCAGTAGCTAGGTCAGCACAGCTAGCCAGTCAGAAGCAGAGTATGAGGGCGTTCCATGCTAGCAGCTAGGCAAGCATTATAACGTGTGTTACAAAGTGACGCACGTTTGTCTCTGACGTAAAGGCTGAACTACAGTAGAGCTGTTTGGAGCAGTTTGTAAACAGTGTTTTCTATTGGAGATGGTAAGTGCCTTTGGGGGGTGGCTTTGGGCCTTTTCTTTTGTAAACGTATAACGTGCACAAAAAGATATACATCACAATAACGGCAAGGTAAAAATCCAAAAAAAGCATAATATCAGCACTTTAAGTCTGGTTACATGCTGCGTAATCCTTACTCTTCACTACCACTAACCACACGTTGTGTGCCCATGACAGGCTACAGCACAAGTTTGTTCCATTTGTCTCTTCACTTTGTCTCTCATTCTGCTGTCGGTGTTCAGTACTGGAGCTCAGCCTGCCAGCTGCTGTCAATCAAACAGACACGCCCCTCCAGCCAGCCAAGAGAAAAAGGAGATTTTCTGATATTTCCACAAAGACCATTTTGTTAATATTAAACGTGGCCAAAGCTTCAAATAAGGAGGTAAACGTGTTTTAAAGAAATCCCCCTTAGGTTCACATTGCTGCAACATGTTCGGTTGTGTAATGTTTGGTTTAGAAGCCTTTATTTATTGTCGATTTTTTTTACGGTATAAAGCCCCGCTATATATCTTGTTGCATTCAGTCTCCGGCTGGAATGGACTGTACATAGACAGCAACACCAGAGTACAGATGCAGAGACTCCAGACAATCGGTAACACTGGCCAATCAGAGCAGACTAGACTTCTCTCTTCTTCTAAAGATGAATTCTAAGTAATGACAGCAAAACTTTCGTCGCGTCCACATGATGCAGCCTTCCGCGATCGCGCACGTGCCCCCCATTCTCCACACTCTTGCCAGTATGGAGGACACAGGGGATTAAAAAAACACATGACAGGCTCTTCTGAAGAGGTAATTATCTTCACTCGAGCTTCTGCGCAGCAAAGTTGCCGGACGCCACAATCTTCTGAACATAGCCATACTGAGAAATACAAAGAGAGTTGTGTGGAGCTGATAGTCTTAATTAGCTTTGTAGCAACTCATTTGACAATGGCTTGAATGTAACCAAGCTCATTAAAATCAAAAAGTTACGCACTAAAGCTTTGAAGCAGTTACATGTTCTAGTAGAAACAAAATCCAAGTATGAACCTGAAAAGGGTCTATATAATAGGTATAATATAAAAGGTGCTCTAAGTGATGTTAGGTGATGTCACTTCTAGTTGATGTTCGAAGTATTGTCAAACAAAAAGGAGGCTAGCTCCCCCCCCCTCCGCGCACTAAACCCCACCCCCAAATCCTTCTTGTCGGTTATTGGCTGGAACACTGTTTAAGTTTGGTGTTTAAGTTTTTTTTTTTTATTGCCGTTTGTAGACCCTGGGCTGTCAACTAGCAGATAGTGAGGTGATTTTTTTTACAGTGTGTTCTGGGGACAGGCAGCTAGCAGATAGTGAGGTGATGTTTTTTTACAGTGTGTTCTGGGGACAGGCAACTAGCAGATAATGAGGAGATGTTTGCTGCATATGACAACAAATGTTGTAACCTAAAAAACATGTGACATCCAAGGCTATTATAGTTTTGCATTTTGTATAAGTTTTTATTTAAATTTTTTTTTAAATTAGTTTTAGTGTTAACTACTTATTAACACTGATTAACACATTGTGGATTACTTGTTGACATTCCTCCTGAACTACATCACAACAGGTTTTAATGCAAAAGTAAGAAAATCACAGCTCTGTTAAATATCTCTCACGAAATTCTGACCACTGAGGTTTGCATAGTGATACTGTAAAATTGAACTGTAAAACTGAACATTCATTCATTAGTATGCTTCACTATGCACATTAAGTCAAGAAATGACTAATTCACCCTACAATTATTCCTTGGTTGCATTTTTTAAACCACCTTAAACTGAGAAAAATGAACAGGCTCTAATGGTCACTGCTCTGCATAAACAGCATGTAAATTAGCACTGCTCTCCTCCGTTACTTCCTTTTCTTTCATTGGAGGGGAAAAAGAAGTGATCCTGTGTATATTCAAACAGCCCTGACCCTTCTTGCGACTGAATCTTCCATCTAATGAGAAAATAATGATGAGACAGAACAAATGAAAGCGCCTGTTATTAATATGAATGCAAAAAAAGAAATGTTGTCCTAGACGTCAGGCTGGAAAGTAATTTCCATAAAACAAGTTCTTACGCATCGTAATTACGTGGCTCTGACGGCAAGTCAGTCAAGTCCTTTAGTGGGTGATTATTTTTGTATAGAATGGGTCTGATGCAAGTGATTGAACAGTATCTCTGTATCCAAATTGAAGTCTCTAGCTGTCAGCTGAATAAATATAACCAGTGGGAGAGCTTCCTTGGGACACCTCCTCCTGATATGATCCCTCTCAGCAGCTTCCATCTTCTCTGCACCATTCGTTGCACGATCAATTTCATGAGATCAACGGGGGTGCTCCATTGTTTTCTGTCCTCTCTGGTCCTTTCAGCTAACATCTTCATCATTCCTACAGTAGGAAAAAGTGTCCCTGTTCCTGTTATTTTGCATTAACCAGGGATTACAATGGCAGTAGTATTTCTTAGGTTGATAATTCTGCAGTTTGGAAAGTGGAAATAAATGTTGTGAGCAGCACACATAAAATTCCAATTACCTCCACTTTATTGGGGAAAACGTGGATGATTGTATGTCCAAAACTGTTGCTTTTTAAGGAAATGAAAAAGGCAAATTTGAATGCCTTTTTATTTGAGCTTTTTTTCTCAGACAAAGTCAGACCAAATCCCTATTTAAATTTGTAAGTTTTAAAAAAATATTTTTTTAACAGACAGACTTAAAGGGTGACAAGTGGCATTCATTTATAAAAAGAAATTAAAATAACGAAATGTAGAGATACAAGGTTTCTGCCTGACGATATGTCATGTATGAAGATATGTTCTATTTTTCTTGTAATATAGGTGAACGGCCCCCGTTAATCTTAAACTAACAAGTTAAAACTTCTGTTAGCAGATATGTTTGTTGTAGCAGTGAGTGTCTATTTCTGAGCTCAAGCACAAAATGTGAGATTTAGTCTTACGGATACTCAAACTACTAAAAATTCACCCAGTGTACATTTCTCCGCCAGCAGCAGGTTTCATCTCCAGTATGTTCAGGTACCGCTGCAGGTTCGCCGGATGTCCCTCATTTTCGGCCGGATTTCCGTTACCTTCCACTTTCTTTGTGTTGGCGTTCTAATCTCCGGTGGATTTCTGAGGACTATGGTTAACTGCTCCTCAGATCTCTGCAGAGTAAATCCAGACAGCTAGCTAGACTATCTGTCCAATCTGACTTTTCTCTTACACTAAAACAACCTTACACTTGTTCCACCAAAACATGTTCCTTTCCGAGGTTATTTTGCATTGACCATTGACCACCATTGTATTACATTCCATTTATCGCACCGTTGTGACGAAAAGGGAGCTGAGCCAGAAGGCAAAGCTCTCGATCTACCGGGCAATTTTCGTTCCTACCCTCACCTATGGTCATGAAGGCTGGGTCATGACCGAAAGAACGAGATCCAGGGTACAAGCGGCCAAAATGGGTTTCCTCAGGAGGGGGGCTTGCCTCTCCCTTAGAGATAGGGTGAGAAGCTCAGTCATCCGTGAGGAGCTCGGAGTAGAGCCGCTGCTCCTTCGCGTCGAAAGGAGCCAGTTGAGGTGGTTCGGGCATCTTGTAAGGATGCCTCCTGGGCGCCTCCCTAGGGAGGTGTTCCAGGCACGTCCAGCTGGACCTTCCTCCACTGCGCTGTGGAGGAAGGTCTGGCAATTCAAGACTGCACTCAGACCTTCTTCATCCCAATCCCGCTCTGCATCGACACCACAGCTGCGTTTCCCAGGGGATTTAAACAGGCCATTGTGGGTTTACATGTCCCCACTAGGCTCTGAATACTTCCCACTGCCATGCACCATTATCATTGCACAGCCAGCTCATTAACACCCGCTGTAGTAGAGTGATGAGTTTACACTCTGCAGCAGTTTCTCAGTTTTAGCCATGTCTCCTCTCTCTGTTCGCCATGCCTTTTAGGCTCTGCCGGATTGGTGAGGGCAGACAAGTCTCATTGCATGAGCTTTTCAAACAAAGCTTGTTTCCATGGTGACCACCTTTACCCTTCTTATGCTACTTTTTATGGCAGCGGAGCACATAATGCATCTGCAGTCATATATCCCATCTCCAGCAGTCCCGGCCTAGTGTGTGCATTATATCATTTGATTGTTTGCTTCGCAACCTGCAAATCAAATCGGCCTTTCGCTTACTCTGTTGGAGTAGACATGCTCATTACATGAACAATATCATGTCTAATAAAAACATACTTGTATCGCTGAGGAAAGGCACAGGAGCAATGTTTTCTGACAAAGATGAGCTCTGACTGCTGAGACATCTGATGCTGCTTGACCTCTCCCAGGGATTCAGCTTCACACCACTGTCATCTTTTCTCTCCGTATATGTGAGTTTTTCCTTTTTTTCCCCTTTGTCTCCCTTTCACATTTTCTTGAAATGATGTGTTCCTTAAGGGCCGTTTTAGTCCCGTTGACTGTCTAAAGAGGGGTTTGTTAAGGTGCTAGAACATCAATATCTTTCTCCACTCACGTCCGCCTGTACAGTACTGTATTGCTACTTACGGCATCCAGCTGCATAGACCTCTTGGTACTCATTTGACACAGTTGTGTTTTTATATTGTTGGTATTCTGGAAATGTGCTTCATCTCCACCAAATCCATGTATTCATATGACTGATATATAAAGCAAATTTATCTGACTCACAGTCATTTCTTTCTCCAGTCACCTGTAACTTTATCGACTTCAAGGTTGTGGCTAAGCCAATTCAAGTCATTGGAATATCCACTTCCCTTACAGTAACACATAGCAATGCATTATTATACCAGGGACTCTTTTTGTTGTTGCATGTCATTCCTTTCCATCTCCCCATGCCCTGCCTCTAACTATTTTGCTGTCTTATAATGGCAAATGCCCCAAAAAGAGCTTGGTTTCTGCAGCTGAGACAAAATTAGCTCACTCTTGTCAACTCCAGTTATAGTCTACAAAGCCTCAATTTTAATGACAACAGGCAGCACAGTACAAGCTTGTCTGTACAGAAGCGTCTTTCAATACCTATCCACAAACAGTAAATAGCAGTAAGGATTTGTTTCTGCTGCTGCAACTCATCATATTGAGCAAGACATGGATGATTGGAGCACCGCTGCCTCTGCATACAAAGGGTTACACGGAGTCAGCCGCAGTCTAAAAATAGACTGTTGCTCTCGTCTGCCTCTGCACAAGCCTCTATGGATCTCTGCCCTTAAGCTCTTGCACGTGAGGTAAAAATAACCCTCTTTGTGAGAACACACACACACACACACAATTGGTACGTTCTTCGCTTTCAGCCACCCCCCCTGTGACATAACACAATCGCTGGCTGTTAAAAAAGATACAAAAAAAGGCTCTGATAAAATGTTGGTTTGAAAATGTTCTGTTAAGGGCATAATTCAAGCTGTGCACGTTGCTCACAGCTTGCTTACAGTTACACACTAGTGAATGCACATTGTAGTAAAACAGCAAGACAACAATAAAATCTCTCTCACAAATAAGTTAAACACCTTATAGTAGCAGATGCAGTACTACAGCAGCAGGAAGTGACTGAAAACAAGCATCTGCACATGACATCAGAGATTATTTTTTTTTGTCCGCGTTTGAGTTTACAGACCTCCAGTTTGGCATGATCCATGGCTTTGCAGTGGTCAGATGAAAGCAACCCTATGTGCTTCAATGTGATTATCATGTACTTTTGCTCTGAGGCAACACAGCATTTAATTAGGAGGGGTCATTTCACTGTGACCGGCTCACCCTAAGCTGGTGTTATTACTGCTATTAGTAAAGGCTTCGCTGCCACAGCTTAATGCACGGTGGGGTAATTGGCAATATAGTGTCAGAAGTCACACCTGGTGGACAGGATGATATTAAGTGATATAGGTCTGGTTTGCTTTTAGATGTTTTTTAGCAGAAAAGCAACATGAAACAGTCGTGCAATATACTTGGTTCAAATCCACTCTCGAAATTGCTCATAATTAGGAGTCTAAGTGTGTGTTCATCAGATATTTGCATATAATGCATTGATTTAACATTTGTCTTAATACAATGTGATTTAACAAACAGCCAAGCAAATGTTGGTTGTACTGGCTTTCTTCCTGGTTGTCTTTCATGCTCAACTATCCGTTGATTAGTTCCTCTAAAGTTCTGATCAACTTTTGTTGGCTGGACAGCAACAAAGTGGGGCCAGCCCTATAAACAGTAAAGCCTGTCGTTGACTTATTGGGTCAGTGATGAGGTTACACCATTGGTCATCAAGTGATTCCCCATTGGCCGTTGCTCTTTTAAAATGAATAGGCACGGAGAGTCGTCAGTTATGTTCTCAGGAGGCTTCCACAGTGTTTCCACTCATTGGCTGCTGCTCATTCCAAATCTGTTGCATTTACATTTTTTTAGGTATATTTAGGTAAGAGCCGTGAAGAAACACAGCACATGACTGTGCATTTTGCTCTGAGCAAGCACAAATCTCTGTTCCACACCTCTGCTTTGCTGCTGCTCTCATAGAGTCAAGCCCATTGTGAGTCATCAAAATCCCAAATGGATTTAGCCTAGAAAACCACAAAATATGGTTTACACCTGACCAGAGGTGTCAAGTAACAAAGTACAAATACCTTGTTACCTTACATAAGTAGAACCCTTGGGTATCTGTTAGACTAGGTAAGCCCCGCCCACTCTGCCTGTGAATTGATTTCGCCCTGCAGCTCGGTCTGGAAACCTGCTAGTTTAATTCTACAGCTTCAACTCACAATTTTGCGGGGATCCAATCACAAACTGGCTTATCTATCTGGCAAGCTATTGGTGGGTTTAACACGATGACGATAGAGAAGTGACCAAGCAGCCTCTTGTTTACTTTCAACATAGCAGCCACCGAAGCGCAGCAAACCCTTTCACCCTGTGTGTTTGGGTCTCTGTTTTAGCTACAGAGTGAGACATCTCACTTCTATACTATTTTTGTTGGGAGTTGCACATGTGCAGTAGCCAGGTAAGATCACATTAGCTAGTTAACGCTTCCTCCAACTTTGGTCAGTAGAAGGCAGGATTAGCTGGGAGACATCTTCTGAACTAGTGTGTGTTGTAGCAATGTTTTGCAATTGAGAACGAGCTAGCATACTTGTGCTAGCATGCTACGGTTAGCCACCTCGTCTCAGCTAGTGTTGTAAAAAGCTGTGCAGATTTTGAACAGCTCACCCAGAGACTGAAGGCAGGACACATTCAGAAACCTGTATCTCACACAAAACAGCATGGATAGTTTTTTTTCAAAGTTTGAATGTGTGTGGAAGCACCTGAGACACAAAATAACACCCCAAATCCCAGAAAAAGTATTTTTTTTTCATAATATGGGTACTTTAAACCCTGCTATTTATACCTCTACCTGGGTAACGAATGTGAATACTTTTGACACCTATGCACCTTACACATATGCCACTTGGCGAGTAGTAAATCCTGCAGACTGACAAGAAACTCGACTTCTCTATCTGTATGCATGGACACGAATAACATTGCTTATTTCTGCAGGTTTGTCTTTCATCTCTGTATTGTCTTGTGATTCTAACCGATTCACAGCTCACGCATTTTGAGCAGATAGAAATTTGGATGAAACATCCATCCAATCTCCTATCTTCCAATGCTGCCTTTTTTTGGCCAGGGAAATAAAGGCCAAGTAGGCTGTTATCAGCAAGGAGCTGGGGGGAGGCATGGGGTTAAAATGGACTGGGAATTAGGCCTAGAGATGTTCCACGGTGGCTCAGGCTCAGCACACAGGTTGTTATTAAAAAGCCTCGTAATAGGCTAGATTAGTCCCCAGATATGACCTAATCCTTGAAAGACTCCATAGTCAAATCAATGGAAAATGAAGATGGTGGGAGTAGTAGTGTGAGATTGGCCTGGTAATGCACTCCTGCCTCAGTAGAAAGCGCTTTTAGGTGTGCCTGGGGGTTGGTCTTTGTTGTTAACTACTGCTCTATAGACGTCTTTATTAGCACTGCTTCACTGGTACATCAATAGGTTTTATAATCGTTTTAAAATGTTTTTGCTGTTTTAAAAAAAGGTTTCCATTAAGTGTCATTGCAGTAGCAAGTGGTGAACTTGTTTTCAAATCATGTTAGCCGTCAAGTTGCTATTTCCTTGGAACCTAGTACTATTTTTGCACTTTTTTCAGTTAAGGCCTGGTTTCTGCAGCATTTCAAATGGTGACATGTATTCTGTCTCATGCTTTCTTAATGGCTTATCCAAAATGCAATGAACAAATGTCTGGGGGAAGACACAAAGCTAGTGCTGAACAGTCACATCCAAATGAATCAACAATTTTATTATGAATGTTTATTTGCTGCTATTAAGTCATTTACATTATTTTAAATTGTATATCTTTTAAACTGTTGATTGGGCAAACATTTTCCCCCTCTTTGGCTGAGAAATTGGGATGGACAATGTCCATCACCTTTTTCATGTATTTTAATAATTAACAGTTTTACAATGATGATACTTAGTTGAAGATGGGAAGACTTGAAAATGACCAAAACTAACTATTGGCTCAGCACCTTGGACCTCTTTAATTCTTCATAAAGTTATTCAAACCTTTATCAATTTAGTTCTGAAGTTTATAGCTGTCACTCATAAGTCATAAAACTGTTGTGGAATTTCCTTTTGACTAGTAATAGTTACCACTGTAGTCTATTGCTCAGTACAAACTAGCAAGTATCATGAGGTGAGCACATTAAAATCAACATAGAACATTATTTTTTAATACAGAACACACATAGCCTCCTATAAGCAATGTAAAGATACTGCCTCCTTTAGCCATGATAGTCTACTGGTGACTTATTGGACCCAGAAATGTTGTTTCTTATTAACCTTTTTGATTGTAATGTCATCTACAGGACTAGTGGATGAAATTAAGCTTGGTTGCTAAAAGTTGCATGTTGGGCAAATTGAGTAATTAGATTAATAAGCTAATAAGAGTAGGGAATAACGCTCATCTCTCATTCCCAACAGAACCAAACAGGCCTGCCTTGTTGCACGATCCAAATTTTCAAACTTGTTTCCCCGCGGAGCAAAGTGATTTTGAGAATGGCATCTGGCGCGGTTAGGCAATTATCCTGGGAATGTGCTTCTATTAATTCAGACTTACTAAAATATATCAACATCAAACCTCCCCAGTTGATTACTTACATTAAGAAAAATCAAAACCTTTGATATGATTTTGTGTGTAGTGTGAAGTCTCAAAAAGTATTAAGAGTTAGCAGTTAATGTAGCCGCACTACTCAACTTGACAAATACAATTTTATAAATGAGACACATGCGGGCCGTTTAACATGAAGTCAATCAGTCAACCCAAGTTACAGTGAATTACATTTACAGGTACTATGCAATACTCTTCACTGCTGTGATGCTAAATGTTTGCTGTTTGTTTTCTTCTTTGGAAAACATTCCTTTCCATATTGCAGCTCATTCGAAACATTAATTTGAATGTGGCCATCTGTCTCTATGTAATTACCTGTCCAAAGAAAACCAGTCGCAGGCCTCACCAGGCACTGTCTTCCTTAGGACCCATTTGCATTGTTCCAAAGTGGTATTTTTAGACTTAATGTGTCATTTGTGCTTTTGAAGAGGACTGAAGGAGAAGCAGTGCCCATTTGAAGATGGGACTTCAGTCAGTGACATAAGCCCAATGCAACTAATCTTCAAAGTCGGGTGTATTCAAGTGAGTTGCAGGCGCAGCATGAACAGGAGCTTTTCTGTGGTCTTTGTTTTGAAGTCTTAATTGTTATTTAATTTGTGTCCTGCTTTGTGGTAAAGGCTGTGTGATAATTGCATTGCCTTTTCTTCTTCACCTCATTTTGATGTACTGTATGTGTCTCTGGACTTATCAAAATAGCTTTTTTCTTTTGGTGTGTTTTCATTAATGATTCACAATATTGTATGTAAGACAGACGAGGCCGCAGATCACCTGTAATGATACTCATGTGCTCCAAGCAGGATGACCAAACAGACATGTTTCACAGTAGTTTTCAAGATTCTGGTCAACTCTACTGCCAGGGATACATAGAATATATAAAAAAACAGGTTAATGTCATTATGTATACTGAAACCTTTGATTACTTTAGGGTTTACTTTGTCCCCACACAATTCTACTATGAATGAAGGCATTAGAATGTTGTAGGATTTAAACATTATGTATTGTGCAAATGATAATATGGCCTCCTTTCCAGACTTAACGTTTTAGACTTAATTTGTATAATATGTCACAAAAATTTTAGATTTTATTTCCATCATTTACGCTTTCAAAATAACAGAAAACAAAAAATGGCGTCTGCAAGTTTGGGCCCCCTGCAGAGTTAATACCTTGTGCCCTTTCTTCTCCAAACGTACCTTTGCTCATTCCGGCCAAGAAGTTCTGTTTTAACCTCATCGGTCCACAGAAAAGTGTCTCTTTATAGTGGAATGGTGTACCACAACTCCAGTGTCTGCCAGGTCTTTCTGGATAGATCGTGCAATCAAACGTGGGTTTGGACTTGCTTTTCTCCCAATCCTGCGAGCTGTACTGTCTGATATTTTTCTTGGTCTTCCAGATCTTGCTTTAAGTTCCACTGTTCCTGATGACGGCCATTTCTTAATTACATCTTTGCTATCTTCTTATAGCCTTCGCCTGCTTTGTGAGCGTCAACCATTTTCAGTTTCAGTTTTCTAGACAACTGCTTAGAAGAAGCCATGGTGCTGATTGTTGGGGCAAGGTCAGATGAGTCTGGGCATTTAAAGCCTTAAGATTGACATCACCTGGTCTTTCCAGACGATGATTGAGAACAATCCATGACGCTGTCAGGTCTCAGCTTTCCAAAGGGGGGGGGGTTCATGCTAGAAACTCTGCAGGGTGCCCAAACTTTTGCAAATGGCATTTTTTTGTTTTCTGCTATTTTGAAAGTCTAAATGATGGAAATAAAGTTAACTTTTTGTGACATATAATACAAATGTCTAATCTCTCATTTGATGCCTTTTGGAGATTTTTCCATCTTTTCTTGGCTTCTTTATGCACATTAATACAAATTGTTACATGGGAAGCCCAAACATTTGAGCCCCACTGTATCCCAGAAATATTCAATTATATATAATTTGTATATGCAATCTCACCAATACACATAAATGTCCAAAGATTTATGAAGATTTGAAATGTTATTCATTGTTTAAAAAACATCAATAGTGGCTGACAGACAGGGGAACAAGCTGTCATAATGACACAGATTATTAAAACTTTTTTCTCAGATGGCACGTATTGACAGAAAACAGACTATAAACAGTGTAAACAGAAATTCAAAAGTTATCCTACTCACCACAGTGAAACGCCATAATGAAAGTGCAACAATAGCAAATATTCAACATCTTTGTGGTTCCTCACTGTCGCTACAGCCCCCATTTATATATACTGTCACTAAATACCAAAGTATATTACAATCAGATTTTCTCACTCAAATGATTATTTACCAGAACCAAACAGTTGTCAAATTATCTCTGTTTGTGTTTTAATAAATCATTTGATTGCTCAGTTACAATCGCTATTGAGAGACAACACAGCAAAGCAATGCTTGGTTTAATGAGTCAGACTTTTGTAGAAGAGAATTACCTAATAGTTTTAGTCTTATTTTATCATGAAATCCTCTTTCTTGTTCACTGATTAAGTTCACACTATTTTTTTCCTGATCAACAACTTCTAGTGTGTCCTGATTTAATTGCCTCTCTGCCTTTGCTCTAGTTTACTGTTAAAACAAGCATTTGCATTGATCACTGTGAGTAAGACCCGTTTGTTGGAAACTATCAAAGCACTTTATATATTAGTTAAAGCAGACAGTATGTAGTCTATGCAAAGCTTGTGAGTTGAACGTCTTCTCAGCTTTGTTTATTCTCTTTCCTGTAACCTTATATAAAACCCTAGCTAGAAACTCACGCTGGTCAGAGAGAATCCTACAGCATCTTGTGAACTTCTTTCTCCACTGCGCAGTTAATAAAACTCATCTGAACCAGCCACTGAATTGGACCTGAGAGATCGTTTTCTTCCACATTCTGCTCAGCCCGTCTTCCTATTAGTGCACCAGAGAATGACTCCTGCGGGAGCTGCCGTGCCCTCTGAACTGGAATCCAAAGATGAACCAACCGATCAATACATGGATCCTGTGTTTTCAATTTCAAACAGGATGAATATTACAAGCACACGTGTTTGCAGCTTTTAAATATGTTCATTCAGAAATCAGAAATCAGAAACCATTTGCATTAATCAGCATGTTGCCTGTCCAAGTGGTAATTTATCAAGGCTCAAAAGCAGGAGATGAGAGTGAGACTCTACCTTCATAGGAACCTTATATTGCAGTTTGGCCTCCTGTGGAGATGGATGTCCAAGTAATTTGCAGTTAGCTGCCCACCTCAAAGTCACATTGTGTCATTTCTCTTAGGGAATAATATGAGTGCTAAGGGCACAGAAAAATGGCCCAAATGGACGTTTTTTTATGATCTGTTCCCCCTGTGTGAAGAAGACTCTGATGGTGTCTGTCTCCCAGTTAAATACTTAAAGGAAAGCCTGTCACCCATCATGACACCATGAGAGCCTGAGAATTTTCTTCTCTCCTGCAAAGTGCTATTGCATTGGGTCCATGCTTTACTGTGCATTTATGTGATTTTTGCGATTATCATATTATAGAGTTGGTTTGGCTACCATTTCAGCAAACATTTTCACATTACCACATCCAGAAGTCACAAAGTATCATCAGCATTAATAGTCCAATAATCCCATTTCCTTTGGCTCTGTTTTAGTCTCTTCCAGCTCCGTGGGGTTTTACTTGACTAATGCTCTGTATTGCTGAGGGGAAATGCAAAATTGGGTGATGATTGGATGTGAGTTTGTCACTACAAGCAGCTCCTTTCACATACATTTTGATCAGCAGAGCTTCAAAACAAGACTTTTTTTCTAAGTCATATGCGTTTAACAGGACATCGTTCAGTGAATAAGATAGGAAACTAGAGTGAGTCACACCTTTTAGATAATGGCAAGACCATTATTCAGTTTATTGCAAATCCACCGTCAAACATACACACAAACACACTGTATGGACATAACAATATATGGACCAAAAATATATAGACTATGTTAGCTTAACATACTTGAGTCATGATCACTATAAATATGCGAGTAGAGTCGATAGGAAAACAAAAAAACAAGCCAAATCGGTGAGTGCGAGCTAGCTACTGGCAGGTTGAGACAGGAGAGGTGAATTTAAACGATGTGAGTTTAAATAAGTTTTCTGAGTTGAAAACGCATCTTGTTGTCACGTAAGGGCCCTGTTCATTAGGGGTGGGAATCACCAGACGCCTCCCAATACTATCATATACAGTGCCTTGCGAAAGTATTCGGCCCCCTTGAACTTTTCAACCTTTTGACACATTTCAGGCTTCAAACATAAAGATTTAACATTTTTATTTTTTGTGAAGAATCACCAACAAGTGGGACACAATTGTGAAGTGGAACGAAATCTATTGGATATTTTAAACTTTTTTAACAAATAAAAAACTGAAAAGTGGTGCGTGCCAAATTATTCGGCCCCCTTGCGTTAATACTTTGTAGAGCGAGTACAGCTGCAAGTCGCTTGGGGTATGTCTCTATCAGTTTTGCACATCGAGAGACTGACATTCTTGCCCATTCTTCCTTGCAAAACAGCTCGAGCTCAGTGAGGTTGGATGGAGAGCGTTTGTGAACAGCAGTTTTCAGCTCTTTCCACAGATTCTCGATTGGATTCAGGTCTGGACTTTGACTTGGCCATTCTAACACCTGGATACGTTTATTTGTGAACCATTCCTTTGTGGATTTTGCTGTATGTTTGGGATCATTGTCTTGTTGGAAGATAAATCTCCGTCCCAGTTTCAGGTCTTTTGCAGACTCCAACAGGTTTTCATCCAGAATGGTCCTGTATTTGGCTGCATCCATCTTCCCCTCAATTATAACTATCTTCCCTGTCCCTGCTGAAGAAAAGCAGGCCCAAACCATGATGCTGCCACCACCATGTTTGACAGTGGGGATGGTGTGTTGAGGGTGATGAGCTGTGTTGCTTTTATGCCAAACATATCGTTTTGCATTGTGGGCAAAAAGTTCAATTTTGGTTTCATCTGACCAGAGCACCTTCTTCCACATGTTTGGTGTGTCTCCCAGGTGGCTTGTGGCAAACTTTAGACGAGACTTTTTATGGATATCTTTGAGAAATGGCTTTCTTCTTGCCACTCTTCCATAAAGGCCAGATTTGTGCAGTGTACGACTGCTTGTTGTCCTATGGACAGACTCTCTCACCTCAGCTGTAGTTCTCTGCAGTTCATCCAGAGTGATCATGGGCCTCTTGGCTGCATCTCTGATCAGTCTTCTCCTTGTCTGAGCTGAAAGTTTAGAGGGACGGCCAGGTCTTGGTAGATTTGCAGTGTTCTGATACTCCTTCCATTTCAAAATGATCGCTTGCACAGTGCTCCTTGGGATGTTTAAAGCTTGGGAAATCTTTTTGTATCCAAATCCGGGCTTCTCCACAACAGTATTACGGACCTGCCTGGTGTGTTCCTTGGTCTTCATGATGCTCTCTGCGCTTTCAACAGAACCCTGAGACTATCACAGAGCAGGTGCATTTATACAGAGACTTGATCACACACAGGTGGATTCTATTTATCACCATCAGTCATTTAGGACAACATTGGATCATTCAGAGATCCTCGCTGAACTTCTGGAGTGAGTTTGCTGCACTGAAAGTAAAGGGGCCGAATAATTTTGCACGCACCACTTTTCAGTTTTTTATTTGCTAAAAAAGTTTAAAATATCCAATAGATTTCGTTCCACTTCACAATTGTGTCCCACTTGTTGGTAATTCTTCACAAAAAATAAAAATTTTATATCTTTATGTTTGAAGCCTGAAATGTGTCAAAAGGTTGAAAAGTTCAAGGGGGCCCGAATACTTTCGCAAGGCACTGTATCATCATCATCGCGATACTTATGCCACGATACGATATTATTGCGATTTTAAATATATTGCAATATTCTGCGATATATTGCAATTTATAACCTTTTTTCCAACTTCAAATTTTTCCCCAATTTCAAATGATGTCCCCAAAAGGAAACTTTGTCGACATCTGTTTTCTCTAAAAAGATAGAAAGATAAAGATTTCTCTGTTTGTTAATATCACTTCAATTTTCTTGCTGCTAAATGGGATTGTCAAGCAAACAAACTGACCAACGCATATATAATAAAAGATCGACACTTGGCGCCTGTGTATTGCTACAGTATTGCTACTGAAAATATTGCAATACTATGCTGTGACGATTTTTCCCCCCACTGTTCATGTTGCACAGACATTTTAATTGCATTTTATGTCAGTTAAGAGGCACAAAGGCACTCTAAAATTTGCCCCGACAACTGCCATTTTATTAAAGTGGTAGCTCGTAGACGTGGCTGCAGCAACTCCATTTGGCTTGTTGTTGTTTTTTCTTCTGTTGACTGTACTCGCATATTTATAGCGATCAAGATTAACGTTAAAATTGGCTGTAATTCTCCTTAAAAGGATTTCTAAATTAGAACATTTCTCACTCTACAGAGATTTGTGCAGGCAGAGATAGAATAGAATCCATTGGTATTTCCCATTTTGAATGGAGGCTTGGATGTTGCATGGCTATTTAGAGGTGGGCTTTGGGGTCATTTAATGCTCACAGATGTGGTATCAGCTTAGTTTGGTACAACAACTTCAATCCTGGATGTGACACTTGCCGTAACCTCAGGCAACAAATACCCTGGCTCTTGTTAATAAATAACATACCCGCAACATAGGGGGGGGAGTTTGAGCCTGGGGTGTTTGTTCAAACTAGATAAATAATTTAAGTCTTGCCAAACCGCACAAAGCCGCCCACATTGTTCCTATATACAGTATATATATCTCAGCAGGAAAATGAATACTAGGGCTAGCTTGTTCATTTGTGAGCTGTTAGCTTGCCAGTTACAGTAGCTCCACTTTTAAGGGCTTGTGACAGGGCTGTGAGTGTTGCTAATTTCAGCCACGCCCAATATTATCGGCATTTTGCTAAATATTTGTTATATAATTGATCAAAACTATTTACGTTAGTTGTCTATGGGGAATACTAAATGTAAAAAACTAAAAAAAAATTATATATATTTGGGTTTTGGACTGTATGTCACAAACAAATAATCTGAAGATGCTGCCCTCGGCTCTCGGAAATTGTGATGGGCATTAATGACTAGTTTATTAACAATTGAAATAATCATCATAGTTAAAGAACTACACTAAATGCAAGCTCCATGAATCTGAGTCAAGTCTCTTAAAACTTGTATTAACTCTGTTTTCGATGACAGTTATGTAACTTATATAAATGTCATTCCCAGAGTTGGTTACCGTGGATTTTTTTCTTTAAGCAGAAACTTGTATCTGTAAATGCTTGTCCCCTCTCCTGCTGCAGGATGGCCATCCAGGTTGACAAGTTTGACTTTGAGAGTCTGCCACAGCCGGACCAGGAGACAGCTCGCTTCACTAACCCCAAACAGCTGGAGGAGGAGCGACAACATGCCCAGGGCTACCAGATCAACAGCAAGCTGGGCATCTGTTGGAGCATCATATCCTTTCAGTGGCTACATATATGGTAGTTATTTCAGAGAAACCAGCCTGAGCTGAGCATTGCTAGATAGACAGTAAAAACAGAGGGTAAAAGCTTACATTCATAATTTGAATGTCCTTCGTCTCTACTGAACCAAAAAAAAGGTTATTACATTCAATATGTGGTCAAACTGCATTATTTTGTTGAATAGTGTTGTTTGCTGACAATCAGAATGGTGAAAACATGACATCTGTATCCTACATCTGGAGGCCCTCTGGCCAGAAGGGAACTTGTTCGCCTGCACTGACAGATGGGAAAGCGTATGGCAAAGTACTTGCCACTCTGACACTGAGACGTGCTGTCGTAGTTTGTGAATTTTTGAGTGGGTAATGCCACATACTAGCTTCAATTTGATACATTTTCCCATAAGTCCTAGTTTGCGGGCGAGCTTTGTGGTTCGACCATTGTACAGTAACTTTTACAGCATTGTCAGCAATTTGCTCTCTGCAGTCTGCTTTTCCTCAGGGAGACAATTCTCTGGAGCCATTCCTTCATATACTGTTGTCTTCTGGCTTGTCATGTACATGTTCACCATTTACTCCATTAACTCTTTTGCCTTCAGACTTTAAACAATAACAAATATAAATAAATAAAATAACTAATAATAAATAAATATGAAAAAGGTTCTGCTGTTGAAAAGAGCTACCAGTCATCATGCATATAGTGCCGTGTATCAGCCCATAACTCATCACTTTGCAGTTAGAGATTTAAGAACTGCCTTTCAGATTGTTGGTGTACATGGTGTGCAATTAATGATGAATCCCTTCTCTTTGAGCTACGGCATTTGCCGTTATATTTTTCCTTTTTATGAAGGCGTAAACACCCCCTTCATTATGTGCATTGTCTTTAGTAAAGTAATTTGCCAGTGTGTAGGCAGGGATGGAGAATGAAAATGACATACAAATATAGCATCCTTTTACTGGAGCAAAAATCAGCCCAAAACAGCCTGTTTGATCATTTCATCAGATCAAGAACATATGTTAATTTGTAACTTGAAACAAGTTTCTCTTGAAGTTGAACAGAATATAGACAAGCTCTAGGAAGTACGCCCTCAACAGACAAATCCTCCTTAGACAGGCAACAGCTCACTGTGACTTCTCTGGGCTATTGGGACAAAAACAAAGAAACATTTAGGAAATGTGCAGCCCTCTGATGTTAGGTAAGAGAAAGGGGTATCACACTCTCCATTATGGAAAATTTAACCAAAAATGAAAAGTGTGACATTTGAAGCCCTATGTTAAAATACAAGTAGGTTGGATGGAAAATCTCTTGTGTTATGTCACTTATTCATTCAGCTTGAATGGACCAACGCTGAAATTGTCACAATGTTATTGTTTCGGGCACAGGGAGACATTTCTGTCTGTGTAGATAGGGACTCAGCTGTCTTACATCCTTGGAATAGCACAATGTCAATTCTGCTTTAAGGGGGGATTTTCCCTTTACAACATGAAAGAAGTCGAGAAATAAAAGATTTGATTACAGTGCGTGTCACACTCCAAAGCACTCAGTTGGCCTTGAGCAACACAACAGTCACTTTAATTTGTAATGTATGAGTTAGTTATTATTGTAACTCCCTGTAAATCTGTCTGAGCTGGCGTAGTACATCCTGATAACGGTTTGTCTAAGCTATTACAGCCAGCCAGAAGCAACAGCAAGTACATCAAGAGGAGATTGACTTCAGCAGACACAAGTGTAGTTTAGGACTTGTTTTAAAATTGTACAGCTCACCTTAAATGCATTGTTCCCAGCTGTCCTCCTTAAGCGCCACTATTTGTGTCATTTTTCTACACTTATGTAGGCTCTTCCTAACTGCCAAGACTCCCAGGCTCTGCCCACTCTTTGTTTTACTGCAACATTTGGACTGAAAAGTTGCTAATAAAACTCACAAGCAAGCACTTGAATTAATGTTAGCAATGACTTTACCATTCTCTTTTGCTAGGAGGGACTTTGGTGCAAGACATAAGTATTCAGGGCAACAAACAAAAAAGTGCCAAACTCTGAATGATTGCTGACAGTAAGTTTAGTGGGTGGACATGCAAGAATGTTGATCATCCACACATTGGTTCTGTGACTGTTGAGCTTTATAGCAATTTAAGGGAATGGACTTGTTGGATTTGTAACCCTAAAAATATAGATGATGCACTGTAGCTGAAAGTGGATTTCACCCCTAATTGGTGTGCTTAATCTTAGAATATGAAATCCTGTTTCACAAAACCACAGCTAAATGAATCCAATTATGCTTACACAGTTTATGTTGCAGGTAGTGCCATCCTTAGTACGGTATGGTGTTCACATGACCCATAACCCGACCCATGTTCAAATGTATCCATTTAAAATCAGATTTAAAGTGATAGTTTGGCTTTTTCGAAGTGGGGTTGAATGAGGTAAAGTTAGACCCAGCGTCAGTGGAACGTTAACGTTAGACCCAGCCCTCTGTTCAGCTCATTCTCTGTAAGCGATGCAGCATAAAAGCACGGCGGAACCAGCAAGCCAACCAGCCGGTGTTAGTTGGCTAACATTAGCTTGCTAACTCCGCTTTAACGTTACCCCGTCGTCACATCGTTAAAAGGAAATAAGCCGAATACAGATGTTACTTGTGGTGATAGCAGGGTGCTTTGTTTGGATGAAGCACGAAGTTAATGTGACTTATTTAGCGACCAGCTCTCTGCCTCGTAACCTCTCTACTCCACTGCTTGTTTGTCCGTCAGTTATTGTAAAACCTCCGCTTCTGTAGGCAAGGTAAAAAGGCGACACCAACATTTAGCGGCAAAATCCATTATTATGTCTACACAATTATTTTAGATATAGTATAATTTCAAGTCACCACTACTTCTGGTGATACACGGCACACCAGCGTGAAAAGTGTTACTTTGTATTATGGAGTCTGGAGATCCTTTTTCCTGTTGAAGGGGAAATCTATTCCTGGAACATGTTTGTTTCTATTGTTTCAACTGAATTTTATTAATGTTTATTTTGTTTGGATCCCTTTTATGCTGCATTAGCAAAACACAAAAACAGTTATAAAATGATAAATATTTACACTGACAAGTGACTTTTGTGCATTGACTAGTGAAACGTAAATCAACTTGTCCAAAGGACAAGTTCCTCAACAGGTTAACTTCAAGCCCTGTACTGTATGCTGTACTCATAAGGTAGATATTTGTACTCCGTCAGTTGGTTTAGTGAGACCAGTTTGCCTACAATTTTCGTCAAACCTATAGTTTACCTCATTTTTATTTAACGCATTATGTGGTTCCAACTTAAGTTACATAAAAAAAAGTTGCAGTTTTAGCCATTTATAATCACAGTGTACAATATGCTGTACTTTTGTTCAACTCCTAGTGTTGCTGCAAGTAACTGTTTGTGTATGTGTCTATGTGTATACAGCAAAGTTCCTCATGTTGATTAGTTGTTGATATGCACCAAGCGTCTCCATCATGTTGCCCTTAACTGTACCCACCCCTCCCTGCGGCGCCGTGGAGAGGCCAGTGTGGAGGGAGTCCTCAACCAGCTGGTCCTGGAGCACCTACAGCTCGCTCCTTTGCAGTGGGGTGAGTCTCTTGTGTGTGCGTGTGCGTGTGTGTGTGTCTCCATGCTTGTTAGATTAGGAGTTGTGATGCACTACATTTATGAACATAAGTTTTTGAACTCCAATAGGCGTGGGCTGGTTACCTGTTTAAGGTCATTAAGGACAGAAAGTGCAGTTCAAAATGAAATACATTGTGTTCAATAAATTTTTTTTTCATAATAATAATAATACATTTTAAAGCTGTAATTGCAATACTGTAACACTGTGACAATTTTGCTGAAAGTTATAAATATATGTATAAAATGTCAGAATCTCATACCGGCCCATGCCTAAACTCCATGTACACTTTTGCTGTACAATATTGTTTTTCTCTGCAATTTGAATTTAAATGAAATGAGAGAAGTTGTCTTCATGTTGCTTTAAATGTTTTGCTTAACATCACTTCTTCCATTTAAAAACAAATTAGATTTCCCGTTGTGCTGTCCATATGTGTGTCTGCCAATCACTGTAATCCAAGTGGATCAATAGCCACTCTTTACTTGTCACTTAATGCATAAACCCTTCAGAACTGTTCTCAAGCCATGTTTTTTATTTGCATTCTTAATGGGCTACAGGCTATTTTGGAGAAGTGTAGACAGCAGCTTGGGAAATGTGTAGATCACCGGGGGGACACATAATTTGTAAGAGCACTCTTCGGTCGCACCATCTGTGATCGTCCTCTGAAAGCGCTTTTGATTTACTGTGGGTGTTTGTTTTCTGAGATTCCCCGTCCATCTCCCTCTCTGGGCACTGCCAGCCTTTTGATTAGTCAGCTGGGGCTGTGCTGCTTTGGCGAAGAGAATGTAGTCTGCAAAACAAGGCAACACAGCAGATCAAGCACGCAAATATAAGAATCTATTGGGACAGAAATAGGGAGGGGATGAAGGCAAATAACTTCACTGGATTCACTGTTCTTCAGATATGTTGGCATTTGACATGTACCTCAAGCGGCAATCTTGAGATAACACCTTTAGATGGATATTCTAAGTGTGTAATCTCAGTGCAGACAGTTGCGGTGGTTGTTTCCTCACGTCTTCATTTCTGTAAACGTAGTGTTGCAGTTCCAGTTCAGGCCTTTTGCAGGCATTGCTGATTAGAAGCCAGATGATTTTCCTCAGCCCATTACGATGCCTTTAACAGAGTTGCTAAGGCTATCACAGGCTCAATTACAGATCTAGTTCAAGCATTTCCCATGTGTCTAAAATCCAATGGATGCTTTTTAATGCCGTTGGGTCTCTCTAAGCCTCACACTTACACAGATACTGTAGATGAATATAACTTGCTCGTTAAAAAATTCAGTTTTACAGTAGTAGTGTTCAATAGCTCTGGTGTTTCTTTTTTCAGTCTTTATGCTATTGATTGAGCCTCTACAATGGTATATAAAAAGTACCTTTTTATATTCTTTTTTATTAGAGAGTAGAAGCTGTTTCAATCCATCGAGGAGCTCATGTGATGATTACATCCTTCACAATCCTAATCTAATACACTTGAATATTTCTCTGCCATTAGTTCATTTTAAACTCCTTGAGGAGGTGACATAATTCTTCAATTAAAATCATTTTTTGTCATTTGCCCAAAGTCTGTTACTGATCAGACACTGCCTCATATGTGCTGTTTCAGTTTCATCAGTAGAGAGTAAACACATACAGTGAGGAAAGTACGTATTTGAACACCCTGCTATTTTGCAAGTTCTCCCACTTAGAAATCATGGAGGGGTCTGAAATTGTCATCGTAGGTGCATGTCCTCTGTGAGAGACATAATCTAAAAAAAAATATCCAGAAATCACAATGTATGATTTTTTAACTATTTATTTGTATGATACAGCTGCAAATAAGTATTTGAACACCTGTCTATCAGCTACAATTCTGACCCTCAAAGACCTGTTAGTCTGCCTTCAAAATGTCCACCTCCACTCCATTCATTATCCTAAATTAGATGCACCTGTTTGAGGTCGTTAGCTGCATAAAGACACCTGTCCACCCCATACAATCAGTAAGAATCCAACTACTAACATGGCCAAGACCAAAGAGCTGTCCAAAGACAAACCTCTTTGTACCCTTCTTGATCATAAGACTTTAAAGGCGTTGAAGTGGTTGTTATCACTCTAACACACTTCATTTCCTTCACACTAACACTTCATGTACTGTGTACATGTGCTTTTCTGGAGCTGCCGTGAGAGTCATTACCCCCCACCCATGACAGCACCATGGCAATATTTCCAAGACTGGTGGCCTTAAATTGCCCCCACCAGGCCTGATTCTGTTACCACAGAAACCTTTTGACTCTACACTAATGCTGCCATCAGTCTGTGACTGGTCCGAGCCTGGCCTCGTTGCTACCAGGCCTGGCCAGTGTCTGTGCAGTATGTTATCCTCGGCTACTCAACTATAAACTAGGTGGTGTGGCATCAACATGGATACGTTTTTGATGGGGCTCTGCGCTGTTTAAAATCACACAGTTTGAAAATCTCATCCATAGGTAGTATATGACAACATAACATGTTGCTTTTGTGTGAGCGTGCTACATACCGCTGTTTATTACTGCACTGGTCCACTTGCGTGATTGATGGTTCTTAAGCTAATCCAAGAAATGCTTCATATCACTCCACAGTCGACATCCAGCTGCCAACTATACAGCACATTTCTTGAAGACCATCATTCTGTGGTTTCCCTTCAGCTTTCCTGCTTCTCTTCCTGTAATCATTAGAGAAAAATTAAACTGTTTCCAATTTTGCATAACGTGTAACTGAGACGACCCAAACGTAGGTCATGTCAGGGAGCAGCCTGACATGACCTACTAAAAAATCGAGGCCTTAGTCAGTCTGTGTTCAGGTTCCAGGTTTTATTAAATGGAGAACATGGAAAGTGCCGGAATCCGTTATATGGCCTTGTGTTTGTTTACAAGCTCATTATTATTATCGAACGGGAAGCAATGGGTGGCCATTAGTAAATGATATTCCTCCGGGCAGAATCAGCCTTACAGTCACGTCAGCACAGCTGCAATAATGTAAGATCACTTTTGATGGTATTCACCAAGCAATTACAAATGAATGATGCAAGTATTTTTTTTAATTAGTTACACATTTTGTTTCTGCTTAATTTCAATAGTGGCTGTAATTCACTTAGGGGGCTAGAATGTGAAGCGGATTACTTTTATCCTTATGTGGTTTTGGAAGAAAACCAGCAAAAACGGAAGAGAGCACTGCTTTTTCTTCTGTTTCCTCTTTCTTTCCTTTACGCCGTCTAGAGAGCACATCTTCTCTTGTACTTTTTTTCTCCTTGTGTTTGTTTGCTTTCAGAAAAACAATCCTTCAAAAAGCCCGCTGTTGTGCTTTTGTTAACTTGGCACATTTGCTGAAAATGTTTGGACAGGTCTTATGGAACAGGAAAAACCTTGTAAATACGATTATGCCTAAAACTCCTGTAATAGGCATTACTATTAAGTCTGGACTGATGTGTGCCTCTTGCCCGAGTACTGATGTTGAACGTTTTTTGAGTTTATGTGCTTTCCATTGTCATTTAATGTTCTACTTCAACAGTAAAAGTCTATCTGTCACTGATTCTGAAAAAGCAATCCACTAAATTGTATACGTTGAGCATAGCGCTGATGAAAAGGGTAGACAGTTTTACAAACAGTCTAAATGTCAGCAGAGCAGCCTTGGATTTTTTCTCAACTATTGTTTTTTCAGAAGGTTGCTGGCTGATTGGTTTAATTATCTGTGACAAAACTGTATTAAGCTCCCAAAATCTATAAGGGGTGCTTGTCATCCTTAAAATTGGAGAAGTCAGAGGGAAGACATTTGACGACAGGCTGCCGGATGGAACGCACTAAATTGGGATCTAGATCGGCTCTTGTTTTTTTCCCACTATTTTCCGCAGCTCTTATCAAACCATTGTCATCTCTTATCCCCTCTCTAATACAGTACACAGTAGACTTTACATTGTTTAAATACGACAGCAGGGTGTCTGAATCTAGTGTTACCAAAGTGAACAAGAAGGCCTATGATTAACTGCTCAATTCATGACTCCAGCAAACTGAAATGGTCAGGTCCAGAATTATTTTATTTCATTATTCATCAGCAAAAGATAATTCAAACGTGTAATCAATCAAATATACTGTAGATACCTCTGTTGTTTTCATTCATGTTTCCTAGCTTCTTCTATGACAAATTACTACCACGAGCTGTCAATTAATGAAGTTACTCCAAACAGTATGAATACAGAGTGAGTGTTGAAGTGTGTATCGTGGTATCTCCATGCTACTACTAGATGTCCAAAAGACCACAGAGTACCTTTAAGTTCAATGAATATGATTTTGTTGCAGTAAGAACCTTTGTTGATAATTATTACATTCGTTCTTCATATATATCCCAGCATGTCATATTAGTCAGTTATGTGCTCGACATCCTCTGCTACAATTCTCTCTCTCTCTCTCTCTCTTTCTCTTTCTCTGTCTTTCTCTCGTTTTCTCTTTTCTCTGTCTATTTCTCTCACCCCCAACTAGTCAAAGCAGACACTGCCCACCCTGAGCCATGGTTCTGCTCGAGGTTTCTGCCTCTTAAAGGAAGTTGTTCCTTGTCTCTGTCGCCTAGTGCTTGCTCTTGGTGGGAATTGTTGGGTTTCTGTAAATAACATCACAGAGTACGGTCTAGACCTTCTCTTTAATGAAAAGCGCAGTAAGATAACTGTTGTTGTGATTTGGAGCTATATAAATAAAATTTAAATTGAATTATCTGATATATTAGTATTGGCGATATTTTTAATATCCCATTATAGGTCAACATGAGGTTTCATATGATTCCTTGACAGACATTTTCTAAATTGAAATTGCTTCTTACACATGTATCATTTAACAAAGGTTAAATACTTGTTAATGGATTAAAAGTATTTAACCTTTATTCAACCAAGATGTCTGTACAACATTCATATGAAACGCAGTACGATTTCACCTGAGAGCCATGAAACAGTCTCGGAAAACCCTGACGAATTTCCAGCAAATTTGAGATTTGCTCTGCATGTCCGTCTGGCCAAGAGCCCATTCAAGCCCATTTCCAATTCTTCCAAATAAAGGCACCAATCACAACCGTTGAGGCGGGCTTTCTGCGCTAATGGCGCAGCGACGGCACATTCAACATGATTGCCTCCAAACCCCTAGCCCTTGGCCCTTGAAACCAAGGGGTAAGGGCTAGGGGTGAAAACATACCCCTATGAAATGGGACACCACTTGGTTACATCACCATACAGTATTGATCACAAACTTCCAAGATGCCATCTGCAAGTGTGTCTATGTCAATTGCGTGGGTTTTGACAACAGTGTCATATGCCTTTGTATACTTTATAGTATATTGTATATTTTATGTTCACTTTGGTGGTGCAGAGGCAGATGTTCTTATCTGTGTAGTACTTAAGTATGTTTTAAATACATATGTGTATACACACACATGGTGTGTTGTACATACAGTCTATGCAATGTATACATTCCATTCAAGGCAGAGAAATGCGGGACTGTTGTGTAAATCAACGTTAGCGTTAGCGGTTAGCATTAGCATAGCAAGCTAGCGATTTATAAAAAGTTTTAATTCAGAACATGGTTGCAAGTATATATGTACAGGACTGTACAGACCACAAAACAAGACTGTCATAATTTTTAAATCAATTATTTAAGACAAAAATACTTACATTTATGGGTCTCTCAGGTTGATGGGGCAGCCATTGTTGCCTGTTGCACAATGTATATCGCTACCCCTCGATTATGAGTAAGCTCGCGTCCTCCCTTGATTTTTTTCATTCACTGTCTATGGTTCCAAGGGCCATACACCCCTCATACATATTCCTCAATCAAAAAGAGTATTGGGACAGCACTAGGTCTCGCTTGAACGCACAAAACCTAGGGGAAGGGGGAAGGGGGAAGATAGAGAAATGAGATTTAGCCTTGGATAGAGAAATGAGATTCAGCCCAAAACCCACTTTAAGTAACAACTGAGAAGGGTCTGGTGTCAACCAGGCTATGGAAAAGAGAGCTTTAGAATTTATTTTATTTAAACAGGGACAATGCACAAATTGACATTAACCTTAAGAACAAGGAAAGATGCAGTGTATCGTGTTTTAGCACAAGAAAAAAAAAAAAAACAAGATGGCAACTGCCAAATTGCCAAACTTGAGGCTTCAAAACAGTAGTCCACAAACCAATATGTGACGTCACTGCAACATCATTCACTATTTTTACAGTCTATGGTGTTGAATGTGGTGTGAAGGCAGTGTCTTCAAATGCAGATTGTCTTGTTGATTATTATGCATCCAGTGAGTGTTGAGTCAATTCCACTTAGACATTTGTATTTGCACTTTCATACGTCCATATCAGTGTAACCCAGTAGTGGTTCTAATGCCTGAACAGGTGGTAACATTTGTTTTTTGCAGCCTGGCAAAATGTAAATAGCCCAATTGATTATAGCTCCTCAGCTGTCAATTTAATTAAAGGCAAAGTGGTGCACCTCGTGATAGGAGTCACTGTGTCAACCTAATGGAGTGTTGCTAAATAAACAGTCACCTGGCCAATCAGACCACGCTCTCTGAGGAGTTGACACCATCAAAGCAGGTTATGATGCTGTGCTAAAGGAGTGCACAAGGTCTGTATCAAACAGGAAGTGCCCTGACATTGTTAAGATAAGGGTGACATTTTTAATGATCCTTTAGAGGGAAGTTGGTGTAACAGCAAACAGCAGTAGTTGTGACTGTGAGTAAGAAGAAGAAGTAATTGTCCCTTACTTAAATCCACAATATAATATAATGGAACAAATCAAGTTTAAGTAAAGGTAACATGCCAGCAGTAGGATATATAAAGACAAATTGAAAAATCTACGTAAAAAATTAACCTAGTGTCAGAAATATGTGCAATATTTAAATAACTGTTGTTGTAATGTTAATGATGAATATTTAAAAATAAAATTAGATGATCAATACAAATCACAATCAAGTAGCCAAACATAAGCACCTGTAGCCAGGCTTTGATTTTCAGTATTGCCTGCCTGTTGAGAGCCGTAACCAAGCAGTGAAATGGAAAACAGCAAGCCTGAAAGCGGACTTTGCACCCATTCCCCACCCTCCCCCTCTGCCACCCATCTCGAGGGAATACAAATTCACCCATGAATGGAAAGACAAATGTTTAGCCTGGGAGAGAGATGGAAAGAGAAGGGTGGGGGCCTTGCAGTAAAAGGAAGAGAGATAATTTAATAAGACAGCGTTTCTGAACTGGCTCACACCAGCGCAGTTTTTCCCTCCAACCTTGCACGCACGCACACACATGCACACACACGCACACACACGCCTAACACTGAAGTCCTGTTGTGGTGATAATGATGATGATTACAGTAGAACTGCTGACCTGACAGAGGGGATGGGAATGAATGTATGCATGCATGGCTGAAATGGAAGAGAAGTGTCTTGACTGCCACCGTGACTGGTAATATGTCACATGTACAGTATGAGCGTACATCAGCTCCGCGGTGGTCATCTGCACAGCAGCGATGGGGCTTGTGGAAGCTCCGAGGAAGGCCAACTCAATCCATTGTTCTGCTGTGCACCCATGTTTTATTTTAGATATTCTTAGACAGTACTATATTTCAAGCCCTGTGATAGACTGGCAACCTGTGCATGGTGTACCCGGTTATACCTCACCTTTAGCTCAGTGTCAAATGGGATAAGCTCTTAAGAATAAGAAATTCGATAAATTTAGCATAATACAACCACATTAAATGTAAATGTGCTGTATTTATATAGCGCATTTCTAGTCTTAACAACTACTCAAAGCGCTTTTACATCATACAGGATACATTCACCATTCACACACTGTGGCCGAGGCTGCCGTACAAGGTGCCACCTGCTCATCAGATAAACATTCACACACATTCACACTCCGATGCGCAGCATCGGGGGGCAACTCGGGGTTCAGTGTCTTGCCCAAGGACACTTCTACATGGACTGTAGGGCCAGGGATTGAACCACCAACCTTCCAATTGGCAGGCAACCGCTCTACCACTGAGCCACAGCCGCCCCTACATTAACAGCCAAACTGTTGGAGGTCAAGTTGCATCGTGGATAATTTAGCCACCAACTTTTAAGAAGGAAAAAGAATGTGTGGAATAAAAAAAGGTGATATGTACTGAAATGGATAGCATTATTGTGTATGTAGATTTTTTAAACAACAAATGCATAAGTGAAAATATCAGACAACATAAAACACTGACACTGTCTAAAGTACCTTGTCATCAGTTAATTTTCAGAAAGAAACTATTTGAGTAATTTGCTGTTTGCGTTGAAAGTTAAGTTTTGTGATTAGAAAGTTATTTAAAAGTGATGCTTTATTGACTTATCCAAAAACCATGTTGAACTTGGTGACTTAGTCCAGAGATACAGCTCTGTCTTAATGGGGAAACCATTTTTTTTACTCTGCTCATCATTAGTTTTGTCAGTTTGTTTAACTTGCTGGTAATTAAAAAAAAGTACTGTAGTAATCCAATCTGATGAAAATGTAGCCCAGTATCTTGAGAATGAAGTCAATTTTGAAGGTTTTATTAACTCTACGTCCAACGTTCAGTGCCAGTGCTGGAAGTAGTTTGTCCTTTATCTAGTAAGTGGGAAAGTAACAGTGTTTTTATGGGCTGGTCGATAAGGCATGCAGCGACTTTCATGTAAAAGACTGGAGTTTGCTTCTTTTAACGTTAAAAAAATCACACATAAAGGGCTTGTTTGTTTCCATTTCTTCTAGTACACAAAGAAACACATTACCACCCCACACCCTACTTCACCACCCACCTATCGAAGTGCAGATTACATTACATTTGTGGCAGGGGGGCTGCCCATTTAGATGACTGATAGGCGCTAGGAGGAGCCCTGGGTAGGCAGAAGCTGATTTATCTGCTTGTTTTCTAGCTCTGTTGCCCAGGCTCTGTCAGTCAGCCAACCTAAAGGTACCCTGTTAAAGGCAGTAGATAGCCAGAGCAAGATGGGAGGACGGACAACACCTCACTTTGTCTCCCGGGCCAGTGTGTGTGATTTACAGAGGCAGTGCTGACTCAGACTGACTATGATCTGTGTGTGTGTGTGTGGAGACAAAGATACTCAAACGGTTGATAAGTGCGTAATGATGAGGTAGCAGAAGCTCTCACAGTCTTTGAATAATTATTCTGCTCAGGTAGTTTAAGCAGATGGACTGCTGTGAATTGTCTGTTGGTTTTCAACCAGCTAATTAACCCATTACGAATGTGATTAATGATTCATACACATTGTGCCATGCAGGATTATCACAACACAGTACTTTAGTTTTTGTACCACATTGGGAGAACAGACATGAAAGGATGATTTGTTCTACTTTGGCTGGAATCACCAGTCTTGTGCTATCGCCCTGGTAGCTTTAATGTAGAAATGAGAGCACAGAGTACAGTGGCCCACTCTGTGATTGCATCTAGCCTTTTTTATTCCTACCTGGCCCTGTGTGGATCTAGAGTTAGAACATTTAGCAGGCTCGGAGCGTCTGTTTATGGGGCATTTATCATGGCTACAGAACAATCCGCGCTGTCAGTGCTTCAGTTTGGGTGAGCTTTGGGAATAAATCAACACTCCTCCGGCCTGCCACAGCTAGCCCACCACACACTCACTCGTTCATTTAGACTGGTTGGAGAGGAAAGATAAGAAAAGAAAGGGAAGCTCTAAGTAAAGAGAGGTAGATGTGGTTACAGAAAATGCACAGATTAAAGTTGTGGTGATTAGATTGTGGAGAGTTGATCAGACTCTGTTTTTTTTACCAATGATAAAGGGGCTAGGGAAGCATTTAGCCTCGTTGTGCATGCTAGAAATGACCAGGAATTATTATACTTGATATAACTTCTTATCTCATTAACTGGTCACCTTTTTCTTTTCAGTGTGGTGTAAGCCGTTTAGTTTCCTTGTTTATTCTAAGAACCAATGTTTTTTGTTTTGTTTTTTCTCCCCCACCATTTTTCAAAAGTGTTTTCAGCTTAAACCTGTTTCTCCCTCTCTGCTTTCTATCAAATAAAACCACCTCCTTCATTGATTTCTTTAGAGGAAACAAGAGTATCCCCAGCGGCTGCTTTTTCATCCCTGAAAGACAGATTACCTGACATTTCTAAATGCAACCAGGTCCAGCCTCTGGTTTCATTGTGAGAATGTCTGGAGTGCCTTAACACACTATTTTAGGTTCTACTAAAATAGGGAATATTGTGACACAGCTGTTTCACCTGCTGTGGTAAAGGGAAATGAGCACTGCCTTATTAGATGTGGCTCTGCACCATCAATCAACAGTGTAAAACACAAAAAGATCAACAGTGGCTGTGTTTAAGAGGTGTAAGCCTTTTATGCATTTATTTGAATGTAATTGCTAATAAATCCCAGTTGTTTCATGTATAAAGGACATATGTGGGAAGGACTTGTTTAGATTGCTTACCAAGAGAATATGTTTTGCCCTTTCACCTATGCATGGCTTTATCTTTTTGTCCTTTTTACTCAAAACAACTTGTTTTACATCACTAGTGAGGCTGTATTTGGTCATAGCAGTGTGTTGATAACATGCTCAGTGCAAATATTAGCTTGCTGATGTTCAGCATGTTGTATTCAGCAACTAGTTTAGCATGCTAATGTTTGCTAAGTAGGGCTAAACACAAAGTACATCTGAGGCTAGTATTTTGGTATAAATGAAAGTAATGTACAAGCTCGATTTTGGCCTGGTGATGGTTTGTTTGTTTGTTTTATTTGGATCCCCATTAGCTTCAGCATAAGCTAAAAGCTATTCTTCCCGGGGTCCTTCAATCTGTTCTTTGACAATACTCTTTATGACATCACATTACACACACAGACATAAGATTTGAAAATTCAAATCATAATTAAATTGTACAGTTAACTCAATTAATACAAAAAATAAAATAAAAGACATTACTCCGAATAGATAGATCTATTTTAAGAAATAAGATAACAAAAAACCCTATAACAGGCTAATTTGGTATTAAATATTTAAATTCCTTTGAAGGTGTTTGTTTAAAACCATACTGAGTGTGCTGTTTGATAGTCTTTGGGAGCTCGATAAAAAGTCAGAAGATTACCAACATCATTACAAATAGTCCTCTGGGGAATATAAATGGCTCTACCAAATTTTATAGCAAACAATGCTATAGAAGTTCAGCTATTTCAGTGTGGACCAATGTGGTGACAATGCCATTCCTAGAACTAGCGTAGCTAAAAACTATTAACTAGTGACGTGAGAAAGTGTAATAGTGTAATACTTCACATGTAACATTGGGTTTAGTGTGGCAGCACGCCAGTTTTCCATGCATAGACAGCCTAATCTACACTGGCTGTTTGATTAGCAAAGGTCCTGTCTTCCATAGACCTTATCCCTGACCGGTTGCTAGCACCTGCACCTCAAACAGTCTTCTCATTCAGCAGCTGGCCTTTCCCGTATATCAAGGACTCCTGTCTTGGCATTATTGGCAGATTGTGCTAATTTACCACCCTTAAACTAGTGTTTAAGATTCAGATATTTGGTAGAACATTGCAATACTTCATTCATTCCAAAACAAAAAAAACAAGGGAATCTTGTGTTCCTGGCCTTTGCTATTTGTAGGTACTGGCTAATTGGCAAGCTTTAGCCATCTCAGTCATGAAATGGACCCTGTTTAAATAGCTATTATGAACTAACATTACTACAGAAAAAGGCTTAACAAAGCTAACTGTGGTAAAGGTACATCATCACCAATGAAAAAAACCCTCTTACACAGTAACACATTTATTTTACAAATTCCTTGTGAAATGACATGCCACGTCTGCTAGTACTTATAAAAGCTAAAAGTCCCACACACGTTTGAATTGTGGAAAAAAAAAACAATCCTCCTATAAACTTCTGTGAAACCTTATGGCAGTGTGAGCCGTGATTTATAGTGCAAGCTATCAGCTGTAAAAGTTACGGTTTACTGTATTTCAAACAGTAATTTCAGCAAGGACCTACTTCAGTGATTTTTATATCTAATTAATGAAATCTAATAGACGGCCATTATGGTGAATAAGACAATTTATGTCAACCTTTAATGGACCAAGGCTGAATCTTGGTAATGATTTATTTTAATAGAAAAAGCAGTGCACAAGAGTGGCTTCGATGTATCATCTCAATCCTTTCAGCAGTAAACAAACAGGGACACACTTGATCTTTGGCCTGGTCCATAGTGACTCGGTTATCCCGTTGAACCCAGGATTTACCACTTCGGGTGGGAGCCAGTGCACAAACATTTGCTTGCCTAGACATCTGCAGAGCCAGCCAGGCTTTTTGACGCTGGTGGGATATGACATAGGGAGAACTCCCTCCACTGCACTTATCCGTCGCTATTGATCCTTCTCAATGATGCTTTGGTGCCACAGACTCATAATCAGAACCTTTCCCACATGAGTGGAGCAGCTCTTGGGTTGTTCCTAGACTATTTTTTTCTCCAGTGTATAGATGCCTTCAATTTTGTTTGTCTTCCTAAATGAAATTGAGAAAAAGACAAATAGAAAGATCTCTGTCTACTGTATTTCTTTGTTTGGCCATCCATCATGAAGACGTAGCCGATAGGGTGAATACCACTGTTCCAATCTGCAGCAGTTAAGGGTCAGAACAGTTGTTAATGATTCAGAGGAAACTGAACCTTCCTTTTGTGATAAGATAAGATATTTTCACACAGAATTTTTGCATTATTATTTGGATGTGCTTTGCTGAGCATCACTACTGCATCTTAGCCATCCATTTTTTTCTGTGCAGCGTCTACGATGTAGCAGGTAATCAATCATGTTTGACTGTGGGGAAGCAGATGTTGGCCAGCTAGGGATTCACAGGAACAGCTGCCCGCTGAAAGGTCTGTGTCAACCATGTGGGTAACTGATACTTTTAGTAAATGGACTGATCCTGCTCACACTTCTGACAGGTTTATGGCCCTGACACATACCGGCCATCGCTGTAGTAGGACATCTACTGAGAACCGCTGAGCGGATGCTGTTATCATCGCTCTCTGCCCTGGGGTACGAGCAAGAGTGGTGTGTGCACAGGGCATGCTGTTAGAATAATATGTGACTGGATAACAGAATATCATGGGGAGTCTTTGAGGGCCGTGAAGCATTATTGCAACATCCTAGTGGGCCTTATAGGAGTTGTATTTTGGGAAATACCTGATGAGAATACACTGTCACATTGTAACATTTTCTATTTATCTCTTTTCCCAGTCTCTTTATTTTCACTCGATTGCTCTCTCTCTCTCTTATTTACACCCACCTACATAGACAAAGTAATTTGACACTGATTTTAAAAACTGGCATCATTGCCTCTCATGGTGATGCTTGTTATTACTAGGGTCAGATAGCTTATGCTTGCTAGGACTGGCATTGTTATAAGATAAAAGCATAGCACGGGGAGATCAATTGCAATGGTTCTGGCAGACAACATAATTAATCAGTCTGAACGATTAGTGTAAATGTTGCCTTTCCTCATAACACTGACTGTTATCATTAGCTATTATCCTTTGTCACTCATTATCAGCTTTCATAGCTGTCAGCAAGGGCGCATCACTGGATTTGCAATAGAATATTAATAAAGTCTAAATGTCCCAGTAGGAAGCGGCTAAATTGATAGTCAAACAACTTAACGTTTGATTCAAATTGAACTTACTCCTTTAAAAACAACTCACCAATATTCCATATCCATACCATATTCCAATCTGATTGAATCGTAAGCCTTCAAACGTTCAAACAAAAAAACGTTTTTTCAGAAGAACATTATTTTGTGAAAAGCGTTGGTTTTGTAAGAGTTTGGGTTTCAACAGCAATGGGAAAAACGGCGTTATAAATAATGGCAAGGTTACTTTTCAGCAACGAGTAATCTAATTGATTACCCTTCACATCTTAATAATGCCGTTACTGCCAAAAAATACAGCACATTACTATAATTGAAGCTGTTTTCTTTCATCAGACCAACTAGATCTCTGAGCCGAGAGGCAAAGACTTTTTTTCTTCCTTGGTTAGTGGGCCGTGCACGAGACAAGCGCATAAATGCTGACGATTGGCTGAAGTAGAGTAAAATTTCATGGTAAGCCAATCAGAGGTAGAGTTGGGCGGGTGTTTGAAAGCACGCATAGTTGGAGTCACAACCCAACAAACAACACAAGCGAGTCAGTCAACAAGAGACAGGTATGGCGTTAGGAAATCAAAGGGGAGGACTTTTCTTGCTAAAGATTTTCCATCACTCCAAAAAATAGGGGAGACACTTTGTTTCTCTCACTATGACTCTAAGTGGCTACTCTCTCACTTCTCCCTCGCTCTATCACACACACACACACACACACACACACATACACACATACGTATACCGGCTTGACACACACAAAAGCGCACTTACGTTATTTGGTCTACAAAGAGTGTATTTATTTTTGCTTTAGTCCTTAACAAATATAATTTTGCCCAGTTGTGACCTGTTAAGGGGCAATAAATATCAAAAGTTCCAAAACATCTATTGTGTTATTTGTATCAATCCACTAGACAACTAGACATAATATCTACATACATGGCATTTGATTGGAGGCTAGTCTCAATTTGTCCCACAGCAACATTAAAATAGTTTAGATATGTGTACAGTTTCTGTTAATAATGTATTGTATTAAGTGTCCATTTCATTATAATATTCATATTTACCATGAATAATTGAACATGCACATGTATTTTAAGCTCAATTAAAGAAAATAAACTGCTACCTCCTCTGTCAGCTCTAGCCACTGAAAAGAAATAAGAGAAGAAATCAGACCAATTACAACAGCTGGTCAGTCTGACGTCATGCTCATTACTCTTCATAAGCTCGCCCAGTTGTGCTAGTTAAAGGATGCTAATAGCCAGGCTCTCATTGGCTAGCTGTTGGCCAATCAGAGTCAAGTAGATTAGCTCATTGAATATTAATGAGAACTGGCACAAATCGAGCTGAGTCTTCCTGCAGGCTTTCTATACAACACTAGAATAACTTGAAAGAAGGTAACCAAGGCATTTTTCTTTTCACAGAAAATGTTAGTCCATGGTAGAACTGCAGACATTACCATAAAGTAATGAAATACGTGTGCCGTTTAATCAAGTTTCAAGGTCTACTATCCATCACAAAAAACAATATAGATAAGCTGAGGACGATAACACAGTACACTGCAATTCAAAGCTTGTTTGATACAATTTTAAACCTCAATTTGAAACTTCAATTTTAAACCTAAATAATTTGATATTTTGTTCCGTTGGCAAGTCACCAAAAACAGCACAATAAGCTGTAAAGCTACACTGCCATTTCATCACCTGATAATGTTCCTATAGCCAACACGTTGGCTATACATCCAACAGACACAGCGAGACATTCATTAGGGCCCGAGCGCCGACAGCGGCGAAGGCCCTATTGGAATTGAAGGAATTCTTATTATTATTCTTTTATCCGACAAATGAATTGCCTTTTTGGAGGACTTATCATATTCAAAAACTCACCAAATTTGGCGGTTGCATCAAGTCTGGTGAAAATTTACGTATTTTAATGGTTTCGGGAATAGGCGCAAAAAAATGGCTCGCTAGCGCCCCCTACAAAATTAAGAAAATTGAGCCCCTGCAACTCGTTTAACGTAGAGTCACGAAACTTGGTATACATCTGTAGCATGGCAGGGCGGACATAAAACTCCATTGTAGCCCCCCCCTAAACCCAACAGGAAGTCCGCCATTTTGTTTTGAATGTGCGAAATTAGTGCGATTTTGGCCATTTCCACATGTCGTACTTTAACGAACTCCTCCTAGAGCTTTCATCCGATCACCTTCAAACTTGGTCTGTGTCATCTTAACATGTTATCGATGAAAAGTTATTAAAAGAAAAAATTTTCGTCATAGGGCGTGGCCGTGGCGGGGCGGCCATTTTGTGCGATTCGCCACCGAAACAGGAAGTGGGTGTTACTTGAGCGTACATGGTCCGATTGGCTCGAAACTTTTCACGATTCATCAGAGTCCGCCCCTGACGACATCTACACGCCGATATTTGCTCAAAGTCATAGCGCCCCCTAGTGGCAACAGGAAGTAGGCCTAAAAGACAAGGTGCTATACTTTAACGAACTCCTCCTAGAGCTTTCATCCGATCAACTTCAAACTTGGTCTGAGTCATCTTGAGATGTTAACGATGAAAAGTTATTAAAAGAAAAACTTTTCGTCAAACGGTGTGGGCGTGGCATGGCGGCCATTTTGAGTGTTTAGCGATGAAGAAGAAAGTGGCTGTAACTACAGTGTACGTTGTCGTATCTGCTTGAAATTTCCCACAATCACCAAGAGTCCAGGCCTGACGACACCTGTAGGCCAATATGGACTTTTGGAGATAAGCGCCACCAACTGGCAACAGGAAATATGCCTTATGACAGGAAGTGGGTGTAACTTGAGCGTACATGGTCCAATTGGCTCGAAACTTTTCAGGATTCATCAGAGTCCGCCCCTGACGACATCTACACGCAGATATTCGCTCAAAGTTATAGCGCCCCTAGTGGCAACAGGCAGTAATTCTTAAAGACAAGGTGCTGTACTTTAACGAACTCCTCCTAGAGCTTTCATCCGATCAGCTTCAAATTCAGTCTGAGTCATCTTAAGACCTTAACGATGAAAAGTTATTAAAAAGAAAAACCTTTCGTCAAACGGTGTGGGCGTGGCATGGCGGCCATATTGAGTGTTTAGCGATGAAGGATAAAGTGGCTGTAACTACAGTGTGCGTTGTCGTATCTGCTTGAAACTTTTCAGGATTCATCAGAGTCCGCCCCTGACGACATCTACACGCCGATATTTGCTCAAAGTCATAGCGCCCCCTAGTGGCAACAGGAAGTAGGCCTAAAAGACAAGGTGCTATACTTTAACGAACTCCTCCTAGAGCTTTCATCCGATCAGCTTCAAATTCAGTCTGAGTCATCTTAAGACCTTAACGATGAAAAGTTATTAAAAGAAAAACCTTTCGTCAAACGGTGTGGGCGTGGCATGGCGGCCATATTGAGTGTTTAGCGATGAAGGATAAAGTGGCTGTAACTACAGTGTACGTTGTCGTATCTGCTTGAAACTTTTCAGGATTCATCAGAGTCCGCCCCTGACGACATCTACACGCCGATATTTGCTCAAAGTCATAGCGCCCCCTAGTGGCAACAGGAAGTAGGCCTAAAAGACAAGGTGCTATACTTTAACGAACTCCTCCTAGAGCTTTCATCCGATCAGCTTCAAATTCAGTCTGAGTCATCTTAAGACCTTAACGATGAAAAGTTATTAAAAAGAAAAACCTTTCGTCAAACGGTGTGGGCGTGGCATGGCGGCCATATTGAGTGTTTAGCGATGAAGGATAAAGTGGCTGTAACTACAGTGTACGTTGTCGTATCTGCTTGAAACTTTTCAGGATTCATCAGAGTCCGCCCCTGACGACATCTACACGCCGATATTTGCTCAAAGTCATAGCGCCCCCTAGTGGCAACAGGAAGTAGGCCTAAAAGACAAGGTGCTATACTTTAACGAACTCCTCCTAGAGCTTTCATCCGATCAGCTTCAAATTCAGTCTGAGTCATCTTAAGACCTTAACGATGAAAAGTTATTAAAAGAAAAACCTTTCGTCAAACGGTGTGGGCGTGGCATGGCGGCCATATTGAGTGTTTAGCGATGAAGGAGAAAGTGGCTGTAACTACAGTGTACGTTGTCGTATCTGCTTGAAACTTTTCAGGATTCATCAGAGTCCGCCCCTGACGACATCTACACGCCGATATTTGCTCAAAGTCATAGCGCCCCTAGTGGCAACAGGAAGTAGGCCTAAAAGACAAGGTGCTATACTTTAACGAACTCCTCCTAGAGATTTCATCAGATCAGCTTCAAACTAGGTCTGTGTCATCTTGAGACCTTAACGATGAAAAGTTATTAAAAGAAAAACTTTTCGTCATACGGTGTGGGCGTGGCATGGCGGCCATTTTGAGTGTTTAGCGATGAAGGAGAAAGTGGCTCTAACTACAGTTTCTGTTGTTGTATCTGCTTGAAATTTCCCACAATCACCAAGAGTCCAGGCCTGAGGACATCTGCAGGCCAATATGAACTTTTGGAGACAGCGCCACCATCTGGCAACAGGAAATACACCTTATATGACAAACATCATCCGATTTACATGAAACTTAGAATGTATGGTCTACATGTGAAACTGAGGTGGCCCACATAATGTGACCACGCCCACCCACTCAGACCACGCCCCCTTCCATAACATTTGAACCGTTTATGGTACAGTCTTGAATGAGGTGTCAATCAACTCAGCAGAGAGTTCCTTTTTCATTGGTGATGTTTGACCCGCCCCCATATGATGCGGCCACGCCCCCTTTCACAGATAATGAATGACCTGTATGACGTATAGGCTTGTGTGAGGTATCAATGAACTCAGCAGAGAGTTCCTATTTCAGTGGTGATGTTTGACCCGCACCCCTATGATGCGGCCACGCCCCTTTTCACAGATAATGACCTGTATGACGTATAGGCTTGTGTGAGGTATCAATGAACTCAGCAGAGTGTTCCTATTTCAGTGGTGATGTTTGACCCGCCCCCCTATGATGCGGCCACGCCCCCTTTCACAGAGAATGAGCTGTATGATATATAGGCTTGTGTGAGGTATCAATGAACTCAGCAGGGAGTTCACTTTTCATTGCCGACAATTTTCAGTGTGTGAGTGACGCGCAAATGCGCGGTTGCAAGGAGAGGCGTCCGCCAGTAACCCCGACTCGCGCAGGTCAGCGAGGGCCCGTACATCGCTGCTTGCAGCTTTAATTTGGTGTTGTGTTTCTGGCCTAAGTCCAAAATTGTTAAAAGCATTAATATTGGTTCATCTCAGAAAAATAAGAGTACTATACCACTCCAAATGAAGCAGCATTCTTTTACTGATGTGCTGCCAACCAAGTGTTATTTACCTCAGTTCCCAGAACAATGCCATTCATTTACATTTGGCATTTTCAACGACTATTTGCCTGCCCTTGTAAATAACTCATTAACTAATAACTCATGACTTTAACTTTTGACATTGCCTATTTATATTTGTTTTTTAAAACAAATTTCCAACCGTTTTGATTTGGATATGTGGCTGAAACTGTATTTATGACTCTTGTATTTGTTTTCTGATACACACATTCCTAAATATTCCACATCAAACTCTTCATACTTAAAGATATTCATCATAGAATAGGTGCTTAGTGTGGAGTTTTTATGCCCAAACTGAAAAAAGATAAGGAACAGCTGGTTGACCTGTTTGCCTGTTTCTAATATTTTTACCTGATTCTAAATACATCTTATGGCAGTAATTATCTGTCAACCAAACAAGGCCAACCCATCATTTGGATTCCACTCCACACAAAAACATCTTTCCTCTTCTAAATGGTATGTGGCACCTGACTCAAAACAGTGGCCACTGATCTATTAAGTGACCTTAACCTGAATATGGGGGATCACTGATTGGAAGTCTTTTGGCAGCCTGTGCAGCTAGGACTCATATCTAGTCCTTGCTATAGTCACACATGGGAGCATCTATCCCATGTGTTCTGTATTGCAACTCCATAATGGGGTCTTCCACCCCATTATGGAGTTGCAGTTGAACAGAATAGCGCTGCGTATTGACAGCTTTGTGCAGATTGTGTTCTAGTACCACTATTAATGCTGGCTCACAGAGACGTAGATGGGGAAATTATGGTTAAATGAGGCCACAGATGCAGTTACTCTATCATTATTGTTATAAAGGCCTACAGAGTTAAAAGACAAGTGTTTTTTGCAACTTAAAAGTTTAATAAATTTGAAAAATGCACCACTGTCATGCCACCCTCCTCAACTCACCCCTGTGATACCCCACAACCGCTGACACTCCCACCCCCCTCACAGCTCTGTCAGATTGTAAGGCTATCCGTAAAGGTATAAAGGTTTACAGTGGGGCTCGAACGTTTTGGCACCCCAGGTAAAAATGTATATTAATGTGCATAAAGAAGCCAAGAAAAGATGGAAAAATTTTCCAAAAGGCATCAAATGACAGATTAGACATTTGTATAATATGTCACAAAAAGTTAGATTTTATTTCCATCATTTACACTTTCAAAATAACAGAAAACAAAAAAATGGCATCAGCAAAAGTTTGGGCCCCCTGCAGAGTTTCTAGCATGCAACCTCTAGAAAGTTGAGACCTGACATGGATTGTTCTCAATCATCGTCTGGAAAGACCAGGTGATGTCAATCTTAAGGCTTTAAATGCCCAGACTCATCTGACCTTGCCCCAACAATCAGCACCATGGCTTCTTCTAAGCAGTTGTCTAGAAAACTGAAACTGAAAATGGTTGATGCTCACAAAGCAGGCGAAGGCTATAAGAAGATAGCAAAGCATTTTCAGATGCCAATATCCTCTGTTCGGAATATAATTAAGAAATTGCAGTCATCAGGAACAGTGGAAGTTAAAGCAAGATAAGGAAGACCAAGAAAAATATCAGACAGTACAGCTTGCAGGATTGTGAGAAAAGCAAGTCCAAACCCACGTTTGATTGCACGATCTATCCAGAAAGACCTGGCAGACACTGGAGTTGTGGTACACCATTCCACTATAAAGAGATACTTGTACAAACATGGTCTTCATGGAAGAGTTATCAGAAGAAAACCTTTTCTACGTCCTCACAACAAAAATCTGCGTTTAAATTTTGCAAATTAACATATAGACAAGCCTGATGCATTGTGGAAACAAGTCTTGTGGACCGATAGAAATAGACTTTGTTGGCCAGAATGAGCAAAGGTATGTTTGGAGAAAAAAGGGCACAGAATTTAATGAAAAGAACCTCTGTGCAACTGTTAAGCATGGGGGTGTATCAATCATGCTTTGGGGTTGTATTGCAGCCAGTGGCACAGGGAACATTTCACGAGGAAAAATAGATTCAATACAATTTCTGCAAATTTTGGACGCTAACTTGATGACATCTGTAAAAAAGCTGAAGTTAAAGAGAGGATGGCTTCTACAAATGGATAATGATCCTAAACCCACCTCAAAATCCATGGGGGGTTACATCAAGAGGCGTAAACTGAACATTTTGCCATGGCCTTCACAATCTCCTTACTTTAACATAATTGAAAATCTATGGATAGACCTTAAAAGAGCAGTGCGTGACAGACAGCCCAGAAATCTCAAAGAACTGGAAGACTTTTGGAAGGAAGAATGGACGATACCTTAAACAAGAATTGAAAGACTCTTGGCTGGCTACAAGAAGCGTTTACAATCTGTGATACTTGCCAAAGGGGGGGTACAAGGTATTAACTCTGCAGGGTGCCCAAACTTTTGCAGATGCCATTTTTGTTTTGTTTTTGAAATTTTGAAAGTGTAAATGATGGATATAAAATATAACTTTTTGTGACATATTATACAAATGTCTAATCTGCCATTTGATGCCTTTTGGAGATTTTCCCATCTTTTCTTGGCTTTTTTATGCACATTAATAAAAAAATTTACCTGGGGGGCCCAAACTTTTGAGCCCCACTGTAGTTTGGAGAGTGTGATTTTTCTTCAAAGATTGCAACACTGTCAACTGCAGTAGTAGTACTGTATTGCCACTTCTGTAGTATTTTTTACTATTGCTATTACCATTTGCCTGAACTCAATCAGTGTCTAAAATCAACTTTTTGACTCACCAGCCAAGGGGACTGGTTGATTAAAAGAATTCAGTGGTCAAGCAAATTTTTTACTAGACCACTTAACAATTCGCTTTTTGTGTCAAATATACATATAATTCATTGACACAATAAGGTATTATTTTGAATGTAAACTTATATATAATAATTAAGTGGCTAATCCTGTACGGTTGGCGCCAAACTATTAGCGCTCAAGAACTGGCCTCATTTACCAGTTTAGCCGATAGCCTTTCGAGATTTACCCACCAAATGGAAAAGCTACCCACATATGGTGCTTGGCGGGTGTTCATTTTTTGTACCCTGCTCTAAATCTTTCATACGCCAAACACTCCACACTGCTAAAGGTTAACTAAAAGGTAATTGGAAAGCGGAGGGTTACGTCATTGATATCTCACGCAGGGGTCTATAGGACAGTGTAACTGGATTTCCTCTAAAAAAAGGGAAATAACTTCTGTTGCAGTGAACACTAAATACTGGGAGCAGAGTCAATTGAGAGTTTAATTGAGTGCATATTTAATTTACCAACTCAAAAAAGTGGATTTACTATTAACTTACTAAAGAAGTACTAAGAAATTTAATATTTTCACACATAGGTATATGGATGACAATACTATGTAATCATCAGTGGAGAGTAGCCCTGAAATATAAGTAGTGTGAATTGGGAGCACCATCTCCAAGCAACTGATCTCTAATAAGGAGATACAATGATTATTGGCATTGTAGCACAACACAGAATGTCATTACAGTGACCTTTTAAGGTTAGTCTGACCACACATACACATCACATCACACAACCATAACATGTTCTTGGTGGCACATTCACTTTATGTCCTCCTTTTATCAAACAGGGTGGCTTTTTGTTCTTCTCTTTTGTCTGGACCTGTCATTGTTCTGCCCACCTGGTATTTAAAGACAATCATGGCACGGCTAATAATTAGCTTAAGGGATCCCACTTGCTGGTCTCTTTTCAATGCTGGCTTATGTAATACCGCAGTGTTTTTCTCAGATGCAGCAACTACTTGTAACAGTTGGCTGGTCTTTTATTGTTATTAAGATTACAGCAGGGGAGGCTTCTGTTTGTTCTGCTGAATCACACACTACCATTTTGACTGTTTTTTTTTAGTTTCAGGCAAAGTTTTTCCAGCAACACTGGAAAGTGGACAGTGCTGCCAAATCCCTCAGGGCTTTGGTTGCTTTCCCAATTCAAAATATATCTCATAGTAACTCACACCTCAAAGAGTTCTGAGCTCCAACAATTGCACCTTAGTGACTGCCAGATGAAATACCTGCATTGACTGCATTGTATTATTGGCATGAAGAAAAGTGAATGATGGCCAGTTTTTAAATTACCCTTGAGTACTTACTGACACTTTTCATTAGTTTTCCATTCTTTACATTATAAAGTACACATGTTTCTGCAACTGCACTTGGCAATAGTAATCTCAATGTTCTCTATTTTAGAATAGAAAACAAATTCAAGGCCCACCCTTATGTATTGAGTGCACATTGTTCATTTATGACATCTGCAGGGATGCAAGTACAGGGATGGTTTTATAGAAGAATTAATTTGATCTCTATTGTTTTACAGTATGTGATCATTACAGGCAAAGAAAATATTAAATATTAAATAGTTATTTTCCATTGTAACTGCAACTGTGTGTATAGAAGAAGTTGTTGTGATGAATGTGATATTATGCAATGCCATCACAATGTCATTTTTTGTGCTTTTGTTACCGTGGCTATATACTCTTAGTATATAGCCACGGTAACAGCTCTGTGAGGTTGTATTCAGATACAGTAGTGTGTCAACATGTCACAATGATGATGATGATGCTGATGTTAAGCAAGTATAATGTTTACCATATGGACAATCTAATGTTAGCATGCTAACATTGGCCTATTAGCAGTAAACACAAAGTACAGCTAAGGCTGATGCAAATGTAACTACTTTTGAAAGTACTGAACATGAAAAAATTTGACCTGATCATGGCGCTAGATTCAAAATTAAGGGATCCTGGCCTTCGGGGGAACATGCATGTGAACCAATCTGTCTTCCATTTTCTATGGAAGTGCTGTGACTCTGTTGAACAAATGGAGAAACATACATTAGGGGAAGGAGCTCTGGAGCTTCTTTTGCGGTATAATCAGGCTCTATTGTAGTAATGTTTAAGTCCCAGACTCCATTTTTAAACAGACTTATTGTGAAAGAAAAAAAGACTCCTCAGCCAGAACCCAAGCACTGCTTTGTTATTGGACTTTTGTGCTAATTATGGATTAGCAAAGCTAATTTTACAATTTCCAAAAACTTCCTTTCACATTTAAGGATTCCAAAGATATGACGTTTAAGTCTGTATTTGAGAATTGTAAACTTTTATTGAAGAATTTTAAATTTTATTCTTTGTCAAGATTTAACTTTTACTTTAGTTATAAGAGGTCCATCAGTCCTTCATGTGTTAAATTGTAAGTATTTCTGTTATTTGTTTGTAATGTTGATATTGGTTTTTAGCATGCACAGATATTTTCGATAGTGTAGCTGTTGACATTGTTTTGACAGTCTGTTGTAGATAACACGTCTCCCAGACAATACACAGTGCTGTAAAGCCTTTTACATTTTCACTGTATTAAGCCCAGTACATTCACAACAGTATGTACTTGAATATAAAGAGATTTAGTATTCATTATAGAGGCATCAGTGCAGGTTGAACAGAGAGAGAGAAGATGAGATGCAGCAAAAACGGAGCAGATGTATTGATTATTTTTTGTTGTGTTGATGGACGCACACAACCCTCAGAAGTCTTTTGTGGAGAAAGTTCTCTCTGCTTTTCATACCGTATCCTTTTTTTGCTGATACATTTTTCTAACATGATGCTGCTTTATTCCCTTAAGAGCTCTCACAAAAGAACACCTGAAACCTTAAATAAGTGCATTTTTTTTTCGTCTCAAAAAGCAATTCCCCAGAAACAGGAGATATGAAATTGTAATTCTGTAGGAGACAAATGGTATGTGGCGCTGCTCTGAATTATAAATGAAAGCAGAAGGGTGTTAGTTCTGCCTTCTTGCCCGAGCGTGATTCAGACAGTCTGGCATGAGCAGGACATGGCCGCATAACAGGTGGACACACACTCAATCTGTGAGTCCCACAGATTCCAGTATATTAGAATCCGTGGCTCCTTTACAGTTAGACTAGTTTATTGGTTTTGCAAAGCCAGCACAAGCCTCAAATGACATTTGCTTGTGTGTCCTCTTCTGATAAAATGGATTTGGACATCATTACAATGATACTTGGATGTTTTTTCCTTGAAAAGGTCAAGTTCAAATACATGTATAGTGAATATTTGTATACCTTAACATTCACTATATGAATAAAGTCCCATAAAAAATTAAATGCTTTCGGGTCTCAAAAGCTCATATCAATCAAATTTAAGAATACAGTATAATAGAGAGTTTTACAGTAGGGCGGTTGATTAGTCATTTTTCTTGCTTTTTCATGCTGAATGATTTAATTCCAAGAAACCTATGAGCTAAACAAAAGCACCACTTTAAATCTTCTAAAGTGGTGCTTTTGCATGAATCTTTGATGGCAAATGGAATGCAATTACTATGTTGCACTTTTCTAGTCATAGGAGTCTTAGTCAACAAATTATTTCTTTAGTTGATGACAGCCCTGCTTTACATGCTTATACCCCATTTACATGTAGCCACTTCATGAGTTTTGTGCGGATCGGACACATGCCCATTTGAAAAGGTTTAAATGCAAACAAGCATTTAAGTTGCTGAAGAGTTCTGAATTCTTGCCCACCACACGAATGGAAACGGATGTTGAAAGGGTTGCTGAGTGTAGATAGATATTAGAAAGTTAAAATGACGATTATAAATGAGGCCATACGCCTTTTCTTACGTTGTCAGTCAAGAAAACAAATATTTTTGGATATACAGCAGGGCTCCCAACCTTGGGCAGTCAGTAGTGTTTTCGGTATTATTACAAGTTTCACTCATTTTTTTTTTTGTAGACATCCATTAGCAAAGCTCTGGCCTGGTATGCTGTGAATCTTGGGTGCTACATGGAATAAGGGTCCCTCTCTGACTAACCATGTCTCAGCGTCACAGCCAGTTGGCTGATCCGTGCTCAGCAGACTGCAGCATGTCCTGGTCTGCTGTGTTTCACTGGTCTTAGGTCAGTGGAAACGTGCCGTTGACAGCATGCTGGCCATGTTCAGTGCTGCCAACAGAGCCCACCAGAGCGCTGGCAGTGCTGCTTGTGTGCGTGTAAGGGACTCTGCTTATGACTCATACCAATAAACCGGACAGTTAAAAAAAAGATTTGTTTTCATCAGATTAGTAATTATACAGAAGGTAAAACTTAAACTACATACACATATAGTAGAGGAATGAGTGCAGTGACCAAGTAAATGTAATGCAATAGACTGGGGGCGCTGTTTTGCTGGCACATTGAATTGCAATAGGAAATGCAATTGATATTGTCATTTGCAAAATGCATATTCAAATTTAATGACAACATTGCAAATCAAACTGGCAAATCCAAAATGTTTTTCCATTTGAACAAGAGGACCAAAAAAACCATGGCATTTTGAAATGCAATTGATTGCGTTTACATTCAAACTTTTTATTAAAATAATTTCAACTGAATTGAGGATTGTATTGTCACTTTGCATATTGAATTGTCAATTGCAAAATGCATATTCAAATTGAATGACAATGGCAAATTCAATTAACAAATGCAAAATGTCTTGCCATTATATAAACAGGCCAAAAAACTTTCATACAAACAAATAAAAAAAGTCATGATGACATGATACAGTACATCTAAGAAATTCTTCAAGTGTGTGTGTGTGTGTTGGAAAAAATCTAACGTTACTCTTCTGAAGTGATTTTGGAGAGGGACATCAGGTAGAAATACGCTGGTTGACTAGCATGACACCATTGTATTCATATTATAATCAATCCAGGCTAACATGAATAACAGTGACGGCATGTTGCTTCCTCAGGTTGTGGTCGACTACCGGGGTCAGCTCGTTAGTTTGATAAATTGATCAGACCTGCATGTCATGCGCACTAGCAACAAACTGTGTATCCAAGAACAATTAAATCAGTGGAAATGACGTTAGATCAGACACAGCCTTCTGTAGTAGATTAGTGTTACGTTTCCAGCGTCACGACTCCGAACCGTAACGTTAATTGAAACGGACGGACCCCTTGTTTCTTTAGGCTAACTATATTAGCTTTAGCCTGGCTGGTAGCAGCTTTCTGCTTGTTTCTTTAGGCTAACTATATTAGCTTTAGCCTGGCTGGTAGCAGCTTTCTACTTGTTTCTTTAGGCTAACTATATTAGCTTTAGCCTAGCTGGTAGCAGCTTTCTGCTTGTTTCTTTAGGCTAACTATATTAGCTTTAGCCTGGCAGCAGCTTTCTGCTTGTTTCTTTAGGCTAACTATATTAGCTTTAGCCTAGCTGGTAGCAGCTTTCTGCTTGTTTCTTTAGGCTAACTATATTAGCTTTAGCCTGGCTGGTAGCAGCTTTCTGCTTGTTTCTTTAGGCTAACTATATTAGCTTTAGCCTGGCTGGTAGCAGCTTTCTGCAGGAGGAAATGGATGGGAGACGTTTTAATTATGTTGCATTAATCAGGTTGATTTATTACATATTTTCAGCGAACATAAAACACTGTCTACTGTAGCTTCATTGACTGCCCATCAAAACTATATGCATCACTGTGTCAGCGGTAGCTGCTGCCTACGGTACTTTTCTACACACAGAGAGCCTCACTTCCCATAACAATAACCCCTGTCAGACTAACGTCACATACACACGTTACCCACATGGCTACCTTTCTAGCTATCTTAATGGGGAAGGGCCAGCCGGTAATAATCATGTAAAAGGAGAACGGTGAAAGTAGGGCTGCACAATTAATCAACTTCCCACAATCAAATTTGCGTGATCGAGCGATTTTTTTAAATGCGTCATTACATAGAACGCTCTGGGTTTTTCCAAAGCCAATCTACCGCTCCATAAACCACTGTCTGATCATGTGCCAGTCAGAGTTGTTCCCTGGACCGCACAGCTTAATTTCTAGATGTAGACAGTCACAGAGGACAGAGTAACTGGAGGAAAACTCCACAACAAATAGCAGTCGGTTATACGTCGGTCTCAAGGTTTACCAGTTTACTAGTAAACGCAACATGTTGTCCCGTCTGTGTTATTCAGATAACAGCAGTGACCAGTGCTAGTCGGTGGCGGTGCTAGTTAATGTCTGGTAGCTCACAGGGCTCTAGTGTGCGAGTAATATTTTCCCTCTAGGTCGCACTGGTGCACCTAATGTCCTCGCATCCGCTGCAATGTTGTTATATCAATATGGTTTAATGTTGCGTTACATGACCCAATTTCTTCTGTAAAGCCGTGCCTGTGTTTGGATCTCTCCTATGCTCTCTCTCCTCTTACTCTCCGTGCAGCCCCGCCACACAACGGCGCCGGTCCACACTTCTGATATTTGTCTACAGTTTTAATTGTTATTAACACAGCTGTATATTGTTAAACATGAGAGGCAAACCTGTATTTGTACCAGTGTTTCCGCTGGTAACTCTGCAATCGCGGCCGCCACGGCGAAGAACACAGAAGAAGTTATTGAATGCAACTAACTTCAGTTGGTAGAGTAACAGCGTGTAAGACGGAGCTGTTGGACCTGGGAGAGAGAGGGTCACATCTCTCTCCCAGGTCCAACAGCTCCGTGGCCAGAATATCATAGTTTATAAAAATTCAGCGCTACAGACATTTCATACACACGACGTGTGGAACTCCACTGACCCGTGCTGGACCCATTCATAATGAGTCAGCCGTTGCTCTGTGAGTATGGTCCATCCCACTCCCTCTCTCTCTCCCCCTAGCTCTTTTAATCAGTTATTGTTGAAAACAAGTGAAGGAGCTTTCTCAGAGATACATAAAAAAAAAATATACATACAGTATATCCTGCTTGTGTTGCAGCTGTATGTCTATACAACATACAACTTCAACATAAGAAGAATGTAGCATATAATGGATGTGAAAGCAGTTATAAATATGTGTGACAATAAAAGTTGTTTGGTTAAAATCAACAAATACTCGTAATAATAATTGTGATCACAATATTGATCAACATAATCGTGATTGTCATTTTAGCCATAATTGTGCAGCCCTAGGTGAAAGTTTACTTTTCCATCAAGTAGCAAAAAAGGATAAGTGTCGACATTGCAACGTCCTTCTATGTGACATGCGCACATCGCAATGTCAATGCTTAAACACATTATCGTTCAGCCCTATTGTGTGTGTTTTAAAGCCAGGAGGTACTGTGTTGTAAATGTGACTCTGTGACTGTGCATGCATGAGGGCTCCCCTCTTTAGTGAGCTGGTCAGTGAAAGACATTTTAATGTCATCCTGACCTGTATGACTGTTTACAGGATGCCCTGTACCCATCTGCCAGTCTGAGTTAGTCTCTACTTTCACTGCACATGGAGATGAGAGGCTCTCGTCCTTATGGTACTTTTGGGAGAGAATCTGTGGAAACACGCTTCACCAAGGTCCATTCACGTTAGCTGATTGAGAAAGTGAATTAAATCGTGTGGATATTCCCAAACTCCATGCATATTAGAACAGTAAAATCAAGCCAAAGTCACATCTCATTTGCCCTGGCTGTCTAGCAGTTGGATACAATGCACTCTCTGGCATAAATACTGTATCATGCAATGCTCAGTACTTTATTTGGTTGAGGTAATACAAGCCACAGCTCTGTCAAAAAACATTAAAGTTAGACAAAACCATACAACACCCCGCTGTAACATTAGTGTTAGATTGATGCACACGTAATTATTCATACATTTCGTTAAATCTCTGCATCCTGAGCCATCACACTCACAGGTTAGTTAAATTATCCTTAGGTTGTGTCTTAATAGGGTCATTATTGCATTATAGAGTGCTCCTGCTTAATGCAACACTAAGAATGTAATGACGGGTTGTATTAAGTTTGAGCCATGTTTTAACAATTTGCATATTTAGCAGCAACAGCTGTGGAATCTCCTGCCTTCATCTGGGTTCGCCTGAAGCATATGTCTCATGCGAAGGTAAAAATGGAGTCATGAAATGATACCACATCCTCAGTTACTCACACAAGATCCCCTGGCATGCAGGAAAATGTAAAAGTTGGAAGAGGTTTTTTTTATTACTTTCGTTGCCTTTAGTTGTTCAGCCCCCAGTGAAGACAACAAGGAAATGCTGCATCACTTTGGAGTTGGTGTAGAAAGATGAATAAATGTATTTCCACACTAGTTGAGTCAGTGTTGTATCAGGGGGTGTTGTTACATCTGCAGACTAAAAGATGTTAATCTCTGAGTTCATGTCTCTCTTTCATGAGCGGTCCAAATTCTCTGGGTGGGCAAAGCAGAGAAAGGGGAGGTAACCTTTCCCCTTATGACATCATAAGGAGCAAAATTCCAGATCGGCCCATCTGAGCTTTCATTTTCTCAAAGGCTATCGCTACATCTGATCGCTTCCTGAGAAAGTTTATTGAATAAAGTATGTATTTGGTTTTGAAGACTTTTATTGTTATTTTTTTGTTGTTGAAGAACGCAGTGTTAGATGGATTAGAATGCCGTGCCTAAATGAAATGCTAATGTTTGCAGGGTAAAGAGTCCCACGCAATGAACTGACGGGCTTCAATTAATTTAAATGTAACCCAATATGTCTACTGTTGCATTTTATCTTAATAACAAAGAATATATGCCTATATAAATTATATGTTTACATGATTTTATTTCTCTTAAATTACTTATGGATCAGTTTTTCATGAGTTGTTAGGAGCCCAGCAGCAGTATTGTTTTTTTAAAGTATGTTTAGATGTAACCTAGCTAATTTTCTTGCTGTGCATTTTAAACATCAGATGGAATTATTCACTCATTTTGTTGAGAGTGCTTGGGCAAAATACATGAATTATGCAACAGCACTCTGGTGGCCCTGGTGGGCCTTAATGAGATTTTTTGGAAAGATTGTGTTTACGGAATCATCTTGGGGCAAAAGGAGTCAGAAGAAAAGAGTGAAGGTTAGAGATGGGGGGGGGGGGTAGGTATAAGTCTCTGTTCTAATTCAAGTTGTGGCAGGGACTAGGTGTAATTACGGTGCTACAGAAGCAGGGAACTAGGGCTGAAGCATGAGCCACCAGGTATTATCCTCACTTATCCTGAGTGTCCTCTCAAAAACGCTGTACTAATGCTGCTGTAGAGATGTACAAAAAAATATTTGGCTGATTTGCATGCCTGTGGAGGGAAACCTGAATAAGGGGTGACAATGGCATAACAGTATAGAGTTAGAAAATGGGAGGAGATATTTTAATTCCAGTTTCAAAGTTTTCTTTGAGTGGTATGCTTCTTTGAATTCAACACATTACATTATTTCATGATTTTACCAGATCAAGTAACAATTTTATAGGTATATTTTACGACCACCTGCCTTGATTGACTGAAAAGGCTGGGAAGAAAAACAAACCTCTGCTTTTAGTTGGGACCCTGAAGCACTTGAAGTAGAGCATTTTACCACACTCTCTAAATATACCGCAGGGTACTATAAATAATTTGTAACGTCATACAAAGTGCTCTTAATTCTGTGCAAATTACAGTAATGAACTGGGCATTTTACTGTAAATACTAACAAAGCATATTTACAGTTTGACTTAAATCTCGAGCTAGCAATGCAGCCCTATGTACAGTATGTTATCAGACTATCCCCATTTTCACATGCACTGCAACCCTAAAATTACCTAGACATTACCTGGAGGAGCTGTACAGTATGTGAGAATGCAAATCATATGGACCAACATCAAACAGACTTTACCCTGCCAGCTCCCTCGTGTAATGTTTGAGCCCATCTGTAAATGGAGAAGGTCATTGTCCGGAGAATACACAGCGAGCGAGTGGTCGCGTTTGTGACATTTTGATCATGCGACTGGCGCCAAACTAGAAGAAAACTAACATCCGAGGGTGAAGAAGAAGGGTCATTTGCATGAAGATGCCAATGAAAACCGTCTAACCGGTAAGACAACGAGATTCAGAACTTCGTCGGAAAGGGCCAACGCTGACAGACAAATTCAAGGAATGGCAAGAGACTGTTGTTTATGAGAAAATTACAAACCGGTGACTTGACTGCAGTGTAATCCGCGTCGTGTCTTTCCTCCTGCATACTGTACCCAGGTGCCACCTCTCCCCTAACCCAAACAGAGTTTTTTCAGTAAGGGAAATCTGACACTGTCCGGATCTGATTTGTGGGACATTGTCTATAGTTCAAAATGTCTTATGACCCCACCACTACCTGCTTTTAGACTGTTGAATGCCATCAACCTTCTCCTCTAGCTATTCCATAGGTTAGGGGCGGGAGACCTTTTTTACCTGCAAACACTGCAGTAACGAGTGCTGCAGGAATGTTCAGTCCTGATAAAGTGATTCACAGATGCTTGCCAGAAACACACTTTTCTTTCTCACTTCATATTACATCAAAAGGCAGCTTGCCAACACTAGGTTGGGGCCCATATTGTTGCTAATTAAGCTCTGTTGCATTTATGCAATAGCTCCAGCAAGAAAGTAAACTGGCTGTAGCAGGGGAAGGAGTAGTTGTATTCTAAAGCAAATAGTTGGGAGGACTTGAATTATTATGAACTATAGCACTGCAGGGCTGCAGAGAAGAAGCGCTGAATTTGTATTCCAGGCAGTGCCCATACTTCCTTGCAAAAGCCTGTTATGATATGTTACGGTATTGTGGTCCAAGTCCAAGATGTCATACCTGTCCTTACAAACATCTGTTTGGAGACTTTTGGTTGTTTTTGGACATCAAACTTAAAGTAATTTCTAACAATTTAAAATGATCTACATCCAAAAAATAGCAGTTTAAACTTACATCAATCTAAGCCATATAATATATAATGCATTGTTACTGATTACTCTATTCATCAGCATAAATAAGATCCAACTACAGCAGTAAAATGCTTCTTGCATATTAACATGTCAGTAGTAATGATCCATTAATAAACTACAGAATATTCTAGAATATTAGGAATGGTTACATGTTTGTTTGGTTACTTTGCAACAGCATAGTGCTGGTTGTGCAGGATTCAATTAAGGTACCTTGATTAATCTGGTGTCGGTATTCCCGCTGCCACATTGCATGTCACTCAAATTACAGACTGCAGATGGAAGCGGTACTTGCCAGCTGTAAAGAAAGTTAATCACTGGAAAAGCAAAGGCCTTAAACGTCAAGGTTTTTGTCAATGGGATGTGTTTTTTGTGGAAATAGCTTCCAGCAATATAGCACATAACTCTAGTGTGCCATGACAGTGTGCTTTTGACAAGTTCCGAGCTGGCAGGCAGTAGAAGGTGCAAAACATTGTCCATTTGACACCAAAATGGCGGTGTGCTAATGGGTTGCGAGTGATACTCACTCATCCGTCTCTCCATCCACTAGTCCCAACAGTGTCCACATAACGTTTATCAGTTCATGGAAAATATCCAACTTTTAATTACATTTTCTAAAGTTGTATTTTCCGTTTGTCAGATCAATGTACCATTAGGATTTGGGATTTTTATTTTCTATTCATGGACTGTGGGACATGAAAATCAAAAACTGAAAATGCGAAAATCTTTATGAAGTTATTTGAATTGAAGCCTCCAAGTCATTAAAAGGTCAGTGTGCTCATGTAGCATATAACTTGAGAGCTATGTTACTTTTCCCGTGTTTACTGCAACAAAACAAGTTAAACACACTTGGTTGCTTATTTAGCTAGCCTATTTTTGGGTTTGTTTTCTATTTACTTCTAGTGCTCACAGCCCCGCCTGCAAGTGTTCATTCAGTAAGTGATAATTAGTGGCAAATCACCTCATTTCAAACCAACATCTTTTACAGCTTATGTGTAGGTTGAAATATGTACACCAGACTGCAATGATATATATATATTTTTTAAATTCAAACATTAAAATGTTAGAAACATACCAAAATAAAGCACCATTAGTGTGGCATGTTTGCTTCTGAGATGGGGCATCAGTGGGATCCAATCTAGAGTAATTTACATGTAGATATGCAGCTCTGTGCTCTGTTGATGCCTGAGTCCTTGCTTTTCTTCTTCCTAGGTGAAATAAAGAAAAGTCTATTTCACCTATCACTCTGAGCTAATAGCACTGGGATTGTGGGCCATCTCAGACGTCCACACACAAATGTTAGGTGGCATTCTATCAATGCAAAGATTTTCATTGACTTATCAGGCCTTGGTTGGTTTTCTCATTACAGCAATATTACGCAAAGGCTCTTTCCTCAAATCCTCCTTGATCGTGTTCGGTTTTATTCATGTTTGTTCATTTATTCATTCATTTCACTGGCATTGTAAAACAATGTTGCGTAAAGGGTGTGTTTTCCTTCCAGCAATTCATTCATTTTATCTTTTGAGTAAAAATGTCATCTTGTCTCTGCCTGTTTAGCTCCTGGATTCATTCCTGGATCTTAAGGGTGATAAATAAGTCATTCTTAAATTGAATAGTTGTTTTTCATAGAAATGTTTACTACTTTACATTTTGCTGTTGATTGGTCAGTGTCAGATAAAAGCTGTGAAATGTGGAAACATTGTTTTCTTTGTCAGAAAGAGGCTCATTGTGAGCCTGTGGGTTCATGTGAATGTGCACCTGCATGAAAAGTCATGTGATGAAGCCTCTCATGTTGCAGGGGACTCATTAATATCACCTCTTGGCATTGTTATTGGAGATTAATAGAAAGGGTCAGCATCACCTGCCATTAGTCAAGGTCAATATGCTTCCTTTTGCACTATGTTGTGCAGCCATATCCACTAATGTATCTTCTATTTGACAGTATTTCTTATTGACAGGCACCAGGAATTCTGTTTGTTATGAAACTGAAGCCATGGGAAATATGTACTCTATACTGCAAATAGCCTCGTCAATGTGTGGATATTTATGTGTTTGCTTGCTTGTTTTTATGTCATGGTTTTATTGAAGTTAAGTGGGAAAAGTGACATAACCACCAGCACTGTTGTACTGTGAGTGCACTCAAGGTTCTTCAGGGAGTCCAGCTAGGGGACAAGAGTGAGAACATGGCTGCAATTTTAATTTTAACCATGTTAAGAGCCTCTAAATCACGGCGCCTAGGCTTACTGTATACACTAACTCACACCAGGGCTTTTCCGGCCTCACAAGGTGCCAAAGGTGTTACCTCAACTGTGACCCACTGAGCCTTCATTTTATTACTTTAATAGGAAAATAAATTGAAGCATGTGCTAGGTCTTAACCAGATGTAGAAAGCAATAGCTATGATTTAAATGATCTTACAGCTCTTGGAGGTATAAGATAAGCAATTGGAAGAAAAATGCAGTCATTAGGTGTACTCTGGTTACAATATGAACAATGAACAGTACAAATTTTCTAACCACCTTATACAGATCTTTTTATGCCTCGCGATGGTGACAGCCTTGGCAGGAGGCATTATGTTTTTAGGGTTGTCTGTCTTTCTGTCACATTCTTGTGAACGTGATATCTCTGCATGCCTTTCTTGGTGTCAAGGATGAACTGAAGCTTACCAACTTGGGTTGAAATCCCCGTTGCAGCTGTCCTAATGGGGGGGTGGGGGGGGGGGTGGCTCTGCTCTGGGTTTCCCTGGTGTTTTCTAACTTCATGTAACATAAAGTAAATTGCAGCAGAAACTTATCCAACCACGGGAGGCGGTTGTGCATCACAGTCAATACTCGCAGTGACCGGTCCGGTCTCTGATGCACCGTGTGTGTGCGCAAAAGCAAATGTTTATGTTGTCAAGTAGGTTTAATAAGAACTGCACACGCTGCTACACATAACATGCAGTCAGTTAACACTGGTGTAGTGAAGCCTTTACTATTAATTAACCATGGTGTTTTAAAGCACTGTTAATAGTGAAATCGGTTAACCACTGCATCCCTACACTAATCTTCGGTGTCCACCTTGAAACTGTAATGATTGTATAGATCTTCTGTGCTGCTTGGCTTAAGATGTGTGTGAAGCATCTACAGTGAGGAAAATAAGTATTTGAACACCCTGCTATTTTGCAAGTTCTCCCACTTAGAAATCATGGAGGGTTCTGAAATTGTCATCGTAGGTGCATGTCCACTGTGAGAGACATAATCTAAAAAAAATATCCAGAAATCACAATGTATGATTTTTTAAAACTATTTATTTGTATGATACAGCTGAAAATAAATATTTGAACACCTAACTATCAGCTGAAATTCTGACCCTCAAAGACCTGTTAGTCTGCCTTCAAAATGTCCACCTCCACTCCATTTATTATCCTAAATCAGATGCACCTGTTTGAGGTCGTTAGCTGCATAAAGACACCTGTCCACCCCATACAATCAGTAAGAATCCAACTACTAACATGGCCAAGACCAAAGAGCTGTCCAAAGAATTCCAATAACCGTGTTTGGAAGAAGAAAAATAATGAGTACCATCCCAAGAACACCATCCCTACTGTGAAGCATGGGGGTGGTAGCATCATGCTTTGGGGGTGTTTTTCTGCACATGGGACAGTGCGACTGCACTGTATTAAGGAGAGGATGACCGGGGCCATGTATTGCGAGATTTTGGGGAACAACCTCCTTCCCTCAGTTAGAGCATTGAAGATGGGTCGAGGCTGGGTCTTCCAACATGACAATGACCCGAAGCACACAGCCAGGATAACCAAAGAGTGGCTCTGTAAGAAGCATATCAAGGTTCTGGTGTGGCCTAGCCAGTCTCCAGACCTAAACCCAATAGAGAATCTTTGGAGGGAGCTCAAACTCCGTGTTTCTCAGCGACAGCCCAGAAACCTGACTGATCTAGAGAAGATCTGTGTGGAGGAGTGGACCAAAATCCCTTCTGCAGTGTGTGCAAACCTGGTGAAGAACTACAGGAAACGTTTGACCTCTGGAATTGCAAACAAAGGCTGCTGTACCAAATATTAACATTGATTTTCTCAGGTGTTCAAAGACTTATTTGCAGCTGTATCATACAAATAAATAGATAAAAAATCATACATTGTGATTTCTGGATTTGTTTTTTTTAGATTATGTCTTTCACAGTGGACATGCACCTACAATGACAATTTCAGACCCCTCCATGATTTATAAGTGGGAAAATTTGCAAAATAGCAGGGTGTTCAAATACTTTTCCTCACTGTATGTTTTGCCAAAAAATACAGTGGGTACGGAAAGTATTCAGACCCCTTTAAATTTTTCACTCTTTGTTTCATTGCAGCCTTTTTCCAAAAATCAAAAAAGTTCATTTTATTTCTCAGTAATGTACACTCAGCAACCCATCTTGACAGAAAAAAACAGAAATTTAGAAAATTTTGCATATTTATTAAAAAACAAAAACTGAAATATCACATGGTCATAAGTATTCAGACCCTTTGCCGTGACCCTCATATGTAACTCAGGTGCTGTCTATTTCTTCTGATCATCCTTGAGATGGTTCTACACCTTCATTGGAGTCCAGCTGTGTTTGATTATACTGATTGGACTTGATTAGGAAAGCCACACACCTGTCTATATAAGACCTTACAGCTCACAGTGCATGTCAGAGCAAATGACAATCATGAGGTCAAAGGAACTGCCTGAAGAGCTCAGAGACAGAATTGTGGCAAGGCACAGATCTGGTCAAGGTTACAAAAAAATTTCTGCTGCACTTAAGGTTCCTAAGAGCACAGTGGCCTCCATAATCCTCAAATGGAAGACGTTTGGGGACGACCAGAACCCTTCCTAGAGCTGGCCGTCCGGCCAAACTGAGCTATCGGGGAGAAGAGCCTTGGTGAGAGAGGCAAAGAAGAACTCAATGGTCACTGTGGCTAAGCTCCAGAGATGCAGTCGGGAGATGGGAGAAAGTTGTAGTAAGTCAACCATCACTGCAGCAATCCACCAGTCGGGGCTTTATGGCAGAGTGGCCCGAAGGAAGCCTCTCCTCAGTGCAAGACACATGAAAGCCCGCATGGAGTTTGCTAAAAAAACACCTGAAGGACTCCAAGATGGTGATAAATAAAATCCTCTGGTCTGATGAGACCAAGATAGAACTTTTTGGCCTTAATTCTAAGCGGTATGTGTGGAGAAAACCAGGCACTGCTCATCACCTGTCCAATACAGTCTCAACAGTGAAGCATGGTGGTGGCAGCATCATGCTGTGGGGGTGTTTTTCAGCTGCAGGGACAGGACGACTGGTTGCAATCAAGGGAAAGATGAATGCGGCCAAGTACAGGGATATCCTGGACGAAAACCTTTTCCAGAGTGCTCTGGACCTCAGACTGGGCCGAAGGTTTACCTTCCAACAAGACAATGACCCTAAGCACACCGCTAAAATAACGAAGGAGTGGCTTCACAACAACTCTGTGGCTGTTCTTGAATGGCCCAGCCAGAGCCCTGACTTAAACCCAATTGAGCATCTCTGGAGAGACCTGAAAATGACTGTCCACCAACGTTTACCATCCAACCTGACAGAACTGGAGAGGATCTGCAAGGAGGAATGGCAGAGGATACCCAAATCCAGATGTGAGAAACTTGTTGCATCTTTCCCAAAACGACTCATGGCTGTATTAGATCAAAAGGGTGCTTCTACTAAATACTGAACAAAGGGTCTGAATACTTATGACCATGTGATATTTCAGTTTTTGTTTTTTAATAAATATGCAAAAATTTCTAAATTTCTGTTTTTTTCTGTCAAGATGGGTTGCTGAGTGTACATTACTGAGAAATAAAATGAACTTTTTTGATTTTTGGAAAAAGGCTGCAATGAAACAAAGAGTGAAAAATTTAAAGGGGTCTGAATACTTTCCGTACCCACTGTACCTTTTATTGAATTGCTTAAGTCTTCACTTCATATAGTATATGAGTCTGGACATGGATGTAAACTGCAACTTGACTGGTCAGCGAAGGCATACAGCCGCAGGGCGGTATTTCTAGTTTTCGGCATGATGCTAGCAGCATGGCTCTGGAGATGGCCAAGTTGGTTTGTTGGGTTGGGCCACCATGTTTGTCCAGAATGAAATATCCCCACAACTATTGAATGGATTGCCATGAAATTGTATACATCCATTTACGGTGCCCAGAGAATGACTTTAACAAACTTTAGTGATCCTCTGACCTTCCCTCCAGCGCAGGGTCCAAAATTAACACCATCTACTAGCCAAATGCTGGTAAAATAAGCAAGTGGCTGGTAGATTTGCTTTACTCACCAGCCAAAAACAATGATTAGTGGCTGGTAAAATGTGAACATTGACTAGCCATTTGGCTGGTTTACAAAAAAATACATTTTGGATCCTGCTATAGCACCACGATGAGGTTGGCGTTTGTGGCTCAGAGTGAAAAATCTTGACAACTATAAGATTAATTGATATGCTATTAATGGTCCCCTGAGAAGGACAAACTTTGATCCCGTACCTCAACTCGCCTGCACCACCATCACTTGTCCATCAATTTGGTTTATGATTAAATCCTTGCAACACTGACATTCCCATCAGCCCCTTTTTACTATCTGTGTGACTGCTTGTCAGACACATTTACCATGTCTTGTTAGCATGTAAACTGTGCTTTAATGACCAACGCTAATTACCACATGAATCAGTCTTTTCACCTTATGCCACCCTGTAGTAATTCCCCTGTTATTGGCAGTGTTGCTTTAAACGGCACACTAATAAAATAGTCACTGTCAACATGGTCTTGTTTTTGTACAAGCAACATTGTATTTGTGGCAAGGAAGCTGACTTGGAATTATATATGCAGAAATAACCTTGTTGTAGTCTTATAGGCCCTACTTTGTGGAAGTGGAAGGATACAGGGGACATGGTACACAGAGGTGGAAGACTGGGTTTTAACATGAGAAATTAAAATGTAAAGTGGCACAGTGTGCAATTCAAAAGTGACATTCTGACATAAGCAGCCTTTGCCTTTAGGGACCATGCTTAGCAATTCTTTTTTTTTTTTTTAAATATACCAGCCACTGTAGTGATAAAGTCCCATGACATTATTTTACAGGCTCAGTGAAGATCAAAATAGGAAAAATACATTCCTTTATTCCAGCAAAGGTGGTTATGGTAAAGACTTGGCGAAGAAAAAAAATATATTTGATATTTTTCATTTTGGCAAAAAAAAAATCAAGGCTAAAAAAAATAATCTGAACTACATTCCCAAGTGGTACTCTGGTCTCGCCAACTGCTCTTGCTATAAGCAATGTAAGCATGATGAGCAGTGGCCTGGAAGCAGATGAATGACTGCGTCACCATCATCTTCTCTGTTGGTGATAAAGGGGGAGAAACATCAACGCCTCCGCTCTCTATTGTGCTGTTGATATACTGTATAATTCAGTGGGATTATAGCACAATTTAATTTAATTTATGAGTAATATGCACTGTGTACTTTACTACAGGTACCACTGGACTTTATTTGTATCACTACAGTAACTTAAATCTGTGAGAACCTATTTTAAATTTAAGGTTTACTTACTAGTTTTTTGGACCTTTTCAGTCATATTCCAGGACCTTCTTCAGGAAAGTGGTGGTTGTATTTGGGGGAAGGTGGTAGCCCCTGTCTTTGTTTTAAAACTGTTCTTGATTGGTCTCTGGCCGTCCACTGACTTCTGGTCCATGATTATGGTCTGCCATTCGCAGGCGGCTGATGTTTTCTTTGTTCCGGTTGTTTCTTCAGTCTCTTGTCCAGGCTCTTTGCTGATTCACTGATGTTGTGTTCACAACAGCTGTGAGTATGCAAGCAGCAAGCTTATGGTCAGATGTGGTCAAAAGCATTAAAAAAAATAAAATGTAAGTGAACATTGAGTAAAGAATTTTGGTCCAAAGATCTAGAATGAACCTCCATGCTCAACTAACTTGAATGTCTGTTTCACCGCAAAGTGATAAGGAAAGGTGTGGAGAAAGGAAGTGAGAAAAGAACTTGCAGAAATCAACTGCTGATCTGATAATGGACCAAACCCCAAGGTGGTTCTCTCTCTCTCTCTCACTCACTCACTCACTCTCTCTCTCTCTCTCTCTCTCTCTCTCTCTCTCTCTCTCTCTCTCTCTCTCTCTCTCTCTCTCATGGCGTTTTTCCATTGATGGTAACAACTCGACTCGCCTTGACTCGCCTCTACTCGGCTCGACGCATTCTCTGTCCGTTTTCCATTGCAGATTGAGTAACGCCTCAGCGTGGCTGGTCACCATAGCTACGCGTGATGACGTAATTTTCAACGTGATTCACAACAGCACGTCGGCTACTTGCCAATGTTTTGTTTCAAAAGAAGCTAAAGGAAGCAACAAAAATCACAGCTAAAAAAGCAGGAGTTTGGGAATTCCGACGGTGTTTAGACGTCGACATGACTGTTGTTCGCCGACACGAAAGGGTAAGTTAAGTTTCCTGGTAACGTTAGCTAACATTTGCATGTGTTCAGCATCACAGTCAGTATTTACTATACGCTATATAAAGTACATGAACCTTAGCAACCATGATTACACACCAAAATATGTATGCTGTGTACCGTTTGTGTTTCAGAGCATTAACACTTTGCAAAACCGCCGCCGCAGACCGTCTGGTGGGCGTTCGATGTCCGACGGGTGAAATCTCTGGTTCTGACCTGCTGGGCTTCGTATAATCTTTATGAGAGTCATGGCTTATGACAACGACTGGGATGCATCTGGGACAGCAGAGCCGGGGGGGACACTGTCACAGGGTGCAGAGGAAGAAGACCGGGATGGACGGGAGGGTTTGATGCGCTACTTGAATAGCTAAATAAAAACTTTTCTTTGATATATTGTCTTGTTTTTTTAAAGAAACAGTGTGCAATATTGGAAACAACATAAATCCCCTAATATATAGCCCTTAATATTGAACAGTTGGAAAGTGAGAATCGTGCAGAGAGTAGATAATCTGTCGGTCTGGCTAGATTTATTTTTTTAAATGTCCCGTTTGCTCCGAACACACACTCCGCACTCTTGTTTGCTCAAAACGCAGTGATCCGACCAACCAGCAGTCTGCAGGTTTCCACGTCACCTTTTGGTATCGCATCAGCTCGCTTAGAACTTTTTTTCGTAATGGAAAACCAAAAAAGGCGAGTATTGGCGAGTCGAGTAGATTCCACGCAGTGGAAAACCGCCATTATATATACACACACACACACACACACACACACACACACACACAGCTCTACACATAGGTACAGTCCAGTTTTCTCTGTAGTTTCAAGCTAACCTACCACTAACAGCAGACACTATGCAACCTTGAGATCCTTGGTCCCTGTGGTGTCCTTATTAGTGCTGGGCGCTAGGACCAACAATTTGTATCACTCGCAGATTCTGGCGGTTTCACCGTATATCACGGTTTCCCTTCTCTTGCTTGACAGGCCTATTCTGGAGTGGCACTAGCTCAGCCAGTGGGGAGTTGGGTTGGGAATCGGAGGGTCGCTGGTTCAAGTCTACGTACGAACCAAAGTATGTGTGGAGTGTGGATTGGTAGCTGGAGAGATGCCACTTCACCTCCTGGGCGCTGCCAGGTGCTCTTGAGCAAGGCACCATACCCCCCACCACTCAGGGCACTGGTCCAGCACTGGCAGCCCACTCACTCTGACATCTGTGTGTGTGTGTGTGTGTGTCACTGTAAATGTAAATGTAAATGTGCTGTATTTATATAGCGCTTTTCTAGTCTGAACGACTACTCAAAGCGCTTTTACATAGTACAGGAACCATTCATCATTCACACACATTTATACACTAACAAAATAGTGAATCAGTGTAAATTGTTATTTCCCCACTGGGAATCAATAACCAGTATAAATAAAGGACTACATAGAAGATACTATTTTCTCTTCAATATCATCATGTTTACTAAAATTGATTACTAAAAGGGTTTGCTTGGCTCCACAACATTATACAATAACGTTTGAGTTTGTTCCAGATATGAGGAGCATAGACACTGAACGCTGCTTCCCCCTGTTTAGTTCTGACTCTGGGGACAGAAAGCAGACCTGTCCCAGATGACCTGAGAGGTCTGGGGGGGTCATAGTGTAGTAGAAGATCAGAAATGTATTTTGGCCCTAAATCATTTAGTGATTTATAAACTAGCAAAAGTACTTTGAAATCAATTCTTTGAGGCACAGGAAGCCAGTGTAAAGACTTCAGAACTGGAGTGATAGTCTCTTGGTCTTAGTGAGGACTCGAGCAGCAGCGTTCTGAATCAGCTGCTGATTTTTTTTAGGGAGACCTGTAAAGACACCATTACAGTAGTCAAGTCTACTGAAGATGAAAGCATGGACAAGTTTTTTCCAAATCCTGTTGACACATAAGTCCTTTAACCCTTGATATATTCTTAAGGTTATAATAGGCTGACTTTGTAATTGTCTTAATGTTGCTGTTAAAATTCAGGTCAGAGTCCATGACTACACCAATATTTCTGGCTTTGTCTGTTGTTTTTAACATTGTTGTTTGAAGCTGAGCGCAGACTTTTAATCATTCCTCTTTTTCTCCAAAAACAACCACCTCAGTTTTTCCTTAATTTAATTTCAGAAAGTTCTGGCACATCCAACTGTTAATTTGTTCAATGCACTTAGTCAGTTTTTATATTGGACTATAGTCCCCTGGCGATAAGGTTATTTAAATTTGTCGTCCTCATAACTATGGTAACTTATTTTGTTGTTTTCCATAATCTGAGTCAGTGGAAGCATGTAGATGTTAAACAGAAGAGGCCCCAGAATGGAGCCTTGGGGAACTCTGCATGTCATATTTGAATGCTCCGATGTATAATTACCTATTGACACAAAGTAGTCCCTATTCTGTAAGTACGATTCAAACCAGTTTAGTACTGAGCCAGAAAGGCCAACCCAGTTTTCCAATTGGTCTAGTAATATGTCATGGTCAACCGTGTCAAATGCAGCACTGATATCAAGTAATACTAAGACTGAGATTTTGCCACTATCTGTGTTAAGGTGGATGTCATTAAAAACTTTGACAAGTCCCGACTGAAAGGTATCAAAACTGTTGTTTAGTGACAAGAAATGGTTGAGTTGTTGAACAACTGCTTTTTCAATGATTTTACTTAAAAACGGAAGGTTTGATATTGGCCTATAGTTGCTCAATTTGTAGGTTGTTCTATTTTAAGAGTGTCTTGATTACTGCAGTTTTCAGGGCCTGTGGAAAGATACCTGAAAGAAGAGACGTGTTCACAATCTGTAGAAGATCAGAAACCAAACAATTCGAAACATTTTTAAAAACATCTGTTGGTAGAATATCAAGACAACAGGAGGAGGTTTTCAGATGTTGTATAATGTCTTCCAGGTTTTTATGGTTGATCGTATGAAGTTCTGTCATATTGGAACTAGTTTTGCTTGAACACTGTCACAACACATATCCTGTATTAAATATGGAGGCACTGACTGTTTGTCTAATCTTCTGAGACTGGCCGACTGAACGTAGCTCTGCTGTCAGCCTCCTTCGATATTTGAGTAATGTTAGTTTGGCGGACGTATTTCAGCGAGGCAAGACATTTTAAATACAGTGTTTTATTCATTGCTCTGAATCAGTTATTCTCCCATCTTCAACAGTCTGTAGCGGGGCCGTAGGTGGATTGTTACTGCGCTCATAATGTTGCTCCGCTACATGCTTGAAGTAACATGTCTTTAAGGTTAGCACGGCTGAGTAACTTTAATGCATGTGTAGAGAATCCTGTTTTCAATGTCACTTTTCTTTTTTTTACATAGTAATGAAGTTGGTGATTAAATGTTAATGGGAAGTCAAGGTTATTGATTTAGCACATAGGTCTTAAGCATGTGTACAGCAAACAACACTAAAAAAATACAAATATACTGGAAATAAATAGAATAATGGAGAAAAAATAAAACGTCCTTGAAAGCAGCACTGGAGGAGCTAAGTCTGCTTCAAGCATTTGATATGTAACTGAAGAAACCAAATAAGTGAATTTTCCTGGAAGGTTACTCTTTTCCTTTAAGGACCCCATAGCCCTTATTGTGATTGAAGAAAGAAAAATATGATTGGGAGTAAGTGTCAAAAAGCAAAGTGACAAGTCCTTTTTGCAAGCTATCCCTACCTGTACTTTGCTCCAGGGTATGTGAAACTCTACACAGACTACCTCAGAACATTTCATAATTTTACCCCAGGTTTTGCATCTACCTGAGTGATATCCCTTCTCTCATGATGCATGTATATGCCAGGTCCAAAAGAGGGTACATTAACTGCAATGTAGTTCCAATGAACTGAATGAAGCAGCAGCGATCACAGCACTTAAATACCACCAGAGGGATCCCAGACGCTTGTGAACAAAACAGGACAAGTTAGCAATATGTCATCATCATTTCTCACAGTCACAATGCAACTCGTGCTATGTTGAGAATCACATCACGAGGGTGCTAATGATGATGGCGATCACAGCCCATAACCAGAGGCAAGTGCAGCTATTCTTAGAAGCAGCACGTTTTATTTAGAAGGAGAAGAGTGTGTCGGCAGCGTCGAGCCGCCTGTTCTTTTTTCTCAGTTCATTAATTTGTTCATTTATTCAGTGGACTACTCCTAATCTCATTCTCGTCTCAAACATTCATCATACTGGGTGCGTTTCCTCCCTCAGTTACTCATCGTGTCCATGTGTGTCCCCCTGGTTGAACAGCAGTCCCAGATCGCAGTCAATGAAACAAACTTCACTCATCTGCACAGGGGCGGAGACAGGCGTTGTAAATATTCAGTGCTCAGGCTAAACCTAGGGCGGGAAGCAGAGCAGACACATTTGTCTGGATTGTTAGGGGTCTGAAATTGTCATTGTAGGTGCATGCCCACTGTGAGAGACATGCACCTACGATGACAATTTCAGACCCCTCCACAATTTCTAAGTGGGAGAACTTGCAAAATAGCAGGGTGATCAAATACTTATTTTCCTCACTGTATATGCACTCATACAAGCCATTTGATATAAGTAATGCCTAAAAATCTGTACATCATTTGGGAAAAACTTCCAAGTTGCCAAGGAAAATCATCCTGAAAAGTCAACCTACTAAAAGGTTTAGTAGAGTTCCCAGAATCAATTGCATTATTTCCCCAGTAATAGAACTTTTGCTCCACTGATTTGCTGGTCCGGTCAGAGAGAAAGGCAACAAAGTTGCCTAAATCAAATTAAATTAAACCCTTGATTTGTGGCTTTTGAGAAAACGTATAGGGCTAGAGCCCCAGAAGCCACCCCTTGCTCAGCCCCTGCAGCTGCATCTAGTTCCATGACTCTTATCTGTGTAGTCAAAGCCTGAAACTGCCGTTTTACTGCATGGCTCACTTGCCTGCAGTAACAACAGATTGTGGAAGATGCTATGCGATTTGTTAATTTTGCCGACACACTTCAGTAGGAAGCAAACAATGTACTGCTTGGTTATCCCAAGGTGTCTATTTAAGACTCCGTTACCTTCCGCAAAAGGAGAAGCATTCTAGGGCTGTAATCAACCAAAGAAAATCTTGGTCGACTAAAGTAGTGAAAATTTCGACAAAAAATCGACTGGGGGGGGGGCGGAAAAAAATGCTAGATTAATTAACTGTACTGTCCTGCAGTACTTGTCCTTGTAGGCTATTTGCAGTATATTAAATCGTTTTGGACCTAATTATTTTGCACTGAAATGACTCGTCTGTCGGCTCTGACAGCGCTGCATCAGCCTCATATCCTGAGACATAAAGTCAACAATTAACAATTCCTTCCGTGATATTATTTTAGCGTTTGGATGATAGAGGCTAAACATCCAGCGTGGTGTGTGTGTGGGGAACCCTACCGTGCTTGCCGGGTGGGTGCGCTGGTAGTTATAAAACTAATTATCTAAATTATTAGACTATGAAATATGCCGACTCTGATATGTTCATACAACCTACTCCAAACAGACAGGGCAACCTAACGCAGACAGGTTAGCTTACCGTTTTTAGGTGATACGCCATGTTTGTAGTCCAGCTGCAATATGCAAACTGTTGCTTGCAAACTTTGCATTCGACTTTTTTCCGTTATCTTTTTTTGTAAAAAGCTGCCACACTGCCGATGTCTTCGACATGGTAGAGGAGGACTGACTGTAAATTAAACACTCTCTATTCTCTCTATTCAGCAAACCATCAGACGAAGGCTTTCTAGTACTTTTTCAATCTGTCTCCGGTGGGTCGGGCTAATCCAAAAAAGGTGAAAACAAGGGGGGTGTTCTGAAGACAGACTTTTACCTGTGAAACAGGGGTGCTCTGAAAACACCCCCATTAGCAATTAGTGCTTTCCTGCCATAGACCGTAACGGTCTATGCTTTCAGACATAGATCGTCAATAATATACAGTCTATGCTTCCACCTGATGAAATTAACACGGCAAAAAAATCGACCAATCAGAATTTTGGTCGAGCCAGAACGCATCGACCAATAAATCGACCAGTCGACTGGGAGGTTACAGCCCTAAAGCATTCAGTATTTATTTTGGTCTCTCATCTTTGCAAAATGATGAACTTGATTTTTGTCTTCACCACAAGGTTAGCAGCTTAACCCCGTGGATCTAAAGAAATAATCCTGCCAGAGGAAGTGAGTCACATGAGTGTTTCAATACCAAAATAGGTTTTTCACACACTGAGATCATATGTGTGGAAGCATTTTCAAGACTTTCTATTTAAAGATAGTTTCTCAGTGCTTTTTATTCCAGTGTTATTACAATTTGCACGCTGTCTGACATCTGAGAACCTGCACTATCCAAGTAACTTGTTTGTGTCTACCCATTAGTTGTATGAGACCTTGAATGGTTCTTTAAGGGGTCACCACTTGCATTTAAATTAGGCAAAGACTGACACACAATCGGAAGCAATATTAGCATTTATTTGTCGTGTTTCAGTCCGCCTGATGAATGTAAGTTTAATATTTAACCAACTTGTTAGAGAAACATCTGGCTCTTTAGCTGGTAAGTGCTAACTTTGTATGTCGTCTGTTTATTGCAATGACAACTTGTTGGGACTACATTGAGCTTTTAGAGTTTTTTTTGCTGAATACAGCAGTCTACTGTGTGTGAAAATTATGTTGATGAGAGGGGTAATACTCAACCAAAACGTGCAGGCTGTAAAAAAAAACAAAAAAAACAATGACTTATAATTATCTGTGACACGTTCATGTACACACAGTTATTTGATCCATTGTTGATCTAAAAATATTGATTAAAGCAGTTAGAGCTGTAAAATTGAAACTAACTCAAGACTATCCCCAAGTAAAATAGTTTTGCTTCAATGCCCTCTGCTTCCACACATTTACATTTCTTTATCTAAGTACTTCAGTTATAACATTTCAGGAGAAGCATAAAGAATGGGATCACTTTAATGTGCTCCTGTTTTACTTTCAGAATCAGAATCAGCTTTATTGGCCAGGTATGAACACATACGAGGAATTTGACTTAGGTTGGAGCAAGCCTCCGGGCGGCAGCTATGGAACAGCGCCACCACACGCTTTCTCAAAAAGAAACAATGCAGACAGCAACATAGTGTAAAAGACATAACAACATCACAACATAATGCACAAGACTACACACGGTACATGTGGATACATGAAGGAATTTTTTGTGGTGACTCGGGAGGATGTGAAAAAAACAAAAAAGATACAGAGGCAGTCAGACGGGGGGGGGGGGGGAGGGCATGTATGGTGTGGAGTGAGAGTTGTGTGTGTGTGTGTGTAATATGAAGCGTCAGACTGTCCAAGTTGTTAGAAAGTTCAGTTCAGTCGGCCTTGCGTTGAAGAGATAAGCCAATGCACAGGAGTAGATAGTAGACCAGCTGCGCTCGGGTAAAGGATGGGGGGGCATAGATCACAATTTCAATCCAATTTAGGTTGATTCTGTGAAATTTGACCAAATCAATGTCCGTCAATCAATTCCACTCGTCCTCAGCATCATATGTGCATCCAATTCATGAAGTGCCCTCTGCGCTTCCCCAGACCGGTCTGAGATGTTACGAGACAGTTCACTGGCCTGGTCAGCCCTCAGATGTAAAACCTTCATCCTCTCAATCACTCCATTTAAGCACTCTTTAAGTTCCCCAGACAGCTTGTGGGTAAATTTGCTGGCGGCTGTCTTACCAATTTTGCGATAGGTCAGGTTTCAAGTCCAACGATAAGGAGTCCCACCAACAGAATTCCAATTATCCAAATATCTTCAACGTCTTCCACAGTGAGAGCGTCCAGGCAGACCGCTTGCCAATTCGCCCAGGAATCGCGAGCGTAGCCTGCAGGGAATGTCCCACTGGGGCAGATCAGTCCACCCGGTGAAGCATGCTTGGGTGAAAAAATCTTGTCAATAGCGCTGCTGAGAGACCAGTTAATCAATTCCATGTTGAATGTTCCAGGAAGGCAGCAGGCAGGGAACAAAGAGAAAGGAGAAAAAGTTCCACACGACAAGGTTGACAACTAGAATAGGATCCAAGCTAAGATAAGAGGGGAAAGGAGGAAAAACACGACTGCTCTTGCCAGAAGCAGGAAGAAGAACATGGCACATTTTCTTTGTCTTGAAAGTGCTCGTTTAAAGACCCAAATTGTTTCCGTTTTGAAAAATTTAAACCTGTAAAATGGGAGGACTTTGCAGAATTTGGCGGGCACTGTTTTGTTTATAAAAAGTTGGAGTGTATCTTTAACTTTGTGTTGTAGATTGAATTGAGTCTACTGATGATTGCATCATTTAGAGCGCCTCCTTATGTTACAGGATATTTGACTGTTTCCAAGTTTTTGAACTTGTGGTCTGGGAAAATCACTAGACTCTTTGCTGCTACTTGGTCTTAATGTAGAAACAGCATAGCATCGATGTAAACGTAATCTTCTTCCACACAACTTTAAGCTGCAGTTGTTTCAAGCACTAATCGCTGCAAAAGGCTCGCACAGGGTAAAGAGATGCTGCAGGGCAATTGGACTGCATAGTTGTTCGTGTTGTAGTTTTTCTACAAGCATCTGTTTTGCCATTGAATCTGGCAGACAAAGATCCCAACGGTAATTTATTGTATTGTCATCCCTAAATTGAGCAATAACAAATAGAATGTACTGTAAAACTACTGGTATACAATCTAATCTGAACTACACAGATGCAGTTTGTAATCAAGGCTTGTGAAACTTTTGTAGGACAGTACCTATATTTGAGATGCTTGTATGTGCTAGTATCATGAGTACTAGAGGGGCCAGTTGTGTCAGTCCTGGCAACACAGTGGCTTTTGACTGAACCCAAACATCCAGATAATTTGCTGAGCCAAGCCAAGGGGAACAGAGAGACACAGAACATCTTAAACAATCCTTAAGGCCAAATAACAAATGTGATCTGGGCTTTGCTGTCAGCCCTCAGCAGAGTTAGCAGCCATGCTGTCAAAGAGTTGTGTCTTCCTCCTGTGCTTGTCTGTCATGTTTATCTGCATGCCCTGGTGTAATGCTGCATGGGCAGGGGCATCCATGCAGACCTTAATATGCATTGCCAGTCAGACTTCTCTCTACACTACACTAAAGTCAGGGCAGTGGATCGGAATTATAGGAAAATAAAAAGCCAGTCCAATCCACTTAATAGATATGTAGGAAGTGCCCTCACTGTTTACTCCCACTCAAACCTTATTTGATTGACATACAGAAAGGAAAACCAGCTTAACTGAACTGGCTGGTGTATGAATAAAGTGGACGCCTCTATATCCATTGTTTTTAGGGGTCCAAGCCCGAGGGGCTGGGAACCGCAGTAGCAAAGCTACGCGGTTCAGACAGCAGGGGTGTGGAACCCTTTAGATTTTCCTCCTCCATTATTGTTATTCTCTGTGTAAAACTCACGCTACAGCCTAATCCATACATGGTGGAGGGTGCCATTTTCAGGACTTGTCCAAAAGGACCTCAGGCGCAACAATTGACCCACTATACACTACTAGGTGGCACTATAGCAGAAAAAACACGCGTTTGACATTTAAAAACAATATATCCACGTGTTCCCTGGAAAAACAGTGTGGTTATGTTACAGTAGATGTTCTTCTTTTTACTACCAGCTGTGCTCTGGTTATTTCCTCCCACATCATGTAATATGGTTCTGTACCTTAGTCCTTGTAGTGGTTTGCAGATGTGAAGCACATCTGAAGTACTGATTGTAATTATTTTTTTTACATTTTGTTTTTTAAATTTTTTTTACATTTAGCAGGCAACAGATTCTGCATAACTAGAATATATTAGCTGTCAAGTAGCTTTGCTTTACATTCAGTTTTTAGTAATGCCATTGCTATGAACCAGTAGCTTGAAGTGAGGTTGGACACTGGCCAATTTCAATGTGAATTACAATTAGGATTCACCTCTGTGGACCAAGAATGTCTGTACAGAATCATGCCTGTACCTGTAGAGATATTTCATTCTAGACCAAAGAGGTGGACTGACTGACCAACCCTCCAAAATTGCCATCATTAGGGCCGTGCTAGCTAGCGTGGCTAAAAACAGAATAGCTTCCATGCAGTACATAAATAAGTTTCGATTACCTCATCCTGAAATCCGCAAATTCCCCCCAAACCTAGGTACTCCTGTTGTGGAAATGACCACATTTACAGGCAGGGGGGTTCTACTTGCCAGTGAAACCTTGTCATTGTTTGCCCCCAAAAGCCTCACTCCTGACACAGAGGAACCAGTAGGTATGTATGGAATGGACCACTGGATGAAAATAGGGTCACCAAACATGTTTTAGTCTGGGGGGGACCCATACGCGGAGTTTGCTGAAGGGCAGGGGGAGCACTGCCGGGGGAGCAGAAACAGATAATTGCATTGTTTGAAAAAATTTGTGGAATAATTATGTCTGGTATGACCAGATATTTTATAAATATTTTATATAACACAAAACAACTAAATGGTGGTAGGTAATACATCTGATTTCAGATACTGCTTTAGTAAAAAAAACAAGAATTACCTGACTGGCATTGCCAGGCTTCCTAAATGCCATGTATATACATTTGATGTCAGCTTACTAATTTATTGCCCATTTTGTGTTGATTTGGACTTTTATATACAATGTGGAATAAAACATTCCACTTTGTTTAAACGGTGGCATGGAGAGGCCTCGTTCACCTGTTTGGAGCTGGCTGGTGAATGTGACGGGCGTAGAGATACACCGGGACCCTTTTTGTGGATCTACTGATCGCTGTGGATTACTTTTTTTGTGTCATTGGATTTTCCTAACATGTCTTAATGTTTTATGGTGTTATTGCGCTTCGTTTCTGCGTTAGGAGACGAATCTCAACATTAGGTTGAACACTGATTGGTCACTCTTATATTTCAGTTGTATTTAAGTGCTGGGGCATTCCGCCACCGTCTGTCTATTGCGATCCAAGACAGCCATGGTGGAATTGGATTTTCATTACGAGACAACGTGAGTTGTTCATGCGTCACTTTGTGACAAGAAGCATACAAGATGCTGAGAGATACTTCTGTATATTCATTACAGTAAAAATGGACCTAAGCAGATGAAGATGGATGGATGGATGGAGTTCACAAAATTCAGTATGACACGTTGCGTAAATCTGAGCATGCGCGACTCAGATCTGCACTCGACTCACATCGGGTAGTGACAAGGAGACCATTTCATTTTAATCCAATGGTAGTTGAGAGAGTAAATCAGTCTTTTGTCTAATTCACAGTTATAGTTTAGCCTTTTGCCTCCCAGTGCAGACAAAGATAATCATGTCTGCCTGAGAAGAGGAAAGCACAAGGGGAACTTCCTTGCCTTTTCACCCAGTAGCACATAAGCTTTGGTTTTCTTTACTGCTGCTCAAGATGAAGCCCACTTCCTCATTGGTGTTTGCCTACATTAGAAGCATGTATTGAGGAAGACATATAACTCAAGAAAGTCTGTGTTATTTTGATGTCTCCTGTATATCAATATTCTCATCCTACAGCTTGTGTTTGACCCAGCTGAGTTCAAAAGGCTATTTGGAGCTATAACAACTATTAAGTAATGTTTTGTTTTTTGACTGTCTTCCAGAAAACCTCCGTCTGGCAACTTTTAAGAGCTGTGTTTCTGTGTCTCCATGCAGACTCTCAAAATACATCAGCCTCTTTATTACAGAAATCCATAAATCATTCAGCGTATTTTGGTGACTTGGTGCCCTTGTTGGCTATTTTTAAAAGTCTGAGCTATTTCAGAGCCAGCACTTACACAGCTTAAAATTAAATTATTCAAGGGAAGGAGGGATGAGCGGTGGCGAAAATGGATTGAAGAAATAACTTCTTTTTATGCACCACTTCTTTTCCATGATATTGATGGGTCTCACTCTCTCTCTCTCTCTCTTTCTCTCTCTTTCTATTTCTCTCGCTCTCTTTCTCTCTCTCTCTCTCTCTCTCTCTAAATTAGAGTTTTCATAGATTTTCATTTTTTAAGTTTGCCAATTGGTATTTTTACATTCAATTTTTGTAAATGATGGTTCACTTTAAGTCAAAATTGAATCAATTTGTCTTTCTTTAACAGTGGAAATTGAACTTTTTTTAACAACAAAATACTGCAGACCTGTACCTGTAATGCAGTCAAGGTTAGGCCCCTTTCCTCATTAGACAAGCCAGCATCTGCATAATATTATTATACTTAGAGGAATTATTGTCTACATCAAATTTTCAACAACAAAAAAACTGAAGTGTTTTTGGATGATACTACTTCAAGAACAGGTTGTGCCTGATGCTATTATCTGTGTCCTCATCAGTGACATGGCCTCTCCTCTAGCTATTAGTTATATCCAACACAGGCTAACCTGCTCTATGTAATTAGACCTCAGCTGAGAGGCACAGAGGTCTCTCTCAAGCCTTCTGTATAATTGCATCTGATATTCACTCCTTAACAAGATTTAGCTAACCTTCTATTGACATTTAGACAATAAAGTCTCCTCCCTTCTCAAAATTCTCTTTGGAGGACGGGTGCAGCAGAGCTCAGCCCGCCTGTTAAACCCCCTCAGCATGTCTTCGCCGCAATATCAATGACCCCTTTGCATTTATTCAGCAGCCATATTATCAATGTCACGAATAGTTGAAAGAAGTAGGCCTCGGATGGTTTTCCAGGACACCATAGCATTCAGTCTGCCACTTCTTATGATCACTTTGATAGAAAAATAAATGAGAAGACAGAATTGTAATGGTTTGATTTTCATCATTCACGTCTCTTCAAGAGCAGCCGGTCACGACCACTTGTTACACCAACCCTGTCTCCTAAATATTACATTCATATACTGTATGTAAAACTAATTTACAACAACAAATACATTAGAAAAAGAGTAATACCGCCTAAATTAAGGTTCTATCAAAATTTAAGAATTTACAAATCTGCAATGTCGCTGACCCCTGATTTGGGAACTGTTATTCCATGCTGCGATAAAAATGATGTTGATAATGATCACAGAGAGTTGTTCCATTAGTTTGAGCAAACCCAAAAAAACAGAATTCGATGCTTTCTAGGTCTAGGTATAAGGTAGAGGCACCATGGCGCCAATAAACACTGTTAAAATATAAAATACATTAGAAAAAGAGTAATACCGCCTAAATTACGTTTCTATCAAAATGTAAGAATTTACAAATCTGCAATGTCGCTAAATGTTCATAATAATGAACAATATACAGTACTGTAGCACTTTTCTGGTTATTCAATAAATAAATAGTCATTATGAAATAACCATGTGGAAAAGCCATGTGTGAAGCCTCCTGTGTTAAATACTCGACAAATAGCACTGAGCATTTATTTTATTAATAGATTTAGGGCAAAATAAACAAGACATGCAAGGATCAGAGCATAAAGCTGCGTCCAAATGACGTAAACAGTTCAACATTGCGAAAAGATAATAAACGATAAAGAAAAATATATACTAAAGACATGGTTGTATTGTTTTGATGATCATCGTCATATGGCCCATTCTTAATTGAAAGCCCCGGGTAAGTTACTGCACAATGGACCCTGTGGTCACCATAAGCTTTACAAAAGCCACATTTATTGCAGGGCTGTTGTATTAGATTGCATTACATTGTACAGGTGTTCAGCAATAGCCGTAACAAGCTGCCATTTGCGGCAACGCTAATTTGTTCCATGCACACATGGAAATCAAATTGCCAGATGTTGAGTGACATTATCTCATGAGAATTATTCAGACTTCTGTGTTTGTGCAAGCAGAAGATCGTGTGAGAGGACTTTTTTATTATAGTAGTATTGTTTGCATTTAAAGACATGAGGGTCACCAGCACTACTTTTAAATGTTGGGATTAACCTTGGGATTTATTCATGCATCATTCAGCCTGAGCCGAGGACATCATATGGAAGTCTTTGCTCCAGGTTGGCAGCTATTCACATTTCAATGTACTAAGTAACCCCACATATCTGACAATTCTTCCATTTTATTTCCAAAAACGTTTTGACATTTTTTTAAGGACCATTTAGTTTCAACCAAAAAACTTGCTACAAGTTACAGACATCTGTTTTATCTATGATCTGAATGCATCAGAGTGTAATACATGAGGCTGATGACTGCTGTGCCGCTTAGTCTGAAACTCTTATTAACCCAGAGACTTTTACTACACCCCTGGCTGTCTCTTGATGACCTGTGTGATGGCTTGTAGAGCTATTTCACTTCAGTCATCTACCATAGAGATAATTTATAGCCCCCAGTATTCATTATTTTTTTTACCCTATTACATTCTCTAACTAAGTGTATTAACCAGTTAATGTAATATCTTACAATATTATCATACGATTGTCTGTTTGATTACCTTCATGACCAATGAAGGTAAAACAACAGTAAGTGAACCTCCTGTAGTTTTTGAGTCTTGGTCATGACAGAATCTGGTGTAGAGGAAGTAATACGCTTTCAGCAGCCAAGCCAAGCGGGGAGCTTTGGATATACACAAACAGGTATGATTTCATGGAAGTGCAGCACAAACACACCATCACATTGAGCACTTGGCACTACAGTTGGGTAAAGAAATACATTTTACTTACCTTTACTTTTTGATCAATAAAAATAGCAATCATAACAGCTTGTAAAAATATATATATATCACCAACTGTAGCAGGAACTGGGCTACATTTAGAGGAGAATATATGATTTATGCAAGTGAAAGATTGTAGGGATTGAGCTGACAGTGCTAATGAAGGAACAGTGATATAAAATGTGGAGATGGAGGATGAGGGTGATTGATGGTGGACGGGTTTGAGTGGTGATGCAGTTCAGGTTGGTTTAATTTAGACACTAGGAACTTGGATTGCTTAACATAGGCTAATTCTCTTTGGCCTTCAAGTAGTTGAGAGAGATTTCACATTATTTCTCCATTAATCATGTCACGTAAACTCCCATCAGCTGGATTGAGCTGACCACTGATTTGGGAACTGTTATTCCATGCTGGGATAAAAATGTTGTTGATAATGATCACAGCGAGTTGTTCCATTAGTGTGAGCAAACCCAAAAAAACAGAATTCGATGCTTCCTTACTTTTTCACTTTAAGTGCATCTGGATTTACACACATACAGGGTTTATGGTAGAGGCACCATGGCGCCAATAAACACTGTTAAAATGTAAAATGCTCTGTCTCTATAACCCACTACTCCGCATGTAATAAAGGGGAAGGGGCAACACTGTTATGTTTTTAGCCAAACTACAAAATGAAAAGGTTACCAATTAAACATGCATTTCAAACCAAACTGTATTCACTGATATGATTTTTTTTTTAAATGTATGAAAAGGTTAGTTCCAGGTTTTTTAAAACTGGGGGGGAGGACCAATAATCAGTCAGGTGAGGTTGCCGGGGACATTTTATTGGAATACATTATAGAACATCTACTTAGAAATATAGGAAATAAAGCATCACATTCATTATTTATTTCACTTGTTTTCATTTTAAACAAAGTGTAAATCCGAATACAAAATATTTTATAGGCTAAGTCTGCCACAAAAAAAAAAAAATGGGAAAGAAAGGGGATTTAAGCAATTTAAGCAAAACGTTATTTTCACACACAGCCATTTCTAGGGTTTACAAAGAATGGTGTGAAAAGGAAAAAACATCCAGTATGCGGCAGTCCTGTGGGCGAAAATGCCTTGTTGATGCTAGAGGTCAGAGGAGAATGGGCCGGCTGATTCAAGCTGATAGAAGAGCAACTTTGACTGAAATAATGCAGCAAAGCATTTGTGAAGCCTCAACACGCACAACCTTGAGGCGGATGGGCTACAACAGCAGAAGACCCCACCGGGTACCACTCATCTCCACTACAAAAAGGAAAAAGAGGCGACAATTTGCAAGAGATCACCAAAATTGGACAGTTGAAGACTCGAAAATGTTGCCTGGTCTGATGAGTTGTTACCTTGTTATCACTGTGCATGCTGGTGGTGGTGGTGTAATGGTGTGGGGGATGTTTTCTTGGCACACTTTAGGCCCCTTAGTGCCAACTGGGCATTGTTTAAATGCCACGGCCAACCTGAGCATTGTTTCTGACCCTGTCCATCCCTTTATGGCCACCATGTACCCATCCTCTGATGGCTACTTCCAGCAGGATAATGCACCATGTCACAAAGCTTGAATCATTTCAAATTGGTTTCTTAAACATGACAATGAGTTCACTGAACTAAAATGCCCCCCACAGTCACCAGATCTCAACCCAATAGATCATCTTTGGGATGTGGTGAAACGGGAGCTTCGTGCCCTGGATGTGCATCCCACAAATCTCCATCAACTGCAAGATGCTATCCTATCATTATGGGCCAACATTTCTAAAGAATGCTTTCAGCACCTTGTTGAATCAATGCCACGTAGAATTAAGGCAGTTCTGAAGGCAAAAGGGGGTCAAACACAGTATTAGTATGATGTTCCTAATAATCCTATAGGTGAGTGTAGTTTAGTGCCGGTTCCATGGTATCACAATTTTGGATAGTCATTAGTCAAATTAATTGGTCATGTGACAAGGGCTGGGAAGATTGGCAGAATATGCAGCATAACAGCACTCTGATCCTAAGGAAATCACTGCTCTCATATCATATTTTAGGGGGGCCAGAGCCACCACATGCCCCGCGCCCCTGCTGGACATGTTGTTTTCCAGCCCTGTACTATACTTTTTTGCTAGCAGTAGGGTACTAACAGACAGCTAATGCTAGCAGTCAAAATCCCTCAGGTATGACCAAAGGACATTCGAGTCTGAGCAGAAGCTTGTCCGGTCCGTCTGTGAAACTTTAACGTTAGCTAACGTTAGCTCAGCAGCTAAAGGGGAGACTAAGAGCTGCAAACAGGATAATTGAGATATATCATATCTTCAGCTTGAATTAGCACGCGTCTTACCAACAGCTTGTCCTTCAGTAGAACATACATCCCAGTAATATATTTGTCAGGTTCAGGACACTTTATCTTACTAAATAAACATGGTCAAGCAAAGAAACGAGACGCAAACGGCAAATGTGCAGTTGACAGACTTTTGCAGCAAAAGGGGAGAACCGCAAGAGCAACCTTCCTGCCAGCGTTGCTTCAGGGAACTACAACTAGAAAACTAAAAGCAAAGTCTCTTTATTGAAACACACACACACAAAGATTTACAGTTGTTGAGTCTAAAAGCATCTGGTATTTGGTTTATGCCTACACAGAAAAAGGAGGGCAGAGTGCAGGTCGCTGGGGCAACGTGCTCTCTGCCTGACCTCGAAAACTAAGACACTTGGAGACATTTGTTATCTATAGGATATGCAGCCGTGGAGACATTTTACTGCCTGGAGGCCCTAACAGCTTTAAGGAAAACATTGTTGGTTAAATGTGCACATAAGATCATAAAATATAAAGCATACATGAATATACGTTAAGCAAGATATGGATATATGATAAGCATGAAAGTAATGATTATGATATGAATATGAATTTAAGCATGCAAGGTATAATATTCTAAGACACTACTACAGAGAAATGTCTAATAAAGGACTTATAAAAACGAATTTCTCTGTCAATATTTATCACTAAATGTGAGCTACAATTAATAAGGCATTTGTTTCTCTAGATGCAAATGCCTTTTGAAGTTTACTTAGTGTAAGACTAACAAAATATGTGCCAGTGGAAAAGCCATGATGTAAGGAGAGTACATTACTTACCCTATTGTCCTCAATATTATTTTATAATTTCTTAAAATGTCTAATATAGTAGTTGGATTTTCACTTTCCATATAATTCTAATATGATTTTGTAGCACTCATTGGGGATACAGTTTGTTGCTATTGTTTTTTGGATTGTCTATTGCCCCCCACGGATGGACCAATGACTCCCTAGAAAAGTACTAATGGGCCCGTTGGACCCTCTCCCAGACAGTCATGGCTTAAAACCTGCACATAAACAGTCTGATAATCACACAGTGAGAGGGGTTTTTTAGTAAGATCTACATTCTCTTCAGCTTTGATCGCACATGATCAGCATTGTTTGTGTTTTGGCTCACAGTCTTGCATCTGAAATAAAGTGCATTCATCTCCAGTGTGTTGATACGAGTGGTAATTAAAAAGTGTTAAAGCACAACACTGCAGTCATTACAAGAACTGCAGTGAAGCATTACCATAGACCGTTAATATTAATGGACAGAGCATCCGGTTCGGCAAAGTGCAACCACTGCGGAAGTAACTTAAACCTGCATTCTATCTGAATTCCTGCAGAGGGCGACACGCGTGGTTGCAAAAGAAGTTGGTTTCTATAGAAGTCTATGGAGAAATGAGCCACTTCTCACTTGATTTATTACCTTAGTAAACATCTTCATAATGAGTTTGTGATCTCGATCGCTAGTTTTAAGTTTTCTGCAACACAGAATGATGTTCATTTTTAAAAATTACGGTCTCGTTGATTTTAAAATCGGCGATAAAGCCGTGAGGGTTTTAGGGCGTGGCTATGGTGTGATTGACAGTTCACGGCCTGTCAATCAAAGCTTGCCCATGGCACGGGGGTTGCCCACGTTTCATCGCAGTGACTTTGACACATTGGTCGGATAATATTGTCTTGTTTAGCGGCCGGTTGCACGGCAAGACACTCAAAGGAATCGGCAGTTCAGTTTTTCTGGTAAGTAAAATGATATTTTGTTTTAACACAGTTTTTCGTTAGCCAACGTTAGCATCTCAATTAATATCAGTTAGCTAGCTACTAGATTGCACCTTGCTAAGCAAGCTAGCGGGCTAACAAACAATGCTATGCAGACCGTATAAACGCATACAGTCTATGTATAAACGTATTAAAATATATTTAATGTTACAGTCGATTACAGTATATGCACCGATCTCGCCAACGATCTCGCCTGTGATCTGTTATATTGCTAATCGATGCGCATGTAATGGTAACGTTAGCTTAAAATCAAAGCCTGATGTAGCTAACGTTATATTGCAAATTCATAAACCCTGTTAGCACGGGGTAAGATCGTTTTGGGACAGCGTGTGATTTAGAAATAACCCCTCACAGCTGAGTTTCGTGTGGTGGATTTGTACGTCAAACGTAGACCTGCTTTTGACTCAAATATATCCCGAAAGTTTGGGCAACGTTACCCCGGAGGCGGGCAAAGGACGGCCAGGGTGAGCCCGGCACACGCCACCCCAGTCGGGGTTGCATATCTTTCTGGGCGAGAGGTTACCGGGCATATACCCTGTGGCATATACCCTGTCACCCTCGCCGCGGCAGCACCCACACAGTATCACCATCACCACACGGACAAAGCTGCGGTGGGAGCGCGTTGACTTGGAGGTCTCCGACGGGGGAGTGGACCAGAATGTTTTAGCGATAAAATGGCGCACATGAAACAATTAGACATTATTGTAAAGTTACATTGGGGTATTACATTATATTAATCTATTAAATATACATTTCAATCATTTGCATTACAGATGCATACAGCAGATGTGGTGCCTTGTTAGTGTAAATTGATAGTATATATACCTGGTAGTATATACACCTTTGGGATGTATGAAACATGAATTTCTTTCCAAACAGACTTCCTTTTGATGATGCCAGGCTGAAGCAATGGTTGGTGAACATGAGGAGAGAGAGACCAGCAAATGGAAGCACGAAAAGTCACGTCTGCAGTTCACACTTTGAGGAAGATCAGTTTTTCAGAGACAAGCAGGTATTATTAATTAAAATGCATTATTTAGTGTGTCTCATGTATTAGCTCATATATTAATATAATTCATTGTGATCTACCATGCCTTAACTACATGTTTGTCTTTTACTGTAACTACAAAGGTATCCACACTGAAAACTGAATGACCAGAGCCTACAGAAGGAAGACCTGGTCTATAGAGCGATGTATTTGGTGCCATTTCATCTGGATGTGGAAATCAGACTGCGTTGACCACATCTAAAGTTCTCAAATGTGTTCTGATTATAATAATGCCAGAAAATCATTTTTGGTTCAGCTTCTTCTGCTGAAAGGACAGACCAACTTTTAGCACTTGGTATTTAGAGGTTCAATTTATTGTGGTTGACTTAGTTTCTGCTGTAGTTTGATAGGTGATAGTAGTAACATTAAGTAGTGGATTAAAACTATTTTATAAATATTAAACTGGAATAAAATAATGAAAATACTCTAGCAGTCACCACTTTCCCAGGTGAAAGTATTTTTGGTAATTTCACATAAAGGGTCTTGTATATTTTATGTATTTATGTACTGTTAGAATTAAATATTGACATTGCATGTCCTTGTATGGTTTTTAGTTTTCATACTTTGAAAATGTCAGTAACTGTAATAAGTAACTGTATGAGTACCTAATACATTTGATTTAATCATTACAATTACGGCAATTAAATAAGTTGTTTAATTCTCCTTTGCAATTTGTGATCATACGTTATGATTTTACAATAGCCCTGCACAGATTAAACAGCACTTAGTGCAAAACGTTTATATTTGTGTATTAAAGCCAAAATAGAAAGACACTTTTAATCAAGTACAAATTTTAGGAAATTGCCAAAGTCTTCTTGTATGACTACAATGCTGGATGTTCCTATTATAGTTACTTCAGAAAAACAACAAATGTAGCTTTAGAAGGACCTTTATTTCACATTGAAATGGGCATCAACTTAAAAATACATACAACAAACACTTAAGATTTTTAAAAATGTATGAATTAAATAATGTAGTTCACCTTTTACGAATGTAAATTCCACACATAAAACACTGCTGTGGGTTAAGGTAAAGGCAAACTTAACTGTCACAAGACATGTCTGCATAATAAAGAGGTTGTTGAATCTCTAGTGTCACACTGTTAATTACAGTAGAAATGGTTGACATCACAAACCACAATATAAAAATACAGCTTAACATATAAAGCTTATAGCACTTGTGCTATCATGCCTGGATACTGCAGGTGGAGGTGCTGCAGGTTCTCGTTCATTCCTGCGACAAGGTTACCGCCCTTGACATCTCTCAGGTCTCAGTGAATAAGGAGGACGTCCGGGACAGCTCTTCCTTGTAGGGACTGGTAAAGAAAGGGAGAAGTCTCTTCCACCGCAGACCAGCCCAGCAAATATTTTATGCTATAGAGAAAAAGGATAAATGAACAGCACTCTTAATTACACACTATTGGAAAATGCATTATTACCTTGGCTTAGTTGTACAAAAGTCTGGTAAAAGTTTAATGTACAATATATAGCAAAAGAAAATGAACTATTACTATTGCTTACTTCTGGGGCATTCGAGGGGTGAACATGCCATCGTGGCTCTCAGCACTCTTATTTCTGAAAGAATGAAAGAATCATCAATTTCCATTTGAGCCCCTCATAGGTAAATATCTATGCAAACTAGCATGTAACTGTACTTGATTAATTATCCAGGAGAATACACATGAATCAACAGTCCATTGTTCTTTAGTGTAACTGTAACTTAATTAAATAAGCTTATTTCTGCTAACATTAGCTCTTAACAGCATGTCAAGGTTAAATGCCCCAACTATAGACTGAAAGGGGAAACAGTAGCACATTATCGGATCATTATGGTTATTACAGTTAGCCAAACGTTATAAGAAACTTGGTTATACATAGCGTTTCATAATGATAAGCATTGACAATCCGTTTTGCATTTCGCTGACACTATGTTAATACTACGAGAAGTAAACTTCGATTTGCAGAAAATTAACGTTAGCATGTTTAACCATAGCTAGCTAAGTGGCAAGCTAACGTTACAGACGATTTACATGGTAACTTCAGATACATTTACTTTGCAATGTGACTCTTATATGTTATATAACCATAGACTATATGGAACAAAGATATACTTAAAACCCAGTGAAGCTAAATCTTACCTTGAATTATTCCGCAGCAGTTGCATCCACATTGGCAGTGAAAGTGGTTAGCTAACATAATGGTAGAGCAGTTGCTAGCTCTCAGCTAACGTCAGTCAGATCCCGCCCATAGACTGTAGATCCCGCCCATAGACTGTAGATCCCGCCCACCGGTCTGTGGCTCCTCTCTCACTCCGCCCTCTCCTCTAAAATCGTCACTTCCGCAACCACGATGGCTGCGCCCATAAACGCAAACTCGATGACTCATTTCTGATCTCCACAAACCAATGGGTGACGTCACACATGCTCTGTCCATTAATTTTAACGGTCTATGAGCATTACTAAAAAAATCACAACAAAGTCAAAAGCTGAACCTGGTTGTTTACCTTTGGGGTTTACAGAGGATGACATGCACACAAACAAGCATATTCTGTACCTTATTACAATCCTTGGACATCCAGCCTTACCAACCCTACTCAAGTTAACAGTGTTTTCTTTATTAAATAGGATAAAGAATCTCTGTGGATTTGAGTTTTTGTGAGCAGAGCTGGGCAGGAATATTAGGGGGGGGGGGGCACAATGGCCAAGGACGCTCTCTCTAAATATCTTCTTAATATATCTTTTTTTTTCTAAATATTTGGGACAATTTTTGCCTCTCAACCATGTTGTTTTAGGGGCATTCTCAGAGTTCTTGGGTCATTTTTGCACTTTGGTCCACTTAATTTCTGATACTGTTTGTCAGCCAATCAAAAAGCGTTATTTTCTACTGCCAGGGTAATGTAAATGCATTACCAATGAGAATCTCACTCTCTCTCTCTCTCCCTCTCTCTCCTCCTCCCCCCCAACTCCTCCCTCCCACACTTCAAACACAACAATTAGTTTGTTCCATAAACGTTTTTGTACTGTATTTTTTCTTCCTAGACAATTTGCCTACGTATAAATAGATAGTTATAGACTTTAGAAGTGCCCAAAGGATAATTTCACTTGGACACTGTAATTCCATAAAAGTACTGTACTCCACAGTGTGTTTGTTTTATCTCCTCAAGAAACAAAAAAGCAGCAACAGGAACACCGTGCACCAGCAGATTGTGTGTGGGTGTGCAGTCAAGGCTTTGTTGTGCTCCTCTTCTTTTTTTTTTTTACATAAGAAAATGACATTTCCTTTAGCAGCACTCCTTTTGGTTCATGCCTGGGAAATCCTCTTCTAGTCACTGCTGCGTTTGCGTCATCAGGAGCAATTTTTACAGCTTTCAACCTCCCACATGATGGCAAGCTTGAAACACGAAGACCAGGCGGAATGGGAAACCGAGGTGCTTCCCCTGCCTTCTTTAAGACAGCTTGTTGTCAGACAAATCATAGTTATAACACCAATTTGTTACTATAAAGACTTTGATCTTCAGCGTTTTGAAGTTTAAAAAAAAACTTTGCTCCAAATGCAAAGAGTCATTGGAGACCCATTATTATTATTATTTTTACCAGTTTTTGAGTTATTGGTTAGACCTATAAAAGTCTTCCACTGAGTAATCTCTATAAGCAAATGTCTGCATATAGATGCAGATATTTGTAGATCTGTAGGCAATGGGCCAAGATGTTGGTTTTAGGGCTTTGTTTGCAGGTGTACAGTCTCTGTGGAGGGGAAAAGAGGCGGAATTGGGCAAAGTGCAATCGGCTATTGTCTGACGACGATTTACCTTTTTAAAAATGTATCTGCATTCATATGCAGTGTAATAACCCAGTTGTAGACATCATCTCTTAAATCAAACTCCATTCTTGTGTCTCAAGTTAAAGAGTCTTAAAAGTCTAACTTTTTAACAGGTTTTAATTTTCCTGCGTCCATGCAATGCTGCCTCTAATGCTCTTTTTTATTATTTAATGCTGTTGTAATATTTTCTTTTGCAAGTCCAAACATAATTTTTCTGTATTATGACCAGTGTTGGGAAAGTTATTTTTAAAAAGTAATTAGTTACTGTAACTAATTAGTAACTACGTAATTAGTTAGTTAATATTCAAAAAAGTAACTAAATTAGTTACTCAGTTACAAATTATAAAAGTAACTACTTCCCCAATAAATATGCATGATGTGCAATTTATATTTGTACGGTGTTGACACAGTTTGATGCAAATGTTATAAGGGGATTAGCTCAGTGCGTAGTGAGTGTAATGAGTACGTGGTTGAGCAAGAGAGAGTGATGTTGGATGCACTCAGAGCAGACAGCTGTTGGTATTGAATGTACAGTGTTGTTTTCAGTTTGTTTATGAATAAATACTGTAGCTCCTCAAGACCCAAGTAAAGTAAATAAAGTCTTCCTTGTGCTTCCTGACCACGGTCTGGAAGCACAAGCAGGAAAACTATTTTGCTCTGTATTCTACATGTTGGTCTATGTAACACCAACATTTGAGGCTGTTGGCATGTTCATAATTGTCTGTTTAACAAAGTAACGCAAACCCTTGCCTGTCCACTATGCATTGGTGATTGAAATAGGACAATAACACCTTAGATTATTAATGCAGTACAACAAATTGTTGAAAATAGCATGATTATATTGTTGAGTTTATTAAATTAAAGATGCCCTCAATTATTTGACTCAAACGTATCATAACCATGTCATTTGCAATGCTACTACATGGGATGCTAGTACACTTTAAGAACAAATTCTACTGGGACCACTACGCCCTAAACATTTAATATCCAGGAATTCAGATTATAGACACCACTGACTATACCTGCAACAGTTTGGCACATTGACCATACCCTGTCCAGACATATACTATGTTTCCACCTAGTCTTGTTTCTTACTTGTTTTACCCATTGTCATTGTCTCACATTTTATTGAATATGGATTAAGAATTGTACATAGGTACACGGAATGTCTGTGCAAAAATCAATCTCATTAAAGCTAATCATGTCAGTGGAGGTTTTTGCCTCATTAAACAAAGATCAATGTGGATGTCAGCAAAACAACAGCAGCACTCTATTTTCTTGCTTGTTCTTCAGTTGGCTTCAGGGTTGGGACTTGGACAGGAATTCCACCACTGTGCCAAAAGGTATCTACACATATTAGGATTTCAATGTTGAAGGTAAAGTGAATTCATTTGCATAATTAGGGTTGGAACATATTAAGAGAAGGAGCGGAAAGGCAGAGCAGAGTAATGAGGCAGGGAAATGGGTGTAAGTGTGCAGTGCAGCATATGACAGCAGCCATGTTTAGACCACACTACAGTAAATCTCTCAGGGGAGGCTTACTAATGACTTGTGACTAATGATTTTTCTGGAGATGAGTCAAAACAGTCGGCACCGCCTCCTCCCACTCCCCTACTCTCAATCTGTCCTCCTCATACAAGCACCACCACCAGCACCTGTTGATGTTGTTTCAGTGTGGAATTGACAGGCAATTGTGCGGTGGCCTTGTTTGGTTTTCCATTCTTGGAGATTATGTTAGAGGTGGAAGGGGCGGGTACTTTACAGTGCAGCGTGTTCCCTGCACTATCGAGTGCCATACCATCCCAATGAGCAAATATTTGATGGTGATGCAGGCTTTGTATGCCATCAAAACCATTCTTATGCAACGCACTTCTCATGTGCAGCAGAGTTTGTTGCCGTGCTTGTCTTTGTTATTCCCAAACTGCGGCCCTCACCACATTGTAAATATTGTTCCTACATGGCCAATGCACTCTGCCCCTTACTGTCTGATTCCACATAAGATGTTTGTTTGGGTTAAGCCCAGTTTATCCAATTATTTTACATTAACAAACTATTATTAGTTAGTTATGAACGTCTGTAAGCTTCAAGACAATTTTGTGTTGTGTTGTGCAAAACAATTCTCCATACACCCCAGGACTATCTGCTGTCTATTCCTACACCCAAGGCCATAGGTTTGCATGTGTTCTTACATCATTTTAAACCGATCTTAATTTTCCTACGTCCATGTACTGCTACCGCTAATGCTCATTGAAATGTAGTTTTTGTCATTCTGTGTTGTTGTCTGTGTTTTGCTCGTCCAAATATAATTGGCTTCATATGTACAGATAATTATTACTCTGTTCAATTTTAATTAATTAATTTTCTTTTTTTTATAACGCCGCATTTTGTCTTACTTTTATGACATCTTAAATTTTATTCATAAATGATAAATTCTTGAATTTGACTTGGTAAAACCTGCAGAAACCTGGCATCATTCCTCTGACCACTAGCTCTGTGTCTACTGTCTCTGTAAAAATAAAGATGAGCAGTGTGAAGCCCACGCGGGGTTCGTGCAGCTTCCACGCTAAGCGTAGCATCTATACTTGATTATAATAGACGCATTCTGCAGCGTGGTCCATGCCCATGTATTGCAGCCGTTGTTTCGGTTTTCCATCGCAGTTAAAGTGCAGCACACCGCCACTTCCCCAAACTTTGTCTCATGCAGAGAGTCCCAGGTTCTGTGTGTCATAGGGTCTGAATGAGATACTAGCATATCAGCAGAGCAATGACTTAATGCACAGCAGACTAAAGGGCAGGTGGATTTTTTATGATGTATTGTGACTTTTATTCCTATTATATCACAACTATATTCTGGTAATATTGCAACTTCTTAAAATATTAGTGTTTTTTTCTCCAAATCTCAGAGAACACAGATGAGATAAATTATGTTTTGAATATTCAGAACGTTTTAAACATAATCAGATATCTTGGGGAAACACATTTGAGCTATTACAGTCCAGGGGATTATAAATAAATTAAATAAATGAATGTATGTAAACAACTTTGTTGTGAACAGGTTCCCCATGCACATTTGAAGAGGCTACTTTCCAAAACAAAAGATACAAAAGAGGAAGAGTAAATTATGCCTTAATGTTGGTTGACTCAGCAGAAACATTAAATTGGAAAAGGAGAATAATCTACAGGAGAATAAATATTTGAAATATACAAATATGCATGAGAGCCTTAATGCATTACTGGTACATTCCATTTTGTTTTTATGTTTTAAATTGTCATGGGTGTTTTCCTTTTCGTAAATAAATAAATTTCAACCATAAAATGGTGCTGAAAAAATCACCAGAATGCAGGAAATGAAGTGTTTAATAGGAATGGGAATCACCAGAGGCCTCACGACACAATATCATCACGATACAATAGTATTATATTTAAACAAATTGCGACATTCTGCGATATACTGCAACTTATTACCTTTTTCCCAACTTCTTCACAATTTAAAATTATGTCCCCAAAAGGAAACTTTGTAAACCTCTGTTTTATCTAAAAAGAGACATTTCTCTGTTTGTTAATCTCACTTCAATTGTATTGTTGCAAACTGACCAACACACACACACATTTAAATATATATATATATATATATATATATATATATATATATATATATATATATATATATATATATAGATGATACTTGGCGCCTGTGTATTGATACAGTATCCCAATACTATGCTGTATCGATCCCCACCCCCACCCCTAGTGTTTAGTGTTCAAAACATTCTGAGGGAGAACCAACTAACGCAATTAATGTGTCCCCACCAATGTTGGAACAAAACCTTTGCTCTTGCCTACACCAATGAGCAAGATAGCGCCCAATTAATCATAATAATACATTCAAGAAATTGCTACTCTAGAAAAAAAAATTAATCCAAGTTTAATCAGATGTGCACAGAGTTGTAATCACAGACTTCACTAGGAACAGAATTACTGTATATGAGAAAAAAAGTGTGATGTTCAGAAGTGATTTAAAACATTGAGAGGAAAGAAAAGAAGTGACTGAAGCCCTGCATGGAAAGAGGTTTCTCCCAGTAGAGTTGGAGAAGAGACCAGATTAACATAGTGAAGGATAGGTTATCCCAGGGTGGATCGTCATTAGCCTTACAAGACTGGGATGAATATGTATAGCTTTCATCTGGGAAAAAATGTTATAGCAGTAATTAGACATTTAAAAAAAAATGGTATTTACTTTCTTGCTCAGAGTAGGATGAGAAGCTCAATACCGCTGTCATATTTTCTGTTGAATTTAAAGATCCTGAAAACCCATTTCCTCTTACAGCTTTTACAATGGCCAATATGGTCCTACTCTACATAAACAGTGTTTTTTGCTTAGTAACTTCACATGAGAGATTTCTGTCCATACTATACTATAAAGACTGTTATCAGCCAGTCTGGCTCTGTCCAAAGCTTACACATTTCACCTACCAGCACAACAACTGAAATGTATAAATTAATTGTGGTCTTACAAGAGGGTATGCGCGGGATTATTTCTGGGCGACTATCTCGCCTAACTCCAAACCAACAAATCATTTATCTTAGTCATTGATTTAACAGCAGACACTTTCTGGAGTGGCTCTATTGACAATACACAGATGAGTGACTTTATGGACTATGACAGTGGCCCGAGTCAATAAAAGCACAACTTTGTAATTACATTTTTGTCTGTGGCACTACTCCCAGTCACCTCGATATTGTAGCACAGAGTAAACTGTTTTAAATTGGATAACAATACCTTGTTTTTTTGGAAACCACCTTTGTTTTTTCTGTATAAGTCAAATACAGTAATCACTCAGAAAGGGGATCATCCCTTTTTTGCACAGGTTGTATGTATATATATATATATATATATATATATATATATATATCTTTCTGTGTTCTGGCTGTGTTCAGATCTGCATACTGGATTATCAGATGAGATTTATTGCAGCAGCTGTTTTTTACAGCCTTAAAACCCAGGCTATAGACGTCTGCCGGGGGAAGATAGCCCTAATTATTTTCCATCCATATGTGATTAACAGAGATTTGCCTATAAATGCTCAGTACGCAGGCCTGTTGAACACTCATCTCCTGTCCAACTCGGCTCAGACACAGACCAGTAGCTTCAGAACCGCTCAATGAGCTTGTGGCTGACTGTGCTGCAAGCCTCCATGGGAATATGAAATTACACCTAGTCTCTTACTCAGTGTTTTAGTAACTTTTCCTTAGCAACTTTGCATTTGTTATTATATCCTTTTTTAAGATTCAGCAAAAATATGGGAACGTATTATAGCAAAGGTCAAAGACACTATTGTATCTATTTATCAGGTAAGCTACCTCTGTTGTAAGGAGAGCTACTATTTGGCCTATGTCTTCTCCTATTTATTGCAGTTTTGCAATTGTTGCCCATCAAGCAGGCGAGCACCCCTATTATCTGTGTTCTTGATTAGCCACAATTAATTCTAAGTTTTCTGACATTAATCCCAAACAGAAGGAAGCAATTAAGAGTTTTTTTTGTCTTACTGAGGCCAAGTGCCTGTAAATTACATTTGGAAAATACAAAAATTAGATCACTACAGTGTAAATGCTGTTTGGTTACAGGTGAATGTGTGGGAAGGGAAGCAGATAAGACGGATTGCCAAAACCCATAGCTCACATTCTGCTGATGTTTAAGTATGTTTACTGGGCATGAGATATGCAGAGAGGGAATAAAAATTCAAACAGCAATAGCACTCCTGGAACAATAAATCCACAAAATTAAAGCAGCTGAAGGGTAGAAAGTCTACTGGCTTCAGTTTCAAAATGTAGCTTCGTAGTATTAAAGGACTGAAACCACTTTACATGCAACCAATACTTGTGATTTAACACTGTTTTTTGAGAAGTTGCTGTATAGCAAAGATAACAATTTTATTTGACCTTTTACAGACGGTCACAAAGTGCTTCACACAATAAACATTTGTTACAATACAGTAGGATTCAAAACAGAAAATAAACAAGCAAAAATAAATACAATACCAATGAACGTAAAAGATTAAAAGCCTTAAAACCCCAAATTCAAAAAAATGAGACAAAAGCGAGTTGAAACAAGTATGTCTTCAGCTGCTTTCTAAAAGCGTCAAGCGAGACTGCGTAAGGTAATGCGTAAGGGCGTTCCACAGAGTCTGAGCTACCACTTTAAAGGACGGTCACCTTTACTTTTCAAAGGAGTGCGTGGGACCAACAGTAGTCTCTGGTTAGAAGACCTGAGTGATCTGTTAGTAGTGTACGGATGGAGTAGGTCCGAGATATAAATAGGCGCCTGACCATGCAATGCTTTATATGTAAGAAGCAGAAATTTAAATTGGATCCTGAACTTGATCGGAAGTCAGTGTAACCAGGATAAAACTAAAGTGATGTGTGTCACCCTGCTGGACCTTCTCAACAGCCTTGCAGAAGAGTTCTGGACCAGTTGTAGACGGTCCTGGGAAGACTTGCTGAGACAGGTGAAAGCGGAGTTGCAGTAATCAAGCCGGGATTATATAAATCCATGAATGACCACCTCAGCTTCACATTGCGAAACCACGGCTCTAAGTTTAGCAATGTTTCTCAGTTGAAAGAAAAAGTTGTGGTTAATGATTTTATATGTTAGTCAAGAAACATATTATGATCAATTTAACACCAAGATTCCGGAGTTTGAATTGTACAGCTGAAGAAGCTGCAAGAAATTTTTCGCCATCCAGTCCTTAATGAGAGACAAACCTCTAAGCCTAATTATGTGGCCTAGTGGAATCATATTAGACCTAACACAGAGCCCTGAGGCATCCCCCAAAAGAAGGGGCAGGAGTTTCAGAGAAATAAGGACCAAAATGACACAGAAAAACTTCTATCTAGCCCTTGTAGTGTTATATCAGGCTAATGCACATCCTAATATCTGTACCTATTATTGGTGTAAGAAACAACATTTTGATCATGAGCAAGAATACTGTGAATGAGGCCAGTAGTAACAAAGTGTATACGTAAGCTGATAAAGGTCATCATGTCGAAATGAAGAAATAAGGTTTGAAGTGGAATTGAAACTATAATACAAAACACTATTATTCAGTCATCCACCAATTTAAAAAGTGCAGGACAAAATAAGCAGCTCTTAAGATTGAATCTAAGTCATCTTATCTACTGAAGATACTATTGAGTCCAGGTCCATTTAATAAGCTCATGCTAATTTTGTTCAAGTGAAGATTTGAGTTTGAGTTCTGGAATTAATGGAACAACCTCATCCGCAAATGGATTTTTAAGTCATGTATGGCTTTTGCACCAGAAGAATGACACATTTACTGCAGAGGTGATAGTGTAGATAGAATAGGCATTCCTCAGCTCTGAAAAGAATATTCAAAATGAAGGTATAGTTTGGAAAATGTGGCAGATTAAAGAATTATATGACTGCACAGCGGGAAGCCCCAAGCCAGGACTGCCATCTCAGTATGGGGCAATTAAAGTGTAATGGCACCCAGCCACCACACTAGTGCTCCCCCACACTATTGATTACTTCTATTTTGAGAAGTTGCTGTGCAATAAAGATGCTAGGCCTACAGTGTTTATGTTTTAAAAGCTCTCTGATGCTCCAACAAGCACTTTGTTTGAAGCATGCTGACACCACCACCTCCATGTCCTTTGTTACTGTCTGTGTATTTGCTGTTTTGTGATGTGTTTCATGTTCTGTGCCAAACCTGGGGGGGAAGACACCCCGTTTGAACGCAGACAAAGCACACTACTGTAGGCATTTATTAGCACAAACAGAGAAGAAATCTGTTGCTGTTGGCAGCTTGCAAAACATCTCAGAGACACCTCTTCATATTTATAGACCTCCGAGACAGTGATCATTAAAATTAGTTTTTACATTAAAAATTAGAGAGATTCAGACACTTCACCCAGATTTGATCATTGTGTAAGCTTAAATGTGTATTCATTAATAATTTTCCTATCGTCACTTACACAAGACTCTCTTCAGATCTATTGTGATTCCCTTTTAGATCACCACAGTGTGCACTCTCATTCCCACTTGCCATAGTCTGACATTTAACAATAAGTGTGTGTAAGCCTCTTAATCCCTGGAAGGAAATGCTAAACAACAATAACCTTGGCCACTACCACCCGAACAGTGAGCCAGCGGAGAACACTCCTGTTCCTAAAGAGAGAAAATACAGAGGTAGAATGGAAGATAAAAAAGGGACAGAGAGAAGTATTATTTGAGTAAACATAAATCACGTGGCCACCAATGGGGAATGAAAGGGATGTTGAATGTTTGGATGAGTAATGCGGCTGTTCCCATGGTCATGATGCTCACAGACCAGCGCTGAGTATGTTCCCTCTGGCTGGAAGCAGCTCAGCTCCATTAGGTGTCCTGTGTGGAGATGAGCCAATATTAGTCCAGCGAGTTTATAAGCTGTTGCTGAGACATAACCCTCAATCTTTCTGCCCCAGGCCGCTGCTCAATGCTGATTGAAATTATAGTACCCCGGGTTGCTCTGCTTGTTTGGGGTGAAGCTTCTTAAATATGTCCTGCTTACCATGAAATAATGAAACAACACAGTCAGTGTTGGATTTCAAAGAGAGGCACAGATGGACAGCAATTTCTCAGACCTTTTTTTAGACAGACGCTGCAATTAGAGCAGTTTAATCTGCATGTTTATAGTTGGTATATATTGCCTTCACCAATGTACTATCTATTAGACTGCATATGTTGCAACAGAGCAGTCCAAAATTAGTACAAACACTACAGTTCAAGATGTATAGGGCTCCTGGTCCAAACTGATAAATGTGGAAATGTTGCCTTTAGTGAGTTGGAGAATATCCAAACATGTTCCTGGCTTCTTTTTGTCAACGCAGATGGAGTCTGTTGAAGGAAAAGACAACAGATATCAAATTACTTTTGTTATGGGGATGATTTTAAAAAGGGGCAGATGGCTTGGGGGGGGGTATCAGAGGCTGGCAGGTTATTTTTAGACTTACTGCCGCACACCTGAACCTTTTAAAGCACATCCTCTGGCTCCAGTGGAGCATTCATCAATGACCCTGCCTAGATAGCGGCCGCTGGCCAGGATGAGCTGTTAAACTCTGCTGACCTGGTCATCTAGGCCGGAGCACAACTCTTGGTTAATGTTCATCCTGAAGGAAGAGAGAAACTGTGACTGGAGTACAGTAAACCTGAAGTTCTACTTTAATCAAGTGCTTTTATTCTGTCAATGGAAACAGTTCTATTTTTTAAAGGGGCTGTTCTTGCAATACTGAAAAACCCCCACTGGGATTGCCTCCACACGGTCCTCAGAGACTGTTCCCCAATGCGTGACATACTTTGTTTGCTGTTTCTCACAGCCACGTGCACTTACATGCACATGTGGCCGGACCCACTATTAAAACAAAGAACAGAGAAGCTCGGATTACAACACACAGAGAGGGAGTGTGATTTCATTCATTTCAAAACACTATATTACTGGACTGATTTATAAGCACCATTTCTAAATATTTGATCCTGTACCTTAAGAAAATGTCCAGTACAAAGAAGAGAAATTATATATTACTGCAGATCGATTATCAGACTTCTTTTAATATTTTGTCTTTGGGGCAACAAGTATGCACTCACGCTCATTGTTCTAATGGGTGCATACTTATTAAATCAAAACAATTGGCAGAATGTTCATATTTATTAGAATGCATTGGTATCAATTGATGGGTCTCCCCTCCTACCTTTTTCTTTTCTTTTCATTTCTTTTTGCAGGGTCAGAATGTTTTTCTTTTCTTAGATTTAGTGTCTTTCTTATTTCTTTTTTTTGTTTTAGCTCTTTATCCTTATTTTTTCTTTTGAAGGAATTGTACTGAGGTGTGATATCTTGATTTTGGTTTATTATTATTTATTGTTGTTGTTGTTATTATTATTATTATTATTATTGGACATATCTCATTTCTGATTTTTGGAGAATCATTTTGTCTCTGTGGGCCTAATTAATTCCGTCTTTATATATCCACCACATGTTTTTATCCATTGGTTCAAAAGAAATATAGGCCTATGATATATTTCTGTAAATATTATATATTTAATTATATAATAATTCCATAAACCTTCTAATGTGCCAAGTTATACAACAGTATTTGTTTTGCGCAAAAACCTTGTTTTCTCTTCTTTAAAGTTACCCTGCCACACAAAACCATTTTTACTTGCATTTTTTGAAATACGTTAGGTCCAGATGTGTTTGTGTTATGTGGTGAATGTGAGAATGAACTGCTACCTCCTCTGTCAGCTCTAGCCAATGGAGAGAAATAATAGGAGAAATCAGGCCAATCACAACAGCTGGTCAGTCTGACGTCATGTTGCCAGCTCATTACTATTTATGAGCTCGCCCTTTTGCGTTGGGTAAAAGATGCTGATAGCCACGCTCTCATTGGCTAGCTGTTAGCCAATCAGAGTCAAGTAGCTTAGCTCGTTGAATATGAACGAGAACTGGCACAAATCAAGCTGAGTCTTCCTGCAGGCTTTCTCTACCAAGCTAGAATGGCTTGGAACAAGGTAACCAAGTTACAGAGTCCATGGTAGAACTTAAGACATTACCACAAAGTAATGAACTGCGTGTGGCAGGGCACCTTTAAACAATTGCTTTTCCTTCACTTCATTCATGGAGGACTGCACTAAATATATAATATATAAACCATTTTGGTGATGAAATCACTTTTGCCGCAACTTTAAAGGTGTTGATCCAATACAGTTTTTGTCAAATTCAGTACATACCGCCTCACGGTCGCCGGTGAAAAAAGCCGGTGTTAACAACCGAAAACAAACCGAAAGGAGCGGACGAGCCACAAAACACTGTTCCAGCCAATCGGCAACAGGCAGCGACAGCTGATGGTAGGGGCAAAAGGGAAGGAAGCAGCATTTGAATGTGCCAGCCTGTAGTTGTCTGTCAGTGAATTTAGGGGGTGGAGCTTCTAAAGAGGGGGGGAGTTTTGGTTTGACAGTTGAGTTTAAATAACAATCTTTGCGCAGAAACATCTTTAATGAGCATTTCCTGCATACCCTTCAGAAATATAATTCCACATGTGGTGTGATGAAAATGACATCTCTATCTGTTTGTATGGGACTTTCCCACTCTTTCTGCTGCATGTTTGTCATGTTTGTGTGTTAGTGAATCTTAATGAGCTGAATTGACACCTAGTGTGATGCACGCCATTATCTTGTAAACACTGACAAATCTCTAAATGACCGTCATCTTTATCTTCACGGCTGACAGCGATACAGAGAAAGGCGGAGTGGCTTGTTAAATCTCCAAGCTGTAGTTTGATCTCTTTTTTATACTCATACAGGAGGGAGGTGTCGCCTCTGTGTCTCTCCCAGTTGCTGTGGTGATGCAGCGTTTTCACCTCTGCAGACTCCAGCAGCAACTGTGCAGAGCTGTGTGCGTGCTAACGTGAAAGTCAAACCCAGCTACAGGTGTTACGTAACATATTGTACTTGCTGTACCTGCACGTTAGCATGGACAGGACATTAAGAAACAGATCAATTTCTCTCATCCCTTACACTTTATTAATGAACCTGTTACAACACAACACATGAATGCATTTAAAATGAGCTTACTGGACAATTCTCTGATTACAATACTCTCCCCCTGTGATGTACCTGGTGCCCGTGCAGCACTTGTTGGAGCAGTATTTTGTCACAGTGATATTTCTCTCTCCAAATCATCATCCTCCTTCCTGCTGACATACCCCTATTCTGTGTTTTGTGGCCTGTTTTATGAGTATAGTTCTTCTAACGTGCCAAACTGCTTCTCTGCAACTCACTTACCTTTTCATTTTTTATTCTCCTCTCTAGCTTTCCTCCCTTTTTCTCCTCCCTCCAGCTAATATCATCAGGCTGGGAAGAAACACCTGTATTCATTTCTTTGTAACTTTATAGTAAATAGTAAAACAGTGTTCCTTTAAATATTGTGCAGCTACATGCTGTAATGTACGGAAGAAGAAAGAAAGAAAAAAAAAAGCATTTGTCAGGATAATTTTTCTCAGTGTTTGTTGTTGTGATAATCATTTTGGCCATAGGAGGCTGAAGTGTGCCACTTGTATGCCACGTCTGCAGTTTTCCCACGGAATCGGGCTACTTTGGAAGTGCTGCAGCGGGTTTTTGAGGACTACTAATGCAGGACAAAAGAGTAAACAACTGGCTACTGTAGCTAGTAAAGCAAAAGTACAAAACAGGTTAATTTGCGGATCCGTGTATCGCTCTATACATGTTCACGTAGCCTTATTTATTCATGATAATAAATCTAATCTAAATACACAAGGGAAATTTAGGACGTATGTGAAATAACTGCTTTTAATTATGGCACACTAAACATCTGTGGTGTTACTTCATCAATATTACAATATATTTCTTCAATTATAGTAATGCTGTTGAACTTTGTTGGTTTGATCCTGTTTTTGATTCTTTGAAAAGCATTGTAAGGGTTAGTGTAACATGTTTTGGCAGGGGAATATTTGGAGTTCTGGTGGTTGCTGGTTTTATTGGCCATTGGGCTGGTTTTGTTATACAGACCTGGCAACCCTGTCAACCCATGTTTCAATAAAGGACAAAAGCATTATCACCCATTAAAATACATTTCTGGATAGTGGTGGACTGTAACTAAGTACATTTCCTCAAGTACTGTACTTAAGTACACATTTGAGGTACCTTCTATGCTACTTTCTACTTCTACTTACATTAGCTGTTTAGGTTTAATTACTAATATTAACTAGCATTTTAGTTAGCAACAGTTAGCCAGTGCCTATGTTATCTCCTAACATATACCTATGCTCTCTGTCTCGTTAAGATTGGGAATAATTGCGATTTCTCTTGCACAGCTACCAGAAGACTTACAACTTTCAAACAGGTTGCCCACGTCACATCTACGTCTTCAAGCTCAGTTGGAGGCTGCGCAGCTATCACTGGAAAAGTGCTTTTAATATCCTTCACTGACCCCCGTTGAAATCAGCGGTGTCCATTTCTTATACTGGCTATGGTCTATATCCATGACATTCCACTGCTGGGATTGCTCTGTTGTCGACAGAAATTCCACTTTCTTTGTGTTGGCATTCTAAACTGTGGTGGATTTTCTGCTCCTCATATCTCTGCTGGGTAGATCCAGACGGCTAGCTAGACATTCTGATTGGTTTAAAGAAATGCCAATAAACCAGAGCACGTTTTTCTCCCATGCCAGAATGCTGTGTGGACTAGCCAGACCATCTTTTGCAGCTCTGTGGAGGAAGGTCTGGCAAAGTGAGACCAACATGTCTTTAACGAATTTAAACTAATTTCATTGTTGAATTCTTTGTACCATAAATACAGGCCTCTAGTTTAATTTAAATAAAATATGACATTATTATATAATTAAATATAAACATTTTATATGTACTGTAGATATTTGAAAAAAATTAACAAATTACACCCCCAGAGACTCAATTATTCTCCAAAAAAACAAACATTAGATGTGTCCAAAACATAAATAATAATACAATAAATAATAAAACAAAGGCAAGGAAATCACACTTTAGTACAGTTCCTCCAAAGAAAAAAGTAAGGAAAAAGTGCTAAAACAAGAAAAAAGAAAAAAAAAGATGAATTCAACATTCTGAGCTTGCAAAAAAAAGAGAGACCCATTGCATCTGAGTTCAGAAGCTAAAGGTTGTCACATAACCACTGTTTGATACTAGTCAAGCAGTTGATTAAAGATGACAGTTTATAGAACTGAGTTTCCTTAACCCTTGTACGGTATTCAGGTCAAATTGACCCATTTCAAATTTTTACAAGAAGAAAAATGGTACAAATATACATTTTTTACCTGAAAATCAATGGCCTTACCTTATTCTCTGTGATAAACATGTATTCCTGACTCAATTCAGAAAATTATTCTGGATATAACCACCACTTATGCGTTTTCTAAGATAAGAATGGTCACATAGTGGATTTTTAACATGAATTTTAACCTAAACAAATCCATTTTTAATTGTGTTCTAGTAGAGACTGATTGCATTCCCTAAACATATATGTTATCTCAATTGTTTGAAATTGAGATAAAGACAATATTTGTATATATTGCCAGATTTTGAAGTGCATTTTTATTTCATAATTGTTTTTAAAACCCCATATACTGTAACTCACGGGTCAATTTGACCCAAGGGATACAAGAGGGTCCCGAAAGTGAAGACAATACAAGTGTTAAATGAGCAGTTCTACCTATTTACCAGAAACATTGTGGAGGTAAACTAGAAAGCGTCGGTGCAGTAGCACTACACTAGGCTCTGCACTACAGGAAGCAGTGTTTAGTTGCACTAAATCTTGACTAGAAATATGAGCTGGTGCCATCTCATCTCATCAGAGCTTTTCTCATTTACCACAATTGTAATAAAAAAGTATTACTAAATACAATTTCATGTATGTTTCTTTTAACATAATTGCCGTTTTCCTCATTAGAGTGGGCCACCATTTCTTCCAACTGCTTGTTTTCCTGGTACATGTTTGTTATCTAAATCCGTTGATTGCCTCGGTGCTGATGCACAACCCAGGATAACAGAGTAGAGAAATGTTCAGGCTGTGGGTGTGTGTGTGACTGAGGCTAGTGTGTGTGGGAGTTCATCAGCTCATTACAGACTAACCATTCTGCTTTGTTTGCTTTTAATGTGAAAGAATGTATTTCCAGTTTTAGAGCCAATGTAGGCTACCTATAATTTGCACATCTCCTAGCAACAAGACTTTGAACAAACTAAATATAACTACTCTACATGCAAAGGTGTCACTATAGGCTCAGCGCCACTGGCTATGAAAGGATTGTGTTATATCTGTGTATGTGCATGGGTGTGGTAAATGCACCATCACCAGAGGTCTTTCAAAAATTCATATGTTTCCATATGCACTTCACAATGATAAGAGACCATTGAAATGATGTTTGAAGTACAACAAAACAAAAAATGGCAAAACAACTACAGCATACATGCACTTGAAAACGTCATCATCACCTGATGAGATAGATAGATATATACTGAAGATAGATAGATGTATTGATTTATTGATTGATTGATTTATTGTCCCAAAGGAAATTTGTCTTCAACAAACAAACAGTATCTGCAGTTTAAAGAATTCAACACAACATATTGCATACTTATACATGAAGTGGGGGGGTGTCATTAGCTCAGTCAGTAGGGAGTTGGGTTGGGAACCAGAGGGTCGCTGGCTCCCCGTACAGACCAAAAGTATGGTGGTGGACTGGTAGCTGGAGAGGTGCCAGTTCACCTCCTGGGCATGGCCAAGGTGCTCTTGAGCAAAGCACCAAACACCCAACTGCTCAGGATGCCTTTCCTTGGGCAGCCCCCCCCACCCAGACATCTCTCCATTAGTGCATGTATAGGTACTGAGCATGTGTGTGTAATTCAGACCTGTGTGTAATGTGTGTAATAACAACAGAGTGTAAATTGTAATTTCCCCTTGCGGGACTAATAAAGTATACACTATACATTATGCATACATTATACATTATAAATACAGTATACAGACGCAGACTGTTGCATCACTCTGCATGGACGTGCTCATGTTGCATGCAGGGACTGCCACTAGCCAACGGCTAATGAATCTAATCTCATCAGCGTTAGTGAGCCAAAAAGCACGCAGCAAGCTTCTAACAAGATTTAATAATGTTTGCGATTGGCTTAACATGTAATCTGCAAACACATGCCTGGCTATAGGAATGGAATCGCATCAGTCGAACTATGTCTGGAGGTGGTCTTGCTTGCATTTTGATTGGATCTCCAAAATGGTTTTTAGTTACAGTGCTCTTACTTTATGGAATGATGATGATCAGCTAAAACTGCAAGTTCTTATTTCACTTACTGAATTCAGATTCTACATAAATCAAATATATTAATCATGTCTGTGCTTGTTTTTAAAATGAGATTTTCTGTTTTTATTTCTTATTCCTGTCGGTCCCTGTCTGTCTGTTACTTGTTGTCTGTTATTGTGTATCTTCTATGTGCTTCTTGGCCAGGGCTCACTTGTAAAAAGATTGTAAACTCAATGTGATTCTTTTCCTGGTAAAATAAAAAAGAATCTCAGCCAGGTGTTAACACAATCAGTTTGGCACCAACAGGTTCTTGCTATCTCAGATAAGCCCAGCTTATTTTTACTAAATGACCACAGAGACTGGTCTTTTTTATCATTTTTTTTATTGCAACATCATCACTTTACAACTCATCTCCATGTACAAAACAGGTTGCAAAAACCATTTTGATTCATCAAGACTGATATTTTTTAATGAAAAACTAGTTTTCATTGTTGCTTTATTTCTCTGTTACTGCAATCATGTGTGACTTGAAAATTGATGAATGGCATTATGCAGCAGCTTTGAATAACCTAATAACGTGGATGCTGTGCAATATTCAATCACAATATTGTGATCTCATGGCTCACATATGTAAGGCTTGGTGTAATTTGTGATGCCTGTTTACCTTCATACCTTAGTTTTTAAACTGACTTCACAAGATTTTGCTCTACCATACTTTGACGAGGAATATAAGCAATTAAAAAAAAATGTAACCTGAGGTGCTCTGTGACTGCTGCTGGTTGCCTGTGTTGAGTGAAGTGTGTTTTAAATGACAGACGTGGAGCTGAATGTCACCCTCCTGTAGCTCCAGCCTCCCCTGGGCTTTCTCACTTTCTCCCCCTCCCCTACTAACTAAAAACCATAATAATGTTACCTCAGAGCATAATGTTGTTTTGTTGTCACAGTTTTGTTGCTTACATTAAGAAACTAGTGGTAAATAGCCTGTTTCATGTACCTAAGGTGCCGTGTATGTGCTGGGTTAACAAGCCTGCTGACAGAAACCTTGTTCTATAATAGTTAATAGGCACAATGTTTAGTATGTCAATCAACCTAGCCTTATTTTCTTTATGAATAATACAGTGAGTGATACAGTGGAAGTTGCATCAGTTTAGGCTTTTGAAGCTTTTAAAGTTTTCCTAGCCTAAGGCTGAGGCCCTGTTCACACGACCACGCTCGTGTGTGAAAACGACAAAATATTTTATGTGATGTACCTTTTGTTTAGATGGCGACCCCGTTTTTGGGGCTTAAACGCAAAAAATAGAGACACCACCCTCTAGATTGGAAATCTTACAAACGCTCCATCATTGCATTCCTGTATAAAGGGTGAAAAAGCAAAACTCTGCTCCGATCTGCTCACGGTGGCTCTCGTCACAGACGTATTTACATCACAGCCACGCGCCAGTACAGGACAATAAAAACAAACATGTCGGATTATTTCCTCACATCAGACCTTCAAGTTGCCCTAGCAGCTCTGATAAACATGTCTATATATTTGGACTGACAGGACTCCTAGTCCATGCCCTGTTGTGCCCAGATAAAAAACAGGCTTTGCAATATAAGGTTATTTGGAACAATAACTCCACCTCCCCGTCTGTCCACACACAGTTGTCAGCTTTTGTTGTTCGCTTTGCGCTACTAGGGAGAGAAGAAGGTTGTATGCAGGCGCGCAGACTTGGTGGTGTTGTGTGCTTCACACTGCCACCTAGCCGCCTGGTGTGTGCATACTACATCGAATTTCACACACTTTTGCGTCACCATATGCACGCAGGTCCCCCCCTCCCCAAAACCCTCGTCTAAACGCAGAATAAAAAGTGAGAACACAACGCTACTTTTGTGTTTTCTCTTCAGACCGTTTCCCTATAAACATAGCCTGAGTTCTTAGTTAGAGAAGAAGACTTTTTTTCATACTGTGTTGAGTGTGTTATGTATGTATGGACCCACCTGCTCATATTCACATATTGTATGCTAAAAATGGCTGTCAATAATAGCAAACTTAGTATGAAAGTATAAAAAAATAATGGTTGTATAATGTGCTGAAAGTACAAGTAGTGGTTATAGTGAATGAAACTGTGATCTGAGATGACATTGCGAACTCTGGTCCAAAAACAAAGAAATAGAACCCTTTCTGTGAGAGAAAGGACACCATGTAAATCCTGGAATGTAATTGGAAGAAAGAGGATGCTTTGGAGTAATGATTGCAAATAAAGGAAACTGTTGCTGTTTTTTATTTACTGCTGTTTACAACTTTTTCCAGCTGTGTTTCAGTGTAATCTGTTCACCTGGGACCACACTCAGGACCTGTAACATACACTATTTCTCAGTGCTGTGCTGGCCTGTACTGTAGCTATGAGTGCACCCCCACTAATTTGACATTCAAGTCATTTAGCTCTGGAATAGGGCCTGATCACACGCAGCTTGGCTCTTTCATCAGGCTGTCACACAAGCTCAGTCGCTCTGACTCAGTGTTTATCACAGCTGCGGACCTATGACAACTGGTGTGTGTGTGTGTGTGTGTGTGTGTGTGTGTGTGTGTGTGTGTGTGTGTGTGTGTGTGTGTGTGTGTGTGTGTGTGTGTGTGTGTGTGTGTGTGTGTGTGTGTGTGTGTGTGTGTGTGTGTGTGTGTGTGTGTGTGTGTGTGTGTGTGTGTGTGTGTGTGTGTGTGTGTGTGTGTGTGTGTGTGTGTGTGCTGCCGTTATTCTCGGTGGAGTCATTACTCGAGTGATCTCTTTGGGCGCCCCTGTATCCCCCATGTTTGGAGTCAGTCTTCTCCTCAGCCTGCCAGGAGCCCAGTTCAATGAGCTCGTTGTTCAAAACAAATCATCGTGTTTCCCTCTGCACCTTCGCCACATCGGGGGTGACTCACTGCACTCTTGTCACTGTCTTTTTTTGTGTGTGTTGTGACATGAGAGAGAGGGAGGTATAGCGTAGGTATAACGTACTTCTGTGTGTGTGTGTGTAAATGTAAATGTGCTGTATTTATATAGCGCTTTTCTAGTCTTAGCGACTACTCAAAGCACTTTTACATCATACAGGATACATTCACCATTCACACACATTCACACACTGTGGCCGAGGCTGCCGTACAAGGTGCCACCTGCTCATCAGATAAACACTCACACACATTCACACTCCATCGGGGGCAACTCAGGGTTCAGTGTCTTGCCCAAGGACACTTCGACATGGGACTGCACCAATTGAACCACCAACCTTCCGATTGGCAGGCAACCACTCTACCACTGAGCCACAGCCGCCTGTGTGTGTGTGTGTGTGTGTGTGTGTGTGTGTGTGTGTGTGTGTGTGTGTGTGTGTGTGTGTGTGTGTGTGTGTGTGTGTGTGTGTGTGTGTGTGTGTGTGTGTGTGTGTGTGTGTGTGTGTGTGTGTGTGTGTGTGTGTGTGTGTGTGTGTGTGTGTGTGTGTGTGTGTGTGTGTGTGTGTGTGTGTGTGTGTGTGTGTGTGTGTGTGTGTGTGTGTGTGTGTGTGTGTGTGTCACGATTTTTGGGACTGTTCCAACAATCTCTTTCATCTTTTTTTTCTTTACAGAAATTAGTCATGCGTGAGATTAACAGGAGAGAATTCAGTTTAATACCCACAGCTCCAGCACTCTTCAGTGATGTCAATAAAATGTATTTTAGGACAAACCAAGCCTATTGATCCTACCATCAGAAACAGTCTGATAGGCCATTAATGGGGGAGTCGGCTTTTGATAAAAACAAATGAAATGGAGATTGGTTGGGAATCCTGTGAATGGCTGTGCATGAGATTTAAATGGTTGGTTTGAAAGCTCTTAATTCTGCCGCCTGCCAAACTCTTTAGAGTTCCATTTTGAGTGTTAGACAAAAGAAGAGTTCCCTCCGGGCCTGCTAATCCCTGTTTTTCTTTGTGCTCTGTTTCCAGATGTGTTGGTGAATGGGAAGCCATGTGACTGCGATGTCATTGCTGACTGTAAAGCGGGTGACGCTGTCACCCTGGAGGTACAACTGACCAATCGGAGCAAGAACTCAGTGGGCCCCCTGGCTCTGACTGTGGTGCCCTTTCAGGACTTCCAGAACGGAGTCCAGAACTACAATCTGGAGGACGCGGTCACCTTCATCGGCTCCAACACCTTTTATATTGACACGGTCAGTAGGGGATGGAGTACTTTATGTCATGCTGTCAACAATTCTATTCTACTCTTATCCTATGAAGACAGATTTTGTGTTATTACTACTGTGTGTTACTGAAGGGGGAAACGGTTGAATATTGAACTGAAAAGGTGGCTGCTCATGATTCTTACTGCTGTCTTTTGTCATCACCAGGTTAAACCCAAGGAAAACTCTGTCTGTGTGGGTGCCCTGCTCTTCCTCTACACTGGAGATTTCTACCTTAAGATCAAGTTCCAGGACGACAGTGCTGGACGAGAGCTTCCTCTAGCCTGGTTCACTCTGCCCAGCGTCCACATCCGAGCCCTGGCCACTCCGCTGCAGGCTGGGGCCTGAGGTTATGGTGGCCTCAAAATCATAGCTCTGAATGAAAGATGAAGAGTTTTGATTTTGAAGTTTTCTGTAAATACACAATTTTTGGGGGGAATTGAATCACGTGTAAATATAACTTTGGTTAAGGTTACAGCAAGCGTACAGTATAGTGCAGGCGCACAAACTCACACTGACACACTTCCGCACACAGTCAGTGCGTATGTGGATATCTAGTTAATGATACAGCTAACATCTGTACAGTGATTGGAAAACCATCCGCTTCGAATGTTATCAGTTACTTATCACTGCCATGGATGTGCTATGGTCCTACCCTACCTTGGTAGGCCGTTAGCATCTATTGGTAAGCTGGATCACCCATCTGCATCAAAATATTAGACAGTCAGAGAAACTGCTTGGTCGTAGCGCTGTAAGATGAAGACCACCAATGGTAGGGCATATAAAGGAACAGTAGGAACATACTCAGGACTTTCCCACAGGAGACCACTGTTCAACAAAAAGTCACTAAAAGTTCACTATAAGTTATGATTGCCACGTGCTAAGTTATGTTCCTTATGTTCTGTGCGTGCCGTTCTTAACTAACAAAAGTTAGTATTTTAACCCAAAACATGATCTTTTCCTATACTTTACCAAGTACTTTTGTTTCCTGAACCCAACCAAGTAATGTTATTTGTTAAACTTCTTAACGGGAGTTATGGTTCCATGATGAACGGTCTTTTAAACCTGCTAGTAGGTGTAGCAGGCCCTTCTAACCCATGTCTATGAGGCTGTAAACCACTAACAACGCCCATTCAATGGAGTGCTAACATCCAAAACAAGCCACTTCTATTTCTTTTTCTATACACATTGTTAAAGGCTCAGACCTAAATCACTGCCATCAGTGGACTCTCTCCTGGAGTAAGTAAATTTGACTTATGCTTTTGCATTATGTTTTACTTTGACACATGAATTCACGCTATTGACCAATAGCAAACCGCACTGACAATGCTGATCTTTGAAAGAACTGAGCCAGGCGCCAATTCTTTCTTCCTAGGACTGTTTAGTCATGACCCTCTGATTGGCTGGTACTCGTTGCCTTTGTTGGTCGGGTTGGTTACGTCCAGGCATGAGGAGTGAGATTGGTTAGGGTAAGAATACCAGGGTCCATAAATAAGAGGCAGAGTAAGGCAGGCCATGCCTTTGCCATCCTAGGAAAAAAAATACCACAAGGTCTTGTGGTATATTTTTTATCTTATTAGTTGGGTAACACCATCCCTTTTTTCTCACCCTGCTCTGCCAGAGTATGATCTGCTCCACAAAAGAGATGCTATGGCTTGCACGGTCAATCGTTAGACGGGAACACATGCTACAATTGCGTGTCCTTGAATTAACTGTGTAAACTTCCTTTCCGGTTTGCACCGTTTTGGCTAGCTAACTTGCTAACTGGTAATTAGCTAACTGCTAACTAGCTAAACTGATTGCAGTGAATGATAGCCAGGGCACAAAATGCTCGACTCCAGCACCAACTGTTCTGAGAGGACCAACGTCCATGACCGAGGTGCGACCGAGCACTAATATTGTCACACTTTTTTTTATAATCACAGTGCCATTTATGTTAACTTGTCTTTTGAATAACAAAATATCTACTGAAAGAAAATTTGACAAATTTGTGTTAAGGGGCAGAAAACCTCAGAGCCCCGACTGAAGAAGAGGAGCTGCAAAACCAACACTGGAAATGTGATATAAGCCAGAGTCTATAGCCAGTTATGAACACATAAAATATATTTATTGCTACTGCTGTGTGGGTATTTTCTCTTGCCTCTGTGCCACCACAATGAATTACTGATGAATCTGACTGTCTTAGATTAGCCTATCATCATGTGCAACCTATAATTGTTGTTAATAAATGCTAAATGAAGCAAGTTGTGTTTGTTTTGACATAATTGTAACTCTTTGCATTCGTCTAAACCCTCCATTATAGCTCTGTGTCCATCTTCAGCGGAGATGTTCTCTATCACCTCAAATCTTTTTGGGAAGCTCAAGTCTGACATTCCCTTACACTAAAATCCATTAACAGCGATAAACTGGGAAAACATTCTTGACTAATAGTAATTTTTTTACATTTATTCCTATAGATAGGGTCACTAAGCAACGTGCTGTTGTCCAATGAAACCTCACAGTTCACCACCATCACTTGCTTAGACATTTTTCAGTGCACATAATAAACATAAACATATGTCAGCAAATTTAAGGAGGACCATGTGACCTCACCGTAGCTCATCATACTGCGTAGAGCTTTGACTCTGCCCAAACCCAGTTGAGCTGGGCTGTAATTTCTCTACGTTCCAGCGAGCTTGAATGGGGTCAGGTTGCACAAATTTCCCCGGTTTAATTTATTAAATTTTTTTAAAATGCAGACCTTACAGTCTCAGTAATGCCATGAATATTGTATGGGGCTGTGTGTTAATAAATATTTTACAATCTCCATTTATTATGGCATGTGACTGTTTTGGGGCTGTGAAGAACATTCTTGAAGGCACAAAACTTTAGTTGACTTTAGCTTGTAATAAATATGTTAAAATCAAATATTCAGGCTGTCCATTAAAATAATTAATTGCGGTTGATCGCATGATTGACTTTAGTTTAAAGCTGCAGTAGGTAGTTTTGAGGAAACGTGGACTTAGCCTAAAAATTTGAACAAGCACACCTTACAGGCTCCTCCCCCTTGCTCTCTGCTGCGCTACAGCCCCCCCTCCACAGGTCCTCGAGCCTGCCGTGAACGCGCAGGCTAGTAAGCAGGGCCACCAATGCTTTCCACACAATACAGGGGCTTTATTCTGAGGAGGGTTTAGCTGTTGTGTGCTGTGCTTTTAAAACTTTATGTAAAAAAATTGCTTATTTAAAATATTTCTATTAAAAGTTTCGGAAATATTTTTCAATAAAAAAGGGATTAAAAATGTTTATGTAATCGCTCATTTGTGAGAACAAAAGCAGCACTTTACACACTACATTACTGAATTACCTTTTGGATCAATTTAAAACACTAAACTTTCAGTAGGAATGATGAATCACTGAGGAAGCTCACTAAGCCAAGGAATAACAACATCTTAGAAATATCTTAGGTTTTATTTTGCATATGGGTAAAATAAATCAGCTTTTTTTGCAAAGTACACACAAGGAAATACTGAACATCTTGATTTGGACTGAAAGACGATTCCTTCACGTGCCTCTGTGTCTGGGGCCATGTCTGACCTGTTGGAGGAACATAAAGAATGTGTGTCAGACATTTGATTTACAATCCTGAGGGGGAAGAAACGGGCAGGGACAGCGCACAATTAAAGTAGTTTCACCATAGCTGCATTTAATTGTGATCGACAAAAACACATTTAGGCTTACTAAATGTAGGGATCGAAACAATATTGCTTATACTGAGGGTGAACGAGTTAGCTACAACATTCCTGCCGTGCTACAAGCTAACAAGCTAACTGTTAGACTTAGCTAGCAACAAGCTACAGAGTAAAATGAGATTAGCGCTATCGCCAACGATACTGTAACCATCGCTAGCTTAGTTGTGTAGTTCTTACATAATGAAACAAATCCAGCAGGGATACTTACAGGTTGAGCAGAAATGTGGCTAGCTCTGAATCCGTGTTGAATCCTTTCAGGAGGCGTAGCTCCCTCCACCTCTGAAAAGCCTCCGATGTCGACCCTCGTTTTATTTCGGCTCGGTTTAATTCTTTCCTTTTAGCTCGCTTTTCGTCAGCGGTCTTCTTCTGTTTGCCCGTCTTTGTTTTCTGAGCAGGTGTCACTCGAGAAATTGGCAGTTTTCCTGAAAAGTTGTTTCTCCGCGATTAGCACAGCTGCAGCACACGGGCAGTCTTGAGCTTGAACACGGTACGCGCTGTGCGGGGGGGAAGGGGGAGGGGGAGGGGGGACGGTTATGAGCAGCGCGTACACGAGAGTGATTGACACTGCTAAGACAGTCCTCCTGGCTCTGATTGGCTGTTTTGATCGGGAGCAGTGTATTTCTGCCAAATGGCATCAGGGACACAGGGAGGAGCCATAGGAGCTTAATTTTTTCACAGATTATCTGTCTCATATTCTACTGTCAGGGCATAGTGACAGTTTTAACAAATATGTAAAAAATACATTTTTACAAAAGTTACCTACTGAACCTTTAATGGCAAATGAATCGCACATTTTTTATCTGTTCCAAATATACATAAAAAAAATAATATTTTTCAAGTTTTTAAAACTAAAGTGTGTAGTTTCTGTCACCCCCATGAGGAATTTTTAATGACAAGTCTTCTGTGATCACGCAAAGCCCCCACCCCTCCTCAACACACTTGCTAGTAACCAAGGAGGACACAGAGATTAAAAAAAAACAACAACAACATGGACTCTTCAGAAGAGGTAGTTATCTTTACTTGAGTTTCTGCGTGCGAAAGGTCCCTGTTGACACAATCTTCTGAACATGGCCATACTGAGAAATCCAGAGAGAGCCTTGTGGAGCCGATAGTCTTAAGTAGCTTTGGTAGCAAGTCATTTGGCAATGGCTTGAATGTTACAGATCTTCATTAATATAAAAAATCGGAGTGGGCCAATATTCTTGCTTTATGCCAATGTTTATTATTGCAACAATCTTAAAACACTGACAAATATTGTTTGGTACAGGGGTCTCTAACTTTTTTAGGCCAAGGACCCCTAACCGTAGTGTAACCTTTTATGGTGCCCTGCAATACCAAGCTACTATTTACATATTCAGATATCATTAGGTTTTTTCTGCATCAGCCGTATCCTTCGCCAGGAAGTGGTATTAGAAACTGGACCTACTCCGGTGGTTCGGGCTTGGGTTGGGCTTGGACAGAACCATGCAGGTTCATAACGGGTCGGGCCTTTATTTTTACAGTCTATGGTCAGGCCTGATTTTATTACTTTATTACTTTGATTTAGTACTTTCTGATGCACTGGGAGTTAACCAGTATGCCCACAGCACCACTAATATACTGCAGGGAACAGTGTTACTCATCGCTATATTGGATCCTGAATCAGTCATCTTCCAGTAACAATCTCACTTCTCCAAGCTTTTAGTTTACCACTGGCTCCAGCAGTAGCTCATAATAGAGCGTGGCAGGCCCTTCCTCCATCCCTTATGCCAGGAATGGCTTTCCATTTATGTAAATGTCAATGTAACTCTGTATTCTAAACACATATCTGGGTATTCTGATACGTGAAGCCTTGTTGAAGCCAGTAAAAAGCATTAAAATGACAGGCATGTTTTTCTGAATCCAGTGTTGTTTCCCCTTGAAGGTCACATTTAAAGTTCAGAGGCTTTTCCTCTCGTTGTAAATGTGTTAGTTTATATATGTGAATAATACATCAGGGAATCCACAGAGTTCATCCGTTATGCACGCAACGCAAACAATTCCAAAGTCATGCCCTCCATGCTCATTAGGTTGTTTGTCTTTTTATTTATTCATTTGATAAGGAATATAGCGCGTGTATACCGGCTTTGAAAAGTTTGAGATTGAAGGCAACACTGAGGGGGTCGTCTCCTCCTGTACGCAACAATAGGACTGTCTTTAATGTGATCCTGGGCTGCTTTCAGTACAGGCCAACAAAGAGTAGTCCGTATGTATGCAAATATATCTTCTGCATACTGTTCACTGACCCTTAGAACTGTCTTTTTCAGTAAAAGGTTACTCCATTTTATAAGCTTAAATTACAAGCAGGGCTGCAATGAGAAATGTTTTGTCCTTACTTATCCAAACATAAATTCACATTAATTAAATTCTGGGGTCCTGGACACCTCTCTGTGCAGAGGAATTAAAGAAATGGAACTCCACACCAAAAAAAACACCCCATCTCTGGCAGCAAGCAAGCACTTAAATCAGCAATTTGCCAACATTCAATGTTTTTCCTTTCTTATTATTTAATTTGGTCCAATGCATCCCAGACTGACCAGGCTGAGCTGGGGATGTGCATAGATTAAGATTTTACATTCAGTGTGTACTACACCGATGTAGGTAAATACAGTGGGAGGGCAGATTTCAGAAAAGGTCGCTCTTCATCACCCCCCCCCCCCAAAAAAACAAACAAATGTGAATGGGACCCAAAACAGCAAAATGAATGGCAACAAAACAAACTAACTACAGTGTATAGTGTATAACCATTTTAACACAAGTGGTTGACAAATAAACACTAGGCAGACCGTTTGTTAACATCTAATCCTTAATAAATACCATCAAGTATATATTCTTCTTTTATTTCCTGCTGGATCCTACACTTCCCATTGTGCCTCCCCCCCATAATAAATGCATAGAAGTCTTAACTGGTTACTTTACCTGAACCATATTTTGCCATTCATTTTTGGCTAAGGATCTAATATTAACCAAAAATCTTTTAACTTGGTCCACTATTGAGCAAGAATGCTGTAACCGACAGCTGTGAACCGGGCAGGGATGGATGGATGGATGGATGGATGGATCAATCAATGGATGGATGGATCAATGGATGAATCGATCGATGGGGTAATTGTGCATGGATCGATGGATCGATGGGGTAATTGCGCATTGTCAAAAGTGCTATTTTCTCCACAGACAGGCTTATGTTATATTATAAGTGTCTGACTACATTATGGGAAGATGGAGTTTAAATTTAACCTGCCATCCTTTCAGTTGTAACTTACAGAAGCCAGGTCAACACAGTTGACTTTAGCTAGTAGCATTAGCTTACCTCTGCTCTGTCTGCAGCTCTTCGAACAGCATTTTTCTTTAGGAAAATGTGCTTTGGTACAGGAGTATTGCTCATCTTCCGCTGGTAGTGGTCATCCCTGATTAAACTGGGCACTGTAGACCCGGTGGTCTGTGAGGGGCCACGTATGGACAGGAGTGTTAGGACAACCAACACAACCAGCGTCAGCCTGTCGGTCGGTATCCAAGGGAAACATCTATGAAAGCTGAATGTTGTCATGGCACAATTCAGAAATGTGTAATTGAAAATGAAAACACAAGGCTACGCTGTCTCTACTTTAACCCGAACCACAATCTTTTTCTAAAAAAACCTAGAAACCTAAACCTAGCTAAACTGTGACAGTTTCACAATATGAACATGTTTGAAAGCATGACCGTTACGTTCTCTGGTTTAGATATCAGGACAGAAAACGCTCCTATAGGTAGTATTAGAAGGAAGGAATAAACAACATATCATCTTTTGGTTTGGAGGATGTGAAAACATGGGTGTGTGTTAGTTTGTGGTTCTTCACCACACTTCCACTGCCCCGAACAGTAAGCTGACCTCCCCAGATCAGAGAACACATCCCGAAGAAACTAAGCATCTTGTCTGGAGTTTAAATGAGGTTTCTTATCAGAAAATCACAGACGCATTATTAGCCACCAACCTTCATTACCTTGCAGCACACCTGTAATCCTGATCGTAATCAGCCTAACAATCAACCATCAATCTCTGCTGATGCGTTTCCCCCCCGCCTGATTGTACGCTCTTTCAACAGGGAGGAAAATGAGTTGTTTGAGAGAAAACAAGATTCTTGCATGTAGTGGCGAAGCTTCCCCCGGAGCGCTGCTGACGACAGTACAGTGTGTCACTCTGCATGAAAAAACATGGATGCTACTTCAATTTACCCTTTCTCCTCTAATCCTCCTCTCATTGAGTAACCAGTCACGTCATTGTACTGTATCTGCAGCCTTGATATGTAAATGATCTCAGGAGTGGAGCGATGGAGGTGTTGTGGGGGATTAGGGTGTGTGCTGAAGAAAGACAGGCGATTTGACACCTGCACTGCGTTGACTCTCAAGCCTGTAGCACTGCGAGAGAAACACACAGGAATGCTCATCCGCTGCATGTTTACTGATCCACTGTGACTTCCTGACTTAATTACTTCTCTATCTGCCGCGGCACACGAGCTGTTAAATATGAAATAAACCTAACCTGAGCTGTCAAATGGGACTGCGGCTTATGTGTTTCCTCCTAGTTAAAAGTCTCCATGAAATGAAAAAAACAACAAAATATTTTTCTCACTTTGTTCACAAGCCTGTGATGTTGGGCTGTTTCACGTAGTCAGAACAATCATTGTGGGGCCGAAATACTGAAGCCTTTATTTTTAATTTCATTCATCCATTTTTTTTTAATTTAAATGCTTTCTTCTTGCCTTAATTCTGCCTTAGAACAGTACAATGGAAAGACAGTTATTTAAAGAATCCAAATCAATTATGTGTATTTTTAGAATGAACACACTTCCCCAAGTCATTCAAATCCCCAAATCCCCAGAAATAATAATACCAAGACATGACTGGTGTCCTCCGTGGTAGTCCCTCCCAGCCCTGACCACTGGTCATTTCTGCTCGGCCCACTTATGTGTAAATCAGCCAATCAGTGTAGTGCTGACCCACATGCTGTCTTCTTCAAACACACACACACACACACACACACACACTAACACACACACACTAACACACACTAACACACACACACACTAACACACACACTAACACTAGATGAGTGAAGATGATGTAGTCATTGCTCTATTGCAAAATACAACATTAGATGGCAACCCTTCCTTGATTACTTTAACAGCCTACCATGTACCAGTGTGACTGATTGAGGTCCCTATACCCCCCCCATCCTCCCTCCATCCTCCCTACTTTTATTTCACCTTTATTTTCTGTTTGGATTGTAGTTATCAATTGAGTTGTCTATCTGTCCTATGTCTGGCATTGTTGCTGTTATAAATAAAAAAATTCTATAAAATACAGAAGTCAATATGCAAATAGTGCAAATATATATATATATATATATTTAAAAAAAGCAATCTTGATCGCGTGACGTGTTTAGTGTGTGGTGCGTTTGAGTGTATGGTGCAGTGTGAATGCGAACCGACAATATTGTAACTTCACCCTCGAATCGCACCCCCGAGCTATGAGTGTGAAAGCGCCCTTAAACACCAGAGCAGTGTGAACCAACATGTAGCAATGTAAATGTAGTCTCAGAAATCAGACTTTTTTTCCAAGAATTCAGACTTTTAACTCAACATTCTGACTTTAAAGTCATGACTGAAATACATTTTTTCAGGTCACCCTAATCCTCTTCCGTACAATTTGGCATATATTGATTTTGTCGATGTCTATTGTTTCCTGTGAAGCAGTACATTATAGACCCCTTGTTTCTGCTGCTGGTATTGTATGGTGTGTGTGTAAATGATGTATGAAACCTAACTTCACCTAACAGCTAGAAGACAATTCATTTCCAGACTGTGGCTGGCATTTTTCAGTTTGTGCGAGTGCGACATGAACAGAGTAGCACTCTGTGTGATAATCCCGCTGGGCTGAAGCTCCATCTTCTCACTCATTCCTCACTCCTAATTGTGCATGTCTGATGTCTCTGCTGTCAGTTTAGAATCATGTGTAGAGACATTCTTCCGTTGTGCAGCCTTCAGGAAAGATTCATCTGTGACTGTGTGCTGAGCAGAGGGGTTGGACTGTACATTTGGTGTCATTACCATGGAGACTAATCTAAGCTGTTGCCATTATTAAACTTTCCTCACTGCGAACTTCTCCAGAAAGGCATCAGGAGTTCTCTAGGTGGGCTGAGCGGAGATTGAGATGTGAGAACGGGGGAGCTAAATATAGAGCGACGACTCAGACACTGTTGATTAGTAGAGCAGTTTAGACTCTTAAATAGCTGCATTTCTTTTAAAACACACACACACACACACTCTGCCCACTGCAGAGATGTACTGCATGCCCTGTCAGTGCTGGAATGTATGTACATTTTACTGTACTTAAGTACAAATGTTAGGTACTTGTCCTTGAGTCTTGTCTTCTCATGCCACTTTCTACTTCTACTCTGCTGCATTTCAGAGAGAAATATTTTACTTTTTACTCCACTACATTCATCTGAAAGCTTTAATTACTTGAATTCAATTACATTTTACTTAAAGTATCAATTCATAACGAGTTATTTCAAGACACTTTATAGATAGAGTAGGTCTAGACCACACTCCGTAATTTACAAGACCCAACAGTTCCAGTAGTTCCCCCAAGAGCAAACATTTAGTGTGACAGTGGTGAGGAAAAACTCCTTTTAGGAAGAAACCTGGGACAGACCCAGGCTCTCGGTAGGCGGAGTCTGACAGGGCCGGTTGGGGGTGTGCTGCACAGTGGTAACAATACTCAAAATAAAGTTAATGGAACAGTGACTAGAAATAGTTCTTGTAGTAGTTCATGGCTTAGCAGGGCCCTGCAGGGCACAGCGGGGCGTAGCAGATACACATTACAAATTAAGAGTTTTGCGCACAACACGTAGTTAAAAAAAAAAGTGATGTTTTATCATTTAAAAAAATAAAAAACTACACAGTGCGCCTGGGTAGCTCACCTGGTTGTGCGTGCGCCCCATGTACATGGGCTCAGTCCTTGACGCAGCTGCATGACGTCCCCCCCCCTTCCTGTCTGAAGCTGTTCTGTCAATATAAAGTCCTAAAATTGGGGCGACCTCTAGCTCACCCCATGTAAGCTGAGTCCTTTGCAGCGGCCCGGGTTCGAATCCGACCTACGGCCCTTTGTTGCGTCGTATCCCTCATCTCCCTCCCACCTTTCCTTTCTATCCACTGTCACCACACATAAAGGGAAAATCCCCAAAACAAATTTTAAAAACCCCCGAAAATGCCTACAAATGCCCCCAAATAATAATGTTAAAAAAAAACTATCTAACAATTTAACGGCCTACAAGTCCATCTGAAAAGATTAGATGATTCAACACTTGGTTGATTGACAGAACAGTTTGGATCGTTTCCAGTTTCTAAAATGTGAGGATTTTTACTTTTACTCTGAGTACATTCTCCTGAGGATACTTACAGACTTTTCTTATGTTTAGTAACATTTTCAATGCAGGACTTATACTTGTAACAGTAGTTTTACACTGTGCCTGAGTGTGGTAGTAGTACTTTTATTCATTAAGAACTGAATAGTTCTGCCGCGCTGCGTGCACTCTAAGTCTCCCTGAGACGAGCGTGCTCCTGTTTGTGTTTTCATGGAGAAAATGGACGATTTGCAGTTGTAAAACTAATCTGACAGGAAAAAGAGATCCCTCTCGTCTTGTGTGGCGAACCTTTTAAAGCTTACAGAAATGACATCCGTGTGTATGAAAAGCCTACACATTAGTGATTCAGAGCTTGATTAACAATCTTGCTTTCTTTAATTGCTCAGTTCAATCTGGAGGAAGATTGTGTTTACTTCCACCCCGATTTCTGGATATAAAAAAGCCAGTGAAGACAAAATGTGACAAAACAAACTATCAAATCGCCAGTTGGAACACCAGACCTCACTCACGGGTAATAACCCAAATAAAATAACATCTTCTACTCTTTTTTCCCTTTTTTTCTCATGATATGCCCAATTCACATTACATTAAACTGGAGAACTAATATCTGTGCAGTGTCCCAGTATAAAGAGATATTAGCATAATAAATTATGCATTTAGAAATAACCATTGAAGGTTTTAGCCCAGGCTCTATAGCAAGACTGGATTCATTCTCAATTTTAAAAAAAGTAGCAGAACATTTGCATCAGGTCGAAGGGTCTAGTCACTGGCATTGCATCTGTACAGTATATTTATTATATTGTTCCATAGGCAGATGTTATTTATTTATTTACTAGTTTTTACTGGTATTTAATATAAGGTAAAGGGACTTTTCTGGCCATTTTCCCCATTTCTTAACAAATTTGTTCAGGTTGCACCAGTATTGTAGTATTCGTGGTCAGTCTTGGTCTCAAGACCAATTTTTTGAAGGTCTCGTTCTCGTCTAAAGAGGACTCAGGATTTTATTTCAACTGTAGGAATTTTGCTAAATTGCCTGTGCATTGTCTGATTTAGGCCTGTGTGTTAAAACTAGAAAATGCAACCATTAAATTGACTTGTATCTAATTTGTTACCATAAACCCCCCTCTCCCTGCCCCCTTTACACACACTCCCAAGAAAGTGAATGCGGGATACCGATGAAAAAGCTCTGGCTGTCTAACACAAATCTGGTCTTGGTGTTGACTCGGTCTCAACCCCTCAAAAGTCTTGGTCTCGGTCTTGATACGTCTTGGTGGTGACTTGGTCTCTGTTTAGGTGGTCTCGACTACAAAGCTGGGTTGCACTTTGTCCTAACACTTAAGTTTAATAAGTATAAAAATATCAATTGTTCAACATGTTGATCCTGGTTTCTTTAATTTTATAGAATCCTACATAGATCTTTACTTTGAAAGGAATAGAAATCAAACAACTCCAGCTACATAGAGTTTGTAAAGATGATTTTCAAGATCAAATAAGTTATACAAATGTAAATGGTCTGTATTTATGTAGCGCTTCTAATCTCAACAACTACTCAAAGCACAGGAACCATTCACACACATTCATACACTGTGGCCGAGGCTGCCGTACAAGGTGCCATCTGCTCATCAGATAAACACACACACACACACATTCACACTCCGATGGCGCAGCATCGGGGGCAACTCAAGGTCTTGCCCAAAGACACTTTGATTTGGGACAGCATGGCCAGGGCTCGAACTCCCAACCTTCCGATTGGCAGGTGACTGCTCTACCGCTATCCACAAGCAATGAATAAAATAAATTCAGCTTTCAGCAAATAATTGAAAGGAAATAACCACTTTCATTAGAATACGTTATACAACCTTTATTCTTATATATAAGCCTTCTTTAGAGCCACTGACATGTTTGATGTTTGATCATCACAGATTTGCCCTTTTACAGACATAATGGGACTAAATGGGACTAAATGTAATGTGATACAAAAAATGATATATATGAATTTGTCAGCAAAGGTGGTTGTTTAACAATGAAGACAACAACTCTCATAATCCCACACTAGTTTACAACGTCAAAAGTCCATCTTTTGTTGTTTGATTGAGGGACGCGTAGCAGCAGGAAGGAAATATTGTGCGTTTAAGTCGTATTGTAGCAGAGTTGGGTGAATGGTGTAAGTTCAACGGTTGTTTTAGTCGTGCGAGAGAAAACTCAGATTGGACAGATAGTCTAGCTAGCTGTCTGGATCTACCCTGCAGAGATCTGAGGACCAGGTAATCATAGTCCTCAGAATCCACCAAAGATATTGTAAACTCACAAGAAAACGGAAGGTAATGGACATCTGGCTAAAAACAGTGAAATTACTAACGGCAACAGAGAAATCCGGAATTGAAACTTTGTGGATTTAGACTACCTTAACTAAACTAAGCTCCTTTGCAGTATGATGATATGATGATAGATATTTGATGATGATAGATATTTATTGCCCCATGGGGGTGATTTGTTTTCACAGTCTGTTTCATGCACAAGGCAACATACACGGACAAATACATCAACAGATAACATAAAGACAGGTATATATCCACATAGAAACAACCGCATTTACAACAACAACACCGGGTCTATACAAAGTCAGAGATAGTTTGTCCTTCTACACCTCAGAGTCCTGTCTCCGGGTGCATATGGAAGGTGATCGGTGTCATCGCCCACCGGTGAGGGCGAGGCGTGTCATGGCTCCACCGTTCAGGTCTGAGATGTTGGGTGGAGGGGAGCAGAGCATTTTGGAGGCGACGTGTGTGATCTTGGTGAGTTTGTTTTTGTTAGTAGGTCATACCACATCTTCCTTTTCCTCGTCGTCTCCCCTCCGTCTACCATCAGTTAGCACTTAGTCTTTAATGATAGCCAATCCACTGTTGAGCATGAGTCAGTCTACTTAAGGATTTACCAACACACAGCATCACTTCCGGTCTAACCACATGCCTTCTCTGTAACTAATAAAACAATAATAGAGTTATCAAAACAATGATAGCAACATATCTCCATCAGGCTTGTCCAGTGCCCCAGTGCATGCTGGGATGCAGTGATGGAGCAGTGACTCGACTTGGACTCCCCTGCTGATGACTCAGACTCGGACTCGAGCATTCATGAAATTGGACGTGGAAGTTGAATGAAGTATCTGACTAATTTTACGTGTAATAGGTCATAAAAATGTGATATAAAATATTGATATGCAGTATATTTATTCTGTAACTGTTTAATGCAGGCACATGTGTGTGTCTGGAGCTCATGATGTGTGCATGCCCCCTAGTACATACAGTGGTGGCACTTTTGCTTAATGTAGGCCCTCTTATTGGTTTTATTTATCAGCTCATAAAGGTGCCAGAGAGGACCAATGGAGGCCATCTTGGAATTCAGCTCAGACTCAACGTTGATGACGCTGGTAATGGGGATTTCATCAATCAATCAATCAGACTTTAGTTATATTGCACTTTTCATACATGTAAATGTAGCACAAAGTGCTTCATACAATACCCCCCCCCACACACACACACAGATAAACACACCTAACACTATATAGACTCGTCTCAGACCCCAACTTACATAGGTAAGTGTGACTGGACTCTGACTCGACTAGCGACCAGTTGGTGACTCGACTACAACACTGCTGGGATATTTCCTTCATGCCTACCTTGGGGATGCTACAATATAAACTCATACAAACCATAAGTGTCCAGTTGACTCTGATGTGAATGTTAAATATTAAACAATTATCTAATTTAGGGTTTGGGGTCTGTAAGGGGCATCGAGAATGAGAATGAATCATAATCCCATTCTGCTTTAGATGTATATAAAGTATTACAATCCATTTAGCAGTTAATCACATGACCACCGTTGCTACAGCACACTGTGAACCTGGGGCCGTCGGGCCCCTTGAGGGCCTTGGTGTGGGTTGTCTATGCAATCTTTTTATATGTATTCTTCCCTGCTGCATCTCTCCTCAGTGTGTGTATGATTACTTGGGTCGTATACTGTGCGTATTAGCCTGTCAGCTCTCAGCACCTCGGACAGCGCCTGTGCAGCTGACTCCCCACTGCTGGCTGAATGTAAGAAGCCCTTCTGATCGCATCTGAGTCTAAGTAACTCCTATCTGGCCATATAATGAGTGGGAGTTGACATTGTGGGCGGTTGCGCGGCGTGGAGAAGGGGGGATGCAGTCAGTTGCGCCCCAGCTGATACCTCCCTCCCCCTTTCCAAGAGTACAGGCAGATCCTCAGGCCAACATTTGGATGAATCGTGACACTTGGAAGAAGAGAAAAACACAGAGCCAGGAGGAGCAACGCCCACCGATTAGAGCCAGGAGAGTGTGTGTGTGTGTGTGTGTGGAGACAGAAAATGCCGAGCCTTTAAAATACGAGCAGTTTGTGACACGAATGGTTAACAGAGCCCCCACCCAGCGCATGTAGTCTTTTTTTGTTCGTTTTTTAATCAGTTTAAACTGATCAGACTGGACTGGAGGGAAGGCTTGGATGTGCGCAACGGAGCATAAGTGCCACTGCGGGCGCGGAGCGCGCTGTTGTCTGAATTAACTTTGCTTATTCGAGCTCTAAAGTATGTTCTGTCTTTCTTATCTACACAGTCTACAAAAGACATAGTGGGGACACTGTTCTTTGCGATGGAACCTGTTGTCGAGGATGATTCGTTGTGCTTGGAATGCTTTTCTTTATTCCTCCAACAACTACTGAGTTGATCCAGGAATAAAGCAAAAGGAAAGGGGAAGTAATGCTGTGAAAATGTTCGGTCCGCGCATTGTGTGAGTAACGTTTCCCAACTTGGTGTGTTGCTCTGCGATACTCTGTGACCCCTCCGCTCTTATCCGCCACTCAGCACATTTGTGATGAGGATGTCAGCAGTTTATGAGGACCATTTAAGAATTCCACAGAAACTGGATGGGCTTTTTTGTATATGGTGGATGGCTGCTAAAAAATAGCCTGCATGCTGATGAGGTTACGATGAACAGGTTGGTGTTTAGCTGAAACTTAGAGACATGCGGAAAGATGCCCAGTTCTAGAACATTTAATCAAAGACACAGCGAGTGGAGCATCAAAGTAAATAAATATACAAGGATCTGTCACCGATCACTTAACTGATTAGAAGAATTGCTTGACATCAGGATAGCGCACTTGAGGAACACAGAGACCAACAGGCGATCTGGGCAGCAGCTTGTTGATGGCACTGCGCACCGGGAGGACTTGGTTTGGGCAGTTCTTGCGCAGGGTCTTTCGGCTGCAGGGCTCCTGGTCCAGGCGATCGAGCAGTCTCTTGTGTCTCTCCGCCAACCAGGAGCAGGATCTGGGAGTGTGTCCCCGGGATTACTACAAGGCGGGGGGGTTCCACCGCTGCTCCAACTCCGGCGTGCACCGCGGCCACCGTCACCGGAGCGCACCTTTCTGCGTCTCTCCTTCAAAGCGCTGTCCACACGGCTTCCCCAACGCTTGCTGCGCCTTCCCGGGGAATCCGAGGGGGCATGAGCCCCTCGGTCGCCGGTTCCTGTTGGCCATGAAGCGGCAAAACGTGCGGACCTTGTCCCTGATCATTTGCACGTTCACATACCTGCTCGTCGGGGCCGCCGTCTTTGACGCCCTGGAGTCCGACTTCGAGATGCGGGAAAAGGAGCAGCTGGAAGCCGAGGAGAAGCGTCTCCAGGGGAAATATAACATCAGCGAGGATGATTACCGCAAACTGGAGAGCATCATCATGGAGGCAGAGCCCCACAGAGCCGGGGTGCAGTGGAAATTCGCAGGCTCGTTTTACTTTGCCATCACGGTCATAACCACCATAGGTAAGTATCAGTCTTTTTATTTTTTGGTTAGTTCCAGTTTCTAAAAAACAGAATAGAGCCCATAACCAGTGCAGGTGCCTCTCGGTGTCGGAGTATTATCACTGTTGCTCAACAGGACATAGTTTATTATGAGGACAGATACCTTGTCAAGTCAATAAAACAGCAAGTAGGCAGAAATATGGCGAAAACACATGTCCGTATTCATATTCAGAGCAGTCCCAAAGTATCCGACCTGATCACAAATATGTCTGCGGAGTCTTAAGATAGTTAAGATAGAAGTTTTTAAGCAACATGTTGCAGTACAGTCCCTCGCCGGTCCGAAAGGAGTTGTAGCCTATACATGATGGAGCTCAGTGTCTGACCGTGGCGACACCACGGTCCAACAGCAGGATTATATTTGGATTTATACTACATAACACTGGAGGGTGACTAGCGCACTCAGCTGGGTGTTAAAACACACATATGGGTTTCCGTTGGCGCAGCTGGAGTAGAGTTTAGCGGGTTAGAGATTGTGGGGAGGAGATGTGATGGGGGCTTCGGGAACGGGACTGGCTGAGAGAAGCAGCAGGGTGGTGCTGAAAGGACAGCTCCTCTGAGTTCCCGATCCCAATCACAAAAAAGGCTTCATTGGCACAGTGAGTTACACCAACACGTGGAATCTGCCTCGGTGATTGGCGCACGCATACACAAACAAATTCCTGAATAAGAAATAAACAGAAAATACAGAAAAAGAACATTATATACACATTATACATATACGTGTTACTTTTGACATTTAGACATTTAAATGTGTATTTCTTAGGTTTAGGAATTGACATTACTGTATTTGTGAGAGCTTTATTTGAAAAAAAGATGGGTGAGCTATGAGAGCTGGTGATCTTGAAAAGTAAAAAAAAAACCTGCAAGTAAAATCAATCCAGTTTCAATAAATGCATTAATTGCTTACTCCCCCCCACCAAAAAGGATGATGTAATCAGTTTACGTGACTTACGATGATGCATTTGCGTCATAAATATATATTTCCAGCAGTGACGAAGGGGTTCAGTGAGTTTCTCTTGGTCTACGCTCCCCATTATAATCGCATTCTTTCATTTTCATCACCATAATACTGAATGAAGTTTTTATCGAATCAAGTTAGAGCTAATTGATAGTTTGCACCTATGACGTAAAAAAAGAGTTCAAACTCGATTTTTAACCCACAACAACCCCCCCAACCCCTCAGGGTGCTGTCAATCAGAAAATGGTGATCTCCATTGGATAAGAGGACTGTCACTTGGCTGCCTGTTATCTTCCCAGCCCTTGTCATGTGACCAAATAATGTTTCCATGATGACTATCCAGAATTCTGGTACCACGGAACCAGCCGTGGTATAGTTTTTTTTATTTTTTTAAAGTGGCAGACTAAGAATGTGTATTATATTAGGATACACAATTTGATTAAAATGAAAACAAGTTAAATTAATAATTAATGCAATGCAGAATTAGATGTGTGTTGTTCTAGCCAATATTTCCTATACTTCTAAGCAGATTTTGTTGAGTCAGAAAGTATGGTTCCACAGGAAGACTTGTGTCTGGAGGAAAGCACAGCAACAGGCCTGCCTGTCCTCCAGTTTCTCCAGGCTCCACTTAAAAGGGACGCCTGCACCGAGCAGTGAAGGTGTTGTTTCTAGGCTACAGCAACGAGAGCCATTGTAATATTCATGTCCTGTGAAGTGGTTACATTCACTGTAGCGGGCTGTGTAGAAACAAGGACGCTTTTACGCATTGTCATACAGACTTTTTCCTGTAAAATGTACAGGAGTGAACCTTATTTATTTGTGAATAGGAAGGGAACAGTGGTGGAAGAAGTATTCAGATCCTTTACTTAAGTAAAAGTACTCATACCACACTGTAAAAATACTTTGTTAGTTGTTCAGTACTTGAGTAAATGTAATTATTCCAGCACTGGAAGGGAAGCAGAGTTGTTTGGATTAAAGTTAAGTTAAACAGAAAAGGGTTTGTTTCATGACAGTAGTTGCATTAATTTGGTTGTAGCAGAATGTAATAAATAAAAGAAATAGGAAACAGCTCTGGCAGAACAAGTGATTTTTCTTGCTGATTGCCAAATCCAAATTATAATGTTGTGAAAATGAGTGTGAGTTCATATTTAAAGTGGAACTGTGTCATGGTTATACGAGCATATAGTGTTATAATTGTACTAAATCTGCTGTCTTAATGAATTCAGGCAAATTGTAATTATAAACTCACAAAATGTGTTTTTGAGGGGGCTGTTTTACACGTCTGCAGAGTAGTGAATCGTGTAAAACAACAGAAGACTGTATTCCCCTGCATTAGCGTCAGTTTTATTTGCCATTTGACATATTTGACATATTGTCATATGGATCAGAATAGGAAAACACAGTTAGTATTGTAATGTCCTTCACTGCTGATCAAGAAAACTACTACTATTCTACATTGTCATGGGGTTTAAAGAATATAAACTCTATGGAAAGACCATAAACCAATCAGGGTCTCAAAGCCTGATATAGATTATTCCTTCATTATTGTTTTCTCAGAAACTATTTTAACAAACATTATAGTTTATTTTTGACTAAATCTTGCAAAAGCTCTATTGCTGCTGTAAATCCAACTATAGGGCATGAAATGTGTATCAATCCGCAGCAGAAAATAGTCCCCAATAAATGCCCAATTTCCCCCTGTTTGAGTAACAGTTGCTAAAAACTTCAGCTGTTTTAAGATATCATTTAGCTTTTTTTTTTTTTTAAATGAAGCTATACATCCGTGACACATTTTCAAAGATTTTAAGGATTTTCTTCAGTAGGGACCAATGGGCGTGAGGCTGAGGGCAAAACTCAGGATGGGGGAGTTGGAAAGTATTGAGAGACGGACACATTGTTGGTTTTAGACTATAATGGGATTTGTTGTTAATAACAAAAGCACAGCATATCGCCAGACTAATCCTTTTTCCACATCAGCTAGCTCTAGTGTGAGGTATGGTCAACGCTGCATATACAGTATGAGCAAAGGCCAGCAGTATGTCTGAACAACGAGAGGTAGCTTTCTATACAGCTCAAGGAAGTTTTTACATCATACAGAGTCAAGTATGGACAAAATGGACAATGGCCATAGTAACGTCTTTCTGTAGTTTACATCCACTTAAGAGCCCTTAGGCAACACTGCAGACAAGCTGAACGAAGATGGAAGAAAGACAATTTACACGTGTCCCTGGGTGCATTAAGAAACAGTCTAGCCGCATACCAAAATGGTGTGAAGGTGGCAAAGATGCAGCATCTCTCTTCTGTCATCGCTAGCAGTTGCCATGAACCGAGAGTGTTATTTAATACTATCAACTCAGTCATAAATCCATGCTCCTCTGCTCCAACAGATGTGTCAATCAGTACATGCAAGAAATTTCTCGGTTATTTTATTGACAAAGTAGCATCTATTAGGAAAATCACCAGTGCTAATTTTAAGGTGTTTGTACCTGCTTCTCCTACACACTCAGCTGTGTTTGAGGAATTTAAGCCAGTTTCTCTGACGTTACTTAGTGAGGTTGTACAACACATGAAACCTACCAACTGTCCCTCAGACATTGTCCCCGCCAAAATGGTGAAGGAGGTTTTTAATACCATTGGGGCGAGTCTTCTTACTTTTTTTAATTCCTGTCTTACTTTAGGTTCCGTCCCAGCTGCCTTTAAACATGCTGTGGTCAGGCCCCTACTTAAGAAGCCTAATCTTGACCCTACAGTGTTGTCCAATTTTAGACCAGTATCTCATCTGCCTTTTCTTTCAAAGGTTTTAGAAAAAATTGTTTTTATACAGTTACAAGTCTTTTTACAACTGAACTGTGTTTTTGAAAAATTTCAATCTGGTTTTAGATCACGTCACAGCACTGAGTCTGCACTGTTGAGGGTACATAATGATATTGCCTTGTCTGTAGATGCCGGGAATCCTACTGTTTTAGTCCTTTTGGACCTCACAGCGGCGTTTGATACAGTGGACCATGCAGTCCTCCTCTCACGCCTTGAGAACTGCGTAGGCATCAGAGGTTTGGCACTCAAATGGTTCAGCTCCTATCTGTCAAATAGGAGCTTTTCTGTTATGATTGGGGACCTCTCCTCGTCAGTTGCTCCTCTCTCTTGTGGGGTACCACAGGGATCCATTCTTGGCCCTATTCTGTTTTCTTTATATATGCTGCCTTTAGGGGCAATTATAGGAAAGCACAACCTGTCATTTCATTGTTACGCAGACGATTTGCAAATCTATTTGCCTATGAAAGCAAATGACAGTGTTGCACTAAACTCCCTGCTAAGCTGTATTGCTGATATTAAGTTGTGGCTTTCAGACAATTTTCTTAATTTGAACGAGAGTAAAACAGAGTGCATTATTTTTAGTACTCCAGGCATGCAGAATGGCCCAGCTTTGAGTTTGGGAGGTCTGGCATCTTGCACGAGATCTGTTGTCAAAAACTTGGGGGTTACTTTTGATTGCAGCATGAAATTTGATAAGCAGCTCAGTAATGTGGTTAAAATGAGCTTTTTCCAGCTTCGCCTGCTGGCTAAAGTTAAGCCTTTTCTGAGCAGGCACGACCTAGAAAAGGCCATTCATGCTTTTATCAGTTCAAGGTTGGACTACTGTAATGCCCTCTATGTTGGTCTGAATCAGACCTCCATCTCACGTCTTCAACTTGTTCAAAATGCTGCTGCTCGCTTTTTAACAAATACATCTAGACGTGCACACATCACTCCCGTTCTCTACACCCTGCATTGGCTCCCGGTGCGTTTTAGAATAGATTTTAAGATTTTATTGTTTGTATTTAAGGCTTTAAACGGTCTCGCCCCAGAGTATTTGTCTGAAATTTTAACTGTGCGGGAGCACAACCGGTCATTGCGGTCTTCAAACCAGCTGGTTTTAGAAGTCCCAAGGTCCAGGTATAAACGGTGGGGTGATCAGGCTTTTGCAGTTGCTGCCCCGAGACTCTGGAACAAGTTACCCCCTGATATACGTACTGTTACAGATGTCGTTCTTTTCAGGTCCAAACTCAAAACATATCTGTTCAGTCTTGCTTTTAATACGTAGCAGTGGTGTGACAATTTCCCTTATTTGTTTCTTTGTGACCTTTTCTGATTTTACTGTTTTCTATTTCACTATTACTATTGTATGTTGTGATTTTACTTATTTTGTTAAGCACTTTGGATACCTGCTGGTAGTTGTAAAGTGCTATATAAATAAATTTTGATTGATTGATTGATTAACATTTCAACTTAGTTTCATGAGTTATCACTATTTCAACTCAGGTTTTAAAGCCAGTTCAGTGACATGTAAATGTCAATGTCTCAGCTTGACAGTATGGGTTGGAATCAGGCCCCCCAGGAAGTGAAGGCAGGCTTTGAAGCAAATGGAACACAGCGGCCAAACGGTCGAGTTGCAACTCCCGGCCTGTCATGTGATACCCTCTGGCCCGAAAAGACTTTGCCGTCTGTAAGAGGCGTCTGTAAAGCAGCGGATACATTATCTTTTAGCCTCACAATCCAGGGAAATGACTTGTTTCACTATCAGAATTTGATCCATTTGGTCTAATAACATTTGGAAAAAAGATGCAGAAGATCTGCACAATTTAATCATTTAATCCCCATTCAAGTTAACGGGCTGAACAGGAAGGTGCCGGCTCAGCCGTCGCAGGTCTCTAGCTTGCTTGGTCTATGGGCTGCACAATACAGAAGTACTGCCAATCATCCATGAAGGCTTCATGCGCCACTGAGCAACCCTCATAGGAATGAACGGGGCTCCGCCTTAAATGCTGTGTCCAGGTTTTATGTTGTTATACATCCATTCATTTTCAATTCAATTTTATTTATAGTGTCAATTCACAACAAGAGTTATCTCAGGACACTTTAGACACGACACTATCATTTACAAAGACCAAACAATTTCAACGAGCCACTAGCAAGCATTTGGTGAGTTAGAGTGGCGAGAAAAAACTTTTTTAGAGGCAGAACCCTCAGACAGAGCCAGGCTCTTGGTGGGCGGCCATCTGCCGCTGCTGATTGGGACACAGAGACACTGATACAGATACAGTGCTGCTCATAAGTTTAGGAACCCATTGACCGCTGACCGAAAAGACAAATATAAAAATCTTCTTTTGGAAATTGATCTCAGCACCTTAATTAAAAAAAATTGGAAAAGTCCAACCTTTAAGGACACCAATTTTCTTTGTGAATGAATAATGTATCGGAAATAAATTATCCAGGATACTATGCATCCTGATAATGTTACCCTACATCACACCTAGAGTTTGGCATGGTGTTATTTCAGTTAGCCTAATAGCTGATCTGATTTGAATTGAGAGATGATCCCATGGAAAGTTCCCCATGTTAATCTCTAGGTATGATGAATAGTATGGGATGATGTGGGGTTATTTTAATTCCAAAGGCCAAGGGATCTTTATCAGGATGCATAGTATCCTGATCCATGAAATAACTGGCCTTTAAAAATACAAATCTGCCTGCCTCTATGGGAATTTAACATAGGGGGGTGTATACTTATGTCCCCTGTATTTTAAGGAAGAACATTTATTTATTTACAATACATTATTCATTCACAAAGAAAATTGGTGTCCTTAAAGGTTGGATTTTTCCTTATTTGTCAAGACATTAAGATCAATTTCCAAAAAGATGTTTTTTTTATTCCCCTTTTTAGTCAACTTTAGCATGTGCATGGGTTCCTAAACTTATGAGCACCACTGTATTCATCCATGGTTGGAATATGGTTACCTGACCTCTCAGAAAGTGGCCATGACCCCTGGTGTGGTGACAATATGTATGTATGGTGCAAATAGTCCTGGACATGTTGTCTTGATCGGCTTTAGAAGAAACAGTACACAGTCATCTCCTACTATTCTCACTGGTGTGTTCTGTTCTTTCAGTGAGATTTCTGATTACTAGGTTTAGGAGAGATGGAATTTTCTGGATGCCTCGGAGCATGAAGTTAAGCAATCACAGGAATGTGTCTTGATGTCAGTTTGATATCTTTTTTTTGTGATTTGACTGACCATCCAGACTGTATAAGGCAGACCAATTTCATCTGGCCCTCCAAGCAGGTTAAATCCAAGGCTAAGAATTATTTGCAGGTAGTATTTGACCCAGCCATGCATGTCTTTAAGGTGTGGAGCTTTGATTTGATGAGTTCACTCGATGATTGGAAGGCAGTACTCAAATATACCGTTCAGTTGAGAATCGTCACCTTGTACTCTCATCTCTTATTGCCTTTTCAGGGACATTTTCCTCTTAGAAAAAATGCAACTGGATTTTTTCGTTTGCGCTCCATAAATAGCTTTTCAAATAATTATAAGTAATAAAGAATTGAAAGTAACTTTGTGCAAAATAAAACTCTGCTGCAAAGATAAGGAAAACAATTTGGTTTAAAGATATCTATTAAGATAGCGTGCTCTCTGCTGCATGTGTACATTTCCAGCACAATAAATCACAAGAAAGACAAATACCCCAGGAAAAATGTAAGAATACAGCTCACCACCACAGTACGCATGCAGGTTATCTGTTTACTACACAACTTTTTTAGAATGTGATCACATTAAAGGAAATAAAATAACAATGTAAAAGAATATGCAGTAAAAGTGAATGAGGACAGTCCATTGAATTACATTTCAGAAGTGATTTAAAGGCTGATATCAACTCTGCTGGACCCATCTCCTAGTAGCAGTAGTAGAATGTAATAGAAGAAATAGTAGGTAGGTATTTGAAACCTTAATAGTAATAGTAGAAGCAGTTTTAGCAGCAGTGTTTGTAGTAATAGTAGTAGTCCGAGCTTTTTGATCACATGCTAACATGACTAGCAGATTTTTAAAGTTACCAGCCAATCAGACCTTCCACTAGCCAAATGTGTTTGTTATTTCCTAACTTTAATTTACCGTGGTATTGCTGTGTGTATTTTGTCCATGACAAATACCCGTCAATCGGCCCCAAAACATCACCGTTAGTAAATGCTGTTAACACAGTCTTTGTAAATCTTTCCAACCCTTCCCCAGAAGAACCAAGCAGGACTGCCTTGTTGCACGATCCACATTTTCTACAAAACTTGCCATTTTCAGCGTGTAGCTCGCTTGCTTGAGGTTTTTGTGGTTTCCTGTAGCGAACGGCAACACACAGAGAGCAGAGGGTGAGGGACATCGGCGTCAGATGTCAGGCAGTTATCCTGCAAATGTCCTTCCGTTGATCCAGAATATAGCAGCAGTAGTAGTAGTAGTAGCAGCAATAGCTCTAATAATAATAGCAGTAGCAGTATTAATCATAGTAGTAGCAGCATTTGTACTAAAAGTAGTAGCAGTAGCAGAAGTACATAGAGAGAGACTGACCACCTTACATAAACTGTACAGTATGTTTTCAAATAATAATCAAAAAAATGTAAATAAAATTAAATGAAATCGTTGTGAAATGTTTTCACATGTATATTTGAGACCTGCATGTCATACAACAAACAGCATTGCAACAAAATTCATTAATCACTAATATAACATGTGCTGTATAATTAAAGTACCCCAAACATCATAGAGTCAAACCATGTGTTCTTTTTCAGACTTTAACACAAAGTTAGCAATCCTAACCGAATCAAAAGGGAAAATAAATCTCCTTTTTAGTCATCTGATATTTCAAGGTTTGGTTAAGTCATTTCATGGAAATCATCATAGTATTTACAGCACAAAAGAGACAGATGGGACTCACTTTCTACGTCAGTGTACACAACCTGTTTTCCTCCTGAATATTTTGGGTTAGGGTTAGGTACTAGAGTGCGGATCGGGCCGGATTTTTCTGTCCGAGCCCGGCCCGCGTCCGACAGAGCAGTAACCGAACCCGACCCGAGCCCGACAGGCATTAAGATATTTCTGTCCGAGCCCGACCCGAGCCCGACACAGTTAAAATCGCATTTGTTTCTCATACTAATGACACATGTACGTTTGTTTGTGTGGAAAGCCGCTTTTATTAAGCAATTGTAGGAAGGCATTGGGAAATGTCAACAGATGAGCGCATCAATGCACAGCTGACTTTCCTTCGTTTTCAATAGTTTTAAAATCTCCTGCGGCCAACTTCTTTTTAACATCTTCCATCGTTGCGCTGCCACACGGAGCTTAATACGCACGTCTTTCGTTGTCACAGCACACAGGAAGACGGATGTTAGGGTAATATTTGACATTTATTTTAAGCTGTTTTAAATTCAAAATGTTCAATGCCTTATCGCGCTGATGTGACCGAGCCCGACCCGAACCCGAGCATCCTTTCTAAAAATCTGTCCGAACCCGGCCCGACCCGTCGGGTACCGTCGGGTCCCGTCGGGCTCGGGTCGGGTATCCATCCTCTATTAGGTACTCGAGCTATACCACATACAAGCCTCTTTAAAGACAGGAGAAAATGTACTCAGTTCATGTATTTTAATTTCATTTCATTTCAAACCTTTATTTAATACTCTGGGCCCATTGGACGGACACTGATTTTCAATGGGGCCAAAGTGCACAGCATGCATTTCAGCAAATTACATTATAATAATAATTACAAGAACATTTAAATTGCAACAGATGTAAAAAAGTGTGTTAATGTGTGGAAGACAGATACAGTATAATCCTGGGGGCAATACAAATAATAAGAAATAACAAATAGCAGTAGTGGTAGTAATAGCAGTTGTAGTAGCAGCAGTAGTAGTGGTTATGGTGATAATAGTAATAGCTGCAGTGTGAAAAATCTACAATCTTACATTAAACCTGCACTTTAAACTGAGGATCTGAGGCTACACATTTACTCATGGAGGATAAAAAAAAGCTGTAATCAATAGCTGGAGGCCCCACCTGACTGTGCTTTATTTATAACAGGCTAAAGACAGTCACATGTTCAGTTTAAGGGAACCTCTGGTGGTAATCCGGGATCAGATGCTCGTCATCATTCTCATCATGCCACCATAAACTGCTCCAAAAAAACAGAAAAAGAAAAAAGAAAGACTGGAGGTCTGAAACTGGAGCCCATCTGTGATACTGTTAGCACATTTCAGACCAGCTGTCTTGAGGGGCCCATCTCGGCCGCCATGATGAGGCTGTAAGCACCCCCCCCCCCCTTTCCAGATTGACCCTGCACGTTGACTATATTTATTCCTGTGACTAATTGCACCCATTGCGACACTTAGTGATGACAGCATGTGGTGAGTGCAAGGTGTTCTCACCCGAACTGTGCTCCGAGGGAGAAAAGCAACACAGTACAGTGCCTATATATACCTACCTTTCTGAATTTTACCCGTTTTCAAAGTTTTTTTATGTCAGAAATATGGGTTTCTTACCAAATTGGCCCAAAATAACATGGATGTATTCAATTCAGTTCAATTTTATTTATAGTATCAATTCATAACAAGAGTTATCTCAAGACACTTTTCAGATTCTTTGAATATTCTTTGATGTATGTATGTACGTTGTATGGAGCCCATACAACATTCTTCGCAAATGAAATGGTTTCTTGACTAAACTCTCACATCAACTGTGATTATCCATCAACAACCTCTGATCCTAACTATTAGGCCAAATATTTCATAATTTCATTTTTTTTAAACAAAAAAATGAGGTATAAAGTAATTTAAATTAAGTTTATTGAAGATGAATTAGAAAAAAACATAAAAAAGGGGACAAAAACATCCTAAAACGCACCAAAGAAAGTTGAATTTTCCATTTTGAGTTTAAAAGGTAAAAGTCAGTGCTGTTACATGCTGAAAATATCAACATGTGTATGTGGATGGGCAGTTTGGGGTATGACTGAAATTGGATTTTTAAAAGACTGAGATAACTCACAACCATAACTCAAATTATACCAAAGTGTTTCCTTTTTGACTTGCTAGAGTGAAAGAGCCTCTGAAACACCATAGAGACCATCAGCAAATCTCTTCCTAAAACCCAGACTGGTGAAGCTTAATCAGGGTCTGCAGCACTTTAAGACCGTTGAACGGAAGACAAAAACGTAATTGGTTTTTAATTAAAACTATATTTGTTACAATCAAACAATTAAATGAAAAATGTGTTGAAAATCAATTGCATATCTCTGCATAAGTCTGTTGTGGTGGTTGGCACATTCATTGTTCATGAACGTCCAAACTGACCAGTATGTCACTTTTAAGAAATGTTTAACAACATGTTATTCACACAATGAGATTATTTTGATAAATAATCACCAGAAATGATTTAATGACTTAGTGGGTAAAGTTAAATAATAGAACAGCTAGAACAGTCTGGTAGGTTCAGAAAATGGCATCACCTTACTGTAATGCAGTCTGTAAAACCAGGAAAGTCACCACTTACCATATTACCATATCCAAATCTAAGACGATATCTAGCCTCATATCGCAATATCATTATAACATTCATATATTGCCCAGCCATACACCGTAACATAGTGTTACGCTCCTATCACTCCTGACACTTTACATTAATACTAATAAATGTTACTGCCAACAACGTGACCAGAACTTACTTGAGGAACTCCGAGATAAACGTTCCAATTGTCAAAGTAGCTCTAACTGTACGAGTAGTGCATGATTATTTCCACAATAGTTAGGTCAAATGCTTTTATCCTTTCATCCACCATCCTCGCAGACACATCCATTACCCGTCCTTTCTGATGAATGAATGATGAAAGCGCTTTGTGAAGATGAGTCAGATGCCGTGTTTTGGTTGGACCTATTGTGCCAGTCACAGTTTCCGTTACACTGCACGGAAAGTGTCACTTCCACAATTTTTGGACACATCCACTAAAAGAGAGGGCATCATGAATCAACACATTCAAAAAAGCCAATTTTATAAAAAGTCAAGGGGCTATTTCCAAATAATAGAGTGGTAGAAAAAAGATATGTTAACCAAGGCAATTACAAGTATAGATCTATAGATTTTTTTCTATAAGTAGTTATATATTCATCATACTGATTTTGAATTATCTGGATTTAAGTCTCTTTTGAGTTTTTTCTTCAGTTTGGATTTTAATATTTGTTTTGAATTTTTTTATTCCTTTTTGTAGTAAAAAAAATCATGTTCTGTTTGTTTTCCAAAACACATATTTATTATCTTGCATTTGACGTTTTATGCATGTATAAAATAAATCAGCGTTAGGTGTGCATAGCCAGTCGAGCCCAACATACATGTGGTAATAACAAAACTGGTCCCACAGCACAGGAAAGCATTTACATATGATTAGATGTAAGAGACATATTCGACAAAAGGAAATTATATGGTGCCTATAGGGGTTATGGGATCAAAATGTTACCGAGGGTCAATTTGCATATAACAGTGGCTCTGTGATTTGTTTGATACGCCACCACAGGCTGCAAAATGCTACACTTTGCTTCCACTCGGCTGTCGTCCTTAGGATGATAACACACACCGTTATCTTGATAGGGATTGTTTGGTGGAGTTCTGCAGATGTGAAGCATGTAGACAGTGATTACTGTGTGTGTGTGTCTGTGTGTGTGTGGGTGGGTGTGGATATAGCCGAACACACAGATTGTCCTTCAGCGTTGCATCTTGACAAGGACTGATTGGAGAGCTGGATTTCCTAATTCCCAAAGAGAACCTGTTGGTTGTCCAGCTGTGTTGGTGCTTTCATTCGGACATCAAAAAGGACAACCATGGGCAGAGCTAGACGTTTCACCTTTCTACAGGGCCCCGAGTTTTCTGCTACGCCCCTGAAAATGACAGAAAGTTGCAGTTATTTTAAAAACCTAAAAGATTCGGGGCTGAAGCACCAGAAGCCGCCCCTGAGCACGTCCACTAGGAGGGTCAATAAGCCTGCTAACGCATCTGCATTTTCTTGATGACATATGGGCTGTAATACCTCAGACTTCTCATTAGGATTATTATTACTCTTTAGTATGGATTATGTAAATCTCCAATACATCAAGGACACAGGATTTCATGACTTCTTTTCTCAAGCAGCAGTCAATAAAGTGACTGAGCATATTTTAGATGAGAAGATTTGCTCATTCATTCACCAAGTTTAATAACAGGTGCATATGCAAGGATTAATGGCATATGTCATGTTCATTGTGGCGTTTTTTTCTTATGGAAGAGGAAATCTTCAGAATAAAGGCACGATTTGTAAATGTCATGAAGGTCTTTTCTTCACAGATGTTGTATGTTGTTTTAGGAAATCTTTAGCAGTCATATAAGCAAAACAAATTGAGCACATTTTATAGAAAGCACTCAGGTCTTCATATAAACGGCAGTTAAACATAAATTCAGTTTACCTTTTTTTCAATCACACAGCAACCTGTTCTGCCACAGCGTTCTGACATTAAATCTTCTTCAGTCTTATTTTTAAGACGCGTTCGGCTTCAAGGCATTTATGACAAAACATGGTTATTCTTCAAGGATTAGTTCACCAATATTACAAAAAGTCCCTTACCTCCAGTGGCTGGAGCAATGCAGATAGCTTTGAGATATCTTTCTCTGAGATTTAAGCGTCCAATACAGTGGAAGTGAATGATCTTTTATTTGTGGTGCTCAAAGCAATACAAACTGAAAGCGCTGTGCCACACATATTTCATGACTTTGTGTTAATGTCTGAAGTTTCAAGCTATTCTAGTGTGTTATAGAAAGCCTGCAGGAGGACTCAGCTCAATTTGTGCCAGTTCTCATTAATATTCAACGAGCTAAGCTGCTTGGCTCTGATTGGCTAACAGCTCGCCAATGAGAGCGTGGCTATCAGTATCCTTTACCCAGCGCAACTGGGTGAGCTCTTGAATAGTAATGAACTCAGGCAATATGACGTCAGACTGACTAGCTTTTGAAATTATTTCTTTTCAGTGGCTAGAGCTGACAGAGGAGGTAGCAGTTCATTCTCACATTCACCACATATTTCAAAAAATGCAAGTAAAAACTGTTTTGTGTGGCAGCTGCACCTTTAACTGATAAAATGAAAAAGCACACCATCTATCTGTCCCCATTACTCTGGATAATCCACAGAACATGTTTACAAGTCTCTTTATCGGAACATTTCCTAGTGAAAAAAGAGTTAGGTAGGTAGCACATGGTTTTTGGAAAGACACATTCAATTTCAACAATCAAATTTGACAATAAACATTCCATCCACCATTATCTTTTTGGAGTGGAAGCACAACTTTCAGAGGTTGATGAAAACTAAAAGTATCTACATAGCTACATGCAAGATAAAGTAAGAGTATTGTGATTTGAATCAGTCTAACAAGACAATAACCATATTTTAACTTAGATATAGGGACGGCAACATCTGTTTATCCACTGAAATATTGCAGCTACTATCATAGACTAAGCTGACGGATGGTATTGCTCCCCAGAGGATGTACACTTATGGCATTTGTGATTCCTTGGCTTTTCCTTCCTCCACTGCCACCATTAGATTGATATTCTAAAGGTCCCATATTATAAAAAGTGATATTTCCATTTCTTTCCGGTTGAGGTGCTCTATGAATACTGTGAAAATATTGCTTAATCCACAGAGAAATGCACACTTTTGGGTTAGCAAGAGACAGGTGCGAAAGACAGGTGTTTCAGACAGAGGGTGAATACAGGTATTCAGAAAGACATAATAAAGAAAATAATGTTTTTTTTTAAACATTAAAGCATGTAAACAAGTTAAAGTAGAAATCCAAAATACAGGTACTGTATTTACTTCAAAATAAGCATAATATGGGACCTTTAATATTTTTAGTGAAATACCTTGGAGAAAAGATCTCCATGAAATGCAGTACAAATATGATTTAAATGATTTTCTGTAGTAGTAGGCTACTAATGCTCGTTCCAAAAAGTAAGAAATAACCTAACTGGGCTACAAAAACCCTACATGTCACTTCATTTACAAGTTTGCTCGTGAGATCCCAATTCCGTAAATTCGGGCAGATATCACACTTTTTGGCCAGATGTCCGTTACCTTCTGCTTTCTTTGTGTTGTAATTTTAAACTCCGGTGGATTTCTGAGGACTATGGTTAACTGCTCCTATGATCTCCGCAGGGTAAATCCAGACAGCTAGCTAGACTATCTGTCCAATCTGATTTTCTCTCGCAGAACTAAAACAACTTTTAACACGTTCCACCAAAAGAAGTTCCTTCATGAGGTTATTTTGCAGAAGCACCGTGACCTCTTATGAGTTTCTCCTAATGCCAGCAATTGATTTTAAATCAGTAGGTTTTTCTCCCATCCCGGAATTCTGTGTGCACTAGCCAGACCCTCTTTCGCAGCGCTATGGAGGAAGGTCTGGCAATTCGAAACTATGTAATACTTTTAAATATCATGTTCATGTTAATTTATTCAATCAATTATTTTATCAGAGTGATTGATGATTATTAACTATGTGCTGCAGTATTAAATGGCTCTCATTTGTTTACACCAGTATTTGCCTGAATTTTAAATCATGGTGTTTTGAACTTGTTCTTTCAGTTTGATTTAGTACTTTTAATGAACATAAGTGATTCAAGCAAAAATACATAAATATTATTGTGTTTTTATAGCCCTTCACACTGTGTAACGTTACCTGGATGTATCCAGTCCCTATCACTGATTTAATGAAGTGTTGCTAAAGTGTGTAGTGGTTTTGGTCACTTGAGATTCTAAATCCATCTAAGCAATTTGTGAGATATAATCTGTGCTGTGAATCAACACCTTGCTGCTTGGCAGCCAGCTGTAATGCTGTTATTATGCTGGATGAATTTGTACTCGCCTTTCTTCTTGAAACAAGAAAGTTGTTACTGTCATACTGCTGCTAATTGAAAAATCATTTGAAGCGTTCACCCTAGTTGCGCTTTGTAGCCAGTAGATTATTTTCACTTTGCTAAAGTTTCCTATTGGGAGTTTGATGTAGGTCTCCACACAGATCGATTGGAATGTGTTCCTGTGGTGCTGATGCTCTCTGTGGGAGTCAGTGGCTCTGGAGCCAGCTGGTTTGTTTTCACTGCTCACAGGCTAAACTGTGCACACATGGTCCCTCAGTACAACACAGTTTGTGCCTGTGGCTTTATTCTAAAAACATTGACATGAGATAGTATTATGTCCAACTATCTCTTTCCATTTTACACACATAAATCTACTTGTAAGTGCCTGTGAAGACAGTTGTATAATGAACAGAGCCTTTCAAAGTCTGAGAATATAACTGTAATGATGTCATCAGAGTTAGAGGTCTTCAAGGGTCCACCCGAACCTTAGGTGTGGAGAGTTCGGAGCCACGGTTTATGCAGTCAATTGGGTACAGCTTTTAAAGGTCCCTTGATATGCTGCTTTTTGGATGGTCTTATGTAGATCTTAGTGGTCCCCTTTGCTCGTTTGAAATCCATGATGTTTCTCTCTTTCTCATGGGTGGGCCAAATTCTCTGGGCGGGCAAAGCAGAGAAAGGGGAAGTAACCTTTCCCCTTATGACGAGCAAGAGTCCAGATCGGCCCATCTGAGCTTTCATTTTTTGAAAGGCAGAGCAGGATACCCAGGGCTCGGTTTATACCTCACACCATTTCTAGCCACTGGGGGACAATAGGCAGGCTGGGGGAATTCATATTAATGATAAAAACCTAATAAAGGGAAATTTTCATGCTATGGGTCCTTTAAGCTGAAATAACGAGTGGATCAGCCATGCTGTTTAAATCAACAAGAGAGGAATATCTAGCCAGCCGAACTTATGCCCGCCCACAACATTTGAGGTTGGCAAGTTTGGTCTGGAATTGATCCGTTGTGAAGCAACTATGCTCAAACAAATCAAATGGTCAAGGCGTCAAAACCATGCCACCTAAGAGTGCTTGGGTTGAATTTGTTTTTAACAAAGATGGCTGCCGCTGGAGAATTGAGATGTGTAGATTCCGCCGTCAAGTTTTCTATAGAAGATATCAACAGCACATTCATTTTAAAAGAGGAACAGAGAGCCGCAATCGGGGGCATAAACAAAGATGTTTTTGCCATCCAATGTTTATTTTGAAAAGCATTACTAATTAATATGCCAAAGTGAAGTGTTACAATGGACATTGTCGTTGACTGTTGATGTCAATGACTGCAGGCTAACCTTAGTAGCTAGCTAGAATCTAGCTAGTAGCACGACATGATTACATCTCCTTGGTTGTCTAAATTAGGGTGACAAGACGTCCCCGGTTTCCGGGGACAGTCCCCGATTTTGGAACCTGTCCCCGCCTGGATCTGTCCCCGGAAATGTCCCCGCTTTTTACTGTGACTAACCCACCCGAAATTGGAATGAAAGAAAGAAAACACTGACCAAACGTAGCCGATATTCACACACCCCACACACACGCAGGCTCAAGACAGACAGAGCCAGCGCTGCTCAGAGCTCAGAGAGGTTTTTTCTTTAGGACTTTTATGTTTTAAAAAAGGATCTTAATCTTTAACAGGAAGGTCGACCTCCTTAGAAATCCTTTCCATAATGTTGTCAGACATTAGAATATGAATCTGAGTCTGTCAGTACCAAAATGAGCACTTTTCTGAACGTAAATACAAACTGGACAATTGTCCTATTAATTTACACTGTACCTTGTTTCTCTGCTGCCGACTGCAGCGATCTCGTTTAATACTGCGTCACTGTTAAAGGAAAATATTTCCTCATTAGTTTTATTGTATCTGATACACAATGAGCTGTTGCAGAAACAAGCCTGAAGCAATAAAGCCAAAGCTGTCAGATAAATGTAGTTCAGTAAACATGACAACATTATGAAATATTGGGACTTTTCAGCCCCTAATGAGAAAAATCTTATATCTTTTAAGTTTCTGAATTTCTTCTTCAATAAGGAGTTGGTACTTGGCAATCTCTGACTGGATGGAGCTGAGAAACGTGCTGCTCTGGTCTGTGTCCATTGGTTCATCCTCAGTAAGCTGGGTCTGGAGCTCTGCAATTTCTGGTCTAGTGCCCCGTTTTAAGTTTTACAAAAATAAAAACATGACGTGTTTTGGAGGTACATACGCTTCTGAGGCCTATTGCACAAAACCAGGATAAGGGATTAAGCCGGGATATTCAAGTTATCCTGAATGAATTTAGCTTTGACTCGGTTGCACAAAACCAGATTGAATTAAGCCCAGCCCAGTAACCATGGAGATTTATTCTTTGCGGCTAGCCTGGTCCAGAGCAGGCTAACAGCCAGGCTAAGATTAATCCTGGAGTCTCATGTGTCAAATCAGCTGCCGTCTGATCCAAAATAAACGTGTTTAACAGTTATTCCGTTGTCTTCTGCATGTGTTCTGCTTTATTTTCATTAACATGCATTAGCCTATTGTCACTATGTGTCGCGAGTTTGATTTAAACCCTACAGTTGTTTAGATGGTTAGAAATGGTTGCAGTGGCACCCTGATGCGGAGTGGGACTTTTCCCGGTGGGACGGTACCGTGCTGGCGTGCGGCTGCTGCCCGGTGGCCGCTGCCCGGTGGCCGCTGCCTGCCGGCAGACCTGCAAGTCGCGTCAGTGTCCACTCTCTCTGTAAAAGTAGAGATGAGCAGCGCAGCGTCCGTGGTCTCAGCTTCAGGTTTATACCATAGACCGTTAATATTAACGGTCTATGGTTTATACAGGACGCGCTCCGAAGATTAAGTGTGACGATATTAATGTAGCGATATTCCCAGATGATAATAATGGCAGACTGGTCAGAGACCAATAGGCCTACATTCATGATTTAATTTTCTTGTTGCTTATCCTTCTCTAATAAAGGACAGTTTGTGTTACTCCTTAATATGTAGGCCTAATGTTTTTTTATTATAGCTTACATTGGTTATAGGCTACATAGGCTACAACTTTGTAAAAATGTGGAGTGACTATAGGCTAAGTAGATATTTTTACACCCTCACACATTCAGTCGGTCCGCTATGTTGGGCTTTTTCTCTCCGTTTGATAAGAGCCGTATTTCCCTTTTTGCATATTCTTCCCCTCCTCGTTACTTTCCATTAGAAGCTGCTGCTCATTGGGTGAAACATATGACGCATGCGTCTTCTTCATCTCTGCATCAGTAAATCTGTGATCGATACCGTGGTCTATGTGAGAAAGCCGTGAACGTGCACTTATCCCAGCTATCTACACCTGGCTTGACTTAGCTTCACCTGTTTATCCTGGCTCGGCAAACGTGCAACCGATTAAGCCGCGATGAACAGATCACACTAAGTCAAGCTGCGCTTTTTCATTTATCCTGGATATCTTTATTCTACTTTCGTGCAATAGGCCCCTGAGCTGAAAATGTCCCCGGATTTTGTCTGAGAAATCTGGTCACCTTAGTCTAAATACATCCATCGTTTATTTTGATAAGCATGTAAATGATCAGGAACAACAAAAACACAATGATTACGGCGAGTTCATGAGTTTACCACATATAGGTAGCTAGCTATACCATGGATGTTTTAAGAGAACAAACTAGCTAGCTAGCTATACTTGTGAGACATGAGAAAGAAGCTCACAACGAGCATGTTGCTACGGCAACAGAAACTAGTGCTATTGACACCAACAGTTAACGACAATGTTCATTATAACACTTCACTTTGGCATGTATTAATTTGTAATGCTTATCAAAATAAACATTGGATGTATTGAGACAACCAAGGATATGTAATCATGTTGTGCTAATAGCTAGCTAGATAGGCCTACTAGCTACCGCGCTACAAGCTAGGTTAGCGTTATTGTTTGTTGGATTGCAAATGAAACTCAATATCTTGCAAAAATGTTTCTCCCCAGTGTATGTTTTTTTATTATTATTTTTTTCTTGTTTTTAACCCCCCCCCCCCCCCCATGTCACCTCCGGTGCTCTGTACGTTTGTTATTGTTACGTGCCAAAATTGAAATATCAACATTTTGACACACAATTGCACAGCCGTAGTTGACCATTCTAGTGGTATGGATAATGCCAATTAAATATCTCAACAAGTATAAGATGGATGGCCATTGATTGGACTTTCATTTCAAAGACTTTGTTTCCCAGAGGATGACTCATACAGACTTGTTACAGACCTTTCCTCTTGGCATTTAGTGAAATATCAAGACTATAGGATGCCATGAAATTAGGTGCACATATTCTTTCCCTCTCAGGATGAATTGTGACAAATTTAGTAGCCCCTGATTTTTCATCTAGTGCTACCATTAGGTCAAAATTCAAATGTGTCCAATACTTTGGTTCATAATGAAATACCTGCAAAACTATTATGACATTATACAAATTGGGTCTTATTGTAGTTTTGACCATCACTTGTATTTACAATAGTACCCTTATACACATCAGGTTTATTGCTACAATCTGTCAAAAAAGAAGTTTGTAGGGTTTAAAAAAGAAACTCAAGCTGAACAGTAAAGTGATGACCTGAACTGGCTGTAATCCATCACAGCTTTTACATCATAGCTTGCACACAGTTTCTCTGTGCAATGAGGGATCATCACATGCATGTCAAATGCAGTTACTTTTTTAAATTTATTACATGCTCATAATATGCACAGTAAATGCAGGGTGGTATGTCTTCAAAAATAGAAATTATAGTTATATGTAATATAACTATTGAAATGCTGAAGTGTACATTGTTCCAGTGTCTAGGTGGGCTGTGCAATTACACTTCTAGAACTCTTTGCAAATAAAAGCTGTCATAAACCAGAACTTTAGCTCACTCAAAAAAGTTCTGCTTTTCTTGTCAGGTACTACGCTACGTTTGAATGGCATGGGGAAATGTCCATCCATAGCAGCCAAAATAAGCCTTACCTGGAGACAAGGCCCTTAAAGCTGCTGCATCTAACTCTTCACCTATAGACAGAACCTGCATCAATCTTACTGTACTCCTCTCTGTGTAATTCTTGGCTGAACACTCAAAGACTTACCTGCCTCGAAACAGCAACTACCATGGGGCTGATGTAAGATGATGTTAAAACAAGAGATGAAGCAACACAATGCCGGAAAGGGGGTGGCTTCTGGGAGTCCAGCCTCAAATGTTTTCTCAAAAGCCCTGGATCTTTTAGGGTTTTAAAATAACTTCAACTTACTACAAGATAAGTAATGTTTCCACCAACTTCCTACACTACCTATGTTATGTAACTTAAGACAATTTTTTCCCCCTTTTAGGTGGCAGCAGTAAAAATCAAATTTCAGAATGATGAAGACAGAGAACAATAGATACAAAATTGGATGTAGGCTGCAGGATTATTCTCCTTTTCAACTATCATGTTTTTCCTAAAGACATTCTATTATCAAATGGTTTTGAAAAATATATATATATGTAGCTGCCATAAATGGTGCATGCCCCCCACCTACAGCAGGTTTGGGCCAAGCCCCAAATTTTTACAACATCCGCTCCTGAAGTGACAGCTTGAAAACGTAGGTAATCTGAAGCAAACAGCTGTAACGAAAAGCTGAATATGAATACTTTAGCATATTTAGCTTTGCTGGACTGTTGTGTTTCATTGTTGTCGGTATGACTTCCTTGCACTGTGCCACCGTCTCAATCCATCACAACAATAAGTGGCTTGTGGCCAGCTTTTGTTGAGTGTCTGTGGGAAGAGAGAAGCCTCTACCCTGGACATACAGTGGGTACGGAAAGTATTCAGACCCCTTTAAATTTTTCACTCTTTGTTTCATTGCAGCCTTTTTCCAAAAATCAAAAAAGTTCATTTTATTTCTCAGTAATGTACACTCAGCAACCCATCTTGACAGAAAAAAACAAAAACTGAAATATCACATGGTCATATGTATTCAGACCCTTTGCCGTGACCCTCATATGTAACTCAGGTGCTGTCTATTTCTTCTGATCATCCTTGAGATGGTTCTACACCTTCATTGGAGTCCAGCTGTGTTTGATTATACTGATTGGACTTGATTAGGAAAGCCACACACCTGTCTATATAAGACCTTACAGCTCACAGTGCATGTCAGAGCAAATGACAATCATGAGGTCAAAGGAACTGCCTGAAGAGCTCAGAGACAGAATTGTGGCAAGGCACAGATCTGGTCAAGGTTACAAAAAAATTTCTGCTGCACTTAAGGTTCCTAAGAGCACAGTGGCCTCCATAATCCTCAAATGGAAGACGTTTGGGACGACCAGAACCCTTCCTAGAGCTGGCCGTCCGGCCAAACTGAGCTATCGGGGAGAAGAGCCTTGGTGAGAGAGGCAAAGAAGAACCCAATGGTCACTGTGGCTAAGCTCCAGAGATGCAGTCGGGAGATGGGAGAAAGTTGTAGTAAGTCAACCATCACTGCAGCAATCCACCAGTCGGGCTTTATGGCAGAGTGGCCCGAAGGAAGCCTCTCCTCAGTGCAAGACACATGAAAGCCCGCATGGAGTTTGCTAAAAAACACCTGAAGGACTCCAAGATGGTGATAAATAAAATCCTCTGGTCTGATGAGACCAAGATAGAACTTTTTGGCCTTAATTCTAAGCGGTATGTGTGGAGAAAACCAGGCACTGCTCATCACCTGTCCAATACAGTCTCAACAGTGAAGCATGGTGGTGGCAGCATCATGCTGTGGGGGTGTTTTTCAGCTGCAGGGACAGGGACGACTGGTTGCAATCGAGGGAAAGATGAATGCGGCCAAGTACAGGGATATCCTGGACGAAAACCTTTTCCAGAGTGCTCTGGACCTCAGACTGGGCCGAAGGTTTACCTTCCAACAAGACAATGACCCTAAGCACACCGCTAAAATAACGAAGAAGTGGCTTCACAACAACTCTGTGGCTGTTCTTGAATGGCCCAGCCAGAGCCCTGACTTAAACCCAATTGAGCATCTCTGGAGAGACCTGAAAATGACTGTCCACCAACGTTTACCATCCAACCTGACAGAACTGGAGAGGATCTGCAAGGAGGAATGGCAGAGGATACCCAAATCCAGATGTGAGAAACTTGTTGCATCTTTCCCAAAACGACTCATGGCTGTATTAGATCAAAAGGGTGCTTCTACTAAATACTGAACAAAGGGTCTGAATACTTATGACCATGTGATATTTCAGTTTTTGTTTTTTAATAAATATGCAAAAATTTCTAAATTTCTGTTTTTTTCTGTCAAGATGGGTTGCTGAGTGTACATTACAGAGAAATAAAATGAACTTTTTTGATTTTTGGAAAAAGGCTGCAATGAAACAAAGAGTGAAAAATTTAAAGGGGTCTGAATACTTTCCGTACCCACTGTAAATGTGTTCAAATGCCCAAAGGCCAGCAAGAAGCTTCCTCTCACCCTCAGTTTCTTGAAGGATTCAAGTGATGGCAACTGGCTGTTCCACTCCAGCACAGGTGAAGTAGAGTGCAGTGATGGGCACAGTGGGCTCATACAGGCTCAAGTGGGCCAGTGCAAGTGGAGAGTGGTATTGAGGAGCTGTTACTTGACGAACCGTAGAGCCTCTTTGTAGTTGGTGGGGGTCCAGGTGGTGTCCTTCTTAAGTAGCTGTCACAAAAGGAGCCATGTTGGCTGAACACTGGGTAAGAAAGTGGAGGGAGAGTGTAGCAGTAGAGAAATGGAGAGGGAGACATCCAAAATAAATAAAGGGTTTTTTGGGATATATTTTACTGTCCCGTTACATGGGTTAGCATGGTAGTCTCGCATTGCCAGACCTTACTCCACAGCGCTATGGCTACACCACACATACATTCCAGGATAGGAGAAAAAAACGCTCTGGGCTGTTTGCATTTCAAATCACAATCGTCTTGGGTGGCGCTAAACTCTGGACGCAGCGACGGTGGCTCTGCAAAATAGTCTCAGACAACGCCACATAAAATATTAAATGAAATTAACTGTTCACACAATACAGTAATGTGAGATAATTAAATTACCTGGATACATGGTCAAATGTAATTTGATCCTACCAGTGTATAGCGGTGTGTATTCGGTCCATAGAATCATACCAATCGGTCCCAAAAACTTTCCAGTTAGAGAGTAAATCCATCCATCCATCCATCTTCAGCCGCTTATCCGGTATCGGGTCACGGGGGCAGTAGCTCCAGTAAGGGACCCCAAACTTCCCTTTCCCGAGCCACATCAACCAGCTCCAACTGGGGGATCCCGAGGCGTTCCCAGGCCAGGTTGGCGATATAATCTCTCCACCTAGTCCTGGGTCTTCCCAGAGGCCTCCTCCCAGCTGGACTTGCCTGGAACACCTCCCTAGGGAGGCGCCCAGGAGGCATCCTTACCAGATGCCCAAACTTTTGGTTTGAGGTGGAGAGTAAATGCCGTACTCATATTTTTTGTAACGCTTTACAATCATTCCCCCAAAAGACCAATCCAAAATTTCTTCAAAACTTGCCATTTTCAGCATGTAGCAACCCGTTAAAACTGATGAAACAAACAGAGTTAAAGAATGGCAACGCAAAGAGAGCAAAAGGTGAATAACATCCAGTGTTGTTTATCCAGAGCCATTAGCAGGGTGACTAGGCAGCTCTTTGAAAATCTCTGTCCTCGCTGTTGAAATTCCTTCTGGTTGGCAATAAATGTCAAAACATGAATAGCATAGGGTATGTTATCCAATGCATCTGCTTCACCAGCTCTAACACATGTTCACGGAGATCTACTGCACTTTGCAATTAATAAAACAAGCACACCTTTTACCATCTTAGCACAGTGTACTGGAACTGAATGCAAATGGGAACGTAATATTAATAATATTAGATATATTAGATAGAGACAGTTATCCAGGTCGAGAGGTTTGTACCAATAAACTGCAGTACAATAATTACTTTACATCACTAAACCTAACTTCATGTGCTACATACTGTATCTAACATGTACTTCATGAATTTTCATTAAAATAAAAATGACATGGACTATAAAGTATTAATGCAGTTATTTCCTTGAAAAATTAATAGGAATTCTTAATATGACGGGCATCCTAAGTTATGTCATGCTGCATGTGAGACAAGATGCCAAGATGGAATCAAAGTTAAGTTTTTAAACTTAGATACTTCCGTAGTCTCACTGGATGTACACTGTGAATATGAGCCCGACATTGGCCGGCTATCTAGGCTAGCATTCTCCTTCCCTCCCACTATCTACTTTGCAAGAACACCTTTGCTGAATATAGGACTTAACGCCATCCCAGGACAATTGTGATTGGTTTCAAGAAGTACAAACAAGCCAGAGCTTATTTTTCAGCCTATAGCTGAATGATAATGAGTATTTCTAGACCTTTCACTGGCGCTGACATATCCAGATAGGTCTGGATATGCTGATACTACACTAACACCACTGTATCAAATATTAATATAAGCCTACATTGCAGGACATTTTAATTCTTTCACGTCTCAAATGTTTAATACATGAAAAAATAAGCTCAATGGATCATTCTTGTTACATTCTATTCTATTTTAGGGCCTCATCTTTAAGAAAACGTGAAGTTTTACAACTTGGGCCTTATTCTAATACCCAGCCTATCATTTGTATTGGTTATAATAACTTGTATTTACCAGTTATTTGACATTGTCTTTCTTAACGGAAAAGGCAGGCATTGCTTTGTATGAATCCCAGGTGTACTGTCCTGATGCTGGAAATACGCACCAGCTTAGCATGATAGCTGAAAGGAGAAAGGAAAAAACTGGCATCTGCTGGTTGCCAACAACAACATCATCATCAAGGTCAGACTCCAGGAAGCCATTGAGCAGCAGCAGCAGTTTGCCAAGATGGCTGGCCTCTTCACCACTAGCTTCTGGAACTCCATGCAATCTCTCATTCAGTATTTCTTTTAGCTTTCTTTCCTGAGGTTTATTTTCCATATTCTGAGACAAATCAGAAGCCACCACAGCACTGTTTTTAAGAAATTTAAACATTTGTGATTTTAATGATGATTACTTTATAAACTACAGCTCCCATGAAATTTAGCAGTGCCGCAACGAAGGTACTTACAGTACATTGTCATAGCTATTACACAATTACCTTGGAAATCCAGAGTTCTCATGAGAGCACAAATTTGAATTTGCTCAGTGAGTTACTCTGGCATCGAGTAATGCTGCTCATTAACTATACCCTCGTAGCCAAGCTGCACCAATCACATCGGCATTTCTGATATAGGAGGGGCCAGAGGCGAGCTTCACCAATCACATCGGTGTATCTAATAAAGGCGGGCCAGAGGCGGTCTGCACCAATCACATTGGTGTATCTGATATAGGAGGGGCCAGAGTCGAGCCAAACAGATGACGACAGTTTAATCTACCAGTTAGCTCTGCTGGTTGCTAAGCGTATGGGGCTCTGGATACGTCACCCCGTGTGTTGCTGTGATTGGTCGTAGTGTTATCCAATTGCATGCAGTGAGATTTTGAAATGCATGCTTGGTGCTGCCCCTCGAGATGGGTGACTTTCATTACTCAATGCCAGACCCACAATCTTTTGGTTTTGTGGTGGATTTCCAGGCTACATGATCCCAAAGTTCCAACTTTTCAGCTGTCAAACTTCTACATCACCCTCTGCTCTGTGAGCTAGCTGTGACCCCTCAACTCACCCATGGACCTGCATTCTGTTTTTAAGCCAGGATCCAGGGCTTATGGGAAATGGTGTCCATTAACTGCCGCTAAAACCTGAAACCCCTTGACCCCTCAACTGAGAGAGAGACCCCCTACTACATATATTGTGTAAAATGAAGTTGCATATTAAACTGGGCCTACAATAATGTGTAGGGCGACATAAAACCTTTGTACATACCTTTTAAGTGCATAGAATACTAAAATATTCAAATAACTGTTAGCATGGTTTTTATAAATCCTGTTTTAATGTTTAATTATACATTTTGAAACAGTAAATCCTCAGGATTAACTGTATCTGTTGATGGCTACCTTGGTGAATAGGCTGCTAAGCCCTGTCATCAATGTGTTTTTATTCACAAATGATTTATATTTGCTCATAATATTTTATATTATTTATTTTAAATCTACTAATATAATACTAACAATAATTTAGTGCTTCCCCTGCAGTAACTCTGAGGACCCCCTAGGGGTCCAGGACCCCCGTTTAAGATCTTTTGTCTGACATATTGAATAAGAAAAGACCTTGTCCTTATTGACATATATGGAGTGAACTACACCACCAAGTGTTGAGTCTGTTCCAAACTTCTTTAGTTATATTATTAAAATTGTCATTATGTTATGTCATTTTAGGCCTTTATTTCCATAGGACAGATGGAGACATGAAAGGAGAGAGAGAGGGTGAATGAATATGTGTGCCTGCTCTACCAACTGAGCAGTATTGAAATAATGCATTGTTGTTTTCTTCTTGTCATTGTGTAAGAAAATATAGAATACCACCATCCTGTACGTGTCTTGAATTGCATCACACATCACCCTTTGCCGCCTAGTTGCTTTCTCATCCACTGCGTCCGGCCCAGGCTGTGAGTCAGCATGACACAGTACCCAGCTGCCAAACCACTGGGTGTTCAAATCTGAGATGGATTTGCATTTCATCTTTTTGCCATGCTCATACACTGTGTTCCCGGAGTCACACATTGTGCTCATTTCCCTCTCTGACATGATTCCCTTAAATAAGCCGCATGCAGAGCTGCAGGGTATTTTATGTAACTTGTCGGTGGGTACAGTAGGAGTGCAGATGACCAACGCTACTCCATCACTACCACCTGCTGTTAATTCTCTCCTGCTGGACCCTGACAATCATCTTTCCTCTGTAACTCTGCACTGTAATGCACTCCCACATGGTCTTATCACAACCACTTTATCCCATTTGAGGAAGAGTGGGCGTGTGTGGTCTCCTGTATGAGTTATTGCCATGGAACAGCAGCATGAAATCAGCGTCGGTGGCTTGTGCACAGTGTGTGGTCTGCTAGCGTTTTTGATACATAAGGAGAGTCTCTGAAACTAAATGTGGTTCGCCTGCAGGGTGGAAAACTAATACTGCGTGATAGCACAGTGACAGTACAATCACATACAGTAGGTTGAAAAGAAGAAAAGAGCAAATAAATCAGCGGGATGAGGTCTGTAATTGTCCCAGCAACCCCTTCAGTTTGCATAGCAGTGCATGTAGTGTTGACATAGTTTTTGTTCCTAATTGTACGATCATTAATTAATGATAAATAAAAGGAATATAAATTGCACAGCTTAGTTGTTATCATGAAACACGATATGCAACGTGCTTTTTTGGGACTGCTCAGTTGCGTGATTGCTGCAACATTATGCACGCAGGTGTTCAGTTCATGCAAAGTAATCATGATTTATATGATGATTTATGTAAATACAAAGCTCAATTAGTTTCAAGTCATTGCGTGTGTATTATTAATGCTCGTCTGCTGCGGAATAAATTGGCATGAAAAAAGATGTGAAGTCTACTGAACAAGACATGGGAAACAAGAAAGCCAAGCTGCTTTCTGTTCCACACGATACATCCTGTGCGGATGTATCAATTTTTATGCCCAGTTTACGGCCTCTTGCCTGTTTACGGCTTACAGTCAGCGTGGTGTATTACTATGATTTCTGTAACAGTTTACAAGGCTGCAGACCCTTTCACTCCTCGATGTGAGTCAAGTGCAGATTTGAGTCATGTATGCTCAGATTTAAACGGTTTATGGCATAACGTGCAATACTGAAATTTGTGAAATCCATGAAATAATAAACTTTTCTCATTACGAACAATAACCAAAGACGGTAATCATTTCAAAAACTTTTTAGCTATCTATGATTAATTGCTAACGTTAGCTCAAAACACAATGCAACTGACAGCCTCTGTTGTGTTTATTGCTAACTTGTTGCCAGCAGTGAACAAACTCTATTAAGTAGGTCCATTTAAACTGTATTGACATTACAGAAGTCTCTCATTAGCATCTTGTATGCTACTTGTCGCAAAGTCACGCATGTCCATCTCACAGCTTCACTCGTTGCAAAGTGACGCTTGTGCGACTCAAATCTGCACCCGACTTAACATCGGGGAGTGACAGACCCAATAAGAAAGAGAAACAGCTACTTTTAAACATTATCAAAGACTTGGATATTAACTGGTTTTTAGACAGGTGCACACATCGCTACGCCAACCTTTTTAAGAAGCTGGTTGAAGAAATAAAAGAGGGACGCTGTGTTTGCACTGTCCAAGTCTGCCACAAATGGAAAACTTTGAAAAAAAATCGTATTTTGCACAGCTATGTGTAAACGGTAATATTAGCTGAATATTTACTTTCATTAGTCATGTAAACAATTTAGTTGGAATATCGTCTTTTTTGGAATAATGCCAAAAAAAGACTTAAACTGTTAGGGAGTTCATTTTCTCTTACAGTGTTCTTCAGCCTTAAGAGGCCAAACATGCTGTAGCCTAGCATGTAGCCTAGCGGCGACTCGCTGGCCATTAGTAAAGGCTTCCTGGCGGCTATGGGTCAACATAATCACAGACCTGCTGGACTAACATTGCATGTCTTCATCTTGCAAAAAAATACCCTGAGAAGTCAGTTTGAGATGACCTTCTGACTACGGAAAAACATATCCCTGATACAGGTCTGTTGGCAGAGAGGCAGCAGGGCACACCAGGCCAAGTGGTGTCAGTTTCTCTGGGGACGTGATTTTAGTTGCTTAGCAGCACTCTATGGCCATATTTTCCGATGCTGGGCAGCTTCATTAGGTGAGGCCTAACAGGGGGTTTAGAGTGACACCTGGGACAGCTTAGAGTCCTGGCAGGAGCAGGCTGCAGGATGCGACTGCGAAGAAATTCTAATAATTGCACATAGGGAGCATTGGGATGACCACAGTGGGCTAGAGCTGTGGCACAATGGGTTTCACTGTAATGCTCTCCACAGAGGTTTAATTGGCATTTTATAGAAAGTGCAAGGAGATTCTGCTTTGAAGTTAATGACAAGTCTGAGCAGAGATGATGTGGGCTTTGTGCTCCAGGCTTTCCCTGGTTCTCTAGTTTATCTGGTAGAGTATAACGCTGGAATTAATTTTGCCTGAAGCAAATTTAGTGGGGGTTGTGTCTCTATCAAGAGAGCTGGAGAAAAGAGGTAGGGCAATATTACTGAATGCATTTCATTTTGAATTATTGTTACACTAAGCCAGCATAAAAACCCTAAACAGATGTGGTCAAGAAGCCATATGCCTGTACGGTGGACACATGCAGCAGCCCTGTCACGTCAAAATTACATTCCCATACAACTAAACTGCATTCTCAATTACGTTTTGATGGAAACATATTGTGTCCCAGATTAGTTTGATTTTGACTCATAACTGAATCAATTCAGAATCTAATCAAAATCCTCCAAAGTCTGTGTATTAAGGAGGTTGGGGTGGATCAATGAGTCAAACAAACAACAGACTTACACCCAGGAGACTGCTCTTTGTGTAAATGTTGCAATGGTTACAAGCTCTTGGCATTCCATATCTGTGCAGCACAATATCTTGGGGGAATATTAGCTATTAGATTATTTTTTGGGGCATTTTAGGCCGTCACTTCCACAGGACAGATGAAGACTTGTAGGCCATTTTATTGTTGGGTAGTTTTTTTTGACAATATTTTTTGGGGCATTTTTAGGCTTTTCGTTTTTTTTTTTTTTTAAGATTATTGTTTTGGGGATATTCCCTTTATGTGTGGTGACAGTGGCTAGAAAAGAAAGGTGGGAGAGAGATGGGGGATGAGACGCAGCAAAGCGCCGCAGGTCAGAGTTAAACCCGCGGCCGCCGCATCGAGGGGTCAACCTCCACATATGTGCGCCCGCTCTACCAACTGAGCTAACCTGGCCATGGCAGTTTAGTTTTAAACCAACTATGATCAATATCTTTACATTAACAATGGAATGCGTGACTACTTGAATGTGAAACGGGTCATTCATAGTGATAAACTGGCAGAGAATTATCACCTGACTGTAGATTCCCTCAGCTCTACATTTTTAGGATCTTTCAGCTAATTAAAATCAATGAAAAAGCTCTAAAATTCCACTCTATGCTACATGCCCAGTACAAAACAGCACACACATATAGCAACAGACTTGTGGAGCATTAGAGACACCTAATTCTAAGAAGGTGGAGTGAATATTGACATGACTCCAAATGACTGCTGATATTGCTCCATATCTGCTGCATGTGTATATAGGCAACTAAAGCGTAGAAAATACTGCACATTTCATCATTTTTTATAATGATAATGAATTTAAAAGTACCTTCCTTCTGCATAATTAACATTTCTTAAGAATTCATACACATTTCTACTCTTACATTTTAGTCTTAAAATGTTCTGACCATTAACATCTGATAAAAGCCTAGGTGAGTTACAGATACACTAGTTTTCAGAAGCAGCAGAAGTGTTTCGGTGACAGAGAAATAACCGCAAATTGAGTTTCAATCCGTTAAATGAGGTTCAGACTGTGTGGTAACAGGCTGTGGAACCTCACTCTGTCAATACTGAAGAAGAAATCCATACGGCTTTGGCCCAAAATTGTCACCAAAAACAAGTAAGCCTCCACTGCACAGCACTAATGACTGGCCTTTACATTATTGACGGTCCATCGGCATATTTTGTCATCTGGCGGCTAAATGCCTTTAAAGAAAATAATATGTGTAGCTAAAATCGGAAGGGATCCAATAGGGGAGTGGATGGAGGGGTGTTGACTACATGAAGCCCAGAAATCATATGGTCAGTGTGGCATATTATCCACTCAGGTCAACTGAAGTATAACTTAACGGATAATTTCAATTTATAATAACTTGGGTCTTTTTTCATACCATTCAGACCATTGTTTTATTGGTTATAATGACATCATACTCAAAGTATTGACTGAGATCTGCGAATACAGCAATAGCTGCAACAAAGGCCAAAACCACATTTATTTGTGTTGGTGGTAATAACTAAGGAACTTGGTCAGTAAACTGAACACACTACAGTTTACAGGGATAGTTTGGATCTTTTAAAGTGGGGTGTTATGAGGTTCTTCTCCATAATCAGCATATTTCCTACAGTAGATGGCATCAGCGTGCCCCCAGTTTGGAGAAGCAGGCAGGAGTACAGACATGGAAGCTAAGCAATGTCCTGCTATGGACGGGGGCAGCAGCTAAATGTATTTTAGACACCCGAAATAAGGACTCCCTAAAAAAATATCCATAGCTGTTTAATAGTACGCTCATGTAGAATATTTTCACAGCTTTACCTTCTTGTCAGACAGCCCTTTCCAACCGGTCACCAAAAGTGAAGCCTTAAATCACTCTCTTCAAAGCCATTAAACCCATTTGAGAAAAACAGTAATTTTACCTCTGAGGGAGTTGCTGGTCTACTGGTGCCTTATCAGTTAATTTTTTTTTTTTTTTTTAATTCTGTGACTTTGGTGTTTCAGAAGGGTTAGGAACAAACACAACTAACAAAAAAACTAACTGATCTAGGCAGGGGTGGACCAGCAACTCCTGTGTTCTACGTGGTAAAATAACTGTTTTTCTCAAAGGAGTTTGGCGGCATTGAAAAGAGTGATATAACGGCTTCAGTCGTCTGTTGGAAAGGGCTGACAGACGGTAAGGTTAAGCAGTGAAAATATGGGGCGGCCCCTAGCTCACCCAGTAAGAGCGTTTGCCCCATGATGGTCGAGTCCTGCAGCGGTGCGGGCTTTCAAATCTATCCACTGTCACTAATAAAGGGAAAAGCCCCCCAAAAAAGTCTAATAAAAATAAAGCTGTGAAAATATTTTAAATGTAGCGTACACTTAAACAGATTTTTTTTTAGGTGGTTAAAATAAGTTTTATCTTCTATGCCCATCCACAGCAATACATTGCTTAGCTTCCAAGCTGCCATTTGACAACTGCGCAAGTCGGCAATGAAAAATGGCAGCAAAAAGTAACTCATTGAAACTTTGAACACTCAGTAATTCTGTAAGCGAACATCAAAACTGCTCACAGCACATCTAATTTTGCCAACCAGGCCAATCTGTGATCATTTTTATACCAAAGGATACATTTTTATTGCTTAATAACACAGCTTTTATTTTGCTAAATTATCACCTCTGTGGCCTTACTATCATGAGGAATAATGTAGTGCATTAAAGAACCGCAACAAAACCAAACGTCAATCTAAAAAGAACCCATACTGTGTGTGGGTTCAGCTCCATGAGGGATAATACAGGTTACACTCATTATTTCACCCATGAAAACAATTTGTATATATTCAACGTGGGTAATCTCCCAAGCTAATCTTGAGTTTGGTTTCCCGCTGTCAAAAAACTGGCATGATGGCTGCAGCGTGCTGCTGACAGCTCAACATCTCGTAGTAAAATCCTCAAGTTATGTCTATCACTTGCTCGCTCCCAGTCTGAGATCATTGGCATGGACAGAGGACATCACAAACAGCCTTCAGAGGGTAGACAGCTCACAGCGTGCATGTAAAAAGGGAAAGAAATTAGTGAAACATCCTTTCAAATGAAATCTGGAATTATGATTTGCCTTGAAGGTTGCAGAAGCATGAGTCACCTTTGTTAATACTCATCTCCCCTGTGGTGTTTTATCACTGAAATTGCTCCCAGACAGCTTTATGCTGGGAGCTGAAGTGAAAAACACAAGATTGAAGAGCAGTGCTACAATGACTATCTGATAAGGTGTGGGTGACTCATTGTTGATTAGTAGTTTTCAGGTCACAGGAAGGCCTCTAAATCCCATGTGAGAACGTTTGTGGGTTAGACTGTATGTGAAAATGTTAGAAAGATGAAGAATTGTAAGAGTGAATCTAAGGAGGCTGCACCACATTCCTATATACCTAAGACGCTCTGTCATAACTTATCACCTTTGTCTTCAAGCTTAGCCTTGTAACAATCGGAGCTATCGTGGCGTGGTACTTAGACGTGTAGTGTTTTGTAGCCGTAAAATCGTGGTTAGTTGGTGGGAGTGTGGCTTACTGTTTAGGTTCTTTTCTTTTTTTAAATTGTCTCCATGTGTTGGCTAGCTTTAATGTTAGACTTGTGCATTTTGACCATGCTGATTAGCATGTGGGCTATTATGTAACATTGTTTTGGAGGGCTACTTCTGCTTCTCAGCAAATCAATATTGTTGTTGCTATTTGGGTAACATTTGGTTTACATAGCCTGTATATGCATTGTTGTATTCCCACTTTTGTGAATCAAGCGCGGCCAGTTGAACATTGCAGATTTTGAGCCAAAGGAGTTTCTTGACACTGATATAACCCGCCCACGGTTAGCTAAGCTTGACTGATAGGAACTGAGAAAAATGATTTAGAATTTGGAGTTAGAGGTTTCAGAGGAGGGTAGGAAGCCAGCACTCATATCAATCATTTTGCTAAAGAACGTTTTTAAAATTTGAAACCCAAACTAGATAATGTTATTCACACCCAGATGGGAAATATCCCTTTTGTCCGATGATCCTGAAGCATGGGTCCATTACTGTAAGTAATATTACAAAACACACAAGACAGTTGTCAAGTTTGTGGCCTCTGCAAAAGTTTGACTGACTCATGATCAACCGCGAGAATAACAAAACAAAGAAAGGAATGATAAATGATTCAGCAAAACTTGAAAGCTGCATATGATAACTGAAATGTGTTATTCTCTGCAAAAATGGACGTTGTTTTTGTTGTTGTTACTCTGTGGAACTATGAAGTATTAGCAGCAGTTCAGGCTACAATGAGAAAGTTGCCCGAGTCGGTGTTGTTCTGCTGGTAATCATTCTGGGCAGCCATAATCATTTTGGTCCGTCAGACAAGTTCAGGCTGACCTGGCCCTGTTGGCTTAAAGGGTTATTGTATATGATGTATGAAATGTCATCTACTGCCTAGATGTTGAGCATACACATACAGTTATATACTGAAGCAATGGAATCAAATAGCATTGGCTTTTTAAACAAGATCCGATCAACATTTCTTTACTATAGAATATGTATTTCCAGACATGACACATATGTTGTTTCTATTGTCACTTTATCATATATATAGATATAATTTTGATAAATATAAAACAGCCAACCCGAAAAACATGAACTAAATAAATGCTTTGCAGTTGTCAATGCTGGTGTCTGCAGTGTTAGTAATTAAGAAATCGCTATTTCTATACCACTAACAAGGCTCAAACTATCACCACACTTCCATGGTAGCATAATAAGGGTCCCTACATGTAAACCGAAGCATTGAGTACTTTGTTTGTGTACAGACAGTTTATTAACAAGATAGACCTCTTTTATATAGACCTTAGTAATCCCCTAATACTGTATCTGAAGTCTCTTTTATATAGACCTTAGTGGTCCCCTAATACTGTATCTGAAGTCTCTTTTTTATAGACCTTAGTGGTCCCCTAATACTGTATCTGAAGTCTCTTTTATATAGACCTTAGTGGTCCCCTAATACTGTATCTGAACTTTTCACTCAAAACATAATTGAGAATGCAGTTTTCTTGTATGGGGGTGTCATTTTTGGGGACAGAGCACTACCTAGATGCTGTTTGACTAAGAATAGAAGTTATTGAATCTCAATGATTGATGTGCTCACCAGTCTTATCAGTCTTATCCATGTTGCATCTGTTGCACCTTCGGTCTAACTTTCGTTTTTTTTTCTGTATACTACATAGTGCTCTCTGTGGCTGTTTCAAGTGATTCTCCCTATGCTATCCCAGGTCTTTCTTTTCTAGTTTCATTACCATACCGGGCGATGGCATCTCTTCCCTTGTGCATTCTGTGTGTCCCATATCTCCATGACGTGTGTCTGTTGGCTGCTGTACTTCAGAGCCATAGGGGTTTGTTTGTGTTGCTTCCCGCTGAATCCCACACTGCTGCTTGGATTAATCAGGGAGCACACTCATGACAAGAGCCTGTCTCCCAAAATAAGAGTATATGAGACTCTGCCTCCTCATGGAATAAATGGATCTGCATCCCCTATGCAAGTGTCGTTGAGAGAATTACAGTCAGGATAGACATAACTCACGAGATGGATAACATACCTAGCATGCATTGACTGTACTTACAGATTTAAGGAATCTCTTAATGTCTGAGGAGCTATAGCACCCATCTTCCACAGGCAATACTCATGATTACCAGCTTTTCTTTTCAGGCTGCTCAGCTTCTAGCTCAGACTCCCTTTTGTGTACTGTCTACCTTCTCTAAATTGAGCTCTCCAGAGCAAACAGACAACTGAGGGACTACAGATTTGAGGCTGCGCTGTTCTTATTGTAAATTGACTCTGCAAGTGTACACTTGTATTTCTAAATAATCCTACAGGTACACACACAACTCTAAGTTCATTTCCTTACAGGAAATGTGTAGGTGAACTTTTGATGTAGCAGTGTGGCCATAGCTTCTAAAATCCTCTCCAAGCATGGATACCTGGACACTTGAGACTGAGGTGCCAATGTTTTCCTAACCTTAAAGCTGCACTGCTCAATATTTAGTATAGTTAACAATGGATCAAATGACTGATGTGAAAGGGTTTATTATCATCCGGCACTGCAGTTCCACTCAGCTGCATAGAGCGTTTAGCATCTTTCAACTAAATTTTGTTTTTCACGGCCCACAACTTTCCAGTTCGGGTTCAGTCTCGCTGTTCTCAACCTCCTTTCCCACTGCTTATTTTTAGTGAAGAAGCTCTAATGAATCCACTGTACACTACCTGCTCAGTCGTGTTGTGTCTTTGTGAATGATTCATCCAAAAAAAACAGATGAAAAAAACTGAATCACTTCCTTAAAAGCGATCTGTTCATTTCTCAGTCCATGTGCAGGGAGTCTCACTGAGTGAGTCGTTCGTGCAAGCGGTATCTTTATCTAACTAAATTCTCAACTTACTAGCTTATCCTTTACATATGACCGTTCTCATTTCCATAGTTTGGAAGTTCAGTGAGTGGGACAATGCAGTTGGAGCGCTGGTCAAGCACTGCGATGAAACAGTGTGTATTTATTAATTCACCCTCACACTTCCCCTCCCTTTCAGGTCTTGAAGTAAAAAGTAGTGTCAAATATATTATTTAATAATTATGTGTCGGGAAAATATACCCTCTGTGCATAATAAGGACTACACTTTATAGTTTGCAAACGGTATCTTTATTCAACTAAATTCTCAGTTCTCAGTTCACTGTTAGCGAGTTTCAGTTCAGTAAGTCGGACTACATGTAGTCTGAGCTTTTGTCAAACACGGTTAGGTGAACAAATCTTTCAAACAAATCTTTTTATTAAACTTATTCTAGTGATTCAAGACACTGAAAAGAACTGCTGTGGCCATCGCTACAGCTCAGCGCCAAGTTAACAACTAGTGGAGTCAACATATAGTGGAGCATATCGCAGCTAAAGAGATATTTCCCTCAGGAGCTGGTGGAGACCAAAACAGAGTTAAAAGGTGAGAAGTAGCAGTAGTTTTAGACTTAAATTCATTAGGTGAACATGAGCCCAAATTAATTATTATGTTGCTACATGTGTAAACAGGCAACTGTTTGCTAAAGTGTTAGCCACAAAAACTTTATAATATGTGGATATTGTGGCCCCCAAGTGGCCGGAAAAGTATTCTTAACTGTTTAAAAAAAAAAAAAAAATCATGACAACAATTATTAAACCTAACCGAGTACTTTTAGTAAGTTTAATTGAAACCTTAACCACAAAGAAGGCAGATCAAAAATGCTACTATAAATTATTTTTGTAATTTATATAAGTTGTTAGAAATATGCAACCCATGACAGTGCGGCTGAGACACCTGTCAATGAAAGTAACCCATAATAATAAGTATACTTTAATCACCACCAAGACTCCCATGAAATCTTGAGACTACTTCTGAAAAATAGTTTTGACCTTAAGAAAAAGTTTAATGCACAGTCAGTGTTTTCTTGGAGCAGCAATTATTTGCAGAGTAACATTTCCTGCTGCACAGCACTTATGTGTTTGCCGTGTTGTCCAAAGCTACAGTAGAAATGTGAGAACTTGTATTCCTATGTCTACTGATTAAGTTGCTTTCTTTCTGTGATGTATGTTGCACTCTTTGTGTGTTCCAAATAAACCCAGAACATCAAAGAATCCACTTCCTGAGATGGAGGATTTATGCTGCGTTCCAGGAAACCTGTAACTCGTGTTTTCTCAACCTTCTACCTTTGAAAGTGTCCTGGAACAGCAGTCAAACCCGTAACTTACTACTTGTGAACTCATACAAGATAGTTCTCCTCCCAGTTACAGTGTTGACATCACACACACACACAAATAAACAACATACATATGTATGATTCTTCATGTACATACCACAGGGATTCAAACTGCCTTAAATATGTTGTCAGAGAGGGACACCACACTGGGACAAGAAGAAACATGTTGCTGGAGAGTATGGAAAAACATGAGAGATTGATTTGTCAAAGCTAAAATATAAAATATGAATGGAAAGAGTGTTCCTAACAGTGTTAAAGGCAGACAGAAGTTTGGATTTGGAGATAAAGGACAGTCATGCCAATGATTACAGTAGATATTTGTAATGTTTGGAGGTACGCCGGTGTTTATTATGGATGCGTTTACTACTACCGCCAGGCAGCCTGCTTTCCTTTACTTCCGCTCTCTTCTTCTCTACTAGTTCTTGTGTACTTGGTTGTACGCCCTCTGGTGTTTTGGACAATGCTGCAACGACCTAATGTGTTGGGCATAAACGTCTCTGTGTATGCTCGTAGAACAGGAGCCATCTACGGAGGCCCTAGCCACGGTGTCGCGCACCAGTATAACCAAGCCTTTACCTTGCACAGTAGCTGGATTCTTGTGACGTGATGGTTCATCCAGCCAGGTATTTTTTGAAAGTGCCTTACCTTTTCCAAACCGTTTCCACTGACGGCTTCTCTTCTCAGATGGTACTGTGTAATAAACCATCTGGCTCGTCAGGTTATCATACCACTCCCGATGAGTAAAAATTAATCCTCATGTTGTCTTCGGGTCAATTTGACCCGTTTTCAAAGTTTTTTTTTTATATACCCGAAATAAAGGAAGTCAAAATACGGGTGAAAAATGTTTGAAAAAGCGGCAAAATCCCCCAAAAATACAAAAACCTCATAACAAAAACTTTGTAGAAACCAACAAAAATGTTGAGATAAGGGGAAAAAAGGGAAAACAACACCAGGGTTAAATAAGTTTGAGAGCATCAAAACAAACACGCATTTATGAAACTATGTTAGTGAATTTGCTTTTTAATATGTATTTCCTCTGTCATACACTCGTTACATGTCTGTGGATAAGAGCATTGGAGTAAACACTTTATATGCAAATGTGATGTGAGTTAAGACAACTAGCAGCGGAAAGAACATAACCATTATGGCCATAACAGAGTGGAATTGTAGGCAGACTTAGTGTTTCAAAGAGCACTGATAGCGAAAGGTTCCCTGCCTGTAGTAGGTAACCATGGTGTTCCCACCTCCCAGACACATTAAGCTCTTGTTGGTGACGTAGTGAAGAAACAGGCAGAAAGCTGAACAAGGTGTTCTCACTTCTGTGCTCCCTGCTCTTCTTGACCTTCATTAAAAATGCCATGGCTTATGAGCAAATAATGCCACTTGATAATACGAGGAGGATTAAAGTGCGGATCAAACAAGCAAAAGGCGTTGATTTAAGCAACTGCTCGACACTTGTAGAGTAACCAGCCAGGCTGTGTGTGGGTACTAATAAGGGACTACTTTAGTACTGTTATGAATAATGGATGATATAGATTATATAACCAGTAATGTGTAAAACTAAATGAAAACCATAGGGAGGTATCCTCTCCTTTATTATTTGACAAAATGGTATGTTCAGAGGATCAAATGTTAAGCAACTATGTTTCTACTTTGATTTAGTGTGCATATTATATTCCACATGAATAGTTTATGCCCTTATTCCAATTAAAAAAACACTTGTTTCAGGGTAAAATGCAGCAATTTTTTATTTCAAAAGGGTTCATTTAAAATGTAACTGTAGTTGGCACATTAAATGAAAGTGACATTTGCCGTTTTCTGGAGAATGCAAATAACATTTCCTACCTTCACGCCTGCCTTTGGTAATAAGAAAATATAAGAAGACCAAAACAATAACGCTGCACTAATCAGCTTGTACCCTTTGTGAATATGCAGGCCAAAAGAAGTAATTCAGTTGCAATGCAGATTAAGACTAGACTATTTCCTAGGCAGATTAAGATTTGGGACTATATTGGGTGGAAGCACAGCCGAAGCACTGCTCACTTTTACTCACAACATGCTAACCGGCAACATAGGATTCCATTCACTACGCTAAGCTAACTAGCAGTGGCGCAGCTGGTGTCACACTAGGGTGACCAGACGTCCTCGGTTTCCCGGGGACAGTCCCCGATTTTGGTGACCTGTCCCCGGCTGGATCTGTCCCCGGAAATGTCCCCGATTTTCACTGTGACTGACAGACCCAAAATTGGAATGAAAGAAAGAAAACTCTGACCAAACGGAGCCGATCGAGCAGCGCTGCTCAGAGCTCAGAGATGTTTTAGAAAGTCGTATTTTACGATGCTAAAATTACTGATTATTTACATGGAGTCTGGTGGGTTTAGCGAACACAATTTCGTGGACTTTTATGTTTTAAAAAAGATCTTAATCTTTAACAGAAAGGTCAGCCTCCTTAGAAATCCTTTTCCATAATGTGTCACTGGCTGTGACAAACCTACAGAGAATAATCCCTTACTCTGCAGTTCCTCTCAGCTCATTGTTTTGGTCTTACGTCCACAACATCAACCATGGTTTCCAGCCACAGCAGGCAGCTGTTCTCGCTGAAAGAGCTCTGACAAATGCACTGTAGGCTACGTTACCTGCCAAATAAAGTTAGCAGCTAGCTGATAGCATTTAGCTGCTATGGAGCTCAGGGGTGAGACCTACGTTAATCAGGTGGACAAAAACATGACTCAAAATGAATGTTACTTTGTGTCTGCTAGACAAGCAACTGTTAGCTTACACATTTGCCACTTTATAATCTAAAGATATGTCAGTCCGATAGCTTTTCTGATGCCCCGCAGAGAAAGAAATCCCACTTGAAGAAAAATAAAATATGAGTGCAATTTTTCAAAAACGTGTTCACTTTCATGTGACTTTTGAAGGCATGCATCCTTAATCTGTTTTTTATTCGTAGTATTAAGTATCTTGTCTTTCTGTATTTGAATTTTTATCTGTGCTTGTTGGAAAAAGGCAATGCCTTATATTTTTCTTCACCAATCGGTATTAAGCAACATTTAAATGGGCAGTGTGTGCCTTTCCGCATCAATATATAGTGCAAATGTCTTTATTTATGTAAAGGACATTATAATAGGTTTTTGGGGTAGGTTGCACTGGCTGGTTTTGATTTTTGTGGGGGTTGTAAAATAAATATTTCTGATATAATAAATGGATAGGCTACCAGCTGTGTCAATTTAGAGTGTAAGCAACAGTGGCTCACACTCACTCACACAGACCTATGTAGCTCACATTGTGGGTGTGGGCAGACATTCAAAATAAGTCATAGTAAAGTGGATTGGAGCCAAACAAAGGTTGAGTCGTGCAGTTTATGATGAGAGCCTGGTATATTCATAAATGTGTCAAACATTAGATGCACTTCGGAGATGACGGTGGAGAGTCACAGGGGTTGAGATACATTTATTCAATTATAGATAGAATTTTGTGATAGCTCCAAAAAAAAAAAAGACTGCTGAATTTTGTTGAAAAGGAATTAAATCTGTGTGTGTCCGTAGGTCTGGTGTAGTTATATACATCTTGATGTATAGTTGGATCTGTCTAATGTTTGGCTCTTTGGTTTTCAACAATTATCTTGAGTGAATCATAGTTCCTTTAAGATGTTTTTTTCAGCCAACTTACAGACATTCACATGCCTTGACAACTAGATGGATTGCCATCACGTGGTACGGATATAAAAAAGTGTAAAAAAGAGTAAAAAAGTGCTTGATAAAAAAACTACTCAAGTAGTGAGTAACTGTTGAGTAACGTCTGATTTATTTCTTAACACAAGCATCAATCAGACCGTTAAAAATACAAAATAATCATCTTTAGGCAAATTATAGTTCATCCAATCAATAAAATAAATTAAAATGAATTTATTAATTACAAAATAGCTTAAGTGAGAGACTTGTCACATCAAATTTGGATGGATACTGCATCTGCAAAACATACTGTATGTAACTTAAAAGACAAACATCCACCTATCCACAGCAAAAACTAAAACTACCGCTACGTTTCCTCAGGTTAGATGTTGAGTTCTTGAATGCTCACATGTCCGTTTGTTTTGGCCGGGGCCTTGGCGACGGTTGATTCTGACATCTTTGTTTTGCTACGACTGTAAAGCTAACCTGTCCCGCCGCGGAGATCGAGTATGGTCACGTGACTGCACAACGACGTGTGATAAACACACGTGGTAGAGCCTTCAGCGGAAGACTCTCTCTCTCTGTCAAAATAAAACATTAAAATGAGACGTACGCTGGGGTAAAAACAATGACGCATAGAATACCAAAGAGGAAAAAGAAAAGTAACGAGCTCATTGTAGCCTGATGTAGCGGAGTAAGAGTACAGTTTCTTCTTCACTAATCTACTCAAGTACAAGTAAAAGTATAGTGATTTAAAACTACTCCTAGAAGTACAATTTTTTCAAAAACTTACTCAAGTAAATGTAACGGAGTAAATGTAACTCGTTACTACCCACCTCTGCATATAAGTGCTTCAGCACTCAACCTGACACATGTGCCACAAGGCTTGCAGGTGCTGAAGCAACATGTAAGGGCCTAGCAAATGTTTTTTTTAAAAAGCTAAATGCAGATAGAGAGAGAGAGAGAGAGAGAGAGAGAGAGAGAGAGAGAAAGAGAGTACTCTCAGAAGAAGAAGAGAAAGGTCTGAGCAATTTTCAAAGACAGAAAGGGACTCTGCTGACTTGAGCGAGCTTAGTAACTCTGTGGGGGAAGATTTAGGTTGAGATTTCCTGCCTCGCAGTGACAGTTGGAGTAGTCGCCGGTCATTTGCAGATCGTAATGAATGAGAAAGCTCATAAGCCTGAATGAGCAACCCTGTCTCCTAAACAATTACGTTCCCGTACAACTAAACTGCATTCTCAATTACCTTTTCAAGGGAAAGAGATTTTGTCCCTGGTAATGTTTGTTTCAACACTTCCTCTTACCAGCGACAGGTGCACTTTGTGAACCGTTCGCAGCTCGTCTGCGGCTGCAGGACCTGGAGCTCACCGCCAGTGTTTCAGTTGGACTGTTAAAAAGTGTTGAGATAATTAAAAGGTATTTACAGTATTTAGAAGCGGGCTGGCCTCTAGTTAGCTAACACAGTCCCTCATCTGGCGATAGAAACCCTGCTGCCCCTCCCCCCCCCACACACACACACACACACTCCCCCGTTGGCTCAGGGCTCAAGTCCACAGGTAGAAATTAGTTTTGCACCAAATGTATCGCAAGAAGTGTTGCAAAAGTCGAGAGCGCAGACTTGCCGCTGTGATGGAGAGAGCACACTGCAGCGACAGATTCCAGAGGTTGTTATCACTGAGTTGTGGTTGTACTGGAAAAGTGACTCAAGTGAAAAAAAAAAAATAAAATACGAGTACAGATGTTTTTCTACAAGCTATCAAATTATATTCTACAAGCGCTCACATCGCATCTACGTGCTCTCACATTTTGCAGCATATTTACCTTCATACATCAGCCTCGGCATTCCTCTCTGAGATTAAGAAGAGATGAACTGTTAGTACTATTAGTGTGAGCATCTTAGCATGCTGACCTATCAGTTCAGCCTCACAGAGCTGCTAGAATGACAAGTTTTATTGTGGCTGTGGTTGAGGAAAAAAATGAAGTTCCATTTTATTTATAGTGTTATATCACAACAGAAGTTACTTTACAGATTAGGTCAGACCACACTATGATATTCAAAAACCCAACAATATACAAAAGTGTGTTGAGCTACAGATTTCACATCTTCCTCCTCCCAATGACACAAGTTTTATGAAGCACCTTTGTGTAGACGTGTTATCACACTTCCCACTCTGGTTTGTTCAAACAGTTAAAGGGTGACTCAACAGATGTGCAGTGAAACAGAAAATGCTCACATTGAAATGTGCTGAGAGAGAAACGGCTGTACTAAGCGGCCCTTAAATGCTGTTTTTTTAAACGCACACCAAGTGACATGGAACATTAGACGTTCACTGTTATTTATTTTTTGCTTTTTAGCAGATGGCCAGCAGAATTAGTTGTAGTCCCTTTTTGAATGCCAGGCTTATGGAGCAATGCAATAAATGCTTTTAAATGTTAAAAGCAATCAATTGTTGCATTGTTTATTATAATCCAACCTCTTAAACATTAAGATGCTCTAAAGGAGGCACAGAACGATTTTTTTTTTAAACTAAAAATCTGTTTAGGAGGACATTTCTTTTGAGCTGTCCCACGTCAGATTTACATTTGGGCAAATTTACAGCATCTCAGTTAGTGCATTGTGAAACGTTTCTCTGTTGCCGACACACTTTTTTGCTTCTGGCTGATAAGACTGGTGTGTTTTTTTGCAAACAAATCTCGTCTGCTGCAGCTGGCAGGAGAATATAGATTGAAAAGAAATGTCACACGTCTTGTCCTGCAGTGATGTCCAGAACACAACCCTCCATTATCTGAATGTGTCCTATTATGTAATATTTGAGTGATTGGGCCTTTTCTTCTGCCTTTATCATTCTTCAGAGTGGGATTCTCTTTCCCCGCTGCACCCACTGCGCTGAACACACGTGTTCACCTGTGTACACATGAGCACAAAAGCACCTGTGCATGGCAGGGCTCTGTGTGGCAAAGCAAATATGTCTGTTCCCGAGACAACAGCAGATAATAAAGTCATTATACCAGGACAAACAGATTACACAGCGCTGCACTGCTGCAGAAAAAAAACATCCCATCAATGGCATCAAAAGAAATACTTGAAGAGACTGCCTCTGGAAAAAATAAAGTTATAAACCAAGACAGATTTTTCCTCTTTTAGTTACTAAGGGCTAAGCTATCATTTTGTGGGTGCTTTACATTCTATAAGAAAAGCCAGTGTTTTATCAGAGTTCCCAGACAGAAAAGCAAAGTGAAAACTTCATGAACTTATCGTCTTTCATCAATGATAGACAGTAGCCAAAGTGGACATTGTTTGGTATGAAAATGTTAATATCTGCTCTGTTGGTCTGCCGATCAGCTCACTGAGCCCCTGTAAATCCCTGGTAATCACCCCGTATATATTGCCTTGGAAATGTAAGGACACTAATAAATGTTGGAGCTAAAGATGAAACATGAAAGCTGGAACTGATATGACAGCACTGTGAGTGTGAGTTCACTTTTTATCCTTTTAATGTATTGCTTTTATGACTTCCTGTGTTATTGTTTCCACTTACAGATCCAGAATTTGGGCATCGAAATGTCAGGGCAGTAGTACTTGTTTTTCTATTGACGCAGACTTGTCTTGGACTCGTTTGCTTTTGCACTTGGACTTGTCTCAGACTCGGTCATTGGGCTCATCAAATAGATAGATAGGTAGATAGATAAATACTTTATTGATCCCCAAGGGGAAATTCAAGGTCCCAGTATACACCACACACAACATACACATACATTATAACAGGATGATATCCACATGAATAATATGGACAATAAAAGATACTAAATAAACTAAATAAAAAATCCACATGAATGTACTGATATCCATGAGCTGTTCTGATGATACATTGCTGGTCGTCTGTGTGACATCATCATCTCTCTGTCCTTCACTCGCTGTCTGTCAGCTGCTCTCATTGTTCTCCTCCCTAACATATCAGAAACACTAAAGCACAACCAGATTTTTATCTGTAGTGTTGCTCCATTATTTCTGAGACCAGAAGTGTCGGCGAGTTTTGGATATTCTGTGCAATAAACAAGCGACCGTCTAAATCACGTGACATGTGTGTGAACGCAAACCAAACTAAATGAAAAATGCAACAATGTTGCAACTTTACCCCTGAATCGCACCGAGTCCACAGAACTATAGGTGTGAAAGTGCCATTAAAGAATAATGCATCATGTGCTCACAATGACCTAAATTATATACTTTCCTTACTGCTTTTTGTTCTAATAGGAAAACAAGTGTGCCGACCCAGCAGTTGGCAGCTGTTGAATGGAAACCCGATGCAGTCTGATTGCAGCAGGGTAAAGCTGTTGTGAGTGACTGTCACACACAAACCTCAAAATTCATCCAGACCGAATTAGAACTTTGTCAGGGTAAAACATAATGTTGAAAGATTATCTATGGAGGAGATTTGTGGTAATCTCTCTGCACAGTCGAGGCCTAGCACAAATCAAATTAAAGTTGTGATTTCTTTGATGCTGTCGATGTAATTCATTATGTCCTCATCACTGCGCGAGAACACATTTAGGCAATAAGAATCAATATCAATTAATTTGCAAATTTTGAGCAAGGAGGGAAGAAGACAGATGGCTGGGTTCAGAATACAAATCTGTTCTGAGATGTAAATAGAATTGACTAACACTTTTAGGATGCCACAAGCATGTTTTTCTGCATCTTGCACATGATGTTTGTTTTTACCCAAATTAATTTTTTGCAAGCTACTGTATATGTGGAGCGCCCTAAATATTTCTTTCTCCTGAAGAATTTAGAATAAATTCTGTAGGAACACTGATTAGGCAATTTCTATGACTTGAGTATATCTGCTATCATAATTAAGCCACTAGTTACCAGTGTTGTAGTCTACAACTCATGGATATCTCCCAATTGTCTGATTTATGTGTTAACTTAATTTCTGCTATTGGATGTAAAGCATCCTGCTTCAAATGCAACCAATAGCTTCCAACAGCAATAGCAACCAATAGACTCATTTCTATATGGAAATGTGTTACTTTTACCCCCCCCTTTCCCCATCCCCTTAAAGGGTATTTTATTTTTTTTTCAACCTGGACCCTATTTTTCTAGGTTTTTGTGTGTAAGTGACTGATGGCAACAAAAATCTTCGACATTGGTCCAGTAAAAAGCGAGAAAGCAGCGACCAACAGCCGCAGACAGAGCTACAATGTAATCCTAGGGCAAATACAGAATACATTTCATCTACTAAAAGTTTCACCACTGAAAGGTTCAAATTATTATTCTTAGTGTCTGACACCATTATGGAAAGGATCCCTATAAAACCTCTTTAAGAGCTTTTTGTTTAACCAGAAACAGCTTGAGATCGCTTGCACTAAACCCACCAGACTCCATTTCAAAAAACAATACTTTTAGCGTGCCTAGGTGGCTGTGGCTCAGTGGTAAAGTGGTTGCCTGCCAATTGGAAGGTTGTGGTTCAATCCCTGGCCCTGTAGTCCCATGTTGAAATGTCCTTAGGCAAGACACTGAACCCTGAGTTGCCCCCGATGCTGCGCCATCGGAGTCTGATCTTTCTGATCTGATCTTTATCTGATGAGCAGGTGGTACGGCAGCCTCGGCCACAGTGTGTGGATGGTGAATGGTTCCTGTACTAAAAGCGCTATATAAAATACAGCACATTTACATAGAGTCAACATACAGTACTTTCATGTGGAAATTGATAAGCTGTGTGTTTATTTCAACCAAAACTTAATTGTGATGGATCGAAATGCAAATTCACGGTTGTTTTTATGTTTGAAAGGATCTTATACTTAAAGAGAAAGGTCAACCTTCCTTAGACATTCCTTAAGAATCTTTTCCATAATGTTGTCAGATACCTTTTGAATATTAATCTGAGCTTGTCAGTGGCAAAACCAGCACTTGCTTAATACTGGACACATGTCAAAGATTGCTGTTTCCATTAGTCACTTACACACAATAACAAAGTAGAGTCCAGGTTGAATAAAGTGATTAAAGTTGCCCTTTAACAGCACTCACAACAAAATGAATGCAGTAGACAGGAGAAGAAACTCTGGCTATCTGGGAGATGTCAAAATCGTGAATGAAGAAGAATCTTAATTGGTTTTCTGTGGGTTTTTTATGGGATTGTGGAACTTTTATATCTTTTATATATTTGAGGAGTGCCTATGGTCAGCATTTCCCACATTTTATTTTGTCATGCAGTGTGGGACTCACACTAGTCTTGGTGTTGACTCGGTCTCAACCCATCAAGATATTGGTCTTGTCTCGGTCTCGATACACTCGGTCTGAGAGTTACAGATTTTTATTTGGCTTTATCTTATTTCCACAAAGCGTATTCCCATTATTATCCTATCTGTGTTTTGTGAAAGAGCAGTGAGGATTGATATGTTTTAGACATGTTAGGGTTGTTAATGTTGTTTTTAAAAACCTGTGGATATAAAGTGTACATTGCTGTTAATTGTTGAAGGAATTCTATCAGCTCATCTGCAGTCAGCACACAGCAGCGTTACAATGAGTGGCTGCTGCTGACCTGCAGCTGATCCTTCAGCTTCTTCAGCACAGACATCAGACTTCAAGGCCTGACTAGTGATCCTGCATATTTCACTGCATTTAAATATACTTATCCAGTATCCTGAGCATACCATGGTGTTTGAGATTGTATTCTGTACCCTCCAGGCAGCCTACTGTGTCCCACTGCATCCATCTCACTACGAATTTTCTCTGAGGGGCATTGGAAAGCCAGGAAAGATCTAGTAGAAGAGACAGAAAAAGGCAGCTTCTGGTTGTGGTTGAGGAGGAAGGCAAAGAGTCTGGGGCCATATAACACCTAGATGTACTGGGGTTAAAAGAGCAAAACGTCCAGACTGGTCATTTCACTCGAAAGTCACTCAATAAGTTCCATAAAGTATGGGGCAATTTCCTGTCATTTTTTAAGAATTGAGACCACCATCCAGTTATTGCTCCTAACCTTGGTCATCCTTCTGATGCTAGTGGCTTATCTTACTTAAGTATTTTTTTTATTTATGTACTTTTTTCTACTTGTAATTTTTTTGTAATTTATTTGTTTTTTGTCTGTAGCTTTCCCTCTCAACCTTTGGTTAGTGTCATCCACAGGGAAATGTATGTATGTTCCTCTCAGCTTGATGCCTATAGGGTTGAGTTAGGAGGAAAACACGTTGACCTTTTATAGGTTTGTTATTCTGTACGGAGCCCTGGAGGTGCCATGAAGGAAAAAAAATACATAAAAAAACATGAACTGGGACAAACACTTTTGCAAAATCCTGACTTTGTTTTGCGACATCTCAAGTTTTATTTGCGAGATCTTGACTTGAAGAAAAAAAATTAAGAACAAATAAAACTTTAAAATACGTACCAATTGAAAGTTCCTTATTTTACCAGCATCAGCAGAAGGCTACATGTTTGTTTAATTGTTTTTCCTTTTTTTTTTCTTCTCCATGAAAGTCGAGAGTTTAATGTTTGTCCCATAGACAGTTAAAGAAATGGACCAACAGATCCCGTAGCTCTGGAAGGAGACCAGTGAAGGATATTAGAAGCACATTTCCAGTGATAGCTGAGCGTTACTGCGCAGCCTCCAACTGAGAAACCTGTCTGAAAGTTGTAAGTCTTCTGGTAGCTGTGCAAGAGAAATCTCAATCATCATCAGCAGAGACGGAAAGTGTAGGTATATGTTAGGAGATAACATAGGCACAGGCTAATTATTGCTAACTAAAATGCTAGTTAACTTTAGTAATATAAACTAAACAGCTACTGTAAGTCCCTATCTGAGTGCTTACCCTGTACTATACGGTAATTCCTCTACTGTGCTACAGTAAGTTGCATGGTTTATGACACAATCGTTGGCCTATTTTTATAAAAACATCTGCTACGGAGCCATAACGTGAGATACAAGGTAATGGAGCCTTTTATACATTGTCATGGTTCTTTAGAAATAGAAACTGACAAATAGAGTCTTTAAACGCTTCAGATGTAAAGTTATTTACTGTCAAAGTGACATCAAAATGAATGTCAATGGGATGCTAACGGCGGGTGATGGTAGCATCAAAATGGCGCCATAGGGAGCTACGCTTAGAGAGGACAGGCTAACCCCCCCCTTGGTTTGTCCCCAGTACATGTGTACATGTGTTTTTTTCTCTCCATGTCTCCTCTGTTATTCTGGATTGCTCTACACTGATACTAATAAATAAACTATGAGGAGAAGGAGCCAAACGCCCTGTGAACGTTGGTCCCACAGTGTACACATTGTACATGCATACCGTATGCGTGCATAAGTGCCCTGGTTGCTAGTGCAAATAAGATTGCTAGAGCCGTTTTTTAAAGTGAATAAATGAACACATGCTTGAGTGGGCAGAGAGCCATGTGGGAAAACACAGAATCAATATTTGAGAGCGCAAAACACAGAACTTGCACAGGACGTATCTAAAATTAAAATAAAGATTAAAAAGATGCCATACAGCACACCAAAGATGTTATGTCTGCATTTGGAAGGCAGTTGTTGAAGTGATACGTGCCAGCTGATGGTGGGTGTTTCTTGGCCATGATTTTGGTGTTTAATACTCACAGTTATGGGCTGCAATAGAGGAGCAATAATCAATACGACACTCTTTTCTCAGCCCTGCATATTCAAAAGCTCCATTCATACGGCAATCTCGTGCAAAGCCCATCAAATCGTTTATACTGCATTTCAACAAATAAATACAGCGTGTATGAATCCTATTGTTAGTCCCGCAGGTTGATTTACCAAAGTCTGTCTGTGTGTTTGTGCTCTAAAAATAAAGTTTAATTAAGCTAAAAGCTTCATTGGCTCCACCGTGACTGCTCTCCAATCCCTCTTCCAAACTCTTCTACCTCACCGGAAACGTCGGACTAATTGGACACCCCCCCGCCCGCCATTATCGTTGAGCCCAAATAAGATTAATGAGTGGACACATTTCTGTGGCATGCACCTATTCAATAGCCCTTTTGGCAGTGCTCGCAGACTCTAAGGGAGATTTTTCACATGTTTTGTAAACCAAAGCCGATCTTTGGAGTAGCGGGGATGTACCTTGACTTGTCTCAGAAATAATGGGATTAATAAAATAATTGTTTGTATTATTCAAAAATACTTATTTATTGATTACTTTTTCAAACAAATTAAAGTAACAATCTTGTTGGTTTCATCAGTGTTATGTGACTTGGGTGTCTTTATTATCATAAAACATTTTGTTCTTAACCCTTGTATGGTGTTCAAGTCTGTAGGACCCGTTTTGATACAATGATACTATTTATAATTTCTAGTAACTCAAACTCATTGGCCTTGGCTCATTTTCTGTGAAGAACATAAAAAAAAACTTATTTTCAATGACTGCACCCCTCCTACACTTAACTATTACATATGAGTGATCAGGTCAACTGGACCCGAGCGACATAATTGTACGTGCTATGAATCTGTGTCCGCCTCCTAACCGGGCCTGTTGTCTGTCTGTCTGTCTCTGTGTGTGTGTCTGTCTGTCTGTCTGTATGTGTCTATGTGTCTGTGTGTCTCTGTGTGTGTCTGTGTGTCTGTACAGTATGTATGTGTGTCTGAGGTGGTAAGTGTCTGTGTCCAGGAATGTTGTCTTCCTGCACCTGCTGTTATTACCACACAGTTACAAAATTGGTACATTTTAAGCACTGTTCTGATTAAGTTCTAAGAAATAAGCACCAATAATTGTCAAAAATCTTGTCTTTATTTTATTTTTTTTACCTTTTTTATGATTCACTTTCCTTGTTTGTCACAAATGAAATGAAAATCATATGATCATAAATGTGATCTCACAGGGGTAAATGGCAAAAATGAACCATGAATGATCATTGATAATTGAGCTAAAGTAAACATCTATTAAGTCTTTTTTACATACATTTTTATTTCTGTATTAATTTAAAAGCCTGATAATGTGGTGGGTTCACCAGACCCGGGAATATTCAATTCAATTCAATTCAATTCAATTTTATTTATAGTATCACTTCATAACAAACGTTATCTCAAGACACTTTACAGATAGAGCAGGTCTAGACCACACTCCAGAATTTACAAGGACCCAACAGTTCTAGTAGTTTCCTCCAGAGCAACTTCCTTTTAGGCAGAAACCTCGGACAGACCCAGGCTCTTGGTAGGCGATGTCTGACGGGCCGGTTGGGGTTAGAATGAAGAGTGGCAATAACAGTCCCAAAAAAAAATAGTAGTTTGTAGTAGTTCTTTGTAGTAGTTCATGGCATAGCAGGGCACTGTGCGGCATTACAAGGCACAGCAGGACGTAGCAGGGCACAGCAGTGTAGCAGGGTGTAACATGGCATTGCAGGATGTGTAGCGGGACCGTGGCGACAGCTGCTACCATGATTTTGGAGCCTCCCTGATCCAAGGAAACATGCTGGGCAAAAAAGAACATAAGGACTCCGGGGAATGACTCCCCAGAGCTAGGTTAGTAACAAGCATTTCTGGGACAAGATGCACACAAATGGAAAGATAGAAAGATAGAGGAGAAAGGAACTCTGTGTGTCAAAGGAAGTCCCCCAGCAGTCTAAAACTATTACAGCATAACTAAGAGAGACAGGGTAAAGAGAGGAGCCTGGCCAGGCTAGAACTCTCCCCAGCCAGATCCCATCCCTCTGTCTAGAGGAGATCGGAAGAGAGAGAGAGAGAGAGAGAGAAAAGAGAGAGAGAGAGAGAGAGAGAGAGAGAGAGAGATATATCCATCCCTCTCTCTAGAGGAGGTGGATGAGAGAAAGAGAGAGAGAGAGAGAGATATATCCATCCCTCTGTCTAGAGGAGGTGGGTGAGAGAGAGCGAGAGAGAGAGAGACATAACCATCCCTCTGTCTAGAGGAGGTGGATATTAAAGAGAGAGAGAGATAATTCAATTTTATTTATGTAGTGTTTAATCACAACAACAGTTATCTCTTTGCCTATAGCGGCGTAACTAAGGGATGGTTCAGGATTCTCCTGAGCTAGCCTTAACTATAATCTTTATCAAAGAGTCTTAAATGTGGAGACGGTGCCTGCCTCCTGAACCCAAACTGGAACCTGGTTCCACAGGAGAGGAGCCTGATAGCTGAACGCTCTGGCTCCCATTCTACTTTTAGAGACTCTAGGAACCACAAGTAACCTTACATTCTGGGAGCGCAGTGCTCTTGTAGGGTTGTAAGGTACTATGAGCTCTTTAAGATAAGATGGTGCCTGACCATGAAGAGCTTTGTAGGTGAGAAGAAGGATTTTAAATTCTATTCTGGATTTTACAGGAAGCGAATGGAGAGAAGCTAAAACAGGAGAGATGTGATCTCTTTTCCTGGTTCCTGTCAGAAACACGTGCTGCAGCATTCTGGATCAGCTCAAGAGTCTTTATGGACTTTTTTGAGCAGCCTGATAATAAAGAATTGCAGTAAACCAGCCTAGAAGTAGCAAATGCATGGCCTATTTTTTCTGCATCATTTTTAGACAGGATATTCCTGATTTTTGCAATATTACGTAGGTGAAAAAAGGCGATCCTTGAAATTTGCTTTATATGAGAATTAAAGGACATGTCCTGATCAAAGATAAAAGTGCTGTCTCTGTGCTATGATGAACTCTGACTGAAAATCCTCAAATAAGCTGTTGCTATGCAGAAAGTCACACAGCTGTTTGGTGACTGCTTTCTCAAGAATCTTAGAGAGAAATGGAAGGTTGGATATAGGTCTATAGTTGGCTAAAACATCTGGATCAAGGTTGGGCTTTTTCAGAAGTCGTTTAATTACAGCTACTTTAAAGTACTGTGGTACATAGCCTGTTAATAAAGACAAATTGGTTATATCCAGTAGAGAAGTGTTGACTAAGGGTAAAACTTCTTTAAGTAGCGTAGTCGGGATGGGGTCTAAGAGGCAGGTTGATGGTTTAGATGAAGAAATAATTGAATTAAATTGATAAAGATCAAGTGAAGCAAAGCAGGTCTTGGTGAATTTTGCTTCTAATAGTTATAATTTTATCATTGAAGAACCTCATAAAGTCATTACTACTAAGAGCTATGGGAATACTTGTGAGTTTCAGTGTTATACCATGGAGCTAACCGTCTTGGTTTTATTATCTTCTTTTTTAGAGGGGCAACAGAGTTGAGTGTCATTCTCAGCGAGCCTGCTGCACTATCAACAAAATGATCGATTTGGGAGGGACTGAAATTAGCATTGGAGTCCTCCGTTACTTTGTGACTTGGTAATGAATTAAATGCTAATGGAATCACATCCTTAAATTTAGCTACAGCACTATCAGATGGACATCTTGTATAGAAGTTTTTGCCTAATGGCGTGTAGTTCAGCAGTATAAACTCAAAAGTAATCAAACAGTGGTCAGATAGAAAGGGATTCTGTGGGAACACTATCAAATGTTTAATTTCAACACCATATACCAGAACAAGATCGAGGGTGTGGTTACAAACGGTGAGTCGGTTCATGAACACTTTGAGAGAAGCCAATCGAATCTAAAAGAGAGATAAACGCAGTACTAAGGCTATCATTCTCATCGTCCACATGAATATTAAAATCCCCTACAATAATAACACTGTCGGTTTTTAGCACTAAATTTGACTAAAACTCTGCAAATTCACATAAGAATTCAGAGTATGGACCAGGTGCTCGGTACACTATAACAAATAGAACTGGCTGCAGTGATTTCCAACTTGGGTGTGAAAGACTAAGAACAAGACTTTCAAATGAGTTATAATTTAGTTTAGGTCTAGAGCTGATTAGTAGACTAGAATCAAAGATAGCTGCAACTCCACCTCCTCGGCCTGTGCCTCGAGGAATTTGAGTATTAATATGACTGGGAGGGGTGGATTCATTCAGACTAACATTCTCCATCACCCAGCCAGGTTTCAGTAAGACAAAATATATCAATATTAGAATCTGATATTAATTAATTTACTAGTACCCCTTTAGAAGAGAGAATATTGGCTGTGTAACAAAAATATCAACATCACATAAGGGTTAAATGAACATAGAATTGACAAAACCATCACCAGTCATACCACTTAACACCTTAGCTAATGTTAGCAATTAATTGCAGTTCAACAAAGAAAAGGCGATTACTTAAAAAATTAAAAATTAGAAATGACGTAATTTATGTTACAGGCCTATAGGACACACGTAATTTGGTGAAATCTTTCCGCATCACTAACTTCTGCTGTCTGTCTGCTCTCTTCTCAGGCTATGGGCATGCAGCACCGGGCACTGACGCAGGGAAGGCGTTTTGCATGTTTTATGCCGTCCTGGGAATCCCTTTGACTCTGGTCATGTTCCAAAGTCTTGGTGAGAGGATGAACACTTTTGTCAAATACCTTCTGAAGCGCATCAAGAAGTGTTGCGGCATGAGCATCACCGACGTCTCCATGGAAAACATGGTGACCGTGGGATTCTTCTCCTGCATCGGCACGCTGTGCATCGGGGCCGCCGCCTTCTCCCATTACGAGGATTGGAGCTTCTTCCAGTCCTATTATTACTGCTTCATCACATTAACAACTATAGGCTTTGGGGACTTTGTGGCCCTTCAAAAGAACCGGGCCCTCCAGAAGAAGCCCCTGTACGTGGCTTTTAGCTTCATGTACATCCTGGTGGGCCTGACGGTCATCGGGGCCTTCCTCAACCTGGTTGTGCTCCGCTTCCTGACTATGAACAGCGAGGACGAGCGGCGGGACGCTGAGGAACGGGCCTCGCTAGCCGACAACCGGAACAGCATGATCATCCACATCCAGGACGAGTCGCTGCAGCGGGGTCGGCGGCGGCGCGAGCCGTATCGCCCGGACGTGACTGACTGTTCCTGTATGCATTACCATTCGCATGACTTCGGCAGCTCTGGGGGAGGGATGGGAAACCTGGGCTGTGCCTTCTCCCATCAGAACTCATTCAGCTCCCAGCTGAATCCCAATCAGTACTTTCACTCCTACCGGATCGAGGAGATCTCGCCCAGCACCTTGAAAAACAGTTTCTTCCCTTCGCCCATCAGCTCGGTGTCCCCGGGCCTTCACAGCTTCACAGACAATCACCAGCTGATGAGGAGAAGGAAATCCATCTAAACCCCAACACACACACACACACACGGACAAGGACACACAAGTTTCCATGTTTTATACACACGGTCAATGCTGCTCCTTAACAAATCTTATTTCAGCACCCATCCCCCACCCATTTCGGTTGTGTGTAATATAGAAAAGTATTGTTGGGAACCAATGAAGAACACTGTGCAGAACAGCGTGGACACAATGGGATGCAAAGCATGAAGCATGGATGTCTATTTTGCCAAGAGATTGCTCCATTTGCAAACACACAAACGACAAGACCTTCCTTATTTCAATATTTATGGTACAAAATTGATATATATTTACTTTGGTTACATACCAAATGATGCACACTTGGGGAAATGCTATTTTTCAAAAAGGTTTCACCTTAACTTGAAGAAATTCTCACCATTATGTACTTTTCCATTGCCTCATCGCAGACAGAGATTTTGAAATGACAAAGCATCAGGTATTGTTTTCTATAAGCAATCATGTATTTCCACGGTTTCATTCCACACATCAGGCCAAAACATAGTTGCCAATATTAGCATGTGCATTAGGTGTCATTTAATGAGTGTACCATAGTTTTGTGACATTCTTTAATCTGTTTATCACACAGCCGTATAAAGGTGTTTGTTTGTCTTGGTTTCAAAGGATCATGCTGCTGTTATTAATATTTCACACTCACCTAGAATCAGATCGGCCATAAAAGCTTTATCTTAACCTATGGCATTTTTCATAAAGAGAATTGACTTAAAGGAAAATCCACCCTCCACACTAAACTGATGGGGGTCTGTATTATTGGTTGGTTGTGTACTTTTCTCCCATTGACATTCATATTGAATACATATCAGTTCTATAGGTGCACTCCACCTTACATTGATACTTTTGCACCGATATTCCACAATCAATTCCCATTACTCCATTGTAAAAGAGGCAGAGTGACCAGTTTCTTCATTTACAGTCATTCCTAAAGAATACTTTGGATTGTTTGAGTTGGAGTTGTATGAGGTACTTAGCTATAGTGAGTGGATTAGCTACAGTAGTCAGTAGGTGACGGTTGGCACACTCTGAATAGCAAAAGCCCACCTAAAATATAGAATAGAATAGAATAGAATGCCTTTATTTATCATTATATACAAGTACACGGTACTTGTGCAACGAGATTAAAGCAATCCCTTTACAGCATTGACACAAAAAATATAAGAATATAAGATAACAATATCAAAAATCAAAAATATCAAAAATCATTATCAGTTTAAGTGTAGACTATATTTAGAATAGTTACACTGCTTTTCCTTGCTGTCAGACAGCCGTTTTGCATGGTAACCAGTCGCTGGTCTACTGCTGCCTCCATCGGTTAGTTTGGAAAGGGTAACAGCCCAACGAGGCTATGTTGTCGTATGGTTCTGGTCTTCCTAAAGATACTATGTTACCCAGGCTCTGTATTCTGCAGACCCCTCTAACTCTATCTCCTTTTAAAAGCTCACTTGCCCCTCCCCTCCATAAAGTACAGCTGAGCTGTGTCTCGCTAGTCCTCGGGTGTTTGGGGTTGGGCCATGAATGAAAAAAATCCAAAGTTCTCTTTTGAGACATTGCTCAGTAGCGCTACTATATATAGTAGAAACTTCTTTGTCCTTGTGTGCGGCTGGGCGTGCATGCTATGCATAGGCTGAATCACAATCGCGTCAAGACAAATCTGATTGGCAGGAGATGGCAAGAAACATCAAAATAATTTATATATACTGTATATCATGTGTTTCATCGTGTGTTTTGCAATCAAAACCTTCAAGTTTTTTCAAATACTATTTCCGTTTCCCCAGTAACACCCAAGTGTTTGACTAATACCTGGAACGATTATTTCCATCCCATTAGGTTCTTATGCAATGTTACCATTTGACAATACACTGCAAAAAAAGGGTTTTCTAAAAACAAGATAGAAACACTAAATCTGAGGGAAAAGGTACTCAAAACAATTGAAATTATCTGTCCATGCAGCAAGATGATTTCACTTGACAACCTTGCTTGATTTAAGATTATTGTGTAAAGTTGAACAATTAAAAAAAGAAATTCACTCTTAAAACAATATAAATTATCTAACACTTCTAAATCTACATTTGTTTTTATCTTGGTAAAAAACAAATCATTTGCAGTGTATGTCCAATTTGACAGACTGTTTAACAACAAGACAAGCTAGCTATCAGCCATGACATTGTCCCAGTATCAACATAATAGAGTGAGGGACTACACTCAGTGTTGGAAATGGCGTGTTTTTACTCCCTTTTAATTTTGCGCATTCATTTAGATCAGTGAACAGACAGTCTCACCAGTACTACTTAGTAGGTGACCTATATCATATTTTAACAATAAAACAAACAAACTAACCGATGGAGGTAGCGGTAGACCGGCAACTCCTGTGTTCTGTGAGTTTTTGTCAAAGAGGTGGCTTTAAAGGTGCTGTAGGTAGGATTGTGAAGATCCAGGATTTAGCCAAAGAATTTGAACATTGACAACTTCTAAAGCCCAAACAGTCTCCTAAGCCCCTCCCTCCATGAGGGAGAATGAATGTGTGTGCCTGAGTAGTGATTGACAGTTAGACACTCCCCCCGGCCCTGATTGGTGCATCTGAACAGGGAGCGGTGGATTTTTGCAAATTGCAATACAGGATGTAGATGGAGCAGGAGGAGCCAGATTATTATTATTTTTTTTAATTACCTGCTTCATGTAGTTCTACTCAAACATATGGTCAGTTCCAGCAAATATGACTAAGTTAGTTTTATAAGTCTTACCTACTGCATGTTTAAAGATAGCATAGATTCAGTTCCCTGTTGGAATGGGCTGTCTGAAAATATTCTAAATAAAGCGTGGCTAAAAGACGTTAAGCTGCTGTTCATGACCTGATACAACCCTACGTCAAACATTCCGAACTATCCCTTCCATAGACCAGAATGCAATGCATCTAAAGAAATGTAACAAAAGGGTAATTCAGAGATTTAGTATTGAAGTTGAATACGAGACAAATAAAAAAGAAAAAAACTCAATATTGCAGCACAGGCTCAGATAGTCTGACTTTTAGCCCCAGTAACGACCAAGCTCTCAAAACACTGAATCCTACAGTTCCTGTGATGCAACTCAGTGGTATCTTCCACTGGACCCTCACTGCCTCCTAATGCAAACCCTACACCTCGAGTTTGTAACACAGCCTTTCGTTTAAATATTTTTAGTTTCGAGCCCATATTGAGAAAACCCTGATAACATTATTTTGACATCATCAGGGTTCATTCAGACATCCACCTTTTATTGGGTGCAACCATTTCTCAAGATCTTTTAGGAAGCAATTTGGGAAATGTTGCTGTAGCCAATGGATCGGGTTGAGGAAAGTGAATTTACAGGGTTCTTGGAAAATAACCAAATCACTCAAGTGAATGAAGTGAGAGGATCAGAAGGTGCAGTAAGTGATGCTGTGCAAATATTGTTAATATTTGAACTCAACTGCCAAAAATGCAATATGGAATTTGGATTTTCCTAAGTCAATGTCAGAAACACGCCCCCTGACTTTGGATTTGCGAGTTCGGAACTCGGGCAACCACCAAGTATCCCAAGCTAAAAAATCCAACATAACTGCACCGTACATCAGTTGCGAAGTTGTGAAAGCTGTAGTATTATACAGTTTTATTTTATTTATCTTATTTATTTGATTAGGACAATGCACATTAATGAACATGTCTGTAAATGCGCCAGTGTTAGCCAATTGACTATTTTTCAACTGTAGTCCTACCTAGGATGCATGTCTTTTATGGTGGGAAGAAACCGGAGCACCCAGAGGAAACCCACGCAAACACGGGGATAACACACAAACTCCACACAGAAGTGCTAACCACTTAGCCACCGTGCTGCCTACAAGTTGTCAGCACTTCGGTGCTCATTGTGTCTTACTAAATCAGTTGTACACGCTGTCCTGTCCAACCATTATCTGTGGACATGTTACACTGTTTGTATGCTAAAAACAGTGTGAGGCGTTGTTATCAACTGGTATTGCTAACAATGGCTAACTTGGCTAGAGCTAACCCCACAATGAAAAATCTGACTTGTAAATGGAGCCCATTCAACTCGGGTGTTAAATTCCGAGTTAAATGGAACGAATTTTCAGCGCACACAGAAAATAGAGAGCTAGGTGACCGTGAGGAGATATTCGACGAATTTGACAAAAAGTGTAGGATTAACATTGCTTACTATACCTTTAACTTGCCGCTACCATTTGAATACTCCTGCTAAATTTATAGGCAGTTTAAATCAAAGGGCATGCATGATTATGCTGCAAAGTCCTGCATAGTATGTGATGCATGCCTGCACCCGCTGACCCTGGGTCTGCTAATGAAGCCTGCTCAGATCTAACCTTGCAGCACTGACAGCAAAACAGTTTGAAGTGATGGAAAAGCATGCAGATCTAAAACGACAACTCTTGAGGCTTGGATGCACTTTGGAGCCATTAGGGAAACCCAACCTGATAAATGCATCAACACGGAAACAAGCAGAAACCGTGAGCATGAGTAAATGTGAGGGGACAGCTGAAGATCACAATTAAGAAAACAATGTAATAACATCAGTATGATCCTTTCATCGACTGAAAAATTTCAGAAGAAGGAAAAGTATAGGGACAATTTATGTTTCAAAGATGGTGCATGAACTTTATATGATTAATGGGGAAATAATTTCATAATAACTTTAAAAGTATCTTAATGACAAAATGTTTTAAGAATGAGTTACAATATCAGCTTCTTTTTTTTTTCGCCAAAGCTCATTAGTCCTTACAGGGATGAACTTTATTTATGTGATTTAAAAAAAAAAGATTTTTATTCAGACAAACCGTACAATAATGTTTGTTCTCAGGTTTGAATGAATTACCTTTTTTTTTGTATTATTTCAAACACAATCCCAGAAGTGCAAGCCCATTGGCTAAATAATAAAATGTACATATTAAATCCTCTTTTCCAAATGTTAGGAATTTCCCAGAGAAATGCGACTGAGATGCATCATCTCACTGGCGCACGCTGTGTCTGATGCAGATGTACAATGAGGAAAATAAGTATTTGAACACCCTGCTATTTTGTAAGTTCTCCCACTTAGAAATCATGGAGGGGTCTGAAATTGTCATCGTAGGTGCATGTCCACTGTGAGAGACATAATCTTAAAAATATATCCAGAAATCACAATGTATGATTTTTTAACTATTTATTTGTATGATACAGCTGCAAATAAATATTTGAACACCTGAGAAAATCAATGTTAATATTTGGTACAGTAGCCTTTGTTTGCAATTCCAGAGGTCAAACGTTTCCTGTAGTTTTTCACCAGGTTTGCACACACTGCAGAAGGGATTTTGGCCCACTCCTCCACACAGATCTTCTCTAGATCAGTCAGGTTTCTGGGCTGTCGCTGAGAAACACGGAGTTTGAGCTCCCTCCCAAAGATTCTCTATTGGGTTTAGGTCTGGGAGACTTGCTAGGCCACGCCAGAACCTTGATATGCTTCTTACAGAGCCACTCCTTGGTTATCCTGGCTGTGTGCTTCGGGTCATTGTCATGTTGGAAGACCCAGCGTCGACCCATCTTCAATGCTCTAACTGAGGGAAGGAGGTTGTTCCCCAAAATCTCGCAATACATGGCCCCGGTCATCCTCTCCTTAATACAGTGCAGTCACCCTGTCCCATGTGCAGAAAAACACCCCCAAAGCATGATGCTACCACCCCCATGCTTCACAGTAGGGATGGTGTTCTTGGGATGGTACTCATCATTCTTCTTCCTCCAAACACGGTTAGTGGAATTATGACCAAAAAGTTCTATTTTGGTCTCATCTGACCACATGACTTTCTCCCATGACTCCTCTGGATCATCCAAATAGTCATTGGCAAATTTAAGACGGGCCTTGACATGTGCTGGTTTAAGTAGGGGAACCTTCCGTGCCATGCATGATTTCAAACCATGACGTCTTAGTGTATTACCAGCAGTAACCTTGGAAACGGTGGTCCCAGCTCTTTTCAGGTCATTGACCAGCTCCTCCCGTGTAGTTCTGGGCTGATTTCTCACCTTTCTTAGGATCATTGAGACCCCACGTGGTGAGATCTTGCATGGAGCCCCAGTCCGAGGGACATTGACAGTCATGTTTAGCTTCTTCTATTTTCTAATGATTTCTCCAACAGTGGACCTTTTTTCACCAAGCTGCTTGGACATTTCCCCGTAGCCCTTTCCAGCCTTGTGGGGGTGTACAATTTTGTCTCTAGTGTCTTTGGACAACTCTTTGGTCTTGGCCATGTTAGTAGTTGGATTCTTACTGATTGTATGGGGTGGACAGGTGCCTTTATGCAGCTAACGGCCTCAAACAGGTACATCTAATTTAGGATAATAAATGGAGTGGAGGTGGACATTTTGAAGGCAGACTAACAGGTCTTTGAGGGTCAGAATTCTAGCTGATAGACAGGTGTTCAAATACTTATTTGCAGCTGTATCATACAAAGAAATAGTTAAAAAATCCTACATTGTGATTTCTGGATTTTTTTTTTTTCAGATTATGTCTCTCACAGTGGACATGCACCTACAATGACAATTTCAGACCCCTCCATGATTTCTAAGTGGGAGAACTTGCAAAATAGCAGGGTGTTCAAATACTTATTTTCCTCACTGTATATACCAGTCAGTTTGCATTATGCGCATCATTTATGACAAAAAGATATTTGGAAAATATTTCGGCAATTTGGTTATTTATGTTGATGACAGGGGTATTTTAAAGCCCGATGCACCTTTTCTATCACAATTATTCTAGCTGTCAAAGACAAAATATTCACTATCACTGAGCTCCTAAATTAAGCAGGATTAAAGCGCTACACATGATTTCTAAAGGCCTTTTAAGCTCAAAAATGTATATTTAAGTATACATTGTTTGCAAAGGAGAGCCTTTTCAAGTTATACAGTTCTGGGAGCTATTTTATTCCCTCAGCAAGTTCAATCGTTCAAAATTGTTTCTGGAAACCAACACATTTCTGTCCTTGACTTTCAGGAAGCGTCAGTATTCTTTGCAGCCTAGAGTTTAGCAGGCTTCTAATAATTTCCGGGGAGCTGAGCTTGCCTCACAAGGAAAATGCCACTCTGTTTGGACCAATGGGAAAAGGCCATGTGTCCTATTCAGTTGCGACAAACCAGGCGTGGAGTCCAAGATAAACCCAAAAAGCATTGTTTCATTATTGGAACTATACCAGCGTTATCCTGTACAATATGTTTATAACAACCTTTGGAATAAAAAGGCCTTTTCATGGCTGAGATGCATATGTATTTTTACACATTAGCATACGTGCCTTGAAGAAACAGCAGTCAGTGTTTCTGTTAAAGTGGGCACATTTAAATATGGTGGAGCTGTTTGTGCTTTAGCAAACCTATTGGAAGATTTTGGAGGTCTGGAGCGCAGATGTGGTTAATATATAGACAGATCTAAGGCTTGACAAACAACTTTATATACAGTAAGGAGAGGAAAATCAACATCTTATCCAACACTTACCTTTCTATAACCACATAAACACCCAGCGCCAAAGCAGACCTAATTTTAAAATACTTAATCATCCTATAACGACTTCAAAGATAATCCAGTATATAGCAACTTGGACCTTCTTTTATATATTGTCGGCCATCTCTCCTATCAGTAATAATGATATTGTATTTATAGAAGGAATTGCTGAGATTTGGGAATGCTACAACATTGTTAAAAATAAGTCAGACTGCGAAATAAGCATTTAGCAGAGATGATTAGACAGGTTCAAAGCTAATGCTTGCGATATTCCCTCAATTTAAATTACAAAACCATTAATAAATTGATCCTACTGACAAGTACTGCCTGTTTAGCCAAAACTATTAAAAACACATGAATGAGCCACACTGTTTCACTGACATGTTCAATTATTAAGATGAGCATGGGCACCCAGCTGTTTTAGGAAATTAAATGCCTTTAAAGCTGTATAGATTGCTTTTTTTGGCTACATGGGGGCAGCAGAACAAGCTGATAACGTGTTGACATATTATAACCTTGTAGAGTTTATATTTTCATGTATTTAGACTCATGTATCTGGAGACCTGATGAATGTAATCCCAATATTCACTCTCCTTGTAGCTATTTTTAGGTCTCCACCAATTCCTGAGAAAAAAAAACATCTGGCTTGTTAGCTAGATAGTTGCTTTGCTATGTTCCCCAGTATGGAGGACCATGTCTTTCATATTTAAAAATAAATACAGAAATAAATAAATGCTCAATAAATAAATAAGCACACAATTAATTGCCCCAAAAAATACAATGAAGAAATAAATGTAGGTAGAAATTAAATTATACAGTGAGACATAAATGTATATATCTCTTTTAATTAGCTTCTTTATTTATTCACCTTTGTAATAATTACCTAATTTATTTATTGTCCGTTATAATCTTCAACTTTATTTATTCCTTACTTATTTTTTTAAATGTATTTATTTCTGTGTGTGTTTAATTTTTTGTCTGTTTTATTCTTCCGTTGCATTTTCTACCCTATTTATTTTCACCCCTGGTATTTATTTCTGCCTGTCACTTTTACATTTCTGCCTGTCACTTTTACATTTCTTCATGCATTTCTGCCTCATTATGCAAATGAGGAGGGGCTGGTCTTAAGTGGTCTTAAATCTGCCCATTGGTTGGTTAGCATTTCACTCCCTCGGTCAATCTATATGCCACCGGCCACAGACACAACACAGATGGCTAGCTACGGTGAAGTTGTCAGTGAGCTCAGGCATTCAGCAATTGTTTTTGAAAACAATGCTAACGTTATAAGTATTGACTTTATAATTTTTCGTTTAGACGCTCTGACAGAACGTGTGTTTCAGTCAGCGGTGTCGTGCCAATGTACTCGTGTATCCCCTGGCCGCGGGAGCGTGCATGCACACAGAGCGGAGCTTCTGCTGCCCTTCGAATTGTTTAACTGCTGCACTTTGAATTAAACGGAACAAACAGCAACGTGGAAGACTCGGCAGGGTTACCATAGTAACAGGGGTCTCAGTTAACTACATAAATACGTGTATTTGTCTGTTACATTAAGGCGACGTGTCAAATGTTTATAGCGTGGTTTAATATCGAGTGATAGGCGTATCCTCCCTGTCCCTGTCTACCATATGAGTTACATAGGAGGTACTCAAATATCAGGCCGTTTTTTCACCTGATATTTGGGTATCCCCTATGTAACTTTTGATAAACAACAGCAAACCTCTCCAAATTGTGTCAGGTTGTTTATTGTGACCTATTAAACACACAAAATAACACCCATGATGACAGGACAGACCCTTTGCATGTTAGGGATAGGATACATAAAATATCAATATCATTTTTCACCTGATATTTTATGTATCCCATCCCTAACATGACTGCATGTCAGGAGCAGAGCCGGGCTGAGCGACGTGGGGCTCCGCGTCCGTCTGTCCTCGGTCTCTTATCTCTCTCGCTTTCCACCTCTCCTCTCCGTCGCTCCGGTAGCAACTGTTGAGGACGGAGCCCGTGGCTTTGCCGTGCACGAACACACACATTTAGTGCCTGACGCACATGCACACGCACTCCGCGACGCGAATTTCTACTGGCGATCCAGGCGCGCAACGCGTGGGGGGTTTCCCTTGCTAGAAGCGGCCCGGGAGTGGGTTGTCTGTCTCCAAATCCACTCCTCTCTCTGGCTTCCTGTCGCACATCAGAAGAGACAGAATGATAACAGCCGCAGTTCGTTCAAAGAAGGTTGCACTACAAAAACCCGATGAAATTTAGCAGGTGGATGTTTAGAATAAATCCAACGGAGACGTCTCAGGATGGAGAAGTCCTAAGTTGTGCGCCGCTTCTAACGGCGAACAGGTTGATTAGTATTTCTCACGGCGGTGTGTGTGTGTGTGTGTGTGTGTGTGTGTGTGTGTAACCTATGTGATGGCACTGCATGAAGGACTATCATCAATATCAATATCAATATAATTTTTCACCTGATATTTTATGTATCCCATCCCTAACATGCAAAGGGTCTGTCCTGTCATCATGGGTGTTATTTTGTGTGTTTAATAGGTCACAATAAACAACCTGACACAATTTGGAGAGGTTTGCTGTTGTTTATCAAAAGTTACATAGGGGATACCCAAATATCAGGTGAAAAAAACGGCCTGATATTTGAGTACCTCCTATGTAACTCATATGGTAGACAGGGACAGGGAGGATACGCCTATCACTCGATATTAAACCACGCTATAAACATTTGACACATCGCCTTAATGTAACAAACAAATACACGTATTTATGTAGTTAACTGAGACCCCTGTTACTATAGTAACCCTGCCGAGTCTTCCACGTCGCTGTTTGTTCCGTTTAATTCAAAGTGCAGCAGTTAAACAATCCGAAGGGCAGCAGAAGCTCCGCTCTGTGTGCATGCGCGCTCCGCGGCCAGGGGATACACGAGTACATTGGCACGACACCGCTGACTGAAACACACGTTCTGTCAGAGCGTCTAAACGAAAAATTATGAAGTCAATACTTATAACGTTAGCATTGTTTTCAAAAACAGTTGCTAAATGCCTGAGCTCACTGACAACTTCACCGTAGCTAGCCATCTGTGTTGTGTCTGTGGCCGGTGGCATGTAGATTGACCGAGGGAGTAAAATGCTAACCAACCAATGGGCTGAAGTTTAAGCCCATTGGGCTTACACTTAAGACCAGCCCCTCCTCATTTGCATAATGAGGCAGAAATGCATGTAGAAATGTAAAAGTGACAGGCGGAAATGTAAAAGTGACAGGCAGAAATAAATACCAGGGGTGAAAATAAATAGGGTAGAAAATGCAACGGAAGAACAAAACAGACAAAAAAATTAAACACACACAGAAATAAATACATTTAAAAAATAAGTAAGGAATAAATAAAGTTGAAGATTATAACGGACAATAAATAAATAAGGTAATTATTACAAAGGTGAATAAATAAAGAAGCTAATTAAAAGAGATATATACATTTATGTCTCACTGTATAATTTAATTTCTACCTACATTTATTTCTTCATTGTATTTTTTGGGGCAATTAATTGTGTGCTTATTTATTTATTGAGCATTTATTTATTTCTGTATTTATTTTTAAATATGAAAGACATGGTCCTCCATACCCCAGCTAGTTGCAAACTTTGTAAGCTTAATCGTTGCTTTGCTGTGTTCACCAGCTAATTGCTAACTTTGTTAGCTAGATAGTTGCTTTGCTATATTTAGCAGCTAGTCGCTACTTTCTTAGATTGATAGTTGTTCTGCTAAATTCAACAGCTAGTCACTAACTTTGTTACCTAGATAGTTGCTTTGATATGTTTACAAGCTAGTCGTTACTTTGTTAGCTTGATAGTTGCTCTGCTAAGTTCACCAGCTAGTTGCTACTTTGTTAGCTTAAGAGTTGCTCTGCTATGTTCTAGGCTAGTTGCTAACTTTGTCTGTCAGCTGTTAGCCGCTGGAGCAGCCGGATTTCACAGAAATAGGCTACGTGAAATGACCACAACCTCTTACCACTTTTATTGGTATGAAATGGCAATTAAAGGTCATGGTGGCATCACAGAAACAATGCCAAAAAAGTCTATTAGGATCCTTTGTCGTGGTGGAAACATATTCACTGGTTCAGTGCAGCCCTGTCTCAAACTTAGGGCTGGGTATCTAAAACTATTCAATGGTACCGATACCAATACTGTGATGTTGATACTGGTTTCTGTAAGATACTTATTTTCTACACCAATTTTATAAAATCCATTTGGTAGAAGCCTGCTGCATACTTATTGGCTCACTGACGTGACGTTGACAAGATTTGTTCCTTAGGTATTGAAATTTGGTATTGAATGAAATCAGTCGGTGCCTAATAAGTATCAAATTCAGTACCCAGCCCTACTCAAACTCCTCCACAGGTAGGATCTCAGAGTAACATACTTATTTTAACCCAAACAATGATCTTTAACCTAAACAAGTTGTTTTGTTGCTTAAACCAAAATTATTTCCGTTGTGCCGATCAGGTTGTGCAGGACAGGAAGCATACAGTTTATCTGTTTGTCTCTACCTCCGTAAAGGTTGTTCACACAATCTGGCTATCTAACTATTCGACTGTCAGTACGTGTGTGATAGGGTGGCTTTCATTTCTTACCTCATTGGATTCTATTGTAGTGATGTTGCCTTGTTCCCAAGTCTCAGCTATAACTTTGATAAATATGTTATTATTACCATTAAGAATGACGTGCAAAATTAAGGCCAACATTTGAATAAACTGGACTTATCCTTATCCTAAACATTTGAAAGGGTTGAGCAATTAACTACCTATAATCACAGATGATGATCAGTGTTGTCTACTTTCCATTCAGTTCACAGTCTAACTTTTCCAAACAACATTTTGGGGAATGTATCAGCCATAATGGATTATTTTTCTGAAAGGAAGCAGCAAACAATCATGAGCTATAAGTCACTGTTTTTTATACCCCTCCCACACACATGCATATCACTAAGATTTGTCTGCCATCATGCCGCATGTCATATTGATGGTCCTCTGACTGAATGTTACTCTATAACACAGATGGCACAGAGAAAACAGCCACGCACGCTCTCTTTCAGGAGATGGCACAACATTATATTTTTTCCTGAGTGTTTCCCTGCCACATGGCATCAAACAACACAAAGGTGAAGGGATTCCTGGCGGTTATTGGTTCATTTATTTCATTTTTTTGGCATTTGGTATGTAGCTGTGCTTGGCTTCCAGGCGTCATTTACTACACGTGGCAGTATGTGCAAGCCATTTCTCTATAAACAGTGCCATGTTTTCCGACAGGGACAAAGAGACACAAATTGCACTATCTGTGTAATAAAATATAATAGCAAGGCTGTGTTCCGTTACTTCTACTTGTGAAATATCCTTTGCAATATGTTCTTCTGTAGGTCTGATGAACAAATAATACCTTGTACCATATTCCTCACAGGAGATTATATCCCATCTCGTTGACATCCGTGTGGTTTGCTGGTCATTTTGAAATGACTGACGTCTTCTGTCCCAATTTTTAATCTGATGTCTGTACAGTACACTCCAGTATGGGTCTCATCTCTTTTCGCCACGCAGAGAAGAGATTGTTGAGAATTGTTTCAAGTGAAATTAACATTTTACATAACATTTGTATGTTTTTCTTTCTTTCTTTTTTTTGTTGGTGCGTGTGTGTGCATGATTTGGTGTGGATGACTCACTGGGTTACACAGCCCAAGTGAAGCCATAACGCACTTGAATAAAAATTATGAGCCTCCTTCTGAAACGTTTGTCTTCCTCTAACTGCCTCTAACACCTCCAGGTGCTCCACTGAGAAGTTGAATTCACAAATTAGGTCTGTCCATTGTTAAAAAAAAAAGTCAAGCCTGGAGTTATTGTGTTACATATTCATTAAACAACAGTATCAATTATTTTCTAAAAGTGCCAAAGGCAGGTTTCTCTCAGATTAAACTGGTTCAAGATCAACTTTGAATTTACTCATATGTTACAATGTAAAAATGTAAATGTAAAAAGTACCTCTTGGGTCTATTTCATTTACAAAGCTAAAACTAATATTTTTCTCCTCCTGATCACACTTGTTTTAAGTCAAGATTTAGATAAGTTTGGCCTTCCAACATTTTAAGTGACATGAGCCTGCCCACCGAGATTATATGATGATAAATGCACAGACACTGGGAGATCAACTGAATTGTTTTCAATCTTAAATATTCAGACTTTCAGGCAAGGATCAGGTAAAATAATCTTAGTTGCAAGAGATAAAAAGAGATTATCTTACCCAATCTGTTTTGCTATTCAACCTTGACATGCACTTTCTTTTCAAAAGTCTCAGTGTTAAGAAAACTATTAGACATTTTGGAAAACATGCTTTCTTTCTTGCTGAGAGTAAAATGAGAAGATTGATCCCACTCGCCTGTATAGTAAATAGGACGTTATACGCCCAGCAGTCGCTTAGCTTACATTAGCATAGCATGCAGACTGAAACCAGTGGGGAAAGGCTAGCATGGCTCTGTCTAAACAACATGTACTTATTAAAACCTTTAAATCTCATTAGTTAACTTTGTAGAACAGCAAAGAGAAAAAATAATGATGGCGAGAAAAATGTGTTATTTAGTGAGATTATGACCTTTAGACTAGTCTATTTCCAGGATTGCTCTGGTGCAGCTGGAAATTAGCCCGGATGCCCCTCATTTTGGCCAGATGTCCGTTACCTTTTGCTTTATTTGTGTTGAAATTTTATTCTCTGGTGGATTTCTGAGGACTATGGTTAACTGCTCCTCAGATCTCTGCAAGGTAAATCCAGACAGCTCGCTAGACTATCTGTCCAATTCTCTTGTACAACTAAAACAACCTTTGAATGTACATGTTCTCCCATTGCGGGATGCTGTGTGGACAAGCCAGACCTTGCTCTGCAGCGCTGTGGAGGAAGGTCTGGCATTGCAAGACTATCTTTAGACCGGTTCCTTCACGTGTTGCCCTTCCTCTGGAAATCATGTGTGGCGAGAGGAAATAAGGATATGTGTTGTTAGAGGGATGAGACGTCCTTTCCTCTGATGCTTCGTGTGAATTTATCACCTGTATGGGCGGAGTTAGCGATGTTTTTCAGATGTACGGCTTCTGGGGAGGCTGCTTCTGTGTGTCTTCGCTCATAGCTCTTGGGAGATCCATCCTCCGTCCTCAATGCTGACTCTTCGGAACAGGAATAAGAACTTTCATGATGGAGGGCCAGAACAACTTCCGATTATCAAAGAAGATAACTGAGATTCAGCCCAGGAGTATGGTCTGGCTAGACCATTTATCATTCTGGGATAGGGGGAACAAATACTCTGGGTTGTTTATATTTCTTTTAACCATTCACAATCGTCCTGGCGCAAAATAGATAGCAGAGATAGCTTAAGGGGCTGGATGTCAGGCTTTATCCCAACACTATACATGTGATAGCCAGACAGAGCCAGGCTAGCTCTTTCCAGTCTTAATGCTTGTGAGTGTACCTTTTGACACAACAATAGTCCAGTGTCTAAGACATTGCTGAACATGCATACAATAAAAGTCTACAGAAACCAATGTCAGAACAACATTATGACATTAAATGCTACAAATCACAAATTCTGACACAATTCAACTGATAAAGGATCTCTGCTGTCCAGTTGCCTTCTTCTTCCATCCAAGTTGCCCGTCAAGTGCAGCTGGATGCTCAGTGGGTTGAAGAATAAGCAGGCAACATCCCTTTTTTTATCTCTTCCCACACCGCAGTAATTATACTGTCAGCCGTGGACGTCACGCCACGCAGAGGGCGACACAATAAGAACAGTGGCAGAGGGGCGTTAGGGCCATCCCTTGGTGTCAAGCCTGTAATTTTGCATCTTAAATGATCATGTAAGCGGAGCCAAGTTGTTCTGCAGCGGGACCGTCTCCGCCATACAAATGATATGATGAAGCTTTGCAATAAGCAGGCGCTGACGTGCTGCTATTTGTTTTTGGAGCCCGAGGTGAGAGAATGGAAGACAACGCAGAAACTGGAGATTTCCAAAGATGATTGAGTCTGTCTGCCTGATGAAAAATGGATCAACTGTAGTAAGGCACAACTGATCCATCCATCGCAGGGAAATGCTGCCACAGTCTGCCTCTAAATATAATAAATGAGGCTGACGTGGAAGCGATGGAGCTAAAATTTAAAATAAGCCGCTGTCTCAAAGTGATTAAGATCTGCAGATATTCCAGCAGGGAACACATACCACATCATTGTCTTATTGAGCCTGTCTGAAGATATTTAGGCTGAAAACTATCACCAGAGCCGGGAGAACTTGATCAAAGTTTAGTTCCAGTGAATGCTGACAGTATTATGGGCATCTATCTGATATTGAATGTTTTGTGACAGGCTTGGATTTCATAAGTGAAGCTAGTAAGATATAATATAAATTATTTTACCTCGATTAATCTCATCAGTTTACTTTAAAGAATAAAAAGAAGCATCTTAAACCCTCTAAAGTCAAAGCCATTTTTTCCTCATCTTTGGTTCGCCTGGTCTCCATGTGTAAAAATGCTTGTATAACCTCAACCCTGTTATGTTACAGGAGAACCTAGGTTATTAGGATATGTAACACATTCTCACTCACTAAAATACGGACGCTTGCTCAGGTGCCTTTGTCGTTGTAATTGACGCTAAAAGTCTCCTTTATCGTCTAATCTCAAGACGCTTGGTCGGGACTATTAACGTCCCTTTTGATGTTGTTATGTTATGGAAAAGGTCGTGGGTGGGCTTACATTTTCATACACAATAATGACTAAACCAGTTGGCTTTTGAAAATTGTTCTTGCAAGTGTTGGCAATCAGGGAAAACTAAATATACTTGTCATCTAACAAAAATATAAAACTATGTAGGTTTTTTTCCCAGAAAAGTCCATATGCCTTTATCCAAAAATGTTAGTTGTGTTGCCTCTAATGCATTATCTGTCTATTTGACATCAGTAGGCATAATCAAACTCATTTCAGCCTCCAGGCTTCATTTGTCTCCTCTAGCTTCCAATACACACACATAAACCTAGTAGGCCCCTCCTGTAAGACCTCTCTATTGGCTGAGCTAACTTGATGCCCCAAATGACTTGATGTGATTAGTCAAGCCAGTTGTCAGTCAAGACTTCAGTATCCAAGATGGCACTCAGCTAAAGCGAATAGAATGGTACACAAAGATGACTAAATATAGTAAATAGCCGTTCATCCGTGGATTTATCGCTCTGGAATTATTGTGCAAAGTCTCAGAAAAGTCCCCTTCTTCTCAACCGGATTACTAAGCTTGTGGAAGGGGGTACAAAGAATGACTCTTTGGAAAGGTCTAACAAGCTACAACTACATGGAGACAATGGGTCCAAACGTCTCAAAGCAAACGGAACATACGCATGTTGATTTCTGGATACATAACTAATATATTTATTTATGTACAAAGACTCTGTACTTCCATCTTGCTTACAACTTGCTTACATTGTTTATTTCACACAACATCATTATATATTTAAACAAAAATTCACGAGGTACAATGATCATATACAGGCCGCATGAAATGGGGAACCTCAAATAAGCCACTGAAATCTTTTTGGAGGGGGCCCGAGAACAAATGACATACCAACCAAAAACTCAATTTACAATGGACAAATCCATGATGGATTAAAAAAGCTTCTGGACAATTATCAGTAGGCCGATTTCTCCTGTTGCAAGTGACAATGTCGACTTAGACTTAACATGCATCAGGTTAGGAAAAACTGTGCTGCTGTAGAACGTCATATTTCAGTTTTTGCTGTCTCAGGGTGCTCAGGTGACTGTAGATTACCTCGAGCCAATCGTTGGCCCTTATGGTAGTCTCTTTCAAATGTCTGCCCTATCAACCTCCTGTACTTACTTTCTACCCTGGTGGCCATGGGCACAAGGGAATCAGGGTTTGATTCCGGAGAGAGAAGCCTGAGAAACATGGACTGAAACCAGGGTTTAAAATTAGCCCCATCCACCAGCTGTTAAAATATGAGAATGCCTTAACTCACTAGCCAAAAAATAATGGTAATCTATTTACAGGCTGGAATAGAACATTCACTAGCCATTTGGTTGGTGGATGGTGAAACAATTAGGGCAAATTATAACAGTTTACAGAAACATCTTCTGATGTCGGGGCGCCCCGACTGAGGCTTATCAGACCCTGGCCTGTGTCCAAGTGGCATTCTACTGCTCCCACTGCTCTCCTCTCTTTAACCAGAGCCATCTGAATGCGTTTTCCGCTGCTTCCAAGTTGATGCCTATGGCTCTTCTTTGGTTAGCACCTGTTATACCCAGCGTGCCGTAGACCTTGCTCAGGGATTGACTGGCACATCCACTTCTGCATCCGTTCCTCCGACAATTAGAGATGTTCCGAAACCAATATGGCCTCCGATACTGCCTGAAACGTTGGATTCGGGAAGTACTGGAATTTATGCACCGATCCGGTATCACATAATAAGCCCTAAATGAAAATTTAAATTAAAGTAGTTTATTTATTTTCCGTTATAACTGACTTTGACAGTCACATTCACTGTACATTAAAAGAAAGTTCTGTGGCATTCATTGTTTGAGAGTTTAACCTGAGCCAGACCGACAACAAAGATAGAAATCATATCACATCCATACAGGGATAGTAGTATACAGTTGTTAATACAATAATAAAATATATGACATACTGGTATCGTACCAGTACTCGATATCGGCCGATACGCAAGTTCAGGTATTAGAATTGGTATCGGGAAGCAAAAAATGGTATCAGACCATCTCTACCGACAATCCTCCACCAGTTCTTAGTATTTCTGCCTCTTACTCTCTTGATCCTCTGCCATCCTCTCCTCCCACAGCACTGTCATCTCTAACAAGACCTGTTGTTTTACAGCCTCCGATACCAAGATGATGTCAGGTCTCAATTTGGATTGGGTGAGGTATGTAACTCAAATAATGGGAATTGTTTGGTTTCTGTAAATAACATCACAGAGTACGGTCTAAACCTGCTCTTTTATGAAAAGAGCAATGTGATAACTGTTGTTGTGGTTTAGTGCTATATAAATAAAATTGAATTGAATTGAAATATGCGATGCCCTCTCAAATTTTGTCTTGGGATGCTTGAAGGGTTCCCAGGTTAGTGTTCATTGGCATAAAGAGTGAACTGAAAACCCCAATATGTTAGGACAACAGCCTATAGGATAATATTTATGTTTCGATAAATATTTTGTGAGAAGGCTTGAATGTCTTAAAAGGGAACTGCACATAACCCTTGGAGTACACTGTAATGTTATCTCCATTAGATTAAAATGTGAACACGTACAGACTAGGCTCATAGGAGCAATTCAAAGGGTTCAACCTGCTGACATGCTTGACAGCTGACTGTGGCTGTGCTCTACACATAATGATGACGAGGCCGCAAAACTCCACTGTTGATGCTAACGTGCAAAAGAGGCCTCTGGCACCATCTAGTGGTGAAGGAAATGCTTCTCTATCATCATTCAAGCAGCATTTCCATTCCTTTTATGTGAATATTTAAAGTTCCACTGTGAACGGTGAAAAAAAATTAAAACAGGGCTTGCCTGCCATGAGTGTGCACATTGGCTGCCACTAAGCTGGAGATAATTAGAGATTGCTCTGTGACCCTAATCTGCTTAATTACATTATGGCAGCTAAAAAGGCTCTCCCAAGTGCACTGTCACTGCCTTTGGCTGAGGTGGCACGGAGCAAACAAATACAGAGGACAACTAGACTGTTCTCCTACAGCTGCAAGAAGTCACTCAACTCCGGGAGGAAAAGAAAGATTGGATTAGGAGATGTTTGCCAAACCTGTGAGTATACTGTTGCAACTCACCAACAAATAGTTTTCTAGTTTGAGATTGGTCTGTCACTGCCAATGGACACAGCTGGCGTTAGTTTGAGTGACACGTAGTGAAAGTGAGGGAACATGAAGTGATGTAAGTGTTATTTAACCTCTGTATTTTTCTAGTTGTAAGTAGTCGTTACCTATGTTAGAAGTTCTGTCAGAACAATAGCCACATTGTAGTATTCTCTGTCTCAGAGATGTTTTGGTATCACTTCCTAACACAGATTACTTTATATATGAAGGGTTTATGAGTAATAATACTTTTATTTTTTATAGTGTTTTTCTACACACACACAAGTTACATAGATAAGGTTACTGACAGACAACAAAGAAAAGGACAACACATAGGTGCATGTGGGATAGGCAAAGCAGTAGAGGTGGGCAATGGGAATGAGGGAACACTGGGAACGTCTGTTAGGAAAAAGCAAGTTGGAAGCGGTGAGTTTGAGGGCCTGATTGAAGGATGGGAGGGTGCTTGTCTGTTTGATGTGGTGGGGGAGGGCGTTCCACACGGTGGGTGGGGCTGCTGAGAAGGCTCTGTTGCCCCAGGTCCGGAGCTTAGTCCTAATGGTCTTGAGTATGTTGGTGTAACTAATGGTAACATTAATAATTTAATGATTTATAAAACAGTAATAAGCAATTATTACAATTTGCGAGAGCAACTTTGGGTTATGACCAACATCACTTCACTTTGTCTTTTAGGTTATAGCTCTTTAATCCATCACAAGCAGTCCTACAAAGGACTGTTCAACCTAGGGCTGGGCAATATCAATATATGAGGATAGATATAGTGTTACATTTTGGAGATATATATATATATATATATATATATATATATATATATATACAATCAAAGTCATTTGTGATTTAATATCATTTTGCTATAGAGTAATTGATCCCAGAAGTCTGAAACTGTAAATATCTTTTCTACTTTGCTGACGTTTACAACACTGAGCGTGGATTATGAATCCGTGCGCAGTTTATTAAACCGAGGTAACAGATCTGTATTCTGTGCACACAATATAGTTTTTTTTCTCAGCTGACCCCAGGGGGACTCCAAATGATAGTAATAAGTAAAGTAAAGTAGTTACTATAATGCTTTCGTAAATGGTGATCAGCAACCAGATATTGATCATTTGGAAGTTGCTGCCTTTTGCCTTGACGTGACCTTTCACTTTTTGCAGACAATACAAAGGTAGAGTACAGTAACTTCAAAATAGAGTTCAGAAGTCAAGTTTGAGCTAAATTTTTTTTTGTGTAGATACACTGCATCTAATTGCCAGACTTCCTGTGTCCTACCTACAATTCATTTGGCATTTGGCAAGTAATTTTTCTCAGTTCCACACTCTGGCCTCTGTAGGGCAGAACATCTCACCGACAGGCGGACTGACTGCTAGTTTGGGTGGTGTCATTTTCTGTAGTCTGTGACCCAATGGCTAAATCAGGTCTCCAACCTAACGTTAATGAAAGTGTTGAGAAATTAAAACATCTAACATGCATTTTAGATGAATGAGATGAGAGAACATCCAGTTCTTCCTCGTACTTGCTCAGCGCAGTTAAATCGAATGTCAGGACGGGGTTTTCTACCCGGACACTGTTGTAAAAAAACATTGTGATTGGGCCTATATTTCCTCCTGACTCTCTTGTGTGCAGTTAATTTAAAAAGTGATATTGTGCTCTCAGATTTCTTTCGCTTGAATCATTTGGAGGCCTGAAGGCGTAAAACTACTGTAGGAAAAGAAAAAAAAGATTAAAGAAGTGTTCGTACAATTTTTTATTTTTCTTATTGCATACCTGGACCCAGACTTGGGTCATGATGATGATGATGATGATGATGAAGATGATCCATCTCAAGACCATTTGTAGGGGTGCAGACCTCCAGGTTTGGTCCAAAATAAATTGGTTAATAAGACTTGATGGCTGATTGTAGCGAAATAACTATTTAATAATTACATAATAACAATACACAATCATATTTATAACTGCAGATAATGGTTTTTAGGAAGTAAAAAATCCATATGACCCTTTATTGGTGACATAGAAATTTGAAATAAGCTAATTGGCCTGCAGTTCTCAATTGAAATTAGTAGTTAGTATTAAAAGTAAAAAAAAAAAAAAAAGATTAAAAGTAGTAAATATTAAAAAGAGGACAGCAGACAACAAGATTTTGCAGTACCTGGTACTGAAGCCGTTCATAGAATATGCCTTGTTAGAAAGTGGTACTGACATTATTCATCTTGCTAATAGTCCTTTATGCGTTATGCTTTTTCATATTGCAGTATGAAAAACAGATTTCTATGCAGAAACAGAGGCAATGTTATTCATTCAGTGATATTGATACGAGTCACTGATGTCTCTTTTGTGCAGGGGGCTCCCCAGCGAGAAGAAATGTTGACCATCCAAGTTAAAAATACCATGTTGCATCTGAACGGTCAAAACCTCCGACTGGCAGCTAAAAATGGCCGCAATTCTAAAACACCTGGCCTCCATCTGTCAGCGACACAAGGGAAGGAGACCGTGGGTCGGCTTATGGCCTGCTCGCCGACCCAGGAGGGCACGACACAGTTGGACGTGTTGCTGCCCGAGGCGCCCAGGCCTGACGCGGAGAGGGAGGCCCAGAGTCAGCCAGTCAGGCGACCACTGAAACTCGCCCCGCTGGAGCTGCCGGAGGAGGTGAGAGAGGCTCAGAAGCAAAAACTTCTGTTTATCCAGCAGGAAGCCAAACCTGCTTCCTGTAGGCTAGATGTGACGCTGAATGAGCCCCGTACAAGGAAGGTGAAATCCTGCGTGAGGCAGAGATTGGTAAAAGCTGCAGCGGGTCCATCCGTTTCCACTGAGTCCCTCAAAGCCCAAAAGCAAAACCCATCCTCGCGACCCCAGCTGACACGCTCCTTCCCCGTGGAGCACAACGGACGCTGGCATCTGGAGGATGTGGTGTGTCGAGGTACGCCAGCTCCCATGTGCAGCAAGCCTGCCCCTCCTTTACTCTCTCTCCGAGTTAAAGCTCTGGGTGCACGTGGCGCAGAGGTGGCACGCCAAAACCACAGCACCCTACAGGAAGAGGTGGGGAAGAGGCGGCTGAGGATGCAGAGAGCACAATGCCTAGTAGAGGATCAGTGCAACTCAAACACGCCAACAGGGGGATTATGTGCAGATAAAGGCAAGCAGGCCCAAGGTGTCCAAGGCAAAGGGCAGCGGGCGGAGAGGGAGAGGGCTCCGAGAGTCCTGCCGCATCCTGGAAAAGGCATCAAAGAGCTTCCTGCTGCCTCCTGGGAGCACGGACGTGTCAGTCAGCAAACTGCAAGATGCACTCTGAATCAGCAACCCACTGAAGGCGGGAGCGGTGAACACACACTCAACGGTGTGAAGACAAGTTCTTCTAGAGGGAGTAGGGCTGGGTATCGTTCAAAATGTTGTGACACCAGTACCGATACTTCGAGACTGGTTCCTGAATGAAGCAATTTTAGGAAATCCCATCTATCAATCCATCCATCCATCCGTCCGTCCGTCCGTCCATCCATCCATCCATCCATCCATCCATCCATCCATCCATCCATCCATCCATCCATCCATCTTCGTCTGCTCCGGTATCGAGTATTGGAGGCAGCTCCATCAGGGGACCCCAAACTTCCCTTTCCAGAGCCACATTAACCAGTATAAATGTGTAAATAAAGTACAACATTACTTATTACAACACAACTCTTTTTATTTAATTGTCAGCGCCCAGCAGGTGAGCCAGTCTCTGTGCAGGTTTTCCTGATGTCTCTACGACGTGTAACAGCCAATTAGCCACATTATAAGATCTTGGTAGAAGCATGCTGCATGCTTATTGGCTCACTGACACTAATGAAATTAACTTCTTAGGTATTGCAATTTGGTATTACGTGGCGTTTTTTTTGATACTTCATACAATTTTGCAATTTGGCCGGTACATAAAAAGTATCAAATTCAGTACACCAGCCCTATACTGGAGCTTAAAGAGGAAAAAAGCTTTGATCACAAAGCAACAATACAGTCCCTCTGGAAAGACTCAGACTGTTATCACATTGGATCTTTCACTTTGGCAGCTCAGGACTTTGTGAAATGATGTTATGCTTAGAGATGCTATTGTGTGATGAGGAGAGCCAGTATCCCAGTTTGGACTATTAACCAGTGATGTGAAAAATACATACAACCAAATAATGTAATTTGTGGTTGTTTGGTTATTTGTGTCTGTTTTGTTTTGCTTATCTTGTTTGTATATGTGCAATGCTTTTTTTGTGGTATCTTGTTCAGGACCCCCTCAAAAATGAGATGGCACATAATAAAGAATTTCAAAGATAATTTACTTGGCAGGTGAAAAACACATGTAGGAATCAGAAAATGCTTTCTGAAGCTGTGCCATTATGAACTGCTTTACACACACAACAACAACATAAAGCTGATTTGAGATACTTAGTTTTAAGAGTTTTATTAACAGCTCAGTTTGTAACATACATACAGTATACTGTATGTATAAACATATTTTGCATGATCTTTTTAATGAAAAGAGGAGGTGTGTTTTCACTAACCTAATATCGCTGGCACAAAGCCAGACTGATCTCAAGTTTATTAATGGACTTTTCCCCGGTGTTCCCAAAATAGAAAATAAATAAATGGATGTGCAACATTTCATACAAGTGTATGCCAGGTGGCTCTAAGTTATGGATTGTCCCATTTCCCAAAGCTATTCCCCTGATCAGAGTACATACTGATTCAATTAGGTGAAGCAAACCGCACACAAAGCAAAGGCTGCTGGCACACCACAGGGAGAGGTAAATCACTATGGGTGAGCCCAGATAATGAAACTGCATGGGAAGTCCTCAGAGAAATAAAGAGTTGGTATGATCTGTTATTTAACCGACATTTAGTGATTAGTCTCGCATCGCTGACTCCCCCACAGATACATTCTATAGGAAGGAAGAGAAAACCAATCACAATCATCTTGGTGGGCACTGAGCTCTGGATGCAGCAACCATGGCTCTGCAAAACAGTCACATACAATTGTAAATGAAGTAACAGAATAATATAGCTGTTTCAATTAGCTAGATACATGGTTAAATGGCATTTGTTCTTACCGTCTTATCTTATCGACATGTGTACTTCATCCACAGCAATCCCAACAATCGGCCAAAACGTCCCAGTTAGTAAGTCGGAGAGTAAATAGGACTGTGTTCACAATTTAATTTTTACAACTTAGTTTTTTTGAGATATATACAGTATATATTGTATATACAATTTTTTAAAATCTCATTTCATTTTAGGAGCCGACTGCATCACAAACGCTACTACTTTCTTCTGTGAGTTTTAAACTGTATAAAATAGGTTTTAAAGGGCTCCCAAGCACCGCAGTGCTCTCCCTTCTCTTCATTGAAGCCTCTGTGTCTACAGGCTGGTGGGGATGCGCAATGTGCTATAGGCACCAAAATAAAATCTGTTTGGTACTGCCAATTTGTTTCGCTTTGTCATGGTTCATGTGTGCAATAAACAATACCTTTTGTGAAAAAAGAAAATCATGGCAGATAATCCTGATATCAATTCTAAGCTAAAGAAAATCGTGATTCATTATTTTTGCCCGAATCGTGCAGGCCTAATAGTAAATGCCGTAAACATATTCCAATCCAAATATTTTTTTAAACTTTACATTTTCAGCATGCTACCTCCAAGGCTGTTATTGTTTCCCGTAGTGAAGGGATTTTGAGAACGGCAACACACACAAGGTGAGGGACTGGATGTCAGGCTTTTTCCTGGAAATGTACTTCCATTGATCCAGACTAGTTACTGATTGACCAGCAGTCAATGAACATCCTTATTATTTTCAGTTGAATCCTATGATGCATATTTATACATTTTATGTCATATAACCCATTGATAATAAAATAGTTTTCTGCTTGTTCAAAATAGGGCTATATATTAGTAGTCATTGCTTCATTTCTGGCTTATAAAAGAGCAGCAATGTTTTGTTGTTGTTTAATGGCCCTCCCCCCCACACACCCACAATGCTCTGCACTCTGGGAAATTTGGCTGATGCTCAATGTCCCCCTAGAATAATGCTTGACCTGACCTTTGGCCATTAGCCAGACAGGTATTAGCGTTGCCTAAAATAGCACCTGATGATCTCACTGTCTGTGTCATTATACCCTGCTTGGTTTATTCATTCCTCTATCTTAAAGTAGAGCCCGAGCGATATATCGGCGGGCAGATGTTAGGCATTTCCCGAACTATTGTTATTGGCATTTATAATGGCCGATAAAAAAACAACCTTTATTTACATTCATTCATCATAATAATTTATAATAGCAAATAAACGATTCTGATAAATGAATATTAAAAAAATAAATTAAAAACAGATGGTCAACCATGTTATGAGTGTTGGCGTTGCATAGTCTGCCCACCAGAGGGCGCTCTACAACGTCCCTGTTGGAAACACTCCGAGTTAAAGTTTCATACCTTAAGTTTGTATTTTTACACATTTTATTTATCAGAAATGTAATGTAATTTTATGTTCCCCTGTTCTGTTGCGACAATAAAACAAATTATTATTTAATTATTTTAGTGAGAAATCTGTTTATGTTTTGTTACGGGTTTCTGTTTTTTTTTCTGGTCCTATGAACTACCGTTCATATTTTTTCCGAGTTAAGGTCCCATGGTGGGACTTCGCCTCTCTATAGAGACTGAATTCTTTTTGCCCCCTGCTGGACGTTAGATAGAATGCGTTCTGCATTGGCTTCACTTTTCAGTGAAACTTGCTTTTTAATCAAATAAAGACATACATTCTCTGTTTTTTTCAATATGGGACCCTTTATGGTTGAACCTAAGCTCTAGCTTTAAAACTAAGAAGGGTTTAATCAGTTTCAACTAGAGCGCGACTGATATATCCGCGGGCCCATATTATCAGCCAATATTAGGCATTTCCTAACTATCGGTATTGGCATTGATAATTTTTTTTTAAAATCATCATTATAAAGGATTCATCAGCATCCTTTATAATGACAAATACATGATTCTGATAAATTAAATATTAAAAAAATTGCCGTTGCATAGTTTGTCCACCAGAGGGCGATTGACAACGTCCCTGTTGGCAACACTGATTGTTTTATTTTTGTTAATGTGTTTTTTTGTTCAAAGGACTTTAAGTTTAAGTTTGTATTTTTATACATTTTCTTTTTCAGAACTTTAATATATTTAGATGTTCCTCTGATTTTTTGTGACAATAAAACAAATTATATTATTTTAGTGAGAACTCATAAATAACTACAAATAACTACTGTTAGGGAAATTGTTATGTGTTTCTGGATTATTTTTTGTTGTATATCGGCCGGTATATCAGCATATCGGATTTTTTATTAACTAAATATTTGTATCGTATCGATATTAAAAATCCTTTATGGGTCCAGCTCTAGATTCAACACTAATTCACACATGAATGTGTCAAACAGATTTTGGAAGAAGGGCCTCTTTCTGACGTGGGAGTTTGAAAGCTGGCTGTCAGTCGGATGACAGATGGCTTTCTCCAACACTACATGTCGCTCGCAGCCTCTTGCTCACCCTACAAGCTGGTTACCACTTTAGACCCTTTTCACATGAGGTGACAGACGGTTGCTTAGACTGACACCGTCACTCACAACGTGCATCTGCCCCGAAGTGTCCCATCCACTTCACGCGGAGCCTATACATAGCCTGGCCTGCGCTCACTCTCCTTGGCTACAAAGGCACTGTAAATATGCCTGGATGTAATGGCTTACTTGTTTGTTGTCCATGACATTCAAATATTGACACTGTGTTTTAGAACATTTTTGGTGCCTTAACAGCTCCACAGCAGATATGGATGGATTTTCTAATGCAGCAGAAGCATGCGGCGACAGCTGTTGGAGCACTTTAATGAAGAGAAATCTCAAGCGAGAGGTGCCAGCATGAGACTTGTAAGGCGGAGGACTTCAGACAACGCTGCCAGACACTGCAGCTTCCTCTCCTGCCAGGCAGCGTGACCACACTTGAGCAGGACATCAGGGGACACTGAAACTTACAAAAATTACAGTCGTCCTCTAAGTGTGGACATCAAATCAAAAAATAGATTTGCAAGTCGGAAAACTGACCCTTCTATCAATGCAGATAGCTCTAGTGTAGCTTTATTTTACATTAAAAAAGCCCTGTAAGACTACAAACCACCCCTGAATCAAAATCCAATCGGAATCGAGAATTGATATTAACCGGAGTAGAAAGGAAGAATCGGAATTGGAATCTGAATTGTTAAAATACAACCGATGATCTACTTTTGTGTGTGTGTGTGTGTGTGTGTGTGTGTGTGTGTGTGTGTGTGTGTGTGTGTGTGTGTGTGTGCGTGTTTACTTGTTGTACATAAACAATCACATATACAAAGTGGAAATTATAGAATAAAACTTTCATCATCTCTGGGGAAATTAGGGCGCCACAACATCATATTTGGAATCCATGGCTCAATATGTATATGTATGTACAGTATATATATATATATATATATATATATATATATATATATATATATATATATATATATATATATATATATATATATACAGTATATATGCACATATACACATATACATTTCATATGTTATGTATATAACATATAACAAAGCAGAAGAAAGATGTACGGTCTGGCAGGATTGTTAAGTTGTCATAACAGCAAGTAATATAGATCACAGAGCCACACATTGAACCCCAAGCTGCAAGCACCAGTGTTCTGTAATCATTTCCCCAACTTAAATACAGCCCTGGTCCACAAGTGTGTGGCTTGTTGAAGCCAAACGCGGCCCGGCCCACTACCACCAGCCCTCAGGGCGGCTCCGCTGTGGCTATCACCGTGGCAAAGGCCGGACAGTTGAGGCGGTTGCCAAGAAGCCGTGCCTTTCTTTATTTGTTATTTTTATTTATTTTTTCTTCGAGGGCAACACTTCACATGGGTGCAGCCAGAAAGGAGAGGGGGGAAAATAAAGGACAAAAATATCCGGAAAGTTTGTGTCTATAATTGGGTGCGCCTCTCAGCACTTTTTTTATGTGCGAGTGCAGCCCAGTGCAGAACAGTAGAAGCCAATTCATTTCTCTCCCCCCCCCATGGTGAAACCCTACACTTTCCTCTCTGGCAGTTCCCTCCCACTCTGTCCAAAACCCATCCACAAAGTTTCTGAAGCTCACCTCAATTCACTGTTCAACAACACCGTACACTGGATTGTCACCCTGGATGAAATGGTTATCTCATCTTGATTTTTTTTTTTATTTTGGCGTGTGCAGGGGAGCTATTTTTGGATTATTATCAACAGATAATGATGCTGCCCCGGTGCTGATTCAGAGTGTGACTGCTGGAGGCAGAGAGAGAGAGAGAGAGAGAGAGAGACACCTCAGTGACGTTGACTAACAAGTGACAGGCCAGGTAAGAAAGAAACAAGCATCATAAAATAGATCTAGGTATCGTCCAATGATTTCTTTTTTTGGATTCTATAATAATTAGGTTAAGGAAATTAACAATACACATTTTGCTTGGCTATAAAGGAGATTCTTAGAGAACTTGTAACTGTTAATTGTACAAGCAAGAAGCAATCCTTTAATATGTTTTATAATGCACCAGGTTAATGTTTACATTAGGAATTGACACCCAAAAGTACTTTTACATGAAACATCCATGGTGAAAAGAAGATTGAATTCTGGATTTTATGATTCGATATCAGATTACATAAACAAAGAAGGAAAGACTGGACAATAGATTATGTTAGCCCAGCTCCATCATGAAATCATCTATTTTTGCTGTCTTCCTCTAAAAAATGACTCTAAAATACTTATTTATTCTTTAGCAGTTTTGAATTGTTGGCAGAAGGTTATATTTGTGTCCACATGCTGTTCAGATCTATCAGAGAACCCACTTTTTTCACATGGAAGAAAAAAACAACAGTTTCTGTTTTTTACATCTTATGAATGACAAAAGTGGTGCTTCTGTTATAGACATCTACATCGCAGTCCCAGGTCTGCCATTGAGAGAGGAAGTGGAAACAGACGTGATGATACAAAGCGCCAGTTTGTAAGGAATCTGGCCTCAGGTTCAGATGCCTGAGTCAACGCAGCTTGTTTTTAGCTTTACCCTCGGATACTGTATCTGCTTGTAAAACTGCAGACTGATTTAACGCAGCACTGGGAGAGACATACAGCGCGTATATTCAAATGTAATCACAGATTAAAGAGAAACAAATCAGAATGTGTAAATATACACGACTTACTTAAGCCAAAAGGCGTGTTATCTGTACGCATTTTGCATCTGTGTGTCTACACTGTATACAGCGTGCATACACATACAAGCCACTTGCCGTGTTATCGTGAGAAGAACGTGATCTTGTGAGAAGAACGTGATCTCGCGAGAAGAACGCTACGGTTGAGATTAGAAAAAAAAAGAATGTGGTTGGCTTTAGGAAAAGAAGAAATTGACGGTTGAGTTTAGGAAACATCCCCGGTCTCCTGGGTGAAAATCCTGTGTTTTACCCCCACTCCACCCCGACCTATGTGGATTTTAGCCCTTTTGTCCTACTCGCTACTATGTGAAGTCACTTGCAATCTCAAGGTAATGTAAGTCAACGGAGGCAAAGAGATGTTTAATATACACGCTAAAAATCGAGTATGCGTCTTGATAAGATGCCAATATTGGCATATGAATTAGCGTGTCATACATTTCGTCCCCCATTACATAAGATCAGTCTAGATCAGGAATATGAATCTGATGATGAATATCATGTTTAGCTGCTTTCAATGGGCAGCTGAGACTTTTTTTCATCATTGAAGTCTCGCTGGGGTGAATTTTAAATTGGTGCAATTAAAGTGATTCAGGTAGCGTGCCTACTCAACTTATTAATGGCACCAGTGAAACCAAGAAGCAGGAATAGCTCAATGGAAGAATCAGATAGGGACAGCTGTACGTGGACGCCAGAGCACTTTGCTTCACCCACAGGAAATAATGCACTCTCTATTTAGCAGGCTAAAAGAGGCAAGGTCCCAGTCAACAGTGTGCTGGTATTAAACGGACCATTTCCTGGAATCGTTCTCGGTCTCAAATCACTTTCTATATCTAAATCCTACGAGCAAACACTCACATTAATTATGACATGTATTACCTCCACATACTTAAACTTAATTTTAGCCCCCGGCATTCTATGACAAGATATTTAACTTTTAAAACAGGAAAAAATACTGTGTTCATCAGTTGATGACAGAATAGTCTCGCATTGCCGGACCTTCCTCCACAGAGCTGTGGAGGAGGGTCTGGATAGTCTACACAGCATTTTGGGATGGGAGAAAAACCTGCTCTGGCTTATTGGCATTTCTTTAAACTAATCACAATCGTCTTGTGTGGCGCTAAGAACAGGACGGAGCCACGGTGCTGCTGCAAAATAGCCTCAGGAAGGAACTTGTTTTGGTGGAACACGTGTACGTTCAAAGGTTGTTTTAGTCATGCAACAGAGAACTCAGATTGGACAGATAGTCTAGCTAGCTGTCTGGATTTACCCTGCAGAGATCTGAGGAGAAGTTAACCATAGTCCTCAGAAATCCTCCGGAGGTTAGAACGCCAACACAAAGAAAGCGGAAGGTAACGGACATCTGGCCGAAAAGGGGGACATCCCGGGGAATCCCGGTGGCACCGGAGCAATCCGGGAAATAAAGCGTTGTCGATGTTGACTAGTCTAAAGGTAACATCTAAATCTCAACAAATAACACATCATATTTATGCTTTTTGGCTTTTCCCTTTTCTTTTTTTGTGTTATATATATTTTTGTGCATGCTATAGGTTTACAAAGTAAAAAGGACCAAAGTCCACCCCCAAAGGGACTTACCATTGCCAACAGTAAACACTGTTCACAAACTGCTTTATACAGCTCTGCTGGAGTCTAGACTTCGTAACACACGTTATAATGCTTGCCTAGCTGCCAGCGTAGCACGCCCTCATACTCTGATTCTGACTGGCTAGTAGTCCTTACCGCGACTCCAAACAATGTTGGGACAGAAGTGAGATGCCTCACTCTGTAGCTAAAACAGAGAGCTCAACACACAGGGTAAAAAGAGGAGCTGCAGCAAAAATATAGTTTTTTAAAAATGAAACTACATAAAAATGTTCTGATACACCTATAAATCAGTTATGAACCTGAAAATGAGCATAATAAGCTCTTTTAAATGACAACACAAAGAAAGCGGGAGGTGATGGACAGGCCGAAAAGAGGGACATCCGACTAATGACATAACAATATCTGCATGATGTATAATATCTGTTAATAACACAATCTGCCTGAGGAATATCAGGCCAGCTGTGTCAGTGGACTCCTATTATCCCTTTCCTGATTTTATTTGAACTTGAACCTCTTTTCTTCTTTTTAAATGTGTTTGTCCTGTTCTTACACAAACTATACAGGCTTTTACACAACAAATTTGATTTGTTTTGTTTTGAAAACCTGATGTCTGTTTTATTGTTTTGTGAAGCACTTTGTAAATTGGATTTTACAGTAAAAAAGTGCTTTATAAATAACAATGATTATTGACTCAGCATAGTGCAATTGGATCACACAGCTGCTAAGCTCTTATTCATATTATTTAATATACCCCAATTATAGAATGAGCTTAACTTCTCGGAAAATACACATATAAGCTTTCTTGCCGAGAGTAAGATGAGAAAGATCAGCACTGTTCTCATAACGTGACAGTAGTATCAATCCTCTCACCCAACGTTCAACAAGACAAGAAAGCGAATAAATGTATTTCCCCAATTCCATTAAGCACATTCTCCACAACAGCCTGTAGCTTTGGATGCCATTCGACTCTAGAAAACAAATACATCAACAGACTAATTCAATGGAAATGTCAGAGAGCACAGAAAGGCGGTGAATGATAGTGAAGAACTTTTCAGAAAACACAAGGGGACTGGTATTATTGCTTTCCAAGATGTGCATAACTCAGACTTTCCTCAACCTCCCCCAGTGACCCCCCGCAACGGCTCACTCCACCAGTCGGGATGAGTCCATGTTATGGCTACGGTCAGTCACACATCAGCCCTGAAGGCAGGCATAGCAACCACTGGTGTACAATAAGAGCAAGAATAGTTTTGTGTTTATATACAGTATTATATACAGTATATCTGTCAGTGCCACCCAGGCAGGGGCGTAGAAAGTGACGGATTGTTTATTGAAAGATCTTCTCCCATTTGTCCCCCCTAATTGCAGATTCCGAGTAGCCTATATTTCATTTTTGATTGATGGAAACACATCAATGACTATTTCCATAGACCGTTTTACTGCTGAAGTCATTTTTTGGACATAATAGAGTTCTTGCGAGAGCACAATTTGAATTTGCTCAGCGAGTTACTCTGGCATTGAGTAATACTGCTCATTAACTATGCACTTGTAGCCAAGCTGCACCAATCACATAAGTGTATCTGATATAGGAGGGCCAGAGGTAGGCTGCACCAATCACATCGGTGTATCTGATATAGGTGGGGCCAGAGCTGAGCTGCACCAATCACATCAGCATACCTGATATAGGAGGGGCCAGAGCCGAGCTGCACCAATCACATTGGTGTATCTGATATAGGCTGGCTAGAGGCGGGCTGCACCAATCACATCGGTGTATCTGATAACGACGGGCCAGAGGCGAGCTGCACCAATCACATCGGTGTATCTGATATAGGCGGGCCAGAGGGGAGCTAAACAGATGACGACAGTTTAATCCTGTATATATACAAATATTTGTTCTTGTATTTCTGGCACAGTCCAATGCCACTATTCCATCATATACTCTGATCTTATATATTGCATATTTAAATGAGTTTTCCTCCTTTCTCTTTTTTAATATATTTTTATTATATATTATTTTACTTTTGCGGATTACTATGAGTCGATCAGTCAACTGACACAACCTGAGTAATGTGAACGTCGCCTACTTATGGTGCGTTCAAATCAACTCGAAAGTGTTGTAAGTATGGAGGACCGAGGGCACCAATATGGAAAGTGCGGGGGCATGTCCCCCATACCCTGTGTCCGCTACACACTTGCATCCTGGCACAACAGCCTCAGAAATGAAAATAACAGAGACAGACTCATCGGCTCTTTGCAACATGCTGGTGGATCAAAACTGCACAAAGTTTACGTGATAGATGGATTGATGGAAATTTATTTTGAACATGTAAAAAAAACAGAAAAGATTATAGACAAAATAAGAACATTACACAAAAGAGAAAGAATAGAGGTACATGAATAGCAAGCATGTCCCAAAAGGAGTGGGAGGAAGTACACACTCAATCTCAACCCTTCTTTATAACTCATTGTTTAACCTCTGTCATAATTCTTCTGTAAACTCATCCAAATATGTAAATAGAGAATTGTTTCCTTGCTGAAGGCCCAGTTTGTTTTACACATCAAGTGCCAAAAGCAATCTGAAATCAGCATGCCACCAGTCTCTTGTCAATATCAAGATGTGGCAGCAGCGTTTGAAGGATGCTTGCCTCCACCCCCCCCCACCCCCCTGAACTACAGAATGTGCTTCATCCACTTTGGTTTCACAGTTGGAGAGAAATGAGCACATATCCTGTTTGCCAGGGGACAGCTTGGCAACAGGGATTACGATTCTAAAATATTGTATAGTTCTGTTTTTAATACTAATAATAACATTTGTGTACCAATACCATTCAGAGTGCCAGGGACGGACACAAAAACAAACCCCTAACCCTAAAAGAATTAAACAAGTAAACCATTATTAAAGCTTGCAGATCCCTTCAGAGATCCAGAGATTTACAAAGTGACTGACTGGCGTGTCTGCTGGAGGCCATGTCTCAGTATTGTTGATGTTTCCACTGACCTTTCCACAGACTGGACAGCTTGATGGTGGTAATAAGCTAAACAAAAGACACCCAAAACCAAGGCTGAGATGGAATTACGACTGGGATTTAGGATTACCCTGGTCTTGGTCACCCTGGCCTCGACTCTTTCCGGCAAGGGAGTGGAAGCACAGAGGGCAGGTAAGACCATTAAGGTTGAATGTTTTCGAATACAGAGCCTATATTTTCTGTATGTATTTACTGCATTTACTTCTGACAGGATGTAAAAATGTCCACTATGACTTGGCGTTTATCCTTGATACCTCATCCAGCGTTGGAAAAGAGAATTTCGAGAAGATCAGACAATGGGTGGCCAACCTCGTTGAGTCGTTCGATGTGGCGCCAGACAAGACGAGAGTAGCGGTGGTTCGCTACAGCGACAGACCCACCACGGAGTTCACCCTGGGTAGACACAGGACCCTGGAGGATGTCAAGCGAGCTGCCGGTAACATACGGTACCTGGGGGGGAATACAATGACAGGGGATGCTATCAGCTACACCACCACCAACATCTTCACGGAGCGGAACGGAGCCAGGCCCGCAGCCAGAGGCATTCAGAAGGTGGCCATCCTTCTCACAGACGGCCGAAGCCAGGATTATGTTCTGGAGCCCTCGAAGGAGGCTGCCCAAGCTGGTATCAGGATGTTTGCTGTGGGCATCGGGGAGGCGCTGAAGGTGGAGCTGGAGGAGATTGCTGCCGAGCCAAAGAATGCCCACGTCTTCCATGTGACAGACTTCAATGCCATTGACAAGATCAGAGGCCGGCTGCGGAGGAGGCTGTGTGAGAGTAAGTCCGCTGTCGGGCCCAGTGCCAACACATTTACTCACACTGCATGCCACATGGCTTCTGTTTGAAGCCTCGCTCTGAAGAGCTTGCCTCACCCTGAACGTGCAGTTAATCAAATTAGTCTCTTATTTTAGCCTTTTAAGCGCTATGCAGAGGAAAGGCCCAAACCACGAAACCCCACCCCGACCACAAAGAGCACATGCATACAGTGCGATCATAGCTGACTGAAGATGAAGCGCGCGAGGGAGGGGGGGGACTGTTGCAGGAATTGGCTTGTAGATTCTACCCAAGACATTTCTGTGGTGTAGCTGCCTTTTTGACTGCTGCTTTGGTGCAGAGGTGTTTAGCACTGGAAAGCTTGTCTTAAGCTAACCTCAGTGGTTTTTCCACTAGTGTGCTGAGGAAGGCTTAGGAAGTAGCTCACGTAGCCAAATGTATTAGCTAAAATAGGCCTTAAAAATACACCTATATTTTAGCTGTGAGGAGAGATGGAGAACTAAATCTGCATGTGAGTGTTTTCATGGAGAAGATGGATGCCTTTCACTCCAACAGAAATTCCTGCCTAAAATTAGCCAGACAGGAAAGGAAAGGATGCCATAAGTCTTAGCCGCAAACAGTAAATGCAAAAAGGGAGAAGACATGATTACATGGTTTAGCACACAGATGAGCATAGTCAAACTCTCAACTCTCACAGGAATCTGGATCTAACTTGTCAAGTTTGACATGGCAAACTTCCTCTGAAGGAAGTGTTGATTCAGACAGACACCGTTATTCTTTTTTTAGGTGTTGTCATGAACCATACGTAAATAGAGCTACGAAAAGTAATGCACTGTAATTCACAAGAATTTCAGGTGTTAATTGCTGTATGCACCACATTCACTGCTGCTGTAAGAGACTGCGAAGATCTGGGGAAACTCAGGGCTTTCAAGGGGGGGGGGGGCGGGTGGAGTTCATGCCCTGGAAGAAGTTAACCCTCATGTTGTCCTTGAGTCAAATTGACCCATTTTCCTATTTTAATGGTCTTTTTAACTACCCAAAATAACATGATTGATTCCACACAATGCTCTTTGGCAAGTACAAATCTCTACTTTCATTCATTTTGGGGCGTTTTATTCAATTTTATAGCATTTGGAAAACATTGAAGTGGTTTTGAAATAGTATTGAGTAAAAGTTGACATATTCCAGTCTGTGATTATCCATCAACATACATTCCTTTCATTTTAGTCTAAATAATCCCTAATTTCTGCTTTTCTAACTCAAACATTCGGTATAATTTGCTATATATGAGGTTTATTGACCATAAATTCCAAAAAAAACTGTAAAACTAAAGTTAATAAGTAAGTGTTACGGAGTGTTATAAAAAGTGACAACAATTTTAAAAAGTGTTGAAAAAAGGGACAAAAATGTAAGACAAGTTAAAAATATCAACAAAAAACGTCAACTAAAGTGTCGATTTTCAATTTTGACTGGAAGAAGCACAAGGGTTAAGAGGGAACAGGTGTTTGTGTCTCAGGTATTACTTATGGGAACAAGTGTTTTAAACCAAACTGCAAACTTTTTTCTAATTTTAACTAGTTGTTTCGGTGCTGTGCTGCACAACGCTCACCTTTTGTCGGTTAAACATAACTGCAACAGCCGCTGTCACGACCACCCCCGTCACGGTAACCCCTAACCCCGTACCATCTTCATGGTCACCTTTTATCTGCTCAATTTGAACTGTACAGACTGCTAACCCTAACTATCATGTGACCGGTCGCCAAGTGACACCCAGGCAGTCACTGTAATTTCGTAGCATATCTTATGAATTGTTGTGCATACGTTTCCGTACAATATCATATATACCAAAACGATCATGAGAATAAGTTGCTCATATCATCTTTTAGAGTGATACTGGTGCGAGGGGGAAGCATGCAGATTAATTTCAAAGCCACTGACCTGTGAACCTGCTCCTTGACTCCATATATTTCTGTCAACTAGTAATGTATGTTATATATTGTAAAATATGCCGTGCATGCAAATTTAGAGTTATGTAGAACTAACTGAAGGCTAAATTTACGCAGACAGAAAGTTCCATTGTTTTCTTTCTGTAATCTCCCAAATCCTCCAGAGTGAGTCTCTAAGTATATCAGTGGTCAGCACAACTGGCTCAACAGAGCAGTGCAAGTTATTTTCACCCAGAAAATTACAGCTCTAATGTTTCAAGTGGGTCAAGGGCAGCTTCTCCAGTGTCCTAGTTGAATATGTTCACCTTTTAATCTATAGGTTTAAAATGGACACTGCTTATTATGCGCTGCACCGATTCATTAGAACATGTGTGGCCTCGCTTACCAACGCATAGGATCATACATGAACTTACATGGTCCCAGTGAAAAGAGAACTCTAATATTAAAGCTCTCTTCTAACATGCAGTGTGTTTAAACAATGCAACGGCCACAATGTTGACAGGCAATGTGGGTAATAGCAAGAATGAAATGTATCAGGTCCTGGCTGCAAATAAAATGGTGGCTGTTGGGTGTGTAACGCTCATGCTTGTGCTGATACTATGAACCTGTCTGAGACATTCATTTCTAAAGTCAGGTTTGACATTGCTTCCATTTTAACTCACAGCCGGATCCCTAAATTGTAGCTCTAGGGCGAGTGCAGGGAGTATCTCAGCTATCTAGCATGCTATGTAAGTGTCAGGGCTGTGAGACAACACTCCCTTTTAAAAAAGAGTGACGCACTTCCATTCATTCACAGATTGGTACTTTTTGGTAGACTTGCTGGCTTTGTAAACAATAAAAACCAAGTATCTTTTCGTTGGGATCTTCAATTATCACTTTCAAAAAGACAGATGAGAAAAACAAGACTCCTTTAATTTCACTACTAAACAAACTGAAGACGGACACAAACAAGGTCAAAATATACAGCTGGAATAAGAAATAAATCATGTGAAATGGATATTAACACCATGTGTAACAAGAATGCAAGTGCTGACAGTTAAATGAGCTACTTGGATTTTCTTATTAGGCACTGTCTGGGCTTTGAATAGAGCAGAAAAACAAGCCAAGCTGTCCTCATGATGGACACCACAAAGGTTACAAATCCACTCCGACAGGATGATTTTTATAGCTGTTAGTTAAGCAAATTGCAGGGTCTGATAGTAGATGTTTGACACATTTGACACACTTGATATGTTAGGGAAGTTGGAGTGTCTCACTTTGATATTTTGGGCCAGAGATATTATTTAGGGCTGACAGTCACGACACTGACAAATTGTTAGGCTGATACTAGGTTTAATGAGAAGTTCCTCTGAACAGATTGATTACAAACTGATGACAGGCTCCTGATTTGCTGCCGTACCTCATCAACACTGTGAAAATGTATCTTCCCACGTGGGACGGGCTGAGGAGCTTCTATTCAAATTCACCTTGTCAGTTGTAAAATGAATGCAGGCGAACGGATCAAAGTTATTCTCAAACGCTGATGAGATTTGTCTCAATAGATCTGAGATTTAATTTGTGCGAATACACCAATTAGTGGGGATAGGACATTTTTCTTTGTTGCAGCCCTGCTATTTAATTTAGGTTGATGAGTGGAATATATTTAGACATAAAAGCATTACCTAATGCAGCTGTAAAGGGCTGGGTCACCCAAACGACAGAAACATGCCCTTTAACTTGCCTCTTGTGGGATCTAGACACGCTAATTGTTTTGGTTTTTGATTCCCCAGATTTCATACAAAACGCAAATGCAATGTAGGTAATAGAAATTGTTTATTGTGCTCACATCGAGAACTACATTTAGACATGACTAAGGGTCTAAAGCCATGCTAGCAGCTCTGTAAGGCACAGCAATGCATTGAGCTTAATGCTACAATCACTATGCTAACATGCCAATGTGGCAGGTATAATGTTAACCATGTTTACCTTCTTAGTTTAGCGTGTTAGCATGCTAGCAGTTGCTAAGGAGCAATAAACACATTAGACCACTGAGGCTGATGGGAATATCATTACATTTCCCCAACACATTCTCACTCCCCTTTGCCGTCAGTGTTTAATGCTCTGGGTACCCATTTTTCAACGTGCAGGTTAGTACGATTCAATACGTGGTTACCATTGTTAATTAAAGGCAAATATCCTGGTTTGGGTTTAAATAAGTCTGTTGGATACATATGTTAATTAAGTGTGTTATGTTAGTACAGTAAGTTAACTTCAAATAAGTCAACATTGATTGTTTCTCACACCGAATTCCGTGAATTGAACACAGCCCCTTAACTCAATATTTGTGGCAGTTTCATGAAATCGCCGAAAATTCCGTGATGAACCCACTGAAGAATTCCCTTAAAAGTCTGTGATAGGCCCACTGATTATTCCATAAAAAATCACGCCCTTTAGTTAAGGAAAAGGTCGTGGGTAGGTTGGGACAACAACGGGTTGCATTTAGGAAAAGAAGAATGGGACGGCCGTATACAGGGGACTAGTTGGGTTTAGGTAAAAAAAATTGGTTAGTTTAAGAAAAGAAAAACGGAATAGAAGAATGGGTCCGTTGGGTTTAGGAATTGAACAATGGGTCGGTTGGGTTTAGGAAAAGGAAAACTGGATGGTTGGGTTTAAGCAAAGAACAGTGGGTTGGTTGGGTTTAGTAAAAGGAGATAGGGTCGGTTGGGTGCAGGAAAAGGAGATCGGGCCAGTTTGTTTTAGGAAAAGAACAACAGGTCGGTTGTGTTTAGGAAAAGAAAAACTGGACGGTTGGGTTTAGAAAAAGAACAATTGGTTGGTTGGGTTTAGGAAAAGAACAATGGGACGGTTGGGTTTAAGAAAAGAACAACGGGACGGTTGGGTTTAGGAATCGTGACACGCGCACAACAATCTCCTGTCTCTTGGATGAAAGTCCTGTGTTTGTTTGCCCCATCCATTCACCCCAATATCCTCCCTACACTTTGTCACTCTTAATACTACATCATCTCACAGCAGTTACTTTAAGCGTCTAATATTGCCACCAATGGGTTAACATTAAAGCTATTTGAATACCTGATGCATCTCGTATAGTAGCTCAATGGAGCTTTGTGCCTTGGTATCAGACGCTGAGGGTCACTGACCAATAGAGTGAGAACGGGTTGGTTTTGCATGTAATTTGTCATAAAACAAAGTATTGGATAAAGTGAATTTTTTGACCTTATGATGGCGCTAGATGAAAAGCAAAAGTCATTAAAATTCAGCCTAAGGTGGCTATGGATGTCCTTAGCAAATTCCTTGGCAATCTATCTAATAGTTCATGGGATATTTCAGTCTGGACCTGAGTGGGGAACCCAGCAACATTGCTGTTCCCTACAGTCATGCTGCTAAAAGTCTAAAATATGTTTGTTTTGAAAATTTAGGTGAACTGATCCTTTTAAAGATGTCAATCTCAACTCTAATGTTTACGTCTGATAAACTAAACAGGATCCTTATCTGCATTGCATTCTTCAGTAGTGAAACATCTTGACACAAATAGAAAATACCTGTTGTGTTGCCTTTCTCACTGTCAACAACATGAATGGGTGGAAATAGAAAACTGTCACTGCTCTTTGGGCATGTGGAGGGGCCTCCTGCTCTTATAGAGCCGCACACTCCACTCCCCAGATATCAGACAGGAGAGATGGAGGGCAGTCTGTCTGTACCGGTGTTCTTCAGATCAAATATCAGTCCAAAGGCGGTGTTAAAATGAGATCACCATTTCCTAAAACAATCCAATAATTCACACCTTTTTCATTTGTCCCTTCATAAAATTTCAGAATGATTGCTTATTGTCATAAAATAACACATGATTTCTAACAGTGGGGTTACCAATAGTCTTGCATGGCCAGACCTTCCATCACACCACTGCGAAGGAGGGTCTGACTAGTCCACACAGCATTCCGGGATGGGAGAGAAATGTGCTCTGGTTTATTGGCATTTCTTTAAAACAATCACAATAGTCTTGGGCGGTGCTAAGCGCTGGACAGAGCAACGGTGCCTCTGAAAAATAGCCTCAGGAAGGAACTTGTTCTGGTGGAACATTCAAAGGTTGTTTTAGTTGTGCATCAGAACACTGGATTTACCCTGCAGAGATCTAAGGTGCAGTTAACCATAGCCCTGAGAAATCCACAGAGCTTTCATAAAGTTTCAGAATGATTGATTATTGTCCAACAACAACATATGGTTTCTAACAGTGAGGTAACCAAGAAAAGTGTTTGAACTACAACAGTCTTTGCTTACCCTGTGCTTCCAAAAGATCGTCACATCCTGATTTACAGCGTGTCAAACTAAACTATTATCCTCTCTCCTCAGATGTCCTGTGTCCAAACATGAAGGTTCAACCCGATCGGTTCAAGCCCAACAGCACCAGTTATGGTCTGGAAGAGGTTCCAGGTATGTGAAAACTGCTGCTTTTCTAACGGAAACATGTAGCACTGGCAATACACCACAAAGTCAGCTCTTTGTTTCAAATCATTTCCTACTCCCCCACATTCAGCATGGTTACATGAAGAGAAGATGTTTTCAAATGCAACGATTTAGACAGTTTCTACTCAGAGTTTCCTCCATTTTTATGTGATTGGACACTGAATTGGTTTTATTCATGAATCGAAAGTGCTACTTTCTGTCTTGTTTCATTCTTCCATCATTAAAAAAAACCCAATATACTTGCAAAACCAAGCTGCTGTGTTTAAGATTCATTTCATCTACTGTTCCAGGCAGCGATTGACTTCTACCCATTTCCATATAATATTCTTCAATCACCTGCCACAATCTATGTTTCAATTCTGTATTTTTTTTTACTTTGTTTGTCTTAAAGTGCTTTGTGCTGGGAGACGAAGATGTCATTTTGGATGATGACATTTGCATGTACGGTGGCTCTGAGTGGTCAAATAACTCCAAAGGCTTTTAAAGCATGCAACAAAACACAGAAAATCTAAAGTTTCTTAGTCGGTGCATGAATATGATTGAGACAACTTGAGGTCATACTTATTTTTACATGTGCGACAATTTCATACGAAAAATACGGACGGAAGAAAAAAGTGTAAAAAACAACAAGCTAGCTGTTTATAGTCTGCTTCTCTTTATCCTAAGCTAACAGTCTGTTAGTAATAGCTTAGCATATTTATTATACAGACATTGATTTTGTCCTCTTACTATCAGCAAGAAGGCGAATAAATGTATTTCCCAAAATGTCAAACTATTCCTAAAGTCGGAAAAACTTGCTAACACTGATAAGTTCCTTTAAATGCAACTGCGATTTTTAAGTTCAGCGCTTGAACTAGTCATCTACCAAGTGGAGCGCATACCTAGTCCTCTGACATTTTTTTTTCATATATTCCAAGCTCCTGTGCTAAAGGTTTCTCAGAACTCTTGAATAGCGTTTAACCAGAAAGGTCGGATGTTGTTATAAGAGTGTCTTTTGGGGGATCTGAGTTCCTGTCTATGTCTCCCACCCACATCCATCACACTGAGAGAAAAAACAGATGCACTGGCATGCCTGTTTAGACTCCTGCAATGTTGAACCTAATGGAAAGAGAGATGTTAGAGCACTGAAGACTGTGTTTGAGAAAGTTCGACTCTTAACAAATTTGGTTTGCACAATGATACACGATAAGCTGTGTCTGAGATGGGTTTTCCATAGCAAATTACTGATTCAAATTACTAACTCTGTTGAAGTACTCTTTTGTGCCAGTATCCAGGTATTTCCAAATATTAGTATAAATATCAACATTTCAGCCTTTAGTCACTGATACCCAGACCAATGACATTTTTTGAAGCATCATTATTTCATGATGGAAGTTGGCATTGCAGTGAGAAATTTTAATTGTAGAAAGGAATAATTATTCCACCAACCAAACAATCCATCCATCCATTCTTTTAACCCACTGATCATTTTTGGGGTTGTGGAAGGCTGGAACTTATCCCAGCATGCATTGAATGATAGGCAGGGTACACCTTGGAGAATTCACATGCCTATCACGGGCCAATTTAGTGTTTCTACTGTAATTCATCTAACTTGCGTGCCTTTGGGCTGAGGGAGGAAACCAGAGCACCTGGAGAGTTGAGTTGAGATGTGGTAGAGTGGTATTTAGTGTTAGAGAGAATATACAGTAATGGATGTACTCAAGTATATCACAAGTACATTATAGGTGCCCTGCCACACGTATTTCATTACTTTGTGGTAGTTCTACCATGGACTCTGTAACTTGGTTACCTTGTTCCAAGCCATTCTAGCTTGGTAGAGAAAGCCTGCAGGAAGACTCAGCTCGATTTGTGCCAGTTCTCGTTCATATTCAATGAGCTAAGCTACTTGACTCTGATTGGCTAACAGCTAGCCAATGAGAGCCTGACTATCAGCATCCTTTACCCAGCACAACAGGGCGAGCTCATGAATAGTAATGAGCTCAGACAACATGACGTTCGACTAACCAGATGTTGTGATTGGCCTGATTTCTCCTCTTATCTCTCTTCAGTGGCTAGAGCTGACAGAGGAGGTAGCAGTTCATTCTCACATTCACCACATAACACAAACACATATGGACTTAACGTATTTCAAAAAATGCAAGATTATTGATGGTTTTGTGTGGCAGGGCACCTTTAAAATGATACTTAAGTACACACCTTGGGACTGCACAGCTTAACTCTATCTGAATGTTGGAACTAGTTATTTGTGATCTTCCATTGGCAATTGCGTGGATAATACCTGGTACTTTTTTTTGGTACCACATCTGTCAATGTTCCAAGTGAGATGAACAATTTTCAAATAGCCAAACTACAGTCATTTGTTTTATTGACTTGATCCAGGTTTAATAAAATGGCAGCCTCCAATACCACTTCATGGTCAATTGCTAGTGTTGTATGGTTGCAGCGAGAATGGAGCGTTGCCATTGAAGATGACGTCACAGCAGTTTTACACGCCATCGCTGTGATGGTCAGCTAAGAGTTCCGCCTACAGTGTCAGGGTATTATCTGCAGGGGAAAAGGAAATCTAGAAATGCACCTTGTACCAAAAATGAGTCGAGTAGAGTTGAGTTGAGCCAAACCATGCAGTGAAAATGAGGCATTAGTTCCTTTACATCACTGAAGCTGTGGTAGTGTTGCCTCTGCTGTAAGAGAAAGTTTGAGGTTTGATATCACAACTTCCTACACTCTCAAAAGTTCTACAAGTTGAAGTGACTATACTAAGATAAAGAACAGCCAATCAGGGGTGATTTGACACCATAGAGTATTAATATTTGCTTCTGATCACAGCTGACAGCATCACTTCCCACTGCCGAGACATAATATCAGCTAATCGCCATCGCGCAAGTGATAATTATGCTAATTATGGCTTTTCCACCAAAGCGCACAGGAATTAGAACAAACTTGAGATAAATTACTGAAACCCACTGATGTTTTCTTACGCAGATGTGCCACTTTGTCAGATGTGCTATAAGCACTCTAATTGGAATAAATCCTTTTGGGCTGTGTTTTGTTTATCTTTCCAATTCAAGTCTTGTCCCACTGGTAAATTATATGAGAACATGTTTTGTTGTAACCAAAAGCTACTGAAGGTTATTATGGAATTCACCATAAATATACTGTACACTGCACTGATTTATATTTATCTTACATTTAGCAACCAGCACCACAAATGAAACGGTGCTCCCTAAGAGGTACAAGTCACTACTATAATCATTTTAAATCCTTAGATACTGCCATGGTGTAACTTTAGAAATTGCTCACTGTGTTGTAATGGATCCAACATTAGGTCAAAGGACCACCAGAAGCATTTGGAGTGGCCACAGCAGGAGTTTTCCTTTTACTATGGATTTTGGCACATTGAGAGAAATTATCAGGATGTTTTTTTTTCTGGACTTACAGGGTTACACAGACAGTTGTGTCATAATCAGATTTGAGAGCCCAAACCTGAGTTGGGCCCTAGACCGCTGTTATCAAACGGCGGTCTGAGGTCTGATGCTGCCTGACATGACAAACATGTCCGGGGTTTTCCCAAAATGCAGTATGTCTGTAACTTTGCTGTGGCCTTGCTTTAAGACATACATTGTCAAACTCATTGGAGTAAAGTGTTTTTTTCTTCTGTAGATTGCGGGTAAGCACTCTCTACATACAGAGAAGTACTAGACAAACAGTATTTATCATCACTACATAAGCAGCTGCTGTAGGTGTCAATTATGAATACCCAACATATGTTCCCTATGCTGGTGCAGAGAGAGTAATTCTCCGTGAGAAATGTGATTATTTGCCGCTGATTTGACAGCCAAGAGACCTGTGGTTAGAGTCAGACTTGTGTTTATCATGGGCTGTCTAGTCCGACCCCTCAGGGTACTGAGCACACACGAGAGGCTGCAGAGCATCTTTGCGACTCATGCGCTCACTATCTACTGCACTGCACAACTGTTGCCATCTGCTCTGATCAAAAGAATGCTGTCTGTGTGCATTTGCCTTTTCCCAGTCTGTGAACTCATCTGGCTTTTCCCGCAGATCACCCCATTGGTTAGCTTTTTTGGCTGTCCAAAATAACTTTTTTAGCTGATTATACGCTATCCACTGCCAGTCCAAATTACAGCTCTGCGCTAAGATGGCCCCCAAACAGCCACAGAAGCGGCGCGGTGAGCGAATGTGCACAATGCAAGCATGGCGACAACGACAATCAAGACAAGCAAAACTCACAGCTGCTCGGCTTCCTCGAGCAAACCCTCTGTATAGCACCACTTGACATTTTCACAAATTATTATCACTTGTCATTAAGCCAAGCCCTTTTACACCGGGCTTCTATCAGCAAATTCAATAGTCTTCGTTTTCAATTGGCTGCATGTGTTCTGCTTGAAATGTTGTGTTTTTGCCCTTTGGTTTTAATGGGAAGAACTAAAGACTGCACAGGTAGCATTAGAGAACACAGCTACAATAATAGTTCTGACACCTTCGGCTACGCCAGTTCTCCTGATTGAGATTCTAGTTCCTATGCTTTGGCGTTATTCTTGGCAAAAACATAATGGCACTTCTAGAGGGTGGCCAGTGCCCCCGTAATATTAAAACTGTGGCAAATATGTTCGGACATTTTTACCCCACTATTATCCCCACAAAGAGGATTGTTGTTTTTTGTTTTATGTGTATTTTTTCTTCTGTAATTCTTCTGTAGAACCAAACCTATGGAGGGTTGGTGGTAAGTTAATTTCTCGCCTGCTTGATGTATGGTACCCCTAAAATCGCATGTGGGCTCAGCCTGGCCCCTCCGTTTGAATTGGTCTAGAACTGCCACTGCAAAAAACAATGCTGCTGATAACATATAAAAGAACATTAAGTACAAATAAAGTAACTGCACAGCAATTGGATAAGATACACAAAGATATGCAAAGATTGAAGGACAAATGGGCAAACTGCTTGTGTATTAGCTTTAAGGCTTTATTCCTATTTTATATTAATTAATAAACATCAATTACATTTAAGCAATTGCCAAATTAGTTGATACAAAGCTAATTCTAAAAATCTGCTCCACACAACTCACCCTGTATTTTTGTCAGTATGGCTACGTTTACAAAATGGTGTTGTCCGGCGACTTTGGCACACAAAAGCTTGAGTGAAGATGAAAAGTCCATCATGCTATTTTAATCCTCCATATCTTCTTGGCTACTAGCAACTGCGTGGAGGAGGGGTGGGGGCGGAGCGCGATCACCAAACGCTTGTGTCATGTGAACGACAATGTTGTTATTACTTAGAATTTGTCATGGGGGAGACAGAAACTACACACTATAGCTTTACAGTAAAATCAGAGGTAACTGTTAAAGATGCCAGTGAATAGATTAATGGAGGTGTATGAGAAATATCCACCAAAAAAGATTAAGTGAAACCCTCCCCCTGTGGTGAATGCATAGTAATCTGTCATCCATAACAGTGTACCTGAGACACTACTGACATACACAGTAGCTGTGGCTGATGATGAATCCCCTCAGTTATTCAGTCTGTGAAAATGCTGTTAGTTTTTCATGTATTTTTTACTCTGTTGCTAATGGCACAGCGGCAGGCTGTGTGTCTTACCACCTGTTTCCAGGCTATTTCTAATGACCTCTACTAAGCTGTTGCCAGACTCTCACATTACCACCTTAATGTTCCGGTTTCCTCTTTGGAAGATTAGTGCGCTGGTGTCAATATTCCCAGCGGAAACCTTACATCTCATAGATTTAGTTGCATTACTGAAAGGCCATGCAGGAATATGTTGTGGCTGTCCTCATCCTGTTGGGTCGCTAGTGGCGCAGTCTGCTTTCGGGAGAGCTCAGTGCACACACAACATAACCACCAGCTTTCAGTGAGATCTGCTGGACAAACTGGTTGCATTACAACAACTCATTCTGCTGGCATTGCCATAGCTATAGCGCGTGTTTGCTGTACAAGGGAGTGTTCTTTCTGAACCCCCTAAATATGACTTGTGGCTACACCACTTCAAATCACAAGCTGCAGAACAACGTTCACACACGTGCGCACACTCTCAGGCTTATACCAACAGCGGACCCTAACAGCAATGGAAACTAATTTTTTTTTCTCTGGCAAAAAAAATAAAAAGAATGTTAAATGGCCAACAAATGGCTCAATTTCAGAATAATTCAGTGATTTTAATCTTCCTCCAAAAAGCCACAAACCCAGTGGCTGTAGGGTGTGGTGGGACTGACCCAATTAGACCTCAAGAAATCTGACAAAGCCATAACTCAACCTCAAGACTTAAGAGCCTTGGGTGCTCAGTTTTGTGTGTGTGAGATACTTGAGTCCAACTAGGCTATTTTACTGTGTTGCTGCAGGGTTCGACCTGATGGAGTACTTCAATGTGAGAGATATTCTGGGAACCAGAGTTGATGAAGGCCAAAGTTCTTACGTTCGCCTTGGCACCATGCCCGTAGTGCAGCAAACAGAGTAAGTGACCACCCTACTGCAAACAATCAGCTGCACATTTTGTAAAGTTGTGACTTAAAGTTATGGCCAGAGAAACCTGTTCGGCAGTGGTTCCCAAACTGTGAAGGACCCTAAACCAAAACAAATTACACCATAGACCCCCATTTGATAAGATTTCATCCCTTGGTCCCCCATCTGATTGTCTTTTTAGCTTATAGATGTTTTATTACAGAAAGTGTATGACACACATTAAACCCATGACCAAAATAGTCATACATTTTGCTATTCTGTTACTTATGGATGGAATTATAGTAGACAACAAGTTATTCCCCTAATTGCTCCACTTTGGTAACCACTGTGTTGGGGAACCCAGGGCACAAATTTGCTGTAGAACCCCTACTGAAAATGTGTAAAGTGTATAACACACAAAAGAATGTTTTCATGCATTTCATGCCGAGTTTAATTAGCTCAAAATGAATACAAAATTGTCAAATTATCAGCACGTCTATTAAAATAAACTACTGTATGCAAATGTTTTGATTATAATACAAATAATGCAATCAGCTGTCTACAATCTGTCACTCTGCTTTGGAGACATGGAACGGTAAACAGATAAAGCGGTTATAGGTGTTTGTGCATAAAAGTCTAAACTGTGCCTCTGTGTTCATAATATAAGTAAGATAAATGGTTTATGTCAGCAATAACAATGTGCTTCTACCCTGTAGAGACGTGTTTCCTCAAGGGTTGCCAGATGAATATGCCTTCGTGACGACATTCAAATTCAGGAAAACCTCAAGACGTGAAGATTGGTACCTCTGGCAGGTTTTTGACAAATATGGAATCCCACAGGTGGGTCACCCCAATGTAAATACTAATAAATGTGACTGTGTTTTTGGATTTGGCCAATTACAAGGCCAACTTAGAATAGGCGCAGTTCATAGACTATTCAGATCATTTTAAAATTAATTATTATTATTATTACCAATTAAATTACATCTGTCAAGCCAGATGTAGTCCCCACTCTTGATCATGGATTTCAAATGGAATGTCACTTGTAATACTATAAGTTGTACCATAATTCTTCATGTTAAAGAAAAGACTTCTAAACTTTACTTTCATAGTATGCCTCCACAGAAAACTAGCTTTTCTGATCTCTGTAATTCTCCCCATCTTGACTTGAACTGGTGGGAGTACTTAGATCTTTTACTGAAATATAACTATTAATACCACAATGCAGGGCTGTAGACCAACTTAATTGAGTCCAAGTCAAGACCAAGTCCAAAGGCAGTTGAGAGCGAGTCAAGATCAAGTCTAGAGCAAATTGAGTCTTGTTCAAAACCACGATAGACAATATTGTCTTTTCAATGCAGTACTATAATATAGTGATTAAGGAGTGAGGATAGATCTGTAAACAAGAACGATCTATCTTCTAACATCAAACTAAGAAATGCATAGAATTCAGGCAACGTTGTGTACAACTGATCCTGAATCAGCAGCCAGGGACAACTTGAACTTGACCTATTCTCAATAGCCAAGAGTCCGAGACAATTCCAAGTCCAACAAGGCACAGGACGAAGACAAGTGAAAGACTTCAAAAAGGTGTACTCAAGTCCGGACTCAAGTACTACAGCCCTGCCACAGTGTATTAAAATATACTTTAATATACTTTAACTAATTATTGATGAATTAATGTGTGCATTTCATATTTTTTTATCTATTTTACTATTATTTGTCCCATTACATTGAGTATGTGAATTTCCAACCTTGGGATCAATAAAGTCTTATCTTATGCTATAATAATACATATAATCATCATATTGTAATTGTTTGAGGAAGTAAAAGTAGCTCAAAAATGTACTTCAGTACAGTACTTGAGTAACTGTACTTAGTCACATGAACTTGACTGCCTGTTTTTTCCCACTCCTATTGTTTACGTTGTCCCCCCTCCGACTTGTCAGGTGTCCATCCGCTTGGACGGTGAGAACAAGGGGGTGGAGTACAATGCCGTTGGCCTGACAAAAGACGCCGTCCGAGCTGTGTTCAAGAACCCGGAAGTCGACAACCTGTTTGATCGCAACTGGCACAAGATCGCCCTCAGCGTGGAGGCCAAGTCTGTGTCTCTGTACCTGGACTGCAAACACATCCAGACTCTGCCCATTGGAGACAGGGAGGACATCGATATCCAGGGGAAGACAGTGATTGGGAAGAGGCTTTACGACAGTGTCCCTATTGATGTGAGTCTTTGCCCCGCATGTGTGGTAGTTTAATACACAAAGCATTACGAGAGAGTTTAAATTGCCCAGTACCCTCTACCGTAGAGATGTTGTGATGAGTGAAAGCAAATGTTATTGTCTGGAGGTTAATATGTTCATTAATTTTTTGTCCGTGTCCACACAGTTTGACCTCCAGAGGATGATGATTTACTGCGATTCCAAGCACGCAGAGCTGGAAACCTGTTGTGATATACCCAATGGTCCTGTGAGTATTGGAGGCAGTGTCACCAAGACGACTTGTTTCTAACTGCAGGTTACTTCAACGCAGGAAGCTGCCTTGTCTTTATCCCAAGCTAGTTTCTAATTTAAAAACCCTTTTTTAGCTTAATGACAAAGCTAGGTTAACATGAACTTTGTTACCTACTGTAGCTTAACCAACAGGCTAATTTTGTAAAGCATCTGAATACTACTTTTTCCCTGAAGCCAGTCTTTATGTTAAGCTAAGCTAATTACTAAGATAAATGCTAAGCTAAGCGCCCTTCTTAGGGCATAGACATGAGACTGATGAGAGTATTGATCTTCTCATCTAACTCTTGGCAAGAATATCAGTTCATTTATCCAATGTCTAACTATTTTCACTCTTAAGTTATCTTAAAGATCTCCGCTTTATTCTCTTTGGCAATAAGCGGTAATCACAGCTGTGTTTTGGGCTCTCACCAAAGATTTGCTATAACTACAGATAGCGCATTACAAGCTGCGCCAATGCTGTGAAACGGTACACACTTCCTGTCCCCTTAATGGGAGGGGCATTGTGTGGATGGATCAAAAGTCAGATTTGTATAAATTGTGCTTCTGCTCATATTAGATATTTACACAGCTGAAAGACACATTTAGCATTGACCGCTATGTTGCCTGAAAGCCATTTATTGTCAAGCCAGAGTGGCTCAATGCTCATCAGATACTCCTGTCAGTTGTCTGGTTTGACCATTACTTATAATAAATAAATCATGAATCATATAATTTCAGTGCCCTAAGAAAGTGGTGACAGAGGCCCCCCCTGTGGAGATCCCCACTCCGACACCTACTGCTATGGAGCAGCAGAGAGTCCCTGAAGTGAACTGTTCGTGCCCTGCAGGAGATAAGGTAAAGCCACTGGGTTTTACCAGATGTTGTCCCTATGTATTATTTCACAAATGAGTGGGACTCCATATTCTTAAATTGCTTTCGAAAGACGTCTTTCTTTCCATTTCTCACAGGGAGATACTGGTCCGCCTGGTGTTGCAGGCCCTAAGGGTGAAAAGGTCATCTAACGTACTTAAGTTTAAGTTTGTGTGTGAAACGATAACACTTTCATTATGTTCCAGAGCTGTTTGTTCTACTTTTTTTTATTGTGTGAACATGCGTTTTTTTTAGGGTGACACTGGCCTTAAGGGCGCCATCGGATCGCCTGGAATCAGAGGAGAAAAAGGAGAAAGTGTATGAAAAACTTAACATGTGCACAGTAAAAAGCGCAGTTTTCATTTTAATGGAGAGAAAAGTAGCTAAATAATTCTGTTTCAACACATCATGTTCAGAGTTTCGGTGGATATCATACATAATTCATCTATTTCAGATTGCATTGGCTTGCTGCTATTATCTCTGCTTTTATTTTCCTGCCTCGATAATAATTGATCCTTGTTGATGAATTATTTGCAGGGCAATGTAAACTCTGTCAAAGGTGACAGAGGTGAGAAGGTAAGCAGGCCTGTTCTTCCTGATGCTGCATGAGCATCATGTTCACCTTTTGTCTCTGTGCATAATTTATATGCATGTGCATTTTTTTTTACCTATCTCTCATTTTACGTGTTTCTTTTACATGCTATTTTAGCATGTATTTTAGAAACTTACGTTTCTGTCAGGGAGTGGCTAGGAAAATGCTCAAGACAGCTGTTATTGTCAGAATTAGAGGGACAGGTTACCACAGAGGATGTGTAGCAGAGAGGGCAGGCCCATGCAGACGCCCACCCAGTCTGTCCAAATCACAGCCTCTGTGCTGCCTGGCAGTGCCAGCTGGGACGCTCACAGTATAATTTATTCCTTGAAGCAAAATCCTCAGCGTGCATGATTCAAGCTGTCCATAGAGGGACGGTTAAAAATGGCCACAAGTGGTCTGGACGACAAGGTCCTCTCACGTGTGTTATTTTACCTTGGTTATGATAGTTTGGAGAATGCATGTGTCATTCGTCTGGATAAAACAGGTGTACATCCAGTGTTAAAGAAAACAGTAGGGAGCTTTTTTATTTTATTTGAATGTCATTAACAGTCAGACAGACAGCAGGACTCATTTCACGATGAGTGTATTTTCATTTTGTAGTTCTTACTGCTGGAAACCATGCTGGTTGGATAAAAACTGCATTACATTTGAAAACAACTTTAATGCAGGGCATCCCTGTTGCTTTTTCTATTTCCAACTTGTTGCATGAGCATCTGTCTTCACTTTCTCCGAGCAAAGGCTGCAATTTGTCGTTGTAAACTTTTCTAAAGCCGATGGAAAAAAAAAACCATGACGTAAGCCCACCCCAAGCTGTGGTTAAAAATGGCTCGGTCATCGAGTCGTGTGTGTGTGTGTGTGTGTGTGTGTGTGTGTGTTTGTGTGTGTGTGTGGGGAGTGAATTCATCAGGCTTTTATTGCTTCTAATTGCAACTTTAGGCAATGGAGACAGGCAATTCTGTGTTAATATAGATAATGTCTTCTTGGTTATAGATTTGCAGCTGAGCGGGGGGCCTCACTCCCAATCTCTGCTATGAAAGAAATGACGTGCATTAAAATGATACTACAGTAATTAAAAGGTCCACCTTCTGTGACTCGTAAAGTGGTTTGTGAAGTCTTGCGGTCTGCAAGGCCTCATGGTACCATGTAATTTACCACTGCCATTGCTTTTCACTCAGTCCAGCTTTCGATTTCTAAAGGGGATTGCTTAGCATAGCGTGTGACATCAGAGTACAAACCAAAAGTGCAACACTGTGAAGAAAGACAAGTGCAAAAACCATTGTTCCTTGAGACATTGGTTGGATGTGTGACCAGACCATAGTGGGTCTTGGTGAAGCAGATGACAGCTGTTTGCATTTTCTGGTTTGCAAGCATTTACTCAAAAGTTTATATGTGTGTTTGTGTATTTTGCCTTGTGTAACTCTTTGTTTGTGTATCTTTACTTGTGTAACTCTTTGTGTTCTGTGGAATATTAACGCCTGTCTTTTGTCCAAATGTCTGTATGACTGTTCAGTTAATCCAGTCCATTCATTCCCCACTTGACATTTGCTCTACATTAATCCTCCAACCCTCACTAAACCATGTTCTGTGACACTACCAGGTTGATATTCTGACAGCACGCCATCGTCGCCTGCATTACCGGTCATCTTGCATGCATATGTATTACAAAACAGTTAAAGTAAATAACTTGCCTTGTGTCTACAGGGGGGATTCAGGCAGTATAGGGTTGACAGGTGCTCCTGGACAAAAAGGAGAGAAGGTGTGGCACTTCTGAACCTGGACATGTGGAGGGTTTCATTAATACGTTGAATCTTATAGTGAAAATTCCCATCCTGGTATTAATGATGTGTTTCCGATCTTCTGACAGGGACTTGGTGGTGTGCCAGGTATTGATGGCTTATCTGGCGACAAAGGAGACAAAGTAAGAATCATAAAAAAAAAAACATTTTTTGGCGTATTCAGTCAGAGTTTTGCAGCATTTGTGCAAATGTCCATGTTTCATCTGTATCTTTTTTTGTAAATAGGGTGAAGCGGGGGCGGGCTGGTAATCCAGGACTGCCAGGTCCAGCTGGACAAAAGGTTTGTGCGTGCGTCCTTCCCATATTTTGTTTTATTCTTTACGAGCCAGCCCACATGCATTTGGCTAATCATAATGTTGATGCAGGGGGCCGGCAAGTTGGCGACAAATGTTTTTCTGGAGTATTACCACTCAGCCTGTTATCCATTTCCTGTGAAAAATGTGACAGTTTGGTTGACTTTCCCTGGGATGAAACATCAGCTTCTGAAAGAGCCAGGCAGGGGTGGAAGGCAGGGGGCACTGGCTCAGGTTTGACCAATGACTGTGACAGTCCGTAACAAAGTTGGTTAAAACCAAGGAGGTAAGCCATCCTCCACTAAGAGTAGCTCCTATGGCGCCATTTTGATGCTACCTAGCACTCACTCGCAGTTAGCATCCCATTCACTGCCATTCATTCTGACGTCACTTTGACAGCGAATAACTTTACATCTGAAGCGTTTAAAAACTTTACTTGTCCATTGTTCATTTCGAAACACGACAAAGTATAAAAGGCTCCATTACCTTGTCTCACGTCACGGTATCTCCTAACATATACCTACGTCTCTGTCTCTGCTAATTGGGAATGATTGAGATTTCTCTTGCACAGCTACCAGAAGACTTACAACTTTCAGACAGGTTGCCGACGTCACATCTACGTCATCCAGCTCAGTTGGAGGCCACACAGTAACACTCAGCTATCACCAGAAAAAAGCTTGTAATAGCCTTCACTGGTCTCCGTTGAAAACAACGGCGTAACATTGTCCATTTCTTATACTGTATATGGTTAAAACTGTGTAAGCTAGCAAATGCTTGCTCCCTCGTTAGCCATTACAACTGTAGCCTATTAGACAAAACTATGCCAGGCTGTCTTTTCTTGTGGTGTTTTTGGTTGTTTTTCTGCTTCAAAATGGTTTAAAAAATAATAATAGCAGTAATAAATCTTTTAGATTAAGCAGTGAACATGGAAGAGAGCTGACCTACTTCATCTTACAGTATAATAGGCCCAGTTCACAGCAGCACAGGTGCTATCAATTTGATTAACTTCTATTCAAGTGTCCCAGTGAGCCGTGGCAGTGTGACAGTGAGATATTGTTAATTTTGTTATTCACACCTGTGCGTTTTCTCTGTGACATTTCAAAATTGTCTTTCATGAAGTGGCCTATTGAAGCCTATTGAGCCAGTGTTTATTACAACACATAAGTGTTCTGATTAGGACTGTGCTGTGTAAACAACTGAAAGTTATGGCTTCCAATATCAGTCGAGCCAACAGCTTTTCCCAATTCATCATGTAAATGGGGAAACCATTATCTCATATCTCAATAAAACAAGAGCAGTGATAAAAAAGAAAGATAGCTTGCCAATGAATATCATAAGGCACATATTTTTGTTTATTGAGAAAAAAATACAAGTGAGGTTAGAGGTCAAAGTTCAAGTTTCTCCCATGGGGGTCGGGGGTCTGAGCGGAGGGTGGGGGACTTTTACCACTGCCAACTGCTGTTTCTTTTTTTGGGTTTCAGGTTTTGTAGCTGGTCAGTTTTCTTACATTGATTCACCTCTGACTCAGCAGTCCCCCAGCTGGCCTGCAGTATATTACTGAGTAACACAGGTCCCAGGTCAATAAACTGCACGGATAAAATGTTGTTCAATCTATATCACATAGGGAATTCAAGGGGATGAAGGCACTCCTGGCACGCCCGGACCAAAAGGTGTTACTGTGAGTATAATCTGAGTGCATTTGCCCAGGTAATCAAGGGGAATTTCGGTATTTGTGACAAATGTTAACAAAAATCTTTGAAATTGGTCCAGTGTTGAACAAGAATAATGTAACCGACATCACAAATCCGAATCAAACAACGTCAAAGTACTGTATGTCCACTAAAAGTGCTGTTTTTTTGCCACTGACAGACTTGGGTTGTTATTGTAAGTGTCTGACTACATTATGGGAAGATTGAGTTTACATTTAACCTGCCATCCTTTCAGTTGTAACTTACTGAGGCCAGGTCACCACAGTAACTTTAGCTAGTAGCAATAGCTTACCCCTGATCTGTCTGCAGCTCTCCACTCTTGGAACAGCATTTTCTTTAGGAAAATGTGCTTTGGTACAGGATTGTTTCTCATCTTTGGCTGGCAGGAGCCAGCGCCAGCCAAACTGGTCACTGTTAACAGTCAGTGATGGTCTGCAATGTGCAGTGTATGGACAGGAGTGTTAGGATCCATCTGTAGCTGTAGCACATAAACTTAAACCTGTCAGTATCCAAAGGTAATGTCTATGAAAGCTTCGCAAAGTTTAGCTCAATATTTCTTAAGGCTCTGACACACCAACCCGATTATCTGCCAAGTTACTTGAGGCAGCCTGGCGTGTTCCGTGCCGTCATCAGTTGGAAGAGCAGTCTGCATCCATTTTGGCCAATTTCACTTGTTGAATTGGCCAGTGGGCAGTCAGACTCAATGACCAATCTGATTGGTGGAGGGCTAGCCCTTGACAGTGCAGTGCACGAGAAAACCGGAGCTGACAACGCCGGTATCTTTCTTTAACTAGCCATCGTATTTTCTTCCGTTTAGCAAATATTGACAACAATGATCCTTCTTGACTACTTGACTACTGTCAACACTCTCAACAATGACTGACGACAGCATGCTCTGTCTTTACTAGGTCTAAAGAGATGTTCCGTCATTTCCGGTTTCCAGTTTTTGGGCGACAATACAGATTAGCGTCACCTGCTGTTATTATGTCTTGCACATGTGCAGAACGTACGCTCGGGTCGACGTCGCTTCGGTGTGTTCCGAGGCACTTTTTTGACCTCGGGGGGCTGATCAGTCGGACTGCCATTTCTGCCGATGGTCGGTCATCGGGTTGGTGGGTCAGAGCCTTTAATCAAAATTCTGAAACACAAAGCTACGCTGTCTCTACTCCAAAACAACAAAATCTCTGGAACTCTTCTCTCTCCACTCGGGTCCTATACTATAAACACACATTGTTCCATGCTGCTGTCTTTCTCCGAGCCTTCACTGGTACGCCCAGCTATGCCCTGCTGTGCCACGCTACATACTGTAACGCCCTGCTATGACATGAACTACTACTACCATTTTTTAGTCACTGTTTCATTTTCTTTATTGTGATGGCTATTACCATTGTGCATCACATCCCCAACCGGCCCCGTCAGACTCCGCCTACCAAGAGCCTGGGTCTGGCCGAGGTTTCTTCCTAAAAGAGTTTTTCCTTGCTACAGTCGCACTAGTAACTTGCTCTTGGGGGGAACTACTAGAATTGTTGGGACGTTATAAATTATATATAAGTGTGGTCTAGACCTACTCTGTAAAGTGTGTCGAAATAACTCTTGTTATGATTGGATACTATAAATCAAATTGCATTGAATTGAATTGAATTCACCATCTAACTATAATGCAGCCAATCTTACAACCATTCTTAGCCAGCGGCAAAAACCAGCACTTTTAGTGCGCATTTTTCATAGGATTACAATACATACATTACTGTACATTACGTTAGCGGCTGCCGGTCACAGGGTGTAGCTCAATGCTCGACCAACTTCACAGTTCACATTAGCCACTTAGGCACAAATGCATGAGAAAAGTGTGTATGTTAAAAAAAATTCCCTTTTAAGATCTGATATTGATAAATTGTAATATAAGATTTTTAAATTATATTATTAATGATGTTGCTGTGGTTGTTGTAGGGGGAATCAGGTATAAAAGGCGAGAAAGGATCTCCGGGAGCCACGGTAAGTAATACTGCACCAGTTCTTTGATATAAGAAATAGAATTTGACTTATGTGATGTAAACAGATCACATCTTCTGTAGCTGAGAGGGGTTCAGCATGTTGCTCAAGAGCACTTGGACAGAATAGAAGTCGCTGAGGGAAAACAAGGTTTCACATTTACTTTTCCTGGCCATGTTTTCCTTTTTGAACCATTTGAACCGTGTATGTTTGAGTGAACCTGTGCAGAACAGGGTTCATACTGCAAATCCAGAAAACTGGGTTAACTTAACTGAGAGAGACCATTCTTCTCAGAGGAACTGAGAAGTGAGGGGCGTAATTGTGCAAACAGATGTGGCTTCCTTGAATCACTCTCCACACTTCCTGTCTGGGATCCTGTAGGGGAGTTTGGCTATGCAGATCATTCAGTCCTTCTCAGGCTTTGTTAATGTCCAATGTTTCCTCCTACCTGCTAAAACCTTTCTTCTTTTGCCAACAAAGTGATGTTAGACTACATTTCAGACTCAGACGGTTCAGCTAATAAATCAGTGAAAGGTTATCTGCCAGCATCACAATAGTTTCCAACTGAAGTCAATTTGTCAAGATGTTTTTTTGATCATTACTTCACTGATACTATGAGTAACAGATAGATAGAATAGAATGATATAAGAACAACTGCTCATTACAATCACTTCTGTATCATGCTGAGACGTCAACTCAAATTTAAATTTATAGGACTTGAACAAGGGGTTTGTAGAAAGCAGTAAACACGGAATCAGTACACTGATTACTTTGCCGTATGTCTTGAAGATCTGCAGCAGGTTTTAGGCATACTGAAGGGCCATTCAAACATGCTGATGTCAGGTTTAGGGCTGTCTGTCAGCCAGTCAGTCAGTAAGCAATTTCCTTTTGGTGAAAACTGGAGAAGTACTTGCCTCAGTAAAGAGATAAAGGGAATATGTGGTTTACAGTAGGCACCTGCGTTTAAAGTCAGAGTACTGTCCACCGCTTAAAAATCTGCTCTCTATTATCCACGCTAGCGGCGTGGCTCCAGGGGATGGTAATGTACAAAACCAGAACGCTCCTGAAAACCAAAATCTTGTTCCGTTGCCTGCCAGATTCTGTATTCATATGTGCATATCTGTTTGGAGAGATTACTGCAAGACTATATTCCAATCCAAGGTTCCAAATGTAAGCATGCTCACATGCTCAACTAAGATACGTAGATACCTGCAGATAACATGTTAACTTTGTCATTGTCAACAAATTGTCCATGTCGGAAACTGACCAATGGGCTATCCTGATCCTAAATATTCAAGGTCAATGCCCAACGTTAACCATTGTCGCACATGCATAGAAACATATTGGTTTCCAGTACGCGTTATTATGGAACCCACGCAACTTTGAGGCAAGGCCCACCCTTCAAACGCATTCACACGTAGCATTCATTACTATAGGCCCGGCTTCCATGCTTACACAAGGTAACATAACCCCAGGCCCTGTTTAGTAGCTTAGCCTTTAGTTTTGTTAAATACTTTTCTGTTTGGTTCAGAACTGAATGCGTCTTGTCCCTTTGATTTTCTGTTAATGACATTTAAGTTTGTTGTCTTTACCTGTGCAGCCATGGTAGCTACCGCTGCACATGCTAACTATGCAAATACTGTACTGTCGCAAACAAACTGGAACATGCATCATTTCCTGAGCCGACTATTTGACGCAAATACTCTCTGGCTATATTTGGTGTTTACACACCTTTTTTATTGTCAGTGGAGACATAAAAAACTGGTATTCACTTTGACAATCTTTTTTTTTTACTTAAATATTTTATTGAGTTTAACATTTATTGTTGAAACACCTTAAACATGCTTTCCTTGACCCTTTTTTCCATTTCAGGGCGTGGCAGGTTTGGATGGATTCCCTGGCAAACCCGGTGTTCCAGGGAAAGATGTAAGTCATGATCCTCTGTTTAGGATCCCGCAGTTACAAACAGGCCACTGGCAGTAGTATGTGACAGACAGAGTGAGTCACCTTTGTATCAATGAAGCTTTTGTCTAATATTGAATAGGGTTTGAGAGGACTGGTTGGTGCACCCCGGGCCGGGCGGAATTAAAGGCATCAAGGTATGTCCACCCCCAGTTTTGTGCTACATGCAAAACACCTTGTTCACTTGAGAAAGAGGATTTTGCCGTGAGCATAATCTTATTCAGCTGATATCATTTCAAAGAGGTATCATTATATCTTAGTTTCCAAGTTACTGTCTGCCCTCTCCAGACATTCCTCAGTCTCCTCTGTACCATCAAAGTCAGCCCACTCGTTTGTCTGAGAAAATAAAATGCAGAGTTCATTTGTCTGTCTGTAATTACTGACTTTGATGAGTCTTCTAGTGGTGCACACATGCTTATACCACACCCATAAGCACAATATATTCCCATGGTACTTTTACCCACAAGTTTCACTTTCCTTTGGGCCAATAAGTACACACGTGTCATCTTCTAAAGTATGGTCGTTGCCGTGTCATTAGAATGTTGCCCTAGGTGCTTCACCCTGAAAGTCTCTTGATTCTAATGACGGGGTTTTTCCTCTTTGTGTGTGAACTACGTCACAGGGGGAGAGAGGCCTTCCCGGATTACCTGGGGATGTGGTGAGTACCAAAAATAAACCAAAAGGATAAAGAATTACAGGCTGGTTTAGCAGTGAAGACCATGAATTTTATTGATATCGTCCCCCAGGGGCAATTTGTGGTGCAGCAAAGGCATTCATGTAACACAATCAGACACACTGCACAACAAAAGACCACAAAAGGAAATCCACATTAAGAAAAAAAGCACATGGATTACATAAATCACAAAATCGAAAGTGACGAAGGTCCTATAATCCATCATTAAGGTGTCTTTAATTCCATCATAAAGTGCTAGTGCAATAAAATCCAGATAAATGAATAGAGAGCTATAAAAACCATCATCAATCAGTGGTACAAAGCTGAGAAAGTACCATCCCAAATAAAACTACAAGCAATCCCTACAAATCAATGGTAAGAGTAAAATGGACCTGAATATATATATAATATATATACACACACACTAAGAAATACCACAGAAATTAAAAGTCCAACCAATAAATAGCAGAATCTCCTTTTCTACAATGTAATTACTAGGGCTGTACCGGTATGTGATATAAAACCAAAATCGCAGATCCACAACCCCGTGTGAGTGAGAATCGTTGCCAGTTCTGTTGCCCAATTGGCTCATTTCTTCACAGTAATTAGTCCAAGGAATCACAATGAATCCGTCAACGATTTGACTAACTGAAAAACAAACATAATTTGACTATTTCTTCATCTTTTCTTATAATTTCAGTTTCACAAAGAAGGCTTACAGGGTGAAAAGGTGAGTCATTGTTCCGTTATCAGACAGTTTAATGTGTTCCTTGACCTGAAAGTCGAGGTTTTAAAGGCTACCTCATATTATTAATTATCATATAGTATAATTAACTACTGTGTGTAAAGGAAAAATAATTATAACATATCAGATTATTAATGGAGTGTTAATCCCATCATGACAAATGCAGTGATCCAGGGGCGGAGCAAAAGGGGGGCATCCTGAATCTTTTTAAGGTTTTAAAGTCATCTTTGTGTCATTACTGCCCAGTCTCTCTGTCTGGACCAACAAATCAATGAAGCAATTCTTCTTTTACTGGTGAAATATTGCAAGTCATTCTGTGAAATCTATTAAAAATAAGTTTCAACATTAATAATGCTGTTTACACCAAATTTGTACCCTTCCCTATGTTATGTAACTCAAAAGAAGTCACATCAGACAATTGGGTTTAGAATAATGAAGTTGGGTTGACATTTGTTTTGTTATAGCTTTTTACATACATTTTATTTATCTATCTTTTAATTGTTTGAATTAAATAAGTCATTCATTCAGTGGGAATGGGTTGCCAGGGACTATACAAATAAACATAATACCATTTCCAGTGTACATGCTCTAATGCAGGGGTCTTCAAGGTTTTTTAGACCAAGGACCCCTAAGCTAAAAGATTTAGAGTAGGGACGCCCTGCTACATATACAATATAAAAGTAAGTTGCATTAAACTGGGCAGCATGGAGGAAAATGAATGGCATAAGCACAAGTGTACCATAGTACACATTTTTTTTTAAATTACATTCCAATTCCGAGATTAATGTGAATGGATATTTCCAGACATATACTCATTTTTTTTAAAGAAATACAAACATATGTTTGTTGACATTATTTGGCGGACCCTCCTGCACTAATTTTGAGACCCATCTAGGGGTCATGGACCCCCTGTTAATTATCTCTGCTCTTATGGATTTAGAGTTTTAAAGGATTAGTGACTATTTCAACCAAACCATGTAAACTGTATATGGACTATATGGCCATAGAAGTCTTTTATGTATAACATTTGTTATGTGTGATACATACAGTACTCAAATGTTTCACCTGTTTTAGGGAGATGCTGGACCGCCTGGACCTCCTGGGCCCGAGGGCCCCCCGGGGCCTCAGGTAAGGATTATGATTTATTACTTCCTCTTTTTAGTTGTAGTGGAAAAGCCACCTGTTCAGCAGTTCATGAAAACACCAGTTGTGCTGTTTAAACGGTAGCTGAACATTCTTTTCCTCAGGGTCCTCCTGGTCTACAGGGTGAAGCTGGGCAACCCGGAGAGTTTGGCCAGAGGGTAAGAATCTCATTTTGATGGAAGACTATCTGAACATGTTTTCTCTACATTTCTTCCTCACTTCAGCACTCAGACACTGTACTGTACCAGGGAAATGCTCAACAAAGTGCATAGTTGTAAATACCTGCACACATGCAGTTCTCTTCTCAGTTTCTGGCTTTATTTTAGTTTAGTGTACTTGTTTGTATACATACATAAAAACTAATTACATCGAAGATATAGAAAAATACATGTGAGGGTGTGGTAGAAACCTGTAACGGCTTATATAAAAACTACACTCAAAGGACATACAATAATGTAGAAGTACAAAATAAAAAATGCATTTTAAGTGTTTCTAAGAGTTGTTTTTTTTCCACAATCACATAGTTTAGACAGCAGGGCATTTCTAAGTCTTTTTTTATACGTAGAAAGTGACACAAAGCTTAGCACAACAAGTATAGTATATAATTTAAAGGAGACAGGTTTGCAAGACAAGGGGAATTCTTTGTATTTAAAAGAAACCAGTTTTCTGTAACGGATTTATTATACTACACTATTTTTGTGATAATAAGAAACCAAACTTTGTAATGTTTTAAATGACAAAACAATAAGTTTGTGATCATGACAGAACAGCAAAGAATTCTGTGCTTTAGTCCACTGAGTTTTGACTAAAAACTCAATTTACCTCCAGAGAAGCTATGGTAGAACAAAACTGTAATCTGCAGTAATTTGAAGTTCATACTCCTTGTGCTCTCCCATACTTATCTTATTCCAATGGGGATATTCAGAATGAAGAAAGCTAATATGTTTTCCTCACGCTAATGAGAGCTGATACTCTGGCCGTTGTCAGTGCTTGTAAAATGATATAAAGAAAGTTTCCCCGTCTCTCGTATTTTTTTCCTTCTGTCTTACTCCGAACCAACTGGTCCCATCACACCACAGAGTGTAATTAAAACAGGCGCAGTGGTTCTACATGATTTGTTCTTCCAAAACATTAACACAGATAGTTACCTCCATTCCCCGTCTCTATTGGGAGCAATTAACTTCTCGGCAGCCATATGTTGGAATCAAATTGTGCAGCTGCTCGGTTGGGCAGCGGTGGAAAGGCAAACCTCCCTCTGGAAATATACCAAAGACTTTTCTACCACCAGAATACACTTTGTCCAAGGGATGTCACCAGACATGTCACTTCGGTACCAAGTCGGTACCATAATTCTGAAAACTTGTCCGTATTCAATTTTCAACAGCAGTGGTTTCCAACCTTTTTAGTCTGAGGCTACATTTATATTGCTTGTTTTCCTTTAACCTTTGTGTTGCCTTCCCGTCAAAATTTAAAATCAACACTTTTGTTGAAGCTTTTTATTGATGATTTTAACTTTTGATTACGTTTTTGTCCCTTTTTTAAACACTTTTGACGGTTATTTTCAATGTTTGTCACTTTTTGACATTTTCAACACTATGTAACACTAACTTATTAACTTTAGTTTTACAGTTTTTTGGGAATTTATGGTCAATAAACCTCATTTATAGGAAATTATACCTAATGTTTGAGTTAGAAAATCAGAAATTAGGAATTATTTAGACTAAAATTAAAGGAATGTATGTTGATGGATAATCACAGACTGGAATATGTCAACTTTTACACAATACTATTTAAAAACTTTTATTTTCAAATATAAAATTGAATAAGAAAATGAATGAAAGTAGAGATTTGTACTTGCCAAAGAACTTAATTAATTCCAATTGGGTAGTTAAAAAGAAAATCAATATAGGAAAACGGGTTAATTTGACCAACATGAGAGTTAATTAAATCATAATTAAAAAAATTTCAAATTACAGTAGTTAGATACAATCTTTCCATGTACCCCTTGGCAACCACAGAAGAACATCCTGGGGTATAAGTACCCCTGGATGTAGAACAGTGTAGTAGGTAAGGGGCGGGGGGGGGGCATGCCGGGTCAGTAACTACCTAATGTTACAAGTGTTCTAGTCTGATGCTGAACACTGAAAAATAAGAATGAATAATAGCGAGCTAGCGCCTCATCTCCATACACACTGACGACCTTAATCTGTAACAAACAGCAAGGGAAAGGTACATCACGCAAAATATAAGGTAACAGGTGGATCTGATATCTGCCGAGGTGAATACAGCCTAACCCTACTTTCATTAAACCGCCCCCTAAATCCTCCAACACAAACCCTGTAATTGCCTCTAGTTAAGCGGGCTTAACAAATATGTTCATGGACAAAAGAAAGAGCATATATATGGGTTTAAGGCAATTAGAGGGTTTGTGTTGGAGGATTTGGGGGGCGGTTTAATGAAAGTAAGCAGGGTTGGGCTGTATTCACCTCGGCAGATGTCAGATTCGCCCATTACCTTATATTTTGCTCCAGATTACACGTACATCACTCTCTCCTTGTCCCCTCCACTCCACTCCAAAACAGTGACAGACAGTTAAACCTAAATAAAGAACTTACAATGAAATAAGATTGGCATGACACTGTCCCAAGCTCCCCCCCACACACAAGTGTCAGTCCTATTATCCTACATAAAAATCTTATAAAGGAGAACATAGAATTCAATTTTTTTTCACCAAAAAACTCTGGTATCGTGACATCCACAGTTTTTCTATAATGTTTAAATAAAAGAATTCATGTATTATTGTTTTTACACACCGTGGTACCGACTTTGGTATTGAGTAGGATATTGTGTACTGTACTTGGTGGTATCAGCACCAACCACCAGACACTCCTAACATGTCCTCAGCCAAGCTGTGTAGTTTATTAACCCTCATGTTGTTCTTGGGTCTATATCAATGTTCTTTTTAACTACCCAAAATAACATGATCGATTCTACACAACGCTCTTTGGCAAGTACAAATCTCTACTTTCATTCATTTTGGGGTGTCTTATTCAATTTTATAGTATTTAGAGAAAAAAAATTAAGTGTTTTTGAAATAGTATTGTGTAAAAGTTGACATATTCCAGTCTGTGATTATCCATCAACATACATTCCTTTAATTTTAGTCGAAATAATTCCTAATTTCTGCTTTTCTAACTCAAACATTAGGTATAATTTCCTATAAATGAGATTTATTGAACATAAATTCCAAAAATAACTGTAAAACTAAGTTAATAAGTTAATGTTACGTCAAGAAATTGTGATAAACATTGAAAAAAGTGTTGAAAAAAGGGACAAAAACGTAAGAAAAAATTAAAAACATTTATTAAAAAGCATCAACTAGTGTAAATGTGCTGTATTTATTTAGCTCTTTTTTAAAGTCTTAACGACTACTCAAAGCGCTTTTACATCATACAGGATACATTCACCATTCACACACATTCATACACTGTGGCCGAGGCTGCCGTACAAGGTGCCACCTGCTCATCAGATAAACACTCACACACATTCACACTCCGATGCGCAGCATCAGGGGCAACTCAGGGTTCAGTGTCTTGCCCAAGGACACTTCAACATGGGACTGCAGGGCCAGGGATTGAACCACCAACCTTCCAATTGGCAGGCAACCGCTCTACTGCTGAGCCTCAGCCGCCCCCTAGTGTTGATTTTCAATTTTGACGGGAAGACAACACAAGGGTTTTCATGAATAAAGAGATCCTATTGGGTTCAGATTTTATGATATTTAGATAACCTCTCACTGTGCAGCTTTGCTTTTATTTTTTATTATGACTGGAGGTCCTGCTGGAGCATTTTACAGCCCTATGGGTTTACAGCCCCATGAATACACAAAAAGAAGAAATTGGCCTATTTCCTCCAGGTTTTTGTGAAGATGCACAGGGAGAGATAGAGAGAGAGAGAGAGAGAGAAGGGGAGAAAGTATGTACTGAGAGCGGTGATAATAGGCTGGTCTCCGCTGCTGCCACAGCTGATAGAGTTGGCTGTATGCTTGAGTTAGTATAGATTGAGTCACTCTTACCTACACTGCAGCAAAGCTCTCATCAGTCGTGTGTGTCATGGCTTCTGAGCCTGTCTATTCACTTCTATCCTTATTTATAGACAGCTGATGGCAGCCTGAGTCAGATGGGAACTGGAAGGGGTGTAGTGGACAGAACCAGCAAAGACAGAAACAGAAAGATTATTAAATGGCAAGTGCCAGGATTTTACTTTTAGGAAAGTTTTTGAAGAGAAAATCTTGCATATCCAACATATGAATCCTGCATACTGCTTAGCTGCAACATCACCATTTATTAAGGAAAAGAAACTATACGTATTGGTTTCTTTTTCGAAAGATGTTTTTAAATGTGACAGGAATGCAAGACCAAAACCTACTTTCTACAGACATCATTTCATCTTAAAAGCTGTAGTGTGTAGTTTCTGCCGCCGTCATGACGAATTCTGAGTAATGACAACACCGTCCACATGATACAAGCCTTTCGTGACCGTGCACCTCCTCCCCTGCAGTTGCTAGTAGCCAAGGAGGACACAGCGGATTAATAAAACATGATGGAGGTCATTGTCTCCACCGGACGCCACAATCTTCTGAACATAACCATACTGAGAAATCCAGAGAGAGTTGTGTAGTCTTAATTAGCTTTGTAGCAACTCATTTGGCAATGGATGAATGTAACGGACGTTCAATAAAGGTACATTAAATTTCACACCCACAAATCACAGACAGACCCCCAATTTCCACCGATTGCAGAACTGCGTGTTGGCTCCCCTGCGCGTCGGCTCCGTGCTCCGCCGTCCGTCGACACCCACCAGGATTTGTTGCGAAGCGGCTGCGGCCACGACTGACAGAAGTCACGAGGACCCACGAGATCTCGCATATTCCCTTTTAGAATAGAACCACTAAAACAACAGTTTGTTTCCATCCAGAGGAGTAGAGGGGAAACAACTCTGTGCTGTGTTTTCAAGATGTAGTGCAGGGAAATATTTTATTTTGAAAATCAACCGGTTGTTTTATTTTGTTTCTGCCGAGTGCTGAATTGCTGCTGAATTGCTCTCTGGCATCCGGAGAAATAGGCAAAAATAGAATTAGAAGCTCTGCGTATCTGCTCCGGAGGGTGGCGGCTCGCCGGAGTCGGGCCGGGAGTCGGGACGGAGATGGGACGGAGATGGGACGGAGATGGGACGGAGATGGGACGGAGTTGGAACGCAGCTGTTCCGCAGTGAAATACACACATTGACTTTAATAGAAACCTAATGACTCCACTGTCGTTCTGGAGGAGATCAGCAATCGGTGGAAATAAGGAGGCAGAAAGGAGGGGAAAACATGAGGGATCACAAACAGGGAAACAAGCAGGGAAAGGGAGGGGCTGCCATGATGGCATCATGACAGACTCGGGTAAAATGGGACTAAAAGTTAAGCTAAAAAAATGCCATTTTTTTCTGGAGGAAATTCCAGCATATTGTGAAAAAATGTGACTATGCTGTTGTGAACCACCCTGATTAGAGATTGTTGTCTATAGTATTCACTTCAAAAATGTTAAATCTGATGCAGTGAGTCCACGTCAGCCACAATAGCCCATCAATGAAATACAATGGACTTTTTTCACAGCAGACATTTTGACTTGTATAGTAGGAAAAGCACAGCTGAAACTGCTAACCTTAACCTTAAGTGTCCCAGTAAACTTTCAGTGAGTCAGCATGCACATACCAGGCTCTCTCCTAAGTGGAATGCATCCATCATTAATGGTTGTCCTACTTTGACATGTCAACGTGAAAAGGGTCTATTGCTCTTCGATTAGGCTAAAATGTTCAGTGACTTTTTACAATCTATTTTAATTGTGTTTAAAGGTCTAACGTATTTTACTTGACAACATATTTCCTTTACAGAGATATAACAGAGATCCATACCAAGTTCTTAAAGTAACACTTAAAGTCTTCCAAATTTTAGGTGGTAATCTACCAAAAAGTATACCAAGTTACTTCCACCCATCTTTACAACATGATCATTTTTTATATGTTAAAATGGGCGTAATAAAAGCTAAACAATGAATAACATTTTGAAATTGCCAAATTCTGTTGGAAAAGCCTAAATCATAGTAAAATAGTGGAATGGGCATAAGAAAATGAAACTACGTGAGTGCGGGTTTAAACAAAATGTTAAAATCTCTTTTAGTTTCTAAACTAGGTCCTTGTAAATTATGGAGATTGGTCTAGACCTACTCTATCTGTAAAGTGTCTCGAGATAACTCTTGTTATGAATTGATACTATAAATAAAATTGAAATTAAAATTGAAATTAAACCTCCCGACATGGAAGCCATGGTCTCATACCTGTCTCCAGCGTCTCCAGCGTCCTCAGTAGTAGCCCTGGAAACGGCTCACTTCATGCTTTGGATGTCTTTTCATTCTTGTTGAATTCTTGTTTTTAATTGAATTTGAATGTTGTCTTCCAGGGAAAGAAAGGTGAAAGTGGATTGCCTGGAGTGGATGGGCTTCCCGGACCCCCTGTAAGAACATTTTCATGAAACGCACCATATACAGTATACACATATTTGTAATTCACATGTTTAAAATGACCTCTTAATTATATCAGTTGCTCAGTTTGTGAGTTGCTGCTCTCTCAGGGGTGTCTTCGCTGTGTGTGTTAATGGAGGGGAAATAAACAGGCTAGATTAAAAACTAACATGTTCTGTCAATTCATTTCCCAAACTGCTCCCTGAAGCAAAATAGAAACACACCTGTCTTCATGTGGTGTTCAAGGTTGAGTGAGCTACATAAACAGTGCTGTAATAACCCCCTCTATTGGCCGCTCGCGCGCACTAATGCACACTGTCTCTACAAAGTACATTGTGAATACAATGCTTGGGATAAATCTGAATATGTGTATTGAACGTAATTGTCAAGAAAACAAGGCGAGCATTAATGTGGCCACATGACATTTTTTTGTGGTGATCCAAAAAATATATATAGATGCTTTACAAAGTCTTTACTAACCATTAACAAGGTATTATAATCAGCAGATGCAACTTTATTGTATCCATTCAAATCATGTTCATTGACAATTTCTTAATCATAATTTGGAAATACAATACATGATGTGAAAAACAATGATCTGTTAAAATAACATGAATTATAACATAGCTAATCGCTAGCAAACATTATTGGTTATCATTTTGTTGTTAGTAAAATAACTATTAACTTAAATTTAACAAACTATCAATTCACCATTTATTAGCGATGGTTATAATAAAGTGTTACCCAAATATATTTAGCCAAAAATACGTTATGCATGTATATTTATGAAATGATGATCTTATGTAGGGCTGGGCGATAGGGAACAATCTAATATCATGATATTCTTGAAAATCGATATAAAAAAATACATACAATATCGATACTGAGATGATATTTTAGTGTTGACAATTGGTGCTTTCACAAAATATCTTTTACAATGAGATTTTTAATAAATAGTCATCAAAGAGTTTCATGTATGTGCTTGTAATTATCAATATACACAACGTAATTGTATAACCCAACATCTCAAAATATGATTTGATCACAATATGATTCCATTGAAAGGCGGTAATCATATTGAATTATTGCCCAGCCCTATGATCGGGCAATATAGCCTACATTTTTACTGATGTTGTGGTGTTTATTTTGCAGGGTCCTCTGGGTCCACCTGGGCCACCAGGTATCCAAGGACACACTGGACCTCCTGTAAGTGAACCGGCGCGGATCAGAACACACTCATGCATAAATATGATCCTTAGTTTTGCCAATAAACGCATTAATACTCCTTCTCTCTTCATGAAGGGTCTACCTGGTGAGATTGGATTTTCGGGCAAACACGGAGAGCCTGGGAAGCCTGTAAGTTGGCCTTTTATTCCCAAAATAAAAGCATTTTTTGGCAATGGTACTTCACATCACTCAACGTCAACGTTTCCTCGCTGATCTTTGCAGGGTCTTCCTGGCAAAGACGGTCTGGATGGACTTCCTGGAAATGATGGTGCCATGGTAGGTATGACCTTTAGAATAATGTTTCTTTTTTTGAAAAGAAGTCGCTTATAGAGACAAAACCCACAGAGAATTGTCACCCAAATCTGTAACTCTTGTCAGCTATTTTTTTTTTTTTTTAGGATTATGTTTTGGGCATTTTAGGCCTTTATTTTTATGGGACAGCTGAAGTTGTAAAATGGAGGAGAGAGAGGGGGAAAGACATGCAGAAAAAGGGCCGTAGGTCAAGGAGTAAACCTCTATATATGGGCGCGCTCTACCAGGTGAGCCCCCCAGATGACCTATGGGACTATTTAGTGTCTTTCAGCTCAATGTTTTGGTTTTAGCCAGTGTCTGAATGGTGGGAAAAGGGAAAAAAGTAAAACATCTCAGACAGCTAAAAAACATGATGGAGCAAAATATATTTCATTATATTTGCCAGTTTAGGCATTTAATATCCATGTCAGTAATGAAAATGCGATAAGGGGCCCCCGACTGTCAATCAATGTCTTCCAGTGATGCTGACCCCTGATTGGTCCAAGCCAGTAAGCAACTGCGTTCCCTGCTTACCGATAGTTCCGTCTGAATCTTTCAATTCTCATTGGCTACCAGCCAACGTGGCAGGTACATTGACAGTGTTACCCGCCAAATGCAAAATTCACCCGCATTTTTCGGGTGGTCGGGTGTTAATTTCATGTCCTTGTTATGACAGATCCAGAGTGGCTCTGGGCAGATCCAGTAGTTTTAAACTTCAACAGAGTGCCCTTTATACAAGTACACGAGACGACTACAAGTTAGCATTTAAACACAACAAAGGCTGTCAGTTGAATGGGGTTTTGCCCTAACGTCAGCAATCAAACAACCATAGCTAAAACGTTTTTGAAATGACTGCTAGCTTAGCTACAAGTTAGCAGTCAAACACAACGAAGGCTGTCACTTGAATGGTGTTTTGAGCTAACGTTAGCAATCAAACAATCTAAATATAAAGATAGCTAAAACGTTTTTTAAATGATTCCCATCTCCTGTTATTGTTTGTAATTAGAAAAGTATTAGTATTAGTATTAGTATAACTAACTTCTTTCAGCTTGTTTGTTAGCGCCATTCTGTGGTGTTCAGAGGACGAGTCGATAAATAACAGATCCAACAGATTTCCTTTTTTGTTTTAATGTAGCACATTCATTTAAAACAATAAACAGTCAGTTTCACCAAAACTCCTGTAGTTGGTGTCCTACGTCACTTTTTTATGGACCACCTGCAGCCAATCAGAATTGACATATTGTCATACCATGGTATAACAGTGGATAAATGGTGTGTCTCTGCAGGGGCCCAGGGGGGAGCGCGGAGCAGATGGCTTTGCCGGCAAGCCCGGGCCTAAGGTAACTCTGACTTCTGACATTGTATATACATCGTATATATAAGAAACACACTGGACATGATTGAGGACATATGTAGCTTATGAGATATCATGTGTGATTTCTTTTTATATGCAAATGTGACATTTGAATGTGTGTCTTGTTCCCAGGGTGACGACGGGCCTCCAGGACCAAGAGGGCCTCCAGGGGAGAGAGTGAGTTCACAGCTGTTAATAGTTTTTTACATTGAGGTGTTTTGTGAGATAATGAAACATCAAGTCAAGGCCACTTTATTGTCAATTTTGCAATATGTGCCAGACATACAGAGCAACAAAAAATACATTTCTCTCTGACCCACGGTGCAACAAGGACATGTAAACCTACAACAAGCATAATATAAAAGTTAAGAAATATAGAAAAAACAAAGGTAAAATAGATAAGTAATGGATAAAAAAGGTAAGTAATATGTACAGTACAGTACAGTATTTCTTAAAAATGTACAAGTGTGAGGCAAAACCAAACAGTATAGAAAACCTAAGATGTATGAGTTTCCTCATTTATAAAGTGTCTGGTGCTGATCCTGATGGGGAGGGCAGAGTCTAGAGTTCTTGGGGGCAGAAGGGAGAGGGGTGGGGACAGGGGTGTTGTCCCCTTCCTGACAGCATGGGTAATGAAGCAGTTTGCCAGTCATAGTTCTTCATGTCACATGTAGGGCTTGTTTTTTGTGGGGTTTTTTTACAGGGTGAAGCTGGTTCCCCTGGGCAACAAGGTGGTGATGGAGTACGAGGAGACCGGGGTATTCCGGTAGGTGTGACTATGCTTTTTTTTAAATCAGAGTGTAGACCCCCAAGAGTGTCCCATGTTGTTGGTTTAAGTATTGTATTGGGTAACATCTTCAAATGTGCATAGGGAGAGATGCTGTCTTCTGTAATCAGAAAGAAAGAATGTCTGGTAAAATTATCTTTGGTAAAGATTTCAAAGAAACAATTCTCACATCCGACGAGTTTGCAGTGCCGTTTACTAAAGAAAACTAACGTGGACGTTCATCGAGAATATCTTTCAATAACTAAGAGAAATCTTCTCATCATTTTTTCCCCTCGTCTTCCCCGGCATTGGCTCAAGAATATGTACGTCCAAACGGATCAATTTGTAAATGACTCATATTCCAGGCTTACATGTGGCGCTGTTACTGCTACAGAAATTCACCAAAAAGCAGAGAAGAAGAGGCGGAGCACGCTTATAAAGCTTTGGAGTCACTCAATGGGAGTGTCTCTCAATAAACACAAATGTGTCATTTGTGCAAAAATTCACATTCATGCAAGCAAAACATATCTTAATTCAGTTGCAGTACCACGCATATCAAATTCAAATCTATTGCAGAAATACATGGTGACTCCACAATTTGAACTTTTTTCAACTTAGCCTATAAAAATATTGATATGCACATTTCCTACATGAGTGCAATTACATATAGTATATCCATTCCGTATCCATTGCAATTATACAGATCCATTTCCTTTCTACATACTTAAATTCGTATCAATTTCAATGAGACATTCTTGGATTCATTACATAATTACATAATACATATTCAGATACATATCTATTTCAATCCCTTTTTTGCAAGTTTTCCAAAGTAATCTGTCAAATTCATTGTTCCTAATTTGGCTTGTTAACCTTCTGGGACACCCTCAAGGGCCTTCACTTGGAGACGCGCTGCTCTTGACATCCTACTTCCCAATTAAAAAAAAAAAAAAGTTCCCATTTGCTTGCATTAAAGTGCAGATAGGGTCTCTTTTTTCTGTAGAAATATATTACACTACATTTCGATTTTGGGCTTCTCTTTCAGGGAGAAAGAGGACAGGATGGACCAGTCGGGCCCAAGGGTGAAAAGGGCGACAAGGTAAATAAGACCTAACTGGTTTAATTTGCTGTACAAGGTCCAATTAAATGTCAAGCAAAAAACAAAGGAGTAGCTGCTGTGTATGGCACGGTGTTCCAGAGGTCTCGGTAATGGTCGCCCTGCAGCATTAGCTGTAATAAGATCATTACTATGCAGACGGTGTGAACTTATTGTCTCTTGCCTCAGGGTGAAGTGGGAGCTCGGGGACTGCCAGGCATCCCAGGAAATGTAAGTCAAATTTTGTGCTGTTTTCTAGTGTGTACGTTAAAGGTGGAATATGTAGAGACTAAGCTTTACCGTTTGTAACACACTAGCTGTGTTTGAAACCCTTGTCACTCCCCGATGTAAGTCGAGGGCAGATTTGAGTCGCGCATGCGTCACTTTGCGATAAGTAGCATACAAGATGCTAACGAGAGACTTCTGTGATGTAGGGTGAACAGTTTTGAATAGTTTAAGTGTTTTTGAACATATTCACATCTTCTGTTCTGTTGTTTGTAATGAGAAAAGTTTATTATATCATGGATTTCCCAAATTTCAGTATGACGTTAAGCTGTGAACCGTTTAAATCTGAGCATGCGTGACTCAAATCTGGTACTTGACTCACATCGGGGAGTGACAACCGTTCCCTATCATGGAAATAGTATGGCTGCCATTTTGTAGTGGTGTTTGAATTCTCTGCGGTAAATTTCATTCACTATATAGTCCGCTATAAAATACCCACAATGCACTGCTAATTTTATTGTTACATACGATGTACCCTACATCTTGCTCCTGTACACCACAATGCGACGCAGCCGTGTTTTCCCGGAGGAGAAGAGGAAGCAGAAGTCACCGTGACAACTGAAAAGAAAAAATGGAGCTGGCTTTTGTTTCTACTCAGTAGAAATGTAACACACAACGCATATACAACAGTCTGCGGGCTGTGTTTTTTTAGAGACGTATTAAAAGTATGGTAGTTTCGGTTTATTTACATGATGTTGGGCGTGCCCGCCTCCATCACGCAAACAACGAGCGCATCTCCTGACGCAAGTCGCACAACAGTGTGTTTTCATTGAGTGTCCGAAATCTCGTTTGGTTGTTGCCCAAATAGTTCACTATTTAATATACACTATATAGGGAACAGTGAGTAAGCAATGAGGGAGCGAGAGAGAGAGAGAGAGAGAGGGGGGGGGAGGGAGAGAGAGAGAGAGTGAGAGAGGGAGGGAGAGGGAGAGAGAGAGTGAGAGAGGGAGGGAGAGGGAGAGAGAGAGGTGAGAGAGGGAGAAGGATAGAGAGAGGGAGAAAAGGAGAGAGAGAGAGGGAGAAGGACAGAGAGGGAGAGAGCGTGAGTGAGGGAGAGGGAGAGAGAGCATGAGGGAGAGAGAGAGGGTGTGAGCGAGGGAGAGAGAGATTGAAAGAGGGAGAGAGAGTGAAAGAGGGAGAAGGATAGAGAGAGGGAGAGAAAAAGAGAGAGAGTGCAGCGGTGGTCTACTGAATGAAGAGAAGAGAGGGAGCGCCTTACCAAGCAGTTATCAAAGGAATATACTGTAAGACTCTTTCAGGGCTGCAATTAACAATTATTTTCATTATAGAACGATTTTCTTGATCAATCCATTAGTTGTTTGGTCTATAAAATGTCTTAAAATGGAGACACATGTTAATCAGTGATTTTGACCCTTCAACTCACTCCATTTTGAATGGAATTCAGGTTACAGTCATGAGGAAACTAGGAGGAGACTAGAAAATATTCATATTTAAGAACTTTCAATCAGATTGATTTTCTTTTTTTCATAAAAAATGATTAAAACCAATTCATTTATTATAAAAAATACTTTTTCATAGTTTACAACTACTTGATTGATCGTTGCAGCTCTGGACTCATTTCCTAAAGCACAAATAAACCCTCCCAGACCTCCACCACGCATCGATACGAGACGTTGAGGGCCAAAGTGGCGGTTGGCAATGAGAACACACTCTGCCCGTTGTGATTGGTTGGGGGTTACACACCCATGTGGGGCTTAAAGACTCTTTGTTGTCCGCCCAGAAACGTCCCGCACACAGCAAAAGAAAAAGAAAACAAGATTCAGAGGGCAAATACAGACTTCACCAGACACTTCTAGTGGGTAAAAAAGGATGATTGAGAGGGATTACTTACTGCATATTATACCTTTAACACAGTCCCAACCCTGCAATTGCATGACATATTACAGTAAGTCATGCTGTAAACTAGTACTTATTTTTCTTCACAGGTGGCAAATGTCATCCCTGAGCCTGGTGAACCTGTAAGTAGACTCACACACACAAACAAACACACACACCCGTCATTGACATAATGCATTCCCTAGCCCCATATCCTAACCTTAACCATCACAGCCAAATACCTAACCCTAACCCCAACCCTAACCATAAACTAATTCTAACCCTAATCCTAAAACCAAGTCCTAACCCTCAAACAGCCCTTTCATAGTTGTGGGGTCCAAATTCTCGTATAAGATTATGTGAATTTTAGACTCTAGGCTATGTTTTAGCTTTTTAGTTCATGCTTCATGGTTTTCTATGTGATCATGTACGTGATGAGTGAATCTTCTGTTCTTCCTCTTGTCTTCCCTTACTTTTTGTTTTTCCTTGAAACTAATTGAATTGTTTATTCTGGCCTGTAGGGAATACCTGGAGAGAAGGGAGCGAAGGGGGATCAAGGGAGCCCAGGAGAGACGGTGAGTTGTTTTTAATCTGCCTTGTCCTCCTCCTTTTAATGCACCGCTCCTGCTTCTATTTTTAGGCGTCCAAAATGAAATTGTAATTTCTTTTCTTTTTGTAGTTTGGATTAATATTTAAGAAGTAAACTACAAAACAACACACAGGATAAGGGCACGGTAAAGACCTGAACACAAGCTATATTCACAGAGCCTTCCCTGTGGAACACCAGAACAATGGCCTCATCAGCATCAGGAAGTAGAAAACACTGAGATGCAATATTCAGATACAGTAATATGCTTAAAAATATCCAAATTGCTTGTTTTACACAGACTTCCTGCAGTTATTGTGCTCACTATTTAGGTTTTATTGATATGACTTTCAGTCATAGTCACGATCAGTTGAACATTTTACCTCGAATACGATTGACGAAGGGTTATTTGTTTCTTTGTTTGTTTTTATTGCCGAGATGTCAGTGAACAGGACTGGCCCGGCTGGAGCTTTAACCCTTGTGTTGTCCTCCCAGGTCAAAACTGAAAAGGAACATATTTTTGACGCTTTTTTCGACAGTTTTTGATCACTTTTTTGACGCGTTTGAGATATTTTATTTTTTCAACATTTTCTTCATGTTTGTAACACTACCATCACTATACTGTAGCCTACACATCACTAACATCAATATATTACTACCAGTTTTACACTATTTCCTTTCAAATTCATGGTCAAGAAACCTCATTTATATGAAAATATATATATTTTTTTGTCTTTTGTCAAAGTTTTTTTTGGGAGGGGAATAAAACACCAATAAAAAAAAAATTGGCAAATTTGACCCCAGGACAGCAGGAGGGTTAAACATGTTTTTAAGGGGAAAAGTACATGCACACACACAGTGGGGACATGTTTCAACAGGCCTATTATGTTATCTTCTTTTTCAATTTTTTTTATTACAAAACTTCATTTTTACATTTATTTACTATTTTAATCATATATGACCTAAGGCTTTGCAAAATCCATTTCAAGTGCTGAAACAAGTCATACAATACATCGTTATGGTTAAGGTTTTGTTTTCAAAAGTCAACATCAGTGTTTCAGCTTGAGTGCCAAATCATCTTTTTACACATTATTCTAGAAAAACTTTGGTCGTCACTATCATAAATGCTGAGTTTGTTCTAAACATGATATAAAACACATTAGATATATGCAAATACCTTTAACCCTCATGTTGTCCTCAGGTCAAATTGACCCGTTTTCCTATATCAATGTTCTTTTTAATTACCCAAAATAACATGATTGATTCCACACAACGCTCTTTGGCAAGTACAAATCTCCACTTTCATTAAGTGTCTTTTTTTCTGTCAATTTTATAGCATTTGAAAAACAAATTGGTTGGTTTTGAAATAGTGATGACTAAAAGTTGACATATTCCAGTCTGTGATTATCCATCAACATCCGTTACTTTAATTTTAGTCTAAATGAGTCCTATTTTCTACTTTTCTAACTCAAACATCAGGTACAATTTCCTAAAAATGAGTTCATTAACCATAAATTCCCAAAAATAACTGCAAAACTAAAGTAATAAGTTAGTGTTAGGTAGTGTTAAATGTAAAAAAAGGGACAAAAACGTAAGAAAAAGTTAAAAACATCCATAAAAAGCATCAACAAAAGTGCTGACTTTCAATTTTGCCGTGAAGACAACACAGGGTTAAGAAGGTAAATTTAAGATGTGTGAAAACGCCCTCAGACCTCAGGGGGTTAATCATCTAATCATTTCAGCTGGACTATTTTATTTATTTAAAAGTCCTAATTTGTAAAGTACCTGGTAACTAAAGCTGTAACAGATGAATGTCAAAGTACAATATATCCCTCTGAAATGTAGCGGAGAAGAAGTAGAACGTGGCATGAAAAGAAAAGACTTGAGGAAAGTACAAGTACCTCAAATTTGAACTATCATGATCATGGGTGTTCTGTTGTAGTAGTAGTAGTAGTTGTAGTCTTTTTATTCTCCCATGTGTTGTCTTGTTTTACTTCCTGTCTTTTGGTTTTCCCAGAGAATTGTCTAATAAAGGGAGAACTTCCACTCTCGGGTTGGTACAATGGGACTTAACCCTCATGTTGTCCTCGGGTCAAATTGACCCGTTTTCCTATATCAACTTTCTTTTTATTTACCCAAAATAACATGATTGATTCCACACAACACTCTTTGGCAAGTACAAATCTGTACTTTCATTCATTTTGGGGCGTCTTATTCAATTTTATAGCATTTGGAAAGAAAGAATTGAAGTGGTTTTGAAATAGTATTGAGTAAAAGTTGACATATTCCAGTCTGTGATTATCCATCAACATACATTCCTTTCATTTTAGTCGAAAAAATTCCTAATTTCTGCTTTTCTAACTCAAACATTAGGTATAATTTCCTATAAATTTTAAGTTAAGTTTATTGACCATACATTCAAAAAATAACTGTAAAACTAAAGTTATTATGTTAGTGTTACGTAGTGTTGAATACATAAAAAAAGTGACAAAAAATGAAGAAAAAAAACGTCAAGTGTTAAAAAAAAAGGGAAAAAAACATGAGAAAAAGTTCAAATACATTGATAAAAAACATCAACAAAAGGATTTTCAATTTTGACGGGAACACAACACAAAGGTTGATGGGGAGTGGGATAGAGAGTGACCAGGCTCTCCGGTTTTCCCTCCTTTGTGACTGTCGGCCCCGCCTTGATGTCTTTCACCTGTTCCCCAGCCCTTATGTGACCTGTCCCTTGTTGTCCCTCATTGACTTGTATATATAGTCTCTGTGCTTTCTGTCTGCTGTTATCCGTCATGAGTGTTGTGTGTGAGGTCCGTCCGGTTTAAGCTATATCGTGTGTCCTTTATTTCCCCGTTCCTTGTTTTGTTTGTTTGTACACCAGCTTGATTGTTTAGTAGTTGTCTTTGCGTTATCGTTAAATTATTTGTTATTTCTAACTGCTGCTCCCTCTGCAAATTTCTGCACTTGGGTCCAAGCCAGATTACTGACAAGTAAATGTACTTAGTACCTTTCCACCACTGGTTCTGGCAGTATGCAGAGCAGCCCACTAGATGTCAGCAGAGATTCACTATTTACTACTGAAGCACGTGCTCTCCTTGTTTTGTCCTTCTGAGTCAAAAACGGACAACAATTTGACATTTTCGTCCCTTTTTCAGACATTTTTTCACTAACTCCACCTTACTGCCATTAGTTTTACACTATGTTTTGCAATTCATGGTTGTTATTTATATAGAATTATTCTTATTTGAGTTAAAAAGCAAAAATGATGAATTATTTTGAGTTAGTTAAGATCAGAGGAACGTACAGATGAGTTTAGTCAGGAATGAAAGTGATCAAGTGTATTTGCAAAGAGAGTTGTATGGAATCCATTTTTTGTGGTAATTTGGTTAGAAAGAAACCCATGTTTCAGATATAGATATTTTTTGAAGGGGTCAAATTTGACCCGAGGACAACAGTAGGGTTACCTGGGCAACGCACTTTAAACTGTAAGAGACCGTAACGAACTTGCCCATTGCAGTTTACATGTGTATTGTATACAAGGGCACAACATAACGTTTGTTTCATCATTGAGCCAATTCTTAACAGAGGTTCTTGGGCCATCAAGTGCTTTGTCAATTTGGGCCATTTCTGCATGAAGTTATGGTGCAAATGTCTTTAATTATGTTAAGGAAAACATTATCATTATTCTCCTCTGTTGGTAAAAACCTTCTGCAGGTACTTTATTGGGTGTTCACGCAGAACATGTTCTTGCATTGTCTGCTCCAACAATCCAACCTAAAAACATCTATATGGTCACCAAACAAACATCTGACACACCTTCAGTCACACACACACACACACCTATAGTGCGTTTCACTATCTTTGTGGGAACAAAGAGAGTTATTAACATCCATGGCTTTTTTTCTCCTGTGAAGAAAAAAAAACAGACTTTTACTCAAGTATTATTCTAAAAAGGTTACACTACCTCCTACTAAAGTCAGTTTTCTGGCATGATACTTGTAGTTTTACTCAAGTATTGTTTTCAAGTACTTTAGTACTAGGCTTTTAACACAATAGAATTGTTGCCTTTCTATAGTATTATCATTTTGCTGTTAAACTGTTTTTATTGCGTGTGTTCATTGTGTTCTGTGTTTTTGTTTTTTTCTGATTGTACACCAACTGTTGTTGTTTTTAAATGTGCTGTATGAATGAATTTGGATTGGATACAATACATAGAGATAGACCTTCACTTCTCAACTCACGTGTTATTTCATGTGCAGGGTCAAAGAGGGCTACCTGGTGAACAAGGCTTCAAGGGACCAGCTGGACCAGCGGTAAGATGCTAGTGACGCCAACCCTTACCTCCCAGTCAGTGTACTATACACTGAATTTATTTTGAATATGTCTTAATTTTCCACTAACTAGGGTCCAAAAGGTGATCCTGGACTTACGGGAGAGACTGGACGAGTTGGAGACCCTGTAAGTTGTCTGATTTAATGTAATAGACCTTTTTGTTTTATATTTTACGTTTTATGGTCCTGAAGGAAAGTGGTCTTGGACAAACAAACAATATCTGCTGTTAGAAGACAACACAATATTGTGCATATATGTATGCATGCATACTGTACATACATACACATACATACATCAAGTACATACATGCATGCATGCATACATACATACATACAGTACATGCATACATACTATACATACATACATACATGCATACATACATCAAGTACATACTACAGCTTTGATAACTGTTGATACAGGGGGCAGTTATGTTGGATTTTGAACTCGGGCTACTGCAAGGTTGTCTGAGTTCCAAGCTCGGAAATCTGGGATCAGGGGGCGTTTTTTATTTTTAATTTTGAGCTCGGAAAATCAGAGCTGTGAGTACCAATTGAACGTGCTATCAATTTGGACATGGAGGACATGGGCGGGGTCTGAAATCAAAATGTGCTGTACTGTACCATCTGGAACGGCTGATTTGTTTTCCCCGTAGGGTCCACCTGGCCTAGCTGGTCCTCAAGGTCCTCGTGGATTACCAGGGAACGTGGTAGGTCTTTTCTAAGCCATCTTAGATTCATTGAAGGTGGGAGTCAGTTACTACGTACATGCACATCTGAACATGGCCATACTGAGAAATCCAAAGAGAGTTGTATGGAGCTGATAGTCTTAATTAGCTTTGTAGCAACTCATTTGGCAATGGCTTGAATGTAATGGACGTTCATTAACATAAAAAGTTCCGCACTAATGCTTTAACATTTAAATAACTTACCACTCTGAAACGTCTTACTCCAGTCTAAATTGTATGGCTAAGCCAAAGCCATAGATTACCGGCTGAAGCGGGTTTGATTTGGATCACTCTAAAGGTTAGTCTTTACTTGAAGGTATCTACATAAGAGTTACATGACACTGTCATGAACGTATCATAAAACATTATAAACCAGCCAGCGATAACAAATCCCTTGAGTGAGGAACTACCGGCTGTCTGTCTTCCAGGGCATACCAGGGATCATTGGGCCTCCTGGGCCAGCCGGACAAAGAGGAGACAAGGTGAGTCGCGTATTTTTAAACGCTATGTGGGTATATTTGGATGGAGGTTTCTTATGAAAATATTCAGACTATGTTCAGAATGGGGTTTGACAATCCAGTGGGGAAATACGTCTGCAGAGAAGAGAGTAAGGACAGACCAATTATCAGCCCCTGGCAGAAGAGTTCAGGATTTCTTTTTTTTGATCAGATTATCTGTATTGGCGTATCTGTATTACTGTAATTGCTTATCAGGTTCCAAAAATCGGTTATGGGTTTAATGAACTACTTATTGTCGGTATCAGACTTGACAAAGCAGTATCGGTCGATCCCTGGATGAGAGGGTAACCTGATGTATGTGTCTTCCATTGTTTTCAGCAGAGAAGTCTTTTAATTGATTTCAATCCTGAAGCAGCAGCAGCAGCTAGCTTCACAGTTCAGAACCCCTTCTACTGCTCTCATTCTCTTTCTTCTCTCTCTTTGTCTTTTATTGAGTTACTGCAGTGACATACGTATGCTTTGGTTCCCACCAAGCCATTACTGTTCACTCATACCATGGTCTGCATTTTTACTCAATTCTGATTGGCTGCAGGTTGTCCATTAAAAAGTATTATAGGACAACTACTACCCTAAAGACTTGCGGTTCTAAATTGATGCGCTACATTAGATGATAACAAAGAATGTCTGAGGCTACATTTACGTTGCTACATCTTGGTTTAAAAACGAAAATCTTTTGCAATGTTTCCACCTCGCATTCCCACTGCTCTGGCGTTTCAGAGCCCCTAAACCGGAGAAATTTGAAATCACATTTGGAATCTGCAGGGTTGAGTTTCATTTTTAACAGCCGCAAACAGAGACCTTTGGCAACACCAACACTGATGACGTGACGTCTTGTTCTCTGTGACTAAGCCACTAACGTTACCATGGCAACTACCAGCAACGGCGGGAGTATACATGCTGCCTCCTGTTTACCCCAGCACACGCATGCGCTATATATGAGGATGTTGATGCGGTTTGGGCGTGTTAGTTTAGAGATTAGTTCTTTTAGTAGCACTTTAAAGAAATAGTGTGAATGTTTAGTGTCGAAAATAGACACGAAAGGCAGCACTAAATTGGCTTAATTAGTGTGAAGAAGAATCCAAGGAGACAAAAATAGAGTTGTGAAGGGTAGTGACACAGAGGGTGATCACGAAAAGAAACACTAACATTGACTAATTAGTGTGAAGGTAGTCTCAAGTTTACACTTGTGTTTTATCTATTTTATGATTATTTTTTTTTGAGGATAGGCCTACTTGTATTTTATCTGTTTAACTGATTTTGTATAAAGCACTTTGAATTGCCCTGTTGCTGAAATGTGCTATACAAAAAGCTGCCTTGCCTTACCTTGGAGTTAAAACACTTTATGTCAAACACACTGAGTGTAGTCCTTTAGTGCCTCGTCGTCTAAACACCACAGGATGGCGCCAACACACAAGCTGTCGCCCTGAATTTACTCTGTTTCACAGCGACCATCTCTCATCCCGTTGGCTGGTCAACAACAGCTGCGGCTGAAAGTAAAGTTACACATGGCGGATCATTTGTTCGTGAAAGTCTTTATATTTATTCAGGGACATTGACATGGCTGAATAGCTAGCTTGTCTTGTTGTTAAACTTACAGTCAAGTTATTTTTTTACTGCTTGCCAACCGTACATAGTGTGACTTTGAATCTTGCTAGCATAGCGTTAGCTTTGTAGCTTTAGATTTGAAGGTCCGTCCTATTTACTGGAGCAGTGACCATTGTTTGCATTGCATAAGAACCTTATGAGATAGGGAATGATTGGCCCAGGTATTAGTCAAACTCGCAGGTGTATTCTGGGAAACAGAGTTATTGTTAAAAAACTTTACATTTTGATTGTAAAACACATATATTTGGCAAGTGACCATGGTATTAGTGATTAATGCCCTTGGAGGTGTTCATAATCAGGTAATTAATAGACTTCGGCTGATGTTTCCGGACACCTTCAAGGGCATTAACCCTTTCGTACCGAAGTTAGGGCGACTACAGGCTGACAGTTCACTGTAAAGTTATTTCTTGATTTTAAATTGTATTTCTTTATTTGTTTTAGGGTGAACAAGGTAAACCAGGACAATCAGGTCCTTCAGGCCCACCCGGAGATCCCGGGTTGACTGGACCCCCTGGACCACCAGGAAAGGGCAAAGACGGGCAAAACGTAAGACACTTTATATATATATATATATATATATATATATATATATATATATATATATATATATATATATAAACTTGACATACAGTATAGAAAAACAGCCAACACATTCAAGCAAAATTAACTTCTGTTTTTTTTTTTGTCTCATTAATTACAATTTGATTGTGATGTCTTTTATTCACTTTATATTTAAATGATAGGTGCACTTCTCAGCCAAGACCTAAATATAAACAGTATGTGTGTGTGTGTTGTTTCTACTGTGGTAACTACTGTTTTGCAACTTGACAAAAAGGTTTTAGTCCAGGAAAATTCAGTTACCATTCATCTGTTCCCTTTTATTTTCCCTTTAATAGATTTAAAGGTCCAGTGTGAAACATGTTTTAGATGTTCATTATCAAAATCGGTGTTGCCCGTTCACAAACTTGTCCTTTTTCATAAATAATTACCACCACCTTCAATTCCAAGTATTCCTATTAATTACTAATTACTAATTGATTGATCGAGAAAATAATCAACAATGAAAATAGCCGCTAGTTGCAGCCCTAGTCACAGGAAACGGAAAAAAAATGAGTTAGGGCTGCACAGTATGAGGACAATATGTGATAACGGTGAATTCTGCGATAACGACACCACTTGCATAGATATTGTGTAATTGTACTCAGTTCTGCATTTCTGTTTTATTTTGAGAGGATATGATTAAAAAACATATTGCTTGTTGAATTTAAAACAAAAGAAAGGAAATAATTTCCAACATTCCAAATTGAACATTGAATTGGATATAACAGGCACCACTAAAAAAAGGACAGTTGCATATAAACATGCAAAAAAAACGTCTTACGTGTTCTTGGCGATGTGTTCATTTTGCCAGTTTTGCAATGATGTTAAAAATATATACAGTGAGGAAAATATGTATTTGAACACCCTGCTATTTAGCAAGAGCAAAAATGTCCACCTCCACTCCATTTATTATCCTAAATTAGATGCACCTGTTTGAGGACGTTAACTGCATAAAGACACCTGTCCACCCCATATAATCAGTAAGAATTCAACTACCAACATGGCCAAGACCAAAGAGCTGTCCATAAACACTAGAGACAAAATTGTACACCTCCACAAGGCTGGAAAAAGCTACGGGGAAATTGCCAAGCAGCTTGGTGAAAAAAGGTCCACTGTTGGAGCAATCATTAGAAAATGGAAGAAGCTAAACATGACTGTCAATCTCCCTCGGACTGGGGAGAGCTGGGACCACCGTTTCCAAGGTTACTGTTGGTAATACACTAAGACGTCATGGTTTGAAATCATGTATGGCACGGAAGGTTCCCCTGCTTAAACCAGCACACGTCAAGGCCCGTCTTAAGTTTGCCAATGACCATTTGGATGATCCAGAGGAGTCATGGGAGAAACTTATGTGGTCAGATGAGACCAAAATAGAACTTTTTAGTCATAATTCCACTAACCGTGTTTGGAGGAAGAAGAATGATGAGTACCATCCCAAGAACACCATCCCTACTGTGAAGCATGGGGGTGGTAGCATCATGCTTTGGGAGTGTTTTTCTGCACATGGGACAGGGCGACTGCACTGTATTAAGGAGAGGATGACCAGGGCCATGTATTGCGAGATTTTGGGGAACAACCTCCTTCCCTCAGTTAGAGCATTGGAGATGGGTCGAGGCTGGGTCTTCCAACATGACAATGACCCGAAGCACACAGCCAGGATAACCAAGGAGTGGCTCTGGAAGAAGCATATCAAGGTTCTGGTGTGGCCTAGCCAGTCTCCAGACCTAAACCCAATAGAGAATCTTTGGAGGGAGCTCAAACTCTGTGTTTCTCAGCGACAGCCCAGAAACCTGACTGATCTAGAGAAGATCTGTGTGGAGGAGTGGGCCAAAATCCCTTCTGCAGTGTGTGCAAACCTGGTGAAAAACTACAGGAAACGTTTGACTTCTGTAATTGCAAACAAAGGCTACTGTACCAAATATTAACATTGATTTTCTCAGGTGTTCAAATACTTATTTGCAGCTGTATCATACAAATAAATAGTTAAAAAATAATTGATTTCTGGATATATTTTTTTAGATTATGCCTCTCACAGTGGACATGCACCTACGATGACACTTCCATGATTTCTAAGTGGGAGAACTTGCAAAATAGCGTGTTCAAATACTTATTTTCCTCACTGTATATATAGTGGAGCCTTTACATTGTTGATATTCAGCAGTCACAAAAGCCTCATTAGCACGTCTGTATTCCACATGGGTACTGCTTGTAAACGTCTCCCTGCTGCCTGTGTAATACATGTTGAGCCACAGCACAATACGAGCTGGGCTCTATGGGAGGAAAAGGAGCCCAAGTAGGCAAATTTTTTTGCCCTGTAGCTCAACATGTTTCTTCATCATTTTTCACCCCAAGACATATGGCCGTGCTGCTGACGAGGCAGGAGCAAACAGGGGGAACATTTTTAAGACGTATCGCATTAAAGCAACACCGCACATTAGGCTCACAGCTCATTCGTTTTTTTTTCTATTTTTTTTTTTTTTTTTTTACAGTTGCCAGGTTTTACAGTTGCCCTGAGGCCTCGCTTCAGTTCATGAAGAACAGCAAAGTGTCTGTCCTTCCCCCGAAAAATGCTTGTCCAAGCAGCTATTACGGCTGATAATTACGTTTCTAGCGGCGGCGCCCTATCGTGGCCGGCGTAGTAGTTATGACGGGAGCAAAGCAGGAAGTAAGGTAGTCTCGCATTGGAGACCTTCCTCACTGCGGAGGAGGGTCTGGCTGGTCCACACAGCATGCCGGGATGGGAGAAAAATATGCTCTGGATCATCGTCTTGTGCTTGTGTTTGTGTGTCGTAAGCGCCGAATGGAGCAACGGTGCCTCGGGAAATAGCCTCGGGAAGAAACTTGGTACAGGAAACCATGTGTACGTTCAAAAGTAGTTTTAGTCGTGCAACAGTAAACTCCGATTAGACAGATAGTCTAGCTAGCTGTCTGGATTTACCCTGCAGAGATCTGAGGAGCAGTTAACCACAGTCCTCATAAATCCACCAGAGTTTAGAACGCCAACACAAATAAAGAGGAAGGTGATGGACATCCGGCCGAAAAAAGGGACATCACGTGGAATTTGCGGCGGCACCTGAACAATCCCATGAATGAAATGTCGTCAAATTTATGTGTAAGGATATAGGATTAGGATTAGGGTGGTGGATGGGTCAAACAACACAGGACATTCACTCGGGTTCATGTCCCATTTGAAAATGAAAGCCATTTGCAGGCAGTGAGGTCTGATTTGAACCCAAACCACTTGCCTAAACGTAACCAAATTGGGACCGTGACAAGGTTTTTTACTTTACGAATGTCACGTTTACCGTACAGTGCCTAACCGGAAGTAAAGGAACGTGTGATATGAACCCAAACCATGATCATTTTCTAAACTTAACTAAACTCTACTAAATTAAACTAAACGTAAGTGGTTTTGGCCTACCCGTGACCAACCTGCGACTAATTTACAACGTTAAAGTGCCCTTTGCATTCAAAACTGCGACCACCGTTCTCTGGTCTTTGTGGGTCGTATTACAGGGTCGGAACAAGTGACTCCTATCATCTTAAGTTTTAGACGACTTGTTGCTTACACGCTCTCATCTCTGAATGATAAATTCAAAAAAATTATTTAACTGTTTAAGTGACAAGCATTTTGATTGATGTTTTTTGTGATATCACAGGGGGAGACCGGACCACAGGGGATTCAAGGTCCCCCGGGGCCAAAGGTAATGTTGTTTTAGAAGTTTGAAAGAAGTTTGTGTGTCTGTCTGTGTGAATGTGTGTGTGTGTGTGTGTGTGTGTGTGTGTGTGTGTGTGTGTGTGTGTGTGTCACACACATTGCAAAAGCAATCTCTATGTCCGGAGCAGTGTGACCATGGCTCTGAGGGTGAGCAACTCTTTGCTGTTAAGAGCTGGATGTCGGGGGGGGCACTGACTGATTCAGATGTATTAGATAATTTATCTTGTTTTAAGAGTGAATTTCTTATTTTAAGTGTCAACTTTACACTATAATCTTAAATCAAGCCAGTTTGTCAAGTGAAATTATCTTGCTGCATGGACAGATGATTTAATTTGTTTTGAGTATCTTTTCCCTCAGATTTAGTGTTTCTATTTTGTTTTTAGACACCCTTTTTTTGCAGTGAACTTTTTTTCTTCTCTCTTTTGTTTTTCTCCCCAGGGCCAACCAGGGTCGCAAGGAGAACCGGGGTTACCGGGGGACAGGGGTTCTGCAGGAGAAGGCAAAGTGGGACAACAGGTACGCTCATCAATGCCAGTCAACCAGTGGGACATTATCTTACTCACATTTATTTATACTTACATTTGGAAATGTTTTTTTAGGGGCCTCCGGGAAATAACGGCTTACCTGGACCTCCGGTAAATATTTTCTAAAGATTGATATTGAATTTGTTTATGTCTATAAAAGGTGTCCCTCTGATATCTGTTTATCTGGGTTTCAGGGCCTAAGGGGGTCTGCCGGGAGTCGCCGGTCCTCAGGGCCCAGCAGGACATAATGTGAGCCAAAAAATGAATGAATAAATGGATAAACAATTTAATGTTCATCTCTTACTTCTTTGCAGAGTTGCCCCCAGAAAAGTGGTTAGGCCCAGGGACAAGTGTCTTTTTTTTTTTCGGACAAGGGCCCCGGCTGGGGCCAGTCACAGGCTGATGGCAATATTAATGTAGAGCACAATAGTTTAAGTAATAACAGAATCATGGACAAATTCGCAAAATTGAGAATTTCAAAAACAACTATAAGACTATATTCTATAGAGCCCTACATTAAGTCAGTGCTAAAAGCTAAATGGATATTTGAAAATATGAATGAATGAAAAATATGAGTCTATGTTTCCAACCAAGCCGCCCTACTGTAATTGTAGTTTAAAAAACGTCTCCCTGGAAACTCTGGTTTGAGACCCATACGTAACCCAAAGTAACTGTTTGCTCATTCACACTGAAGATTAGCCAATCACATAGCTAGTTTGGATCTGCCTGCCTTGACTATAGGATTTTTGTGGTGAAAAGTGACATCATGAAATGCAAGTTTTTTTTATATATAAATATGTACAGTTGAAATTAACAGTTTTACCTTGTTCCGTTTGCATTTATTGTTACAATTACTTAATGTATTTGTTGTAGAACACTTGGGTGTCCATAATCTATGATTTACAGACAATGTCCTTTTTCTGGCCTTTGTACCAAATGCAGGGTTTACCAGGCAGGCCGGGAGAAAAGGGATCACCAGGAGAGCCTGTAAGTAACCAAACTGGAGGGAAACAACCAGTATTATCTGAGGTACTGGTTGTACCTCCAGTAAGTTGTAACTACTAGCCTACAATTCACTTTATATTCAATATGGCATCTGAATAGTGTATAAAAGAATGAAATATCACATTAGTTTATAGTATGTTAAGGACTCAATTAGATATTGTGTCTATAGTAGTTTCTAAATGTACGGAATTTTACAATCCATATGTTTCAAGGCCATTTATTTGAAATACGTGTTTTTTTCTCATACTCTGAGCTAGAAAGCTCCATAGCACTCATTCACATAGACCACACTTTCTACTTTCATTCCAAACTATGTTCTGAAGGTTTCAACAGAGGGGTTTATCATTTATAGTCTGTTCTATTTCATCAACAATAGATGCCTCTGACGATCATCCGGCATTCATAGAACCGTAGACACATTCGTAACTTTCCATTTGTACATTTTAATCCCAATGACATGACAACAATAGAATTTTTAGGGCTGTTAAGTTGACAGTATTTTCCGAGACATGGAGTGATAAGGCTTTATCCAATGTTCAGATATATGCTCTGCCAATGAGGTCATATTTAATAAGAAAATGCCTCATTTACATATTTCAATATACAATTTCAGAAAACTTGCCATACTTAAAAACAATTATCCTAATGTAGGCAAATCAATTGGTGAAGTGTCATGGTCTTAAATACAACATATATAATACTGTACATTACACTTTTTTGTCCAAAGTATGTAGACACATGCCTTTCTGATGGATAGTTCTACTTAAAGGTCCCATGAAATGGTGCTCTTTGGATGCTTTTATATAGGCCCATATATAGCTTCTTTTTTTAATTCTTATTTTTAAGTACTATGTCAACTAAAGTGTTTTATTCTGGTCCAGAAGAGGCTTTGGCTGATCCAGGAGAAGCTTTGGCTGATCCAAAAGAGGCTTTGGCTAGTCCAGAACAGGCTTTGGCTTGTCCAGAAGAGGCTGGTTCAGATGAGGCTTTGGCTAGTCCAGAAGATGAGTTTTGGCTGATCCAGAGGGAGGGAGAAAACATTTGGCTAGTCCAGAGGAAGCTTTGGCTGGTCCAGAGGAGGTTGATGAGGGTCTGGCTGGTCTAGAGGATGACGATGAGGGTCTGGCTGGTCCAGAGGAGGAGGATGAGGGTCTGGCTGGTCCAGAGGATGAGGATGAGGGTGTGGCTGGTCCAGAGGAGGTTGATGAGGGTCTGGCTGGTCCAGGGGATGAGGGTGTGGCTGTTCCAGAGGAGTAGGATGAGGGTCTGGCTGGTCCAGAGGAGTAGGATGAGGGTGTGGCTGTTCCAGAGGAGTAGGATGAGGGTCTGGCTGGTCCAGAGGAGTAGGATGAGGGTCTGGCTGGTCCAGAGGAGTAGGATGAGGGTCTGGCTGGTCCAGAGGAGTAGGATGAGGGTCTGGCTGGTCCAGAGGAGTAGAATGAGGGTCTGGCTGGTCCAGAGGAGTAGGATGAGGGTCTGGCTGGTCCAGAGGAGGCTTTGACTGATCCAGTGGTATTCCTGGCCTGCTGTATGAGTTTGTTTGCCATCTCTGATGAACGAATCCTTGCTGCCTCACTCAGCCTTTTCTTCTTTTGTGCCTGTTCAGTCTCTCTCTTTTTCTGCAGAAGTTTTTGATATGTGTGATACGATGACAGGAAAGACCACCTCAATGGCTGGTCTCTTGTCATTGTGGATGCTGTCCGCTCCCTTGCTTTAATTGTGGATTTTACAATTGCAAGGCTCTCATAAGTTTCCACATTTGTGAAGCATCTGTGTGCTTCAAGAATATCATCCATGAGATTAAATGATCCCTCAACCAGGGGACCTGTGGAAATGCTAATTAGTGCTTTGACCAGCTGACCCAGAATGGGAAATCTCACACCTCTTTTTGGATTTTTCATTGGATACAACTCTGCTCCAGTCTACATCAACTTGTCTTTTTGTCTTTTTGAGGGTTGTAAATGTTTCTCACCAATATCTTCCTCTCCAGGCGGGCCTTATTAAGTGCAGAGTAGCTGTGTTGTCCAACAGACAACCTTTTGTCTGATAGTTGCAAATCAAATGGATGATCTCCTTTACACTCAGTGGGATGGCCTCCAGCTTCATGAATTTGCTGAGGAGCTCTCTAACTAGGGCCACCATCTCCATTTGCAGCAAGTGTGCCATTGGTTTTTCATGTTACATTTTTTTTTCACGAATCCCTAAACGTTGAAAGTACGCCTGGAAACAAAACAAAATGTTACTTTGATTTGACATTATTTTCACAAAACATATCACAATACGACATCATTATCAACTAAATAGAGTTCAAATTAATAGGATAACAGTGCGTTTTTATAAAAGTGAATAAAGTACAAATACTTTTAATATCTTTTATTTGCATATATCAGTATCAAGGAAAAATTACTCCAAATCAAATTATTAACAAATTTGACCAGTTCTGCACTCTTTTTTTTGTTCTTTTTTTTTTTTACTGAAAGCAAAGGAAAAGGAATCTGAATCTGTTCCAAAAAATCACAGTGTTAAGATTTTCTCTTCAACCTCAAACACTTGTTGAAAAAGATTCTTCAGTTTAACTTCACTTTAACTTACTGAAGTACTATTTAGTTGCATAATCATTGTTTTTGACAACTGCTGCAGATGTTATCAAAACAATGGTTGTAACTACGTATTAGTTCAGTAAATTAAGTTGAAGTTAAATCTTGAAAAATGTCTTATGTTCATGTCAAGTGTTTGTGGATGAAGAGAATAGAGAAAGATGTCAAGTCTATATATATATATATATATATATATTTTTTTTTTAAAGATAAATATTCCTTTTTTTTGTTTCCTGTTAAAAAATGCAGTCTTGATAAAGTGTGTTAATATTTTGACTTGGAATTGAATGTCTAATCTTTCCATTACATTTGAAACATGGAAATAACATACAGATTAAAAAGAATATCACTTAATTGACTTTTTTTAACAATAAAATGCTATTTATTTGAACACAACTGTATAACTTCTAAACTTCCAAAGATTGTAGTAGAGACAACCACTAGAGCCAGTCCCAGAATGAGCTTTCCTTTCTGTGTCTGTAGCTTTTGAGGAGGGGGGCGGGGCGGGGGGGGCAAGGTGGAGGCTGGGGGTGTGGCCTTGACCAACGGCCACTTTGCTGGTTTGAAAGCCATGATGTCTCTCTCTCATTGGTGGGCCAAATTCTCTGGATGGGCAAAGCAGAGATTGGCCCATCTGAGCTTTAATGTTCTGAAAGGCAGAGCAGGATACCCAGGGCTCAGTTTATACCTATCTCCATTCCTAGCCATTGGGGGACTATAGGCAGGCTGGGGAATGAACATTAATGTTAAAAAACCTCATAAAGTGAAATTTACATGCCATGGGAACTTAAAGGGAAATCTTAACCCTGCAGCATTGCGAGGCCTCTGGAGAGCCCTGATCTTGTGATTCCCTGATTGATTAACTCTTTTGTTCCCTTCGTTTCTCTCTCAGGGGAAGGCGGCAGACCTCTCCGACTTAAATCTGAAGGTAAGATAGTCTTTAAACAGGAAAAAAGACTATGTTTGCATACTGAGAAGGATCACTTCATCATAAAACATATCTTTGCTGTCTTATAGGACGTTTGCTCGGACTGCCCTGCAGGGCCACCCGGACCACCCGGTCTCCCAGGAGTCCCAGGGGACAAAGGACACCAGGGACCTCCGGGGAAAAACGGTCAAGATGGTTACCAAGTAGGACACAGTCATTAACATTTAACCATTACCTCACAAGACTGTGACTGCATGTGGTGGAATGTAACTCAGTACATGTACTCCAGTACTGCACTGTAAGGGCAAATTTGGGGCACTTGTACTTGGGTCTTGTCTTTTTTGCCACTTTCTACTTCTACTCCACTACATTTGACAGAGAAATATTGTACTTTTTACTCCGTTACATTCATCTTACAAATTAAGATTGTCATACAAAACACATGCAGTTTATAAAATACAATGTTTTATAATAAATTAAACTACCCAACAATAGAACGCCACAAGTCCAGCTGACATGGTTAGACCATAATACACACTACTGTTTGGATTGTTTCCAGTTTCTAAAATGGTAGGATTTTTATGAATTTACTACTTTTACTTTTAAAGTACTTTTCTCTGATGATACTTACATATTTTCTACTTAAGTGACATGACTTTTACTTGTAACAGAGTATTTTTTACAGTGTGGTATTAGTACTTTTACCTTAGTAAAGGATCTGAATACTTCTTCCACTGCTATTGACCGCTCATCTTTAAAGAAGAATTATAAAGTGCGGTCCTAGCTTAATGTTTGTTGTCATCAGTCACAGTCAGCATTACGGATGCAGAGGCTCTGTCTGCGCCATTAGCTGGGCTTCCTCTGAGGGGCCCCAGGGGCCCAGACAGAGACTGATGCTCTGCTGTTGTCATTACAGGGCCCGCCAGGAGCAGCCGGAGCTCAAGGGCCCCCTGGAGCCGACGGAGGAAAGGCAAGTATTGCACACAAACTGCATCATTACGGCTCCCGAAGGACCAACCGCTAATTAGCTTGTATTTTAACCTCACAAGGTTAATACACTGTTAGGAAAGTGCATAGAAATATGTGCTTATATACTGTGTTCATATGGGGATCAGAAATAATGATTTTTCTGTAATGATTTTACACTGGTGTTTTTCTGTATTTAGATTTTTTTTGGATTAACAGAAATGTCCGTTTAAAGGTAAAAAGGATATACTGTAAATCTACAAAATGTTCCGTTTTTTTGTAGTAACAGAAATGTTGGTAAACTTAACGGAAAAAGGTATAATGGTATCTTTCTGCCAGGACATTTTCCATAGTTTTTTTTCTTACAGTGTACGGTGAAAACAAAGTCATCCTCCTCCTTTGTAATATTTGAGATTCATTTTTCCTTTGACAAAGGAAAAGGAAAAAGACAAAGAACTAAGATGGAATGTGACATTTTAACACTTTCACCACAGGGTATAAAAGGTGATCGAGGACCCGCTGGAGGCCCTGGAGAGAAAGGAGACAAGGTATATTGGTCGTTTGTGACTCCCGCGCTTATCTGTCGTTCCCCTCCTTTCCCTCTGTACCTTCATTACAATATTGTCTATTATGAAACATTTTAATTGTTTGCTTCTGCACTACCAGGGTCACCCAGGACCTCCCGGTCATCCAGGTACCCCTGGCTTAATGGGTACCCCTGTAAGTTATTTATTTAATCAGCATGTTTTAATGAACCATTCATACATATAGCTATAAAATGGCAAGCACTGCAATTTGTGTGTATGTCTTGCTGTATGAACCACATTGACTGCTGCTGTGTAAGAATGCTGTGGTCCGCTTAAGAAGGAGGTTGGGGTGGATGGGTGGGTCATAAAACACAGTGCTTTCAAACCAGGGAGCGGAGTTCACTTCCTGGGGAAACAAAAGACTTTCAGCCGGGAAACAGCTGTGTTTGTTCCCCGGGAATGTTTTAACCGAAGCCATGATTTGTTTCTAATCTTAACTAGTCATTTTGGTGCTTAAACGTAACTGTTCTCGCCGCATGATGCTCACTGCTAAACTTAACTAGCAACGGCCCCTTAAAGGACCGTTATCTTGCGGTGCTCTGTAGCCAGCTCACAGTAACCTTCTGTCAGCTAAACTCAACTGGCAACGGCCCCTGAAAGGACCGTCACCTCGTGGTGCACTGTAGCAGGCTCCAAGAAACCTTTTTGTTGGCTAAATTCAACTACAAACTGCCACTGAAAGGAGCGTTATCTCGCGATGCTCTGTAGCTGGCTCACAGTAACCTTTTTGTTGGAGAAACTCAACTGGCAATGGCCTCTGAAAGTACCGTTATCTCCCAGTGGTCTGTAGCCGGCTCACAGTAACCTTTTTTTGACTAAACTACAACAGTCGCTGAAAGAACTATGCCGTCAGGGTGCACTGTAGTTGCTCATTTGTTGGGATTTTGTCTCACACTGTGCGCTTTTCTATCTCTGTTGACCTCCACTGACACTGTGTCTTTCCCTTTTCAGGGTAACGATGGACAGCCTGGCTCTGTCGGCCCCCCAGGGCCCCCTGGAGAAAAGGTAAGGCTGCACTCCCCCACCCCAACCCCACCCCCAGAAAACTTATTACTCATGTGCCATTATCATACAAACCTCTCCCCTTTGACATGTAGGTGTCCATTAATCATATCTTTGATTATGGTGAATTGTGTTTGATTGTTTGTTTTTACCAGGGCAAAGAGGGTCTCAAAGGAATCCAGGGACCACCGGGTCTTCCTGGCTTGATCGTAAGAAAAAAATTATTTGATTTACAGCATCTTGAATACACACAGTCCCTACACTGTGGTGTAAACAGTCTGAGTTGTAAATGCGCTTTCATTGATCTGCAGGGCCAGCCTGGCAAAATGGGAAAAGATGGCAGACCGGGTGAAACAGGAGAACCTGTAAGTAAATGGTGATCAGTAATCCAAAGAATACATAATAGGGATGTAACGATACATTCAACGCATGATTCGATACAATTCACGATTTTAAGTTCACAATGTGATTTTCTCTTTTTTTTTAATAGTGAGCTGCAGACAAAAATGAAAAAAGACAGATGTGTCTTATCAAATGTGCAACTGCAATTGTGTTTCATCTTAAACACCAACAATGTAATAAAACATTAACAATTAGACTTTTAAAACAAATCCCACATAAACAAATCAATAAATGAATAGAAAAAAATCTTTAAATAAATAAACAGAAGACGTAGCGACGTCTGAAGTCAAACAAGTTAAATCAAAAGTAGATCATGCCCTAGGCCGTTTTTTTTATCTCAACCTCTTTACACACACACATACACACACACATACACACACACACACACACACACTTTACATATATATATACTGTATATCACTTTTAAACCTGATTTACGATGCATTGTTATATTCCTAGTACATAAAGCTACTACACATTGTCTGTTTTTTCCGGTAAAATGTCAAAATATAACGTGGCCAGCAGGGTTGGCGATGGTTTTGATTTTAACCATTCTGATTCCAGTTCCGAGCGTTTCCTATTGATTCTCCATTCTGATTCTTTGAGGGGTGGAGTTCAAACGGGTTATGTGCTTATTTCACAGATAAGAGAAACATTTTGTTTTGATTCAATAGTGATTTAGAGTTTTACAGGGCATTTCCAGCATAAAATAAAGCCACACATTGGAGCGCTGCTTAATGTACTCCAAGGCACGCCTGGAAGTACGGCGGCCTCTACGGAAACAGGGATTCTGCCGGTTTTAACAAGTCAAATTAAAGACTTTTTAAGACCTTTACATTACAAAATTTAAGACATACTGTATATGACGACATAAAAAGTACAACTGAGCTGAGTCAGTCTCAGCTAAATCACAAAAGTACTTGCAAAGCAAATCAAATTATTAAATGTGAATAAAAGCGACAGAGTAATAATGATCTGTACATATACAGCAAATTATATTTGGACTAGCGAAAGAAAGAACTACAACACCACAGAATAAAATAAATAATTTCAATGAGCTAGCGTTACATGGACATAGGGACACTTAGGGGACCAAGAACACAACACTCGAGTGAATTTAAGACTTTTCAAGGCCAACATTTTTTATTTTGAAATGTTGGACTTTTTTAGACTTTTTAGGACCCCGCGGAAACCCTGGGAAACTAAAACTTGCGCATGTTAAATTTAGAACCGATGATCCGATTCGAAACCAAAATCTTCCAACCGATTCCAATTTGAAAAAAAAAAAACATTCCATTGGATTTGTAGTGTTTGAAACTGTTCCAAGTTGGGACCGGTTCTCGATGCCCAATCCTAGTGGCCAGACAATGTAACTTTTTGTTTTCATTTCAGGGCAAGCAAGGTGAACCTGGACCAGCAGGAAACCCGGGGCTCAGGGGACTCCCGGTAAGTAACAGCCAGTAAACAGATCTGATGAAGCAAACTGTGAGTGCAAATTGCTGTGACTGGTTGACTGCTGTTCTTCTTCCTATACAGGGCTTTAAGGGCCACAGAGGAGAGTCTGGAGCTCCAGGACCTAAGGTCAGTGTGTTACTTTTAGTTTTCTTATGTATTTCAACAGGTTAGTTTGCATTTAAGAGCCACAATGTTTTCACAATTCTTCTCAAACACAAACAACCCCATTATTTTTTTTTTAGCATCATTTTCGTGCCCAATGAGCTACCCTAAAGATTACGTTCCCATACAATAAAACTGCATTCTCAATTACGTTCTGAGGGGAAACGCATTTTCTCAGAGATTACGTTTGCCTTTGGTGTATCACAAATACGTTTGTCATCAAAGTTGGCAAAAGTCTGCACACAGACTTTGTCAGGGTGAATGGATGGATTGGTAAAAAAAACACAAAACTGTCAACCAGGAGTAATCTCGCTTTGCCAGACCTTCCTCCACAGCGCTGCGGAGGAGGGACTGGCTAGTCCACACAGCATTCTGGGATGGGAGAAAAATATGCTCTGGTTTATTTTTATTTTCTTTAAACCAATCACAATTTTCATAGATGGCCCTAAGCCAAGTACTGTAGTAGTAAAAAGTACAAATTTGAGGAACTTGTGCTTTACTTGAGTCTTTTATTTTCATGCCACTTTTTTACTTCTACTCTGCTAGATTTAAATATATATTGTACTTTTTACTCCACTACATTATTCTGACAGCTTTGGTTACCCATCTACAGCCTACAAGTCCAGCTGAAATGATTAGACCATTAAACAGTTGATTGACAGAACTACTTTTAAATGTTTCCAGTTTCTAAAATGTGAGGATTTTTCTTCATTGAGTATGTGTAGTTTTAATACTTTAAGTACATTTCCCTGATGATACTTCCATACTTTTACTAAAGTAACATTTTCAATGTTTTTTCACATTTTCAAAACAGAGATATTTTTACAGTGTGGTTTTAGTACTTTTACTTGTCAAGACATGTCTGACTCTTGCATCACCCCCCCTTCCCAAAATACCTTCACAGAGAGAACCACTGCACCTGCTGCTTTGTCTCTCACACAAACACACAGACATACACCAGCAGCAAAGGTTTGTGGCACAGCGCCGTAACCAATAGTATGGCTCATTACAGACGGCTCTGACTCACTGAGCCACAGCGCGGTGGGCAGCCTCTCAGCCTGCAGGCCGCGCTTCCACACAGACAGCAGACAACTTATTAGAGGAGCCATGAAGTGTTTCCACAGACACACAGAAAATTACCCCTCCGCTGCTCATAATTACTGCCACTAAATGTCAGTCATACGGAAATTATATTCTCTATATTCAGGAAATTGAAAGTTTACTTCATTCAATAAAAGGTACAGATTTACCACACTACCTCAGTACAATGTGTTATATAGATCCTTATGGCTCTCAACTGTGGATTGTTCATGCAATAGTTTTAAGTCATTCATTTGCATATGCACAAACAGAGAAGCTATTTTTTGGCCATGACAATCTACCTGCAACATTGCTCATTAAATATGCATGAAAAGAAAATTGCTTTGATCAAAAAAGGGAATCCATGTCTTAAAATATTGCAAAGTTAAAAAATAGGAGTTAGACACAACATATATAAAATATAAAATAAAATAATATACATTTGTAGTAGACAGTAACTATGAAATGAATGAGCTGTAATGTAAACAGGGATGTAGTAAATGCATATGTGTAATGAAAAGTCATACCGTATAGCCTACATGTAGAGATGTTAACAGTTGTACAACAGTATTTAATGGTATATGAAGTAGTAATAAATAGTGAAAACAGAGAGAACTTAGCTAAATAATTAAAAATATAATGAACTTGAAAGGAAATTTAAGCTTTATATGAGATGGATTTGTTCATATCTAGGAAATGTGTGAGGCTAGCAAGCTTACATGGAAACAGTATAGCCTAAGCTAACAAACTGACTGAGCACTTTCTCAGTACGCTAACTTACTACAGCTAAGTTACTACAGCTAACTTACCACAGCTAACTTACTACAGCTAACTTACCACAGCTAACTTGCTACAGCTAACTTACCACAGCTAACTTACCACAGCTAACTTACTATAGCTTACTTACTACAACTAACTTACTACAGCTAACTTACCACAGCTAACTTGCTACAGCTAACTTACCGCAGCTAACTTACCACAGCTAACTTACTATAGCTTACTTACCACAGCTAACTTACTACTAACTTACCACAGCTAACTTGCTACATCTAACTTACCACAGCTAACTTACCACAGCTAACTTACTATAGCTTACTTACCACAGCTAACTTACTACAGCTAACTTACCACAGCTAACTTACTATAGCTTACTTACCACAGCTAACTTACTACAGCTAACTTACTACAGCTAACTAACTACAGCTAACTTACTACAGCTAACTTACTACAGCTAACTTACTACAGCTAACTAACTACAGCTAACTTACTACAGCTAACTTACTACAGCTAACTTAAATACAACTAAGCAGTGTTGGGCAAGTATACTTCCAAAATGTAAAAAGGTAAAGTGTCAACAACAACAGTATTGCACATGTGTATAATGACAATAAAGGCATTATATTCTAACTCACGTTCCTGCAATTGTAACGTGTAAAATATTACTTATTAATTACTTTTGTAACTTTTGTAACCTCGGTTATCCACCACCCCAACCTTCGTCCGTTAGAGTTGTGCGCTCTTACGCTTTGTACGGTGAGTACTTACTGCATTGCCCCTATTATAATTACTATGGCCACTGAAGGCTGCCTCCTAACAAATGTAAATATGGGTCGTTATAAGCTGCTTGCTCAATCGACCTATATGGCCGTTTTTTGGGTGAGGACGGTATGCTTACAATGGGCCTTGAGGTTTCTCTTATTTTTGTCTTCTGTGCCAAACAGGGAGAAGATGGAAAGCCTGGATCAGCTGGACATGATGGCAAACCTGGGAAGGAGGTATGTTCAACCTTGGACATTTGAACTTATTTTCTCTCTCTCTCTCTCTCACTCTCTCTCTCTTTATCTTCAATCCAAAGGAGCTTTATTGGCATGAACGTTTCAATAACAATGTTGCCAGAGCATAAAAATACAATTTGGAAAAAGATTTGGACAGAACACTATCAACAGCACGTACTTGTGCATGTTTGGCAGCAAGATTTCTCATTGTTTTATTTTGAAAGGACATTCAGTTCTTTCAAATCCGGGATTAAAGAGTTCAATTTCTTAAATAAATGTTTCTTTCTTTGAATGGTGTACATTGTAGGAGAAAGTTCATCTTTGTCTCAACATTTTCTGTTTTATTTTGGTTGCCATGACTTTTTGTGTGTCTGTTTCAACTGCCAGTTTGAGGTCACTGAGCCTGTACCTGGTTAGTATATGTCTCTGCTTTCTATCTCTGACAGTAGAGAGATATTCTGCTAATCAGTTCTTTTTAGGGTTACATATCATTCTAGGCTACATTGGCTACTACTTTCTCTCTCTCTCTCTTTGCCTCTGCTTTTTAATCAATCCAGCAAATAAAAATTAACCAAGGACAAAAGGGGGATACTTAGATCTTTGGTTCTCTGGACTGTGGTGGTAGGGCTGTAAGAGGACAATTAGTTCTAGATTAGAGACCTTAATACATTAGAGAGAGCTAAGTCAGAAAACCCTCCTGAAACAAAAGGCAAGCATAAATAGGATGTTGACAAGTGAGGGGGACGTGTCTCCCCCATCCCCAGTGGAAATTACACTCTTGGTTTTTTGCTGGCTTTGCAATTTTGTTTTTCGACATGCATAGGCTACAAATCAAAATTGTGACCACCAGAATGTACCTTCAATCTTTAGTTCGGTCAATATCCACACACACACACACACACACACACACACACACACACACACACAAGCTGCAATAAAGTGGCTTACAGAATACAGAGAAATAACTTTAAAATGCCTACCTTATCAATCCCTTATGCATTTCCTGTATAAAAGTAGTACACAGGTCCCTACAGCAAATATTTGTCTTCCCTGTAAAAATCCTATAGGCCATTCTTTCTTATGCAGCATCCCCTCCTGGTTTAGTCACCTAGTCCCCAACAATAATCATTATTACTGCCTGGAACCAATCCTCCATTGATTGAGGGAATGCAGTGACAACTACGGAGATTAAAAAAGGTTTTGGACAAAATAAAACATTTCCAGCAGACCACAGCACCTTTAATCTTGTTTATACAATAATAAAAGCAGGGTATCATGGTATCAAACGTAGCATGGGTATATCTCTTGAGATTTTATGAGAGTTGGATGTCATTTATCTTCTCCAGGTGACAATCTCAAATCCCTGCCACGTACACATTTAAAAGCCGCAGCCCATTTATTCCCAGATTTGTCTCGTAGCAGGATGTAACATTTCACTTTAAACTCATCCTGCTTGCCTGCGAGGTTTGGAGACACAATGTTCTCACAGCCCGTCTCCTAAAGTAAGAAACACCTAAACACTAAAAGCTGAGTTCAGATTTAACTCACTACTACTGTAAAGGCTGTTTTCCAATGACAATTAAAGGGATCAAGCTTGCAGTTTTCCTCAGCATGCTCTAAATATGAGATATGTATTCAATATCTTTGTTTTCCCCATGTAAGAGAGATAATTTAACAGGCTCTTTTTGTTTTGTTTTGGCAGGGCCCTATGGGACCTCCAGGCAGAGAAGGAATCAGTGGACCAAGTGGAGATTCGGTGAGTTATTTTCACTTGCGGGGGGGCTGTCTGATGCCAACAAAAGACAGACGTAGCACAGTGTCAAGCAGACAGATATGGACACAAAGTGGCACTCTCGTCGTTTCTCTCGCTGTCCTTCCCCATCAATTTTCCCAACCTGTCTTCTTTTTTCCTTTTGCATTCCAGGGCAAGCCAGGTGAACCAGGGCCGTCGGGAAAAGCAGGTCTACCTGGATCTCCTGTAAGTTATCTATTCCTACTCTAATTTAGTTAATTTCTTTCACAGAACATACAAAACCAATTACATTGAAGAAATACAAAAATGCATGTGAGGGTGTGGTAGAAACCTGTAGCCACTTATATAATAACCCTGACCAAAGTACATACAGTGGCTAGAATAAGTTGATTAAAAAGAGCAATAAAAAAACATAATTTGGAAATTGATTTTAGAGGTAACGAGAGGCAGGTGACAAGAGGGCAGGGAATCAGGTGGAAAACATCAGGTAATCACAAAGGGCGGGAAGACACAGGAAGTTAAACTAAAGACAGGATGAGACAAAAACCAGACTTCAAAATAAAGCAGGAAAGAGAACCTACAGACACTCAGGGGAACACAAGACCGGGGAGGAAAAGACACAGACACAAGACCAGGGAGGGAAAACGGAGAAGGAAAAGAAAACAGGATAAAAAAAAAAAAACGAAACCATAACACAAAGTCTGTCCAAGTCTAAGACATTTGGCGGAATTTCTGGCGGCAACGGATAAATCCTGGAAATGAAAACGTTAATATAGACTGCTCGAAATGTAATTGAGAATACAGTTTAGTTGTATGAAAACTTGTAGGAGACAGAGGACACGGGGTTGAGCACAGGTAACATATCATTTCAAAGGGCCCTCCCAGTCCTCCTAAAGCTTTTGGAGCTCTTATACACAATGTACTCTCAGTGTGCTGAGCACACAGGTTAATTAAAGCCAGCAAGGGTTCAGTGATTACAGAGTGTACAGGGCGACACTGGGACTGGGCCTGGAGATGAAGAGGAGGCAGGGGTCTTCATCACAGATGTATGTCAGGAAAATAAAATGTAGTAGAGATAGCAGTGGTGGAATGTACATCCAGTACTTACGGAAGAATTTGAGGTACTTGTACTTTACTCAAGTCTTGTCTTCTCATGCCACTTTCTACTCCGCTACATTTCAGTGAGAAATATTGTACTTTTTACTGCACTACAGTCATCTGACAGCTTTAGTTACCAGTTACTTTACTTTACATGATTACACCATTAAACACATTACTGTTTGGATCGTTTCCAGTTTCTAAAATGTGGGGATTGTTCTGCATTGTGTACTTTCACTTTTAGTACTTTAAATACATTTTCCTGATGATACTTTCATGCTTTTATGGACATTTACTTGCAACAGAGTATTTTTGACAGTGTGGCATTAGTACTTTTACTTAAGTAAAGGATCAGAATACTTCTTCCATCGCTAAGAGATAGTTAGACCTGTGAGTGAGGAGAATTCGACAGCTTCCTATCATTCGCACATTAAAGTGTGTGAAATGGAATGAAGATACGCTATCTGAACATCTTCACACACAAAAGTGTGTGAAATGGAATGAAGTGGCACACGGCTCCGTGGGCTGGTTTTCTTGGTAGGAGCACTAACTGTTGCTTAGTGGAGGGCAGATGCTACACAGCCCGCTTTCACAGAGGAGTGGAGGGTATCAGTCAGCAGAGGCAGCAGACTGTCAGGGATATAGCCCGGAGGAGGGAGGCGAGCAGGACCCTGTGTGCAACAGGTCGGGAGAGGAGATGGAGAGGGAATTCAGAGAAGGGGCAAAGTATTTAGAGAGAGAGAGAGAGAGAGAGAGAGAGAGAGAGAGAGAGAGAGAGAGAGAGAGAGAGAATCTGTTCAAGAATATAAATGACTTTCTTTTTGTTTTTCAATGATGGAGGTCAAATAAGCTGCAGTTATTTTATATTTTTGTCGGCAGCTAGACGTACACAAATACATATTAGCATTCTAAGTGTGAGTAGAAAGCAATTTAATACAAAATATGAAGCAAAATGTTATTAGACGCCGACATTTGCCACAGTGAGAGAGAGAGAGAGAGAGAGAGAGAGAGAGAGCACGGAAGCAGAAGAGAGAGTGTATCTATTCAAGACTATAAAGTGGAAAGGACTGGTAAATATGGAGAAAACCAATTATTGCAATATTACCAAAAACCTTGAGGTCGATGTTGCTGCGATATTGTAGGGATGACAATTTGTGCTCACAAAATATTTTCACAATGAGGATGGATATGTGGATGTGTTAAAGATGTAAGCGCACGGCGTGAAGCGCACGACGCATGTGCGTTTAGGGCGTGTCCATATCCACTTTTGCTCGTTTGACAACTTCATCAGTTTTAAAATAGCAAAGACGCTTCGGGCTTTAAATAGAACAGCTAAGAACAGAAAAAATGGCTTCACTTTCCTGTAATTCAGCCTTTAAAACCAGGAAAAACACAACATTCACCATTATTACGACACCCAAAATCTAGAACGGTATCTATTTTATCATAATGTCGATGAATATTGAGAAATTGCCCAGCGCTAAGTGGAAATGAAAATATTCTCTTAATTCTCTCTCAATTCAGCATTAATGAATTCCTTCAATCTGTTGATGCTGTAGCCATAACTAGGCGTCAGGCCCACATGACCTCACATGTCAAAATGATTTTTAATCTCTTCACGCTGGCATCCCCCTCCGCAAGATTGCCGTTGGAGATTTTTATCCAAGGTAATGCTGCATGTTGATAAGAAGCGCAGCTAAATGTTAATCTCGCTGAATCCTCAGTAATGAGCAAGGCTTTTTTTTTTAGAATACAAGTACAGTGCGCCACGTGTGTGCCATGTGATGTGATGATGGGATGTCTCTGTTGCCATACAGGGTATTAGAGGAGACAAGGGAGAGGCCGGCAACCCAGGATTACCAGGCTTTAGTGGGCCTAAAGGCCCTGCGGTGAGTGGTACATTTGACTTATTTTTGATTCAAAGATTAATTGCAACGCATAAATATGTCCAGCTGTTGGGTAATGTTTACTTTTATCTTGGTTTCCAGGGTCCACCCGGTCCAATTGGCCCAGAAGGAAAGCAGGTATAGGCACTTAATAAAACCAATGTGATTTTATGCATACAGATTTGTAGGTTATAGGTTATAGGTCTGCCAAAACGCGCACCTCCAGATTCAGGGAGAGTGTTATTTCCACAAACAATTTGCACGTTCAATCTTCACAAATCACGTTCATCTTCACATTTTCTCATCCATGTTCTTAGTTTTGTGTGGGTGTGTGTTTAAGTTTGCACCACAGAGTAGCATTTTAAGTTCATTGTATGTACTTACCATGACAATAAAAACAATTCTGATTGTGATTACTTGCTCACATCCACTGTTTGTGGTGTTTTTGTAGGGGATGCCAGGCAGAGTTGGGGATCGTGGCCTCAAAGGAGATAAGGTGTGTATTAGAGACGCAAACGGTGCTTAAAGTGGGACTTGGCTGGTGGTTAATCACTTATTCTATCACCTCACCAAATCCCAATCTTAAATTGAACATTTATTTTTTGAATTTAAAGTTCCTTTCAATATTTAGCAGTTACTTTTGGAAATCCACATGAACCACATCGGCATTCATTTGATCCACTACACAGCACTTAAAGACCGAACACTTTCAATGAGTTTTCATTAAAACAAAATGATGATTATGACCAGAGGTGTCTAAAGTATTCATATTCATTACTCAGGTAGACATATAGATACTAGGGTTTAAAAAGACTTCTGTAGAAGTTGAAGTATCAATTCAAGTTTTTTACTCAAGTAAAAGTGTAAAAGTACTGGTTTTAAAACGACTTAAAGTACAAAAGTAAAAGTAATGTAAGGGGAAAAAAATAATATCAATATGCTTTTTCAAATGAGACTATACAGCAAGTTTTGGAAACAACTTGCTGTATAGCGCAGAGCTTGCAGTGCATTCACTTCTTCCAGGTACGTCCAGGGATGTAGAAGGGTTGGCTGGTCTTCCTGGTTCTCTTGAGTCTCTGCCATGGACATGTTGGTACTAGGATACATACTGTACGTCTGCTATTTCCTTGCTGGAGTGTGACGTGTGATTCTCTATCTAGCTCAGTTTAAAACCCTGGATCTGCAAACCACCCTAGCCATCTCACAAGCCCACTCCTGGATTGATGACCCCCCCTTCATTCTTTAATCCCTATCTGTCTATCATTAAACTAATCTGGACCCAGCTTCTTATGTGCGTATCCATTCTGTTTAGGATTGTCCCATCTTCCACAACAAATAATCTTGGGCTGAATGAAACCTGGGTCACTGCAATCAGACATAGGTTGTCATGTATCCGGGTCCAAAATACCTGCACCTTCTCACAGGACCATAGGACATGGAGTAATTGCCCGTCCTCTGTCTTACATTTCCAACAATTTGGTGCGTCTTTCAGACCAGTTCTTAACAATATGGAGATAGTCCAATTGAAGCAATGCAAATTCTTGAACTGAATGAGACGCACCCACACATCACGTGACAGTTTTAATATTCTTACATATTCTGTCCCACTCCTCATCATCCAGTGTAATACTCAGATCCTTTTAACTGCTGGATGCAAATACAACTACATTGTTCAGATATAACAGATAATGTGCTCATAATAGATACAAAGCTGTTACCTGGTTGACACCTCTGAGAGGATCTAATGAGTCACAACTCAAATGGAAAAACACAGATATCATACACACACTGCTACATTCAGAATTCAGATCTCTGATATCCATCGAGGATAAATGTCCTCGACGGACTTTTATGAAACACATTAAAAAGTTTCTTTTATAATATTTATCTTGATGATTCTCATAATTTGCATATTTAGACTTGAGAACATATTTGAGTGGGATTTTCTCACGGTGGCCCTGAGAGCTCAACTCAAGTTAATGTGTGCAATTTGACAAAACACAAACAAATGAAGACAACATCTTCACAAACCTGACCACAACATCATTCAGAAAAGAAAGATGCAAGTGAGAAAATACAACCAACAATACAAAAAGGGTCAGCGTATTTACAGTAATTCCTTTATTAGATAGCGATAATGGAGAGATTACGGATGTTCCATGGACCAAATTCAAACCATTGCGGTTTATGGTTTATGGTTTATGGTCATGGCCTATATGGTTGAATAGAACGCTGACTTTTTCTTAGGTATAGGAGTAATAACAGTGCACCCAGGACCTGTTACCGTAGTAGCCAAAGCTGCAGGACTTATCACGGTGCAGTTTTGCCAAAATGTAAACAAATATGCCATAGACTTAAAACCCAGGGGTGTAGATTGTTCAGTATATTCATCAACAACTTTTTCACTAGATTTTTACAGGCAGAGCAGCATGAAGCTCGAGCGATATGTTGTTCTTTTACTTCTGGATTGAAGCCTGGTACCTCACCGGTTAAAAGCGGCAAAATGACCTGAAGTTAGGGGCCGTCTTAAAAGGGAATGCAAAATGGCATAAAGAGCTTTTCAGTTTTTTGTCAACAACTTTATTAATTATTATACAGACACCTCAGACCGACTTTACATTCATCTCGTCCTACAACATTACTTCAGACTACTTTTTTCTGTATTTGGGGATTTGAAAAAGAAACGCATATAACACTGCACAGCAGTTGTTACATAGGCCGACATAAAAACAATCCCAGTGGATAAAAACACAATAAAATCCAAAGGCTTGTGGCTGGGTTTAGCTCAGTTGATCGAGCATGCACATACTGTATATACAGTGGGTACGGAAAGTATTCAGACCCCTTTAAATTTTTCACTCTTTGTTTCATTGCAGCCTTTTTCCAAAAATCAAAGTTCATTTTATTTCTCAGTAATGTACACTCAGCAACCCATCTTGACAGAAAAAAACAGAAATTTAGAAATTTTTGCATATTTATTAAAAAACAAAAACTGAAATATCACATGGTCATATGTATTCAGACCCTTTGCCGTGACCCTCATATGTAACTCAGGTGCTGTCTATTTCTTCTGATCATCCTTGAGATGGTTCTACACCTTCATTGGAGTCCAGCTGTGTTTGATTATACTGATTGGACTTGATTAGGAAAGCCACACACCTGTCTATATAAGACCTTACAGCTCACAGTGCATGTCAGAGCAAATGACAATCATGAGGTCAAAGGAACTGCCTGAAGAGCTCAGAGACAGAATTGTGGCAAGGCACAGATCTGGTCAAGGTTACAAAACAATTTCTGCTGCACTTAAGGTTCCTAAGAGCACAGTGGCCTCCATAATCCTCAAATGGAAGACGTTTGGGACGACCAGAACCCTTCCTAGAGCTGGCCGTCCGGCCAAACTGAGCTATCGGGGAGAAGAGCCTTGGTGAGAGAGGCAAAGAAGAACCCAATGGTCACTGTGGCTAAGCTCCAGAGATGCAGTCGGGAGATGGGAGAAAGTTGTAGTAAGTCAACCATCACTGCAGCAATCCACCAGTCGGGGCTTTATGGCAGAGTGGCCCGAAGGAAGCCTCTCCTCAGTGCAAGACACATGAAAGCCCGCATGGAGTTTGCTAAAAAACACCTGAAGGACTCCAAGATGGTGATAAATAAAATCCTCTGGTCTGATGAGACCAAGATAGAACTTTTGGCCTTAATTCTAAGCGGTATGTGTGGAGAAAACCAGGCACTGCTCATCACCTGTCCAATACAGTCTCAACAGTGAAGCATGGTGGTGGCAGCATCATGCTGTGGGGGTGTTTTTCAGCTGCAGGGACAGGGCGACTGGTTGCAATCGAGGGAAAGATGAATGCGGCCAAGTACAGGGATATCCTGGACGAAAACCTTTTCCAGAGTGCTCTGGACCTCAGACTGGGCCGAAGGTTTACCTTCCAACAAGACAATGACCCTAAGCACACCGCTAAAATAACGAAGGAGTGGCTTCACAACAACTCTGTGGCTGTTCTTGAATGGCCCAGCCAGAGCCCTGACTTAAACCCAATTGAGCATCTCTGGAGAGACCTGAAAATGACTGTCCACCAACGTTTACCATCCAACCTGACAGAACTGGAGAGGATCTGCAAGGAGGAATGGCAGAGGATACCCAAATCCAGATGTGAGAAACTTGTTGCATCTTTCCCAAAACGACTCATGGCTGTATTAGATCAAAAGGGTGCTTCTACTAAATACTGAACAAAGGGTCTGAATACTTATGACCATGTGATATTTCAGTTTTTGTTTTTTAATAAATATGCAAAGATTTCTAAATTTCTGTTTTTTTCTGTCAAGATGGGTTGCTGAGTGTACATTACTGAGAAATAAAATGAACTTTTTAGATTTTTGGAAAAAGGCTGCAATGAAACAAAGAGTGAAAAATTTAAAGGGGTCTGAATACTTTCCGTACCCACTGTACATAGAGGTATATTCCTTGACGCAGAGGTCCAGGGTTTGAGTCCCACCTGTGAGGATTTCCTCCATCCCCCCCTCTTCTCACATAGTTGTCCTTTCAATTAAAGGCGGAAATGCAAAAAACAACAACCAAATGCTTGTTTCCATTGTGGTCCTCTAGCCCAGTGCAATTGGTATTTAGGTACATGGTTAAATATTAGAGCCTGACCGATGAAGGATTTTCTAGATCGATACAAATATTTGGTTAATAAAAAATCTGATATGCCAATATATATATTTAATAAAAAAGAACAAAACCTAAACAGATTTCCCTAACATTAGTTATTTGTGGTTCTCACTAAAATAATAATTTGTTTTATTGTTACAACTGAACAGAGCAACATCAAAATATATTAAAGTTCTAATAATTAAAATGTATAAAAATAGAAACTTAAGATATGAAACTTAAAGTCCTTTGAACAAAAACACAATAACAAAACAAAACTAATCCATGTTGCCAGCAGGGACGTTGTAGAGCGTCCTCTTGTGGACATACTATGCAACACCAACACTCATAACATGGTTGACCATCCGTTTTTATTTAATTTTTAAAATATGCATTTATCAGAATCATTTATTTGTCATTATAAAGGATTCTGATGAATCCGATATATCAGTCAGGCTCTAATAAATGTACAGTATATCCTTAATATATATTTTGAAAATTAAAATATTATTGTTATCTGTATATTGTTTGGCAGCTTAATGTACAGCTGTATGAATTAGGAGGATTATTGGCAGTAGAAAGCAATTTAATGCAAAAAATGAAGCAATATAGTCGACATTTTACAGAGGAAAAAAAACCCTGTTATTTTGAAATCTGAATGTACAATTGCTGTCATCTAATCCAGGGAGACTCAGGTGTGAAGGGAGATAAAGGAACTTCAGGAGATCCAGGTATGCCTGGAAACCCTGGACCCCCCGGCAGAAAGGGCCACACAGGGATGATGGGCATGTCAGGACCACCAGGGGAAATAGGACCTCCAGGGCCACAAGGAGTTTCAGGAAACCCCGGTCTCCCAGGCCAAAGGGTGAGTCATAAAAGTCCTCCAAGTATGGCTGGGCAATACGTTGATAATTATATTGACATCGATATATGAGGCTAGATATCGTCTTTAGGATATCATAATATCCTGATATGACACATAAGTGTTGTCTTTTCCTGGTTTTAAAGGCTACATTACAGTAAACTCATTTTCTGAACTCACCAGACGGTTCTAGATGTTCTATTACTCCCTTTTACCCACTTAGTTATTATATTTATGGTACTGATGACTATTTATTAACGATCTCATTGTGTAAATATTTAGCAAAAGCACCAATAGTCAACCAACATAGCACAATATCGACATTGATGTATTTTGGTCAAAAATATTGTGAAATTAGATTTTTACGCCCAGCCTTACCTGGAAGCTTTAATGTTGATGCCACAGGAACATATACACAGATGATTTAGATTCAGGCTTTAATAACGGAATGAATGAGGAACATATGTTTTCTCAGGGAGAGTCGGTATCACTGGAGCAGATGAGACGGCTCATCCAGGAGGAGCTGGCCAAGCAATTAGACGGTAAGGAGGCCATTTCTTGTAGCGTTTGGTCTTTCCCATCAGCCTCATTAAGATCATTTTAACAGCGTTACATCAGTTTGAATTCACTTTCTCTTTTGTGTCCAGCCAAAATGGCTTACCTCATGGCTCAGATGCAGCCAGCCCATGTGAAGAGTACAGCGGGACGTCCAGGACCTCCAGGCCCTCCAGGTAAGGACGGCAGTTCCGGACGACCTGGCCCCCCTGGAGAGCCCGGTATGCCTGGACAGAATGGGGGAGAAGGACCCAGGGGACCCATGGGCCCTAAAGGTAAGACATGGACTCATAGCTTTGTGCAGCCAGCTGACAATAGGCATCCTAAAATACAATGGTTAACATATTAAAATGAGTTACATTACATCTATAAAACATACAAAGAAGTGGCACATAAACAAACTGTACACTGGCACATACTGTATGATGGCAATGATATTAAAGCAGTCCATGCAGTAAAGACGACGGAGACAAGAGAAAGGATAAAAGTCTCAGAGGACATATTGAAAGCACATTCAATACATAACGGAGGCAGGCAGCAGAGAGGGAGCGACAGCAACAATGACTAAGTCACATCGAACACACATGCATCCGACAGATTAATGTGTGCAGTAATAGTTATCGGGCAGCCGTGTTTTAAGGTGTACACGTTGTAAAGGTGGAATATGTACATGTATATCTTTGATGGTAGTGGGCAGTAAATTCCAGTTTTGTAATGCCGTAACAGAAAATGATAATTGGCCAAATGTGCTTTTTTTTTTCGTGCCTCAAGAGTGGAGGAGGAAGGAGTGGAGGAGGAACACTGCTCCTACTCTCAAAGGAGAGTAGGAGCAGTGTTATGCAGAATTTTGTTGAGAACAGAAGGAACATTTGTGCCCAAATGTAATTATGTATGTGTGTAATTATGAATTGGAAAGTAATCTCTTCAATTTTTAAAAAGGCTGGGGGACGTTTAAGGTAAATTTAAAGGAATAAATAATATTCCTTCATTGGGATCCCCATTAGCTGCTAACGATGTAGCAGCTACTCTTTCTGGGCTCCATATAAAACAATCACAATATGTACAGTACATAAAAACATACATACAATTGTACATACATTTAAAAGAAGACATTCAGTGCAAGTAAAAGAATTTAATTTTGTGTAAATGTTTCGTAAATTATTGTCAAATAAAATAACATCAGTATTGTTAAAGTTCCCATGGCATGGTGCTCTTTGGATGCTTTTATATAGACCTTAGTGGTCCCCTAATACTGTATCTGAAGTCTCTTTTATATAGACCTTAGTGGTCCCTAATACTGTATCTGAAGTCTCTTTTATATAGACCTTAGTGGTCCCCTAATACTGTATCTGAAGTCTCTTTTATATAGACCTTAGTGGTCCCCTAATACTGTTTCTGAAGTCTCTTTTATATAGACCTTAGTGGTCCCCTAATACTGTATCTGAAGTCTCTTTTATATAGACCTTAGTGGTCCCCTAATACTGTTTCTGAAGTCTCTTTTATATAGACCTTAGTGGTCTCCTAATACTGTATCTGAAGTCTCTTTTATATAGACCTTAGTGGTCCCCTAATACTGTATCTGAAGTCTCTTTTATATAGACCTTAGTGGTCCCCTAATACTGTTTCTGAAGTCTCTTTTATATAGACCTTAGTGGTCCCCTAATACTGTTTCTGAAGTCTCTTTTATATAGACCTTAGTGGTCTCCTAATACTGTATCTGAAGTCTCTTTTATATAGACCTTAGTGGTCCCCTAATACTGTATCTGAAGTCTCTTTTATATAGACCTTAGTGGTCCCCCCCTAATACTGTTTCTGAAGTCTCTTTTATATAGACCTTAGTGGTCTCCCTAATACTGTATCTGAAGTCTCTTTTATATAGACCTTAGTGGTCCCCTAATACTGTATCTGAAGTCTCTTTATATAGACCTTAGTGGTCCCCTAATACTGTTTCTGAAGTCTCTTTTATATAGACCTTAGTGGTCCCCTAATACTGTATCTCAAGTCTCTTTTATATAGACCTTAGTGGTCCCCTAATACTGTATCTGAAGTCTCTTTTATATAGACCTTAGTGGTCCCCTAATACTGTATCTAAAGTCTCTTTTATATAGACCTTAGTGGTCCCCTAATACTGTATCTGAAGTCTCTTTTATATAGACCTTAGTGGTCCCCTAATAATGTATCTGAAGTCTTTTATGTAGACCTTAGTGGTCCCTAATACTGTATCTGAAGTCTCTTTTATATAGACCTTAGTGGTCCCCTAATACTGTATCTGAAGTCTCTTTTATATAGACCTTAGTGGTCCTCTAATACTGTATCTGAAGTCTCTTTTATATAGACCTTAGTGGTCCCCTAATACTGTATCGGAAGTCTCTTTTATATAGACCTTAGTGGTCCCCTAATACTGTTTCTGAAGTCTCTTTTATATAGACCTTAGTGGTCCCCTAATACTGTTTCTGAAGTCTCTTTTATATAGACCTTAGTGGTCCCCTAATACTGTTTCTGAAGTCTCTTTTATATAGACCTTAGTGGTCCCCTAATACTGTATCTGAAGTCTCTTTTATATAGACCTTAGTGGTCCCCTAATACTGTTTCTGAAGTCTCTTTTATATAGACCTTAGTGGTCCCCTGTTTCTGAAGTCTCTTTTAATACTGTATCTGAAGTCTCTTTTATATAGACCTTAGTGGTCCCCTAATACTGTATCTGAAGTCTCTTTTATATAGACCTTAGTGGTCCCCTAATACTGTATCTGAAGTCTCTTTTATATAGACCTTAGTGGTCCCCTAATAATGTATCTGAAGTCTCTTTTATGTAGACCTTAGTGGTCCCTAATACTGTATCTGAAGTCTCTTTTATATAGACCTTAGTGGTCCCCTAATACTGTATCTGAAGTCTCTTTTATATAGACCTTAGTGGTCCCCTAATACTGTATCGGAAGTCTCTTTTATATAGACCTTAGTGGTCCTCTAATACTGTTTCTGAAGTCTCTTTTATATAGGCCTTAGTGGTCCCCTAATACCAGTCCCACAATGAGCTTTCCTTAGTATGTGCCATTTCTGAGTCTGTAGCTTTTGAGGAGGAGAAGGGGGGGGCAAGGTGGAGGCTGGGTGTGTGGCCTTTACCAACTGCCACTTTGCTCTTTGAAAGCCATGATGTCTCTCTCTCATGGGTGCGCCAAATTCTCTGGGCGGGCAAAGCAGAGAAAGGGGCGATAACCTCGCTCCTTCATCACCCCAGATCGGCCCATCTGAGTTTTCATTTTCTCAAAGGCAGAGCAGGATACCCAGGACTCGGTTTACACCTATCGCCATTCCTAGCCATGCTGGGGGAACTCATTTTAATTTTAATTTTAATAATATAAAAAAAAACTCATAAAGTAAAATTTAAATTTTTCAAGGAATCACAGTGACTCTTTTGTTTCCCCGTTCCTACCAGGTGAGAAGGGAACAAGAGGAGAAAAGGGAGAACCTGGTATCGGCGAAAGAGGAGAGCAAGGACCCTCTGGCCCAATAGGTAACAACCAGTCTCTTACTTACTGCATCCATTCATTTATTTTTATTCTTATGTATGTGTGAAATACTCTGTGTGTATATGTGTTTGTTGTGTTATGGTTGTCTTGCTACTGGATGCCTAAAATTTCCTTCGGGATGAATAAAGTATCTATCTCTCTATCCATCCATCTATATCTCTATCCCCTATCCATCCATTCATCCACACACCCATCCTATTATGTTGGTTTCCCCTAATCCAGAGCCCCTGAATGTTCCTCTTTATATTATAGGTCCGGCTGGTCTCCCCGGTTACGGTAAAGACGGGAGCCCGGGACAAGCCGGCGCCCAGGGAGAGCCAGGAAACCCCGGCCCCCACGGTCAGCCCGGACCTCCAGGCCCTACTGGCCAATGTGACCCTACCCAGTGTGCCTACTATGCCAGCCTGGCACAGAGACCCCACACCAAAAATGTCAAGGGGACTTAAGACGCCAAAGCAACATACAAAGAGCTTGGAAGTCCAGCTGTATTTATGAACTTGGTCTGAATCAAGAACTTTAAACTTTGTCGAGATAACCTCAGTATGGAGGGCTGAAGCAATATGTGCTGCCGGTCAGATTCTTTGTTCTGTTTTGGGTTTTATTGTAAGAAGCTTGGGATGGTTGGGGGATTAAGCACCAAAGGGAATCTTTTTCAGATTACACATTGGGTAAAGAGGGCAGCTAAAGTTTTTTTTTTTTAGTTTTTACTCGTTTGCATGCTTCCTGTAAAATAAACTGTGTATAGGAAGATTAGAGGGACGATGCAACTCCCTGCTCCTAAACCCTCCCCTCGGGACGGAGGATTTGGGAGTCTGATGCTGTTTCCTCTCATAAGTATTGCATTATTGCCAAAATTCAGCTAGGCGTTTTTCTCACAGGAATATGTCTGTACACATGCTTTTTTTGTTTTTTTCTCCCTCTGCCTCACACCATTTTGCATCAATTCACATTCACAGCCCACACTGTCCTATGTCAAGCAAGAGATGTCAGTTACTGCTCACTGAATTGCTGGGACATTTTGGTAATTACTCAGTCAGGGGGAATTACCATATTTTCTGGAGTATAAGTCATATCAGTTAAAAAATGCGCCACGAAGAGGAAATAACAATATATAAGTCGTACTGGACTATAAGTCGCATTTATTTTGAAATTTATTACACAAAATCCAAGACCAAGAACAGACATTTAATCTGGAAAGGCACGTTATTCAACTACACAATAGAACACAGAACAACAGGCTGAATAGGTTTGTTATCATAACACATTAACAGTTATTCAGCTGCACAATAGCATAAAGAACATACCTGGGAGGCTGAATAGGCTAAATTAACACACCACATCAGCAAGTCCATCAAGCAAGTTCACAAAGCTTCGTAACCCATTCCACATCACTGAATCCGTTGAATTCTTCATCCTCAATGTCACTTCTGCGGCATATAGTTGTCACAAGCCTAGAGCGCCCTCTCACGGCTGTAGACGCTAATGTTTACTGCTTGGTTCATGTCAGTCAGTATAAATTAACATTTAAAATCATGTTCAGTTATATATATTTTTTGAAATATACGTCGCAGGACCAGCCAAACTCTGAAAAAAATTTGACTTTTAGTCCAGAAAATACATCTGTTTCATGGGGTGGGGGGTGGGGGGTTTATGTACTTCTTGACTCCGCGCCAGTAAAATTACATTCAGAAATAACATGTCTGATTTATTTAGACAGAAACAAAACAAGATTTTATTCTGGGAATAAATTGGAGGCAGCAGATATTACCTTTCTGTCACAACTCATAAATTAGAGCCTTTCCTTGGCAACAGGGTGTCGAGCCTTTTGGAGAGAAAAGAAGAAAAACCCGGAAGGCTTTCGTTCTCGTTCAGTTTATTTGACAAAAAGAAAGCAACACAAAGCACGCTTTTAATCATTTTGTATACGTTTGTATCATTTAAAGGTGGATATCTAATTTTGAAATGGAAATCATTTGAATTTGCTTAAAAAAAAATCTGTCCTAAATAGTACATGACATATATGGCATGTAGATGCCATATGTTGATTAGTTCCAAGCTCGGACACAGGACCTGTTAAAGCTGAGTCTAAGAAGTCTAAGAAGACAGGAAGAAATGTCACTGTTAGATCTGTGCTTTCATGTTTAATGAAGTTGCTCTACTTGTTCTCCTTTTTTTGGGGGGGGGTATGCATAGACTTAAGCAGTAAACTGCTTTGAGGAGGTGTGTATAATCGAAGCCTTTGTTCACCTTTCATGAAAAGCTGCTGGTTTCGCAGCACTTTCTCTACATGTGTCACATCCTTTCTGTTCGGTTGAGGCTTATTAAGTGCCTGCGCTGTGGCAGGGTCCGGGCAGCTCAAACCCTGCTCTGAAAACACAGCTTTTCTTATTTGTCCCCTGGAACCTCAAAATTGAAGAGTTGTTTCCCTGCATCCTGATGACCAAACCATTGTGCTAACCATTTGCTAGATGTTTTGCCTGACGTCCTTCGTGGACTAATTACACCTCTCCCCAACCTCAGACCAGCTGGTCATCTAGAACTTATCTAACAGCCCCCGCAACACGAACAAAACAAAAAAACGCATCAATACACACAAGAGCAAAAAGGGAAGCGGGGGGAGCAATTTTCAAGCACAGGATATAGAAATCTTATGAGAGCTTGCCAAGACATAGAGTATATGTCAAAGTTGATCGTTATATGGGCCAGTTATCATATCTTGTTCTACTTACCTAGTAGAAGGCCTTTCATGAAGAATGTACAGGGGCTCTGATACAACTTAGTTTTGAAGATGTTGGTAAAGCTTTTTAGTATTTTTAGAGTATTTTAGTTTGACCGATCGCTCTCAGCTGTTCTGGAGGCATGAGACATTTAATCTCTTGCGTTAAAGCAACACTATTTAATTTCATGAAAGAAGAAATAACACATTTTTCATCTTACAAATCAAAAGTTGAATTCATAGGTCCCTAAAATGCACCCAAAGACTGTTAATATTAATGTACAGAGCATGTGGAACGACACCCATTGGTTTGTGGAGATCTGCAATGAGTCGTTGAGTTTTGCCGTTACGGGCGCAGATATCCTGGTTGCGGATGTGAGGATTTTAGACGAGAGGGAGAAGTGAGGGAGGAGCACCTGAAACAACCGATTTAAAATCTATGAGACCATAATTCAAAAAATGAACATCGTTCTGTGTTGCAGAAGACTTAAAACTAGCGATTGAGAACATAAAGTCATTATGAAATTGTTAACTGAGGTAATAAATCAAGTGAGAAGTGGGTCACTTTGTCATAGACCTCCTTTTGAGACCACACGTGTCGCCCCCTGCTGGAACTCAGATAGAATGCAGGTTCAAGGCACTTCCACATTAGATGCATTTTTTTCAATGCATATAAGCAAAGCATCTTTCACTATTCAAATTAGCTCTTTATGATAACAATTTTCAAAGTTATACTGCTAAGTTATTTACAATTTGTACCAACTCAAGTGTGTTTTGCCACATTGACTTATATCTATTAACCCCTTTTCCCCCCTTTTTCCCGATGAATTGGTGCTAAGATATTTTATATTCGTAGCATATTGTAAGTATTGGAAAGACACATGTACTGTACTGTATAATAAAGACTGGAAAGGATTCATTTTATAATACATGCATTGCTTTGTTTTTTGAATAGGAAATGTTTGTCTGACATTATTTGAAAGATCCTGCTCAGTTCTCTCACTATACATTCAAATTGGGGTTTAAGGGAATCTATTTTGCTCATTTTCTGTCGTATAAAAGTGTTTGATGTTCATATTAAACGCGACCATAGCTTCAAATAATGCAGTAAAAGTAAAAACATTGGATTTTAGACCGAGCTGAACACTGCGCTTCATCATTGCATCATATACAATCTGCAACATGTTTGATTTTTGGTTTAGAAGCCAGTGATGTTCTGTTATAGTACAGCAAATAAGCTCTCATATTATAAAAAAGCCTGGCATTTCTAACATACCATAAGGTTAATTTCAGATGTGGAAGGAAGTCAGAATTGACCTCTAAGATGGCCACTAGCTCCCCAGGTCTAAAGCTTAATTTGTGTTTCTGTGTGAAATCTACGGAGACACAAACCTACGCCGGCCCCTGCGCTTCTCAAAAAATGGAACTACACGTTGGGGCGACGTATGTCTGTCGGCCGGGGCTTGGCAGTGTTGCATCCAACCTGCCTAGGGAGCTGCTGGTCCACTTCTACATCATCCAGTCTGTCTTCTGCACGTCCATCCCTGTCTGGTTGGGATCTGGAGCAGCAACGGACAGGTAGGACTGCAGCAAAGATCATCGGTGCCAACTGCCCTCCGTTCATGACCTATACTCTTCCAGAGTCAGGAAACGGGCAGGAACCATCACTGCACTCACTGTTCCAGCTTCTCCCCTCTGGTAGGCGCTACAGAGCGCTGTACCAACCCACAGACCCACAGACCCAACAGAACCACAAGCCATCACTCTGATGATCAGCTGACTTCTTACTCACAGCGCCAGGTTCAATTCCTGAGCAATAACCCAGCTACACTGTCTCTAATCAGTCTGTTTACTGGTTCCACTTATTATTTATGCACCATTCTCATTCTCTATTTCAGATCTGTTCATACTGTTCATATTGTAATATAATACTTAGATAATGACAATGTGCTTGCTCTTGGTGGGAATTGTTGGGTTTCTGTAAATAACCTAGACCTGCTCTTTTATGAAAAGTGTAATGAGATAACTGTTGTTGTGAATTGGCGCTATATAAATAAAATTGAATTGAATTGAATTTGCACTATGCTCCATAATTAAAATAATCATAACTATCATAATTATAATTTACTCCTCCATACTTTGCACTCTTCACCGCACTGTTGTCTTTACCTACTAATTTCTGTATCTCTTTAAACATACAGTAATATGTAATTGCTTTTTTGGCATGCTATACTATGGCTAATTGATACTATGGCATTTTCATCACATTTGTTCGACATACTATACTATGGCTTCATACTATAACATACTATACTATGGCTTTTTTATCACTCTTCATATCTACTATACTATGGCTTTCACTTTTTTGACATAATACATTATGACTTTTTAGAACTTTTTTCAACATACTATACTATGGCTTGAATGTGACTTTTTTAGACATCCAGTAATATATAATTGCTTTCTTGGCATACTATACCATGGCAAATTGATACTATGGCATTTTCATAACTTTTGTTCAACATGCTATACTATGGGTTTTTCGACATAGTATACGATGGCTTGATTATGACTTTCTCTGCATACTATACTACGGCATTTTCATCACTTTTTATAACTACTATACTATGAGTTTTTATCAGTTTTTTCAAAAAACATTTTTTACATACTATACTATGATTGTTTTATGACTTTTCGACATGCTATACTATGGTTTTTTCAACATACTACGCTATTTTGACATAATATACAATGCCTTTTTTATCAATTTCTTCGATCATTGACTTTTTATCACTTTTTCAACAAAATTTACTATGGCTTTTGTCATAATCAGTTTTTAGGCTTACTGTGCTATGGTTTCTGTATCAATTTTTTAGACCGACAGTAAATGCAATAGCTTTTTTGGCTTGATGATGACTTTTTCAACATACTCTACTGTGGCTTTTTTATCAGTTCTTTTAAACATACTATTAAGTATATGTATTTTTATCACTTTTTTCTACATGCTATAATATGGTTTTTAACTTTAATTTTTTAAAACATACTATACTATGGCAAATTGATATACTATACTATGGCATTTTCATCACTTCTTTTCAAAAGACTATACCATGGCTTTGTTATCACTTTTTTCGACACACTAGATTATGGCCTTTTCTACATACTATCATATGGGTTATTCACATTTTTGACAAACTATAGTATGGCTATTTTGATATACTATACTTTTGATTTTGTATCACTTTTTTTGACACACTTTACTATGGCTTTTTAGACATACTATACTATGGCTAATTGATATACTATACTATGACATTTTTATCACTTTTTTCACCATACTATACTATGGCTTTATTATCACTTTTTTGATATGCTATAATATGGCTTTTTTACGACGTAATATACTATGGCGTTTTTTTTAAAGATTATTTTTTTAGCCATTTTATGAAGACAGCTGAAGAAGTGAAAGGAGAATGACATTCAGCAAAGAGCTGCAGGTCAGAGTCGAACCTCGACCTGCTGCATCGAGGAGTCAACCTCTTTATATAACCCCACACCCCCAATGACCAACTGAGCTATCAGTGAGCCCGCTACGGTGTTCGTCACTTTTATCAACATACTATAATATGGCTATTTTATCACTTTTTTATACATAATATAGTATGAGCTCTTTATCATGTTTTTTGACATAGAGTAAAATGTAAAGGCCCTTTCGACATACTAGACTATGTCTAATTCATAAACTATACTGTGGCATTTTTAAAAACTTTTTATGTATTTTTAACAATTTTTCAACATACTGTACTCTGACTTTTTTATCACTATTTTCAATATACAATGGCTTGATTGTGACTTTTTTGACATAATATAATATATCTTTTTTTTAAAGATCAATTTTATGCATTTAAAGACAGCTGAAAAAGTGAAAGTGGAGAGAGAGAGGAATGACATTCAGCACAGGGACGCAGGTCAGAGTCAAACCCAGACCTGCTGTGTTGAGGAGTAAACCTCTTTATATGGACACCCCCTCTACCAACTGAGCTATCAGGGGGCTTGCTATAGCCTTTTATTACTTTTATCAACATAGTATACTATGGCATTTATTTATCACTCTTCTAGACATACATACATACTATGATGTCTGTATCGCCTTTTTCAACATAGAGTAATATGCAATGGCCTTTTTTGACATACTATAATATGGCTAATTGATACTATACTATGGCAATTTTATCACTTTTTTCAACATACTATACTATCGCGTTATTATTGCTTTTTCAACATACTATTCTTCGGTTTCTGTATCACTTTCTTGACATAGAGTAATATGCAATGGCTTTTTTGACATACTATACTATGGCTAATTGTGACTTATATACTATGGCTTTTTTACTTTTGCAACATACTATGTTATGTCTTTTTTGACATACTATACTTTGATTTCTGTACCACTTTTTTGACATACATTATTATGCAATGGCTTTTTCAGCATACTATACTATGGGTAATTGATAACATTACATTTTTATTACCTACTTTCAACATACAATGGCTTTTTTTCACTTTTTTCCACATATAATACTATGGCTTTTTAGAGCAGCAAAAATGCAATAATGCAATTTACAGTAGGTCTGTATCACGTTTTTGTACATAGATTAATATGCAATGGCCTTTTCAACATACTATAATATGGCTAATTTATAGTATGTTTATAGTGTTTATCACTGTTTTCGACACACTAGACGATGGCTTTTTTGACATAGTATAAATGGCTTTTTCACTTTGTTGACAAACTTTACTATGGTTATTTCAACATAGGCTACTAGACTATTACATTTTTATCACTTTTTTCATCATACTATACTATGGCTTTATTATCACTTTTTTGGCGTACAATACTATGGCTTGAGTATGACTTTTTTGATATACAATAATATGGCTTTTTTACAACGTAATATACTATGGTATTTTTTAGGCATTTTTTAATAGACAGCTGAAGAAGTGAAAGGGGAATGACATTCAGCAAAGAGCTGCAGGTCAGAGTCGAACCTCGACCTGCTGCATTGAGGAGTCAACCTCTTTATATAACCCCCCCCACCAACTGAGCTATCAGTGAGCCCGCTACGGTGTTCATCACTTTTATCAACATACTATACTACGTTTTTTTTTTCTCACATTTTTTGACACATTATACTATGGATTTTTTATCACTTTTTAGACATACATTAATATGCAATGTTTTTTTCAGCATACTATACAATGGCTAACTGATACCATTACATTTTTTTCACTTTCTTTCAACATACTATACATTAGTTTTATTATCACCTTTTTCAAATACTAAATTATGATCTCTGTATCACGTTTTTTAAACAGAGTAATATGCATTGGCCTTTTCGACATACTATACTATGTTTTTTATCACTTTTTTTCAACACACACCTATGGCTTTTATCTATAACATTTTAAGACATACTATACTACGATGTCTGTATTACAATTTTCTACATAGATTCATATGCAATGGCCTTTTCAACATATTATATTATGGCTAATTGATACTATGGCCTTTTTATCACTTTTTTGACATTCTATATTATGGCTTGTATATGACTTTTATTCCACATACTATTGACATACTTTACTATGGCCTTTTATCACTTTTTTCAAAATACTTTTTTGACATACTATACTATGTCTTTTTTTATCACTTTTTGACATGCTATACAATGGCTTTTTTCACTTTTTTTGACATACTATACTAGGCTTGATTAGGACTTTTTCAACATACTATAGTGTGGATTTTTTATCACGTTTTTCTGTATCACTTTTTTAGACATACAGTAATATGCAATTTGCTGTGTGCTTTTTTGGAATACTATACTATGGCTAATTGACACTATTGCATTTTATCACTTTTCTTCAACATACTATTATATGGCTTAAATCACTTTTTTTCAACATACTATACTAGGGCTTCATTATCACTTTTTTGACATACTATAGTATGGCTTGAATATGACTTTTTTTGACATACTATACTATGGGTTTTTCATCACGTTTTTTACATACAGTCACTTTTTTTATACCATGTTTTTTTGACATAGAGTAAAATGTAAAGGCCTTTTTGACATACTATACTATGTCTAATTCATAAACTATACTATGGCATTTTTTAAACTTTTTTCAACATACAATACTATGTATTGTTAACAATTTTTCAACATACTGTACTATGACTTTTTTATCACTATTTTCAATATACAATGGCTTGATTGTGACTTTTTCAAAATACTATAATATGGCTTTTTTATCACTTTTTTTGACATTATATACTATTGCTGTTTTTTTAAGGATGATTTTTTTAGGCATTTAAAGACAGCTGAAAAAGTGAAAGTGGAGAGAGAGAGGAATGACATTCAGCACAGGGACGCAGGTCAGAGTCAAACCCAGACCTGCTGTGTTGAGGAGTAAACCTCTTTATATGGACACCCCCTCTACCAACTGAGCTATCAGGGGGCTTGCTATAGCCTTTTATTACTTTTATCAACATAGTATACTATGGCATTTATTTATCACACTTCTAGACATACATACATACTATGATGTCTGTATCGCCTTTTTTTACATCAAGTAATATGCAATGGCCTTTTTGACATACTATAATATGGCTAATTGATACTATACCATGGCAATTTTATCACTTTTATCAACATACTATGCTATGGCTTATTGATGTACTATACTAAGGCATGTTAACCACTTTTTTCAACATACTATACTATGGCTTTTATCTTTCTTTTTTTACACTTACTATACCATTAGCTCTGTACCACGTTTTTCGACTTAGAGTAATATGCAACGGCCTTTTTGACATACTATACTATGGCTAATTGATTTACTATTCTATGGATTTTTTATCACTTTTTAGACATACTGTACTATGGTTTCTGTATCACTTTTTTAGACGTACTATGTAATTGCTTTTTTGGTATATTATACTATGGCTAATTGATACCATTGCATTTTCATCACTTTTTTGACATAATATAATATGTCTTTTTCAATATACTATACTTGAATATGACTTTTTTCGATATATACTATTCACTGGCTTTTTCATCCCTTTTTTGACATACTATACTACAGTTTCTGTGTCACTTTTTGACATATAGAAATATGCAATGGATTTTTCAACATACTATATTATGGCTCGATTGTGACTTTTTTGACATGCTATACTATTTTAATCAGTTTTTGACATAGTACACTATGGCTTTTTCATCACTTTTTTCGACATATGGCATTTTTATTATAATAATAATTAATTATTTTATTACACACAGGCCTGAATTACACACACATGCACTGTACATATACATGCATCATTAGAGAGATTTCAGTGTGAGTGGTCTCCCCATCGACAAAAGTGATATAAAAAAACATAGTACAGTATGTCGAAAAAAGCAATAATAAAGCCCTATTATAGTATGGGGGTGGCAGTGGCTCAGTTCGTAGGTTTGGCTTTTATCACTTTTCAACATACTATACAATGATCTCTGTATCACATTTTTGGACATAGAGTAATATGCAATGGCCTTTTCAACATACTATACTATGGCTAATTGATAAACTATACTATGGCTTTTTTATCACTTTTATTACATATACTATGGCTTTTTCTATACTATGGCTATTTGGACATACTATACTATGGATTTTTGTATAATTTCTTTGACATACTATACTATGGCATTTTTGCCATAATGTACTATATGCTATTGCTTTTTTCAATTTTTTTTGACAAACTATAGTATGGCTTTTTTTTACATACTACATACAAACTATAGTATGGCTTTTTTTTACATACTATAGTTTGTCAAAAAAAATTATTATAGCTATTTCACATACTATATTGTGGCATTTCAATCACTTTTTTTCAACATACTATACTATGGCTTTTATTTATCACTTTTTAAGACGTACTATACTATGATCTCTGTATCACGTTTTCGAGTAATATTCAATTCAATTTCAATTGATTTCAATTTTATTCATAGTATCAATTCATAAAAACAATTATCTCGAGACACTTTACAGATAGAGTAGGCCAAGACCACACTCCATAATTGGACCAGGACCCAACAGTTCTAGTAGTTCCCTCCAGAGCAAGCAACAGTGCGACAGTGGCGAGGAAAAACTCCTTTTAGGCAGAAACCTTGGACAGACCCAGGCTCTTGGTAGGCGGTGTCTGTAATGTCACTGTGCGGCGTTACAAGGCACAGCAGGGCATTGCAGGACGTGTAGCGGGACCATGGCGACAGCTGCAACCATGATTTTGGAGCCTCCCTGATCCAAGGAAACACGCTGGGGGGAAAAGAACAAACAGACTCCGGGAAATGACTCCCCGGAGCTAGGTTAGTAACATGCACTTCTGGGACAAGGATGTCCACAAAATGGGAAGATAGAAAGATAGAAAGATAGAAAGATAGAGGAGAGAGGAGCTCGGTGTGTCAAAGGAAGTCCCCCAGCAGTCTAAAACTATTACAGCATAACTAAGAGAGACAGGGTAAAGAGAGTGATATGCAATGGCCTTTATAACATACTATGCTATGGCTAATTAATATACTATGGCATATTTATTACTTTTTTGACATACTATACTATGAATGTGTTATCACTATTATCAATATACTATACTATGGCTTATTTGTGACTTTTTAACACACTATACTATGGCTATTTAATCACTTTTGTCAACATACTATTCCATGTTTGTATATTTTTTTTCCACATACTATAATATGTCATTTTAATCACTTTTTAAGATTTACTATACTATGATCTCTGTATCACGTTTTTTGACACAGAGTAATATTCAATTCAATTTCAATTTTATTTATATTATCAATAATCCATTATTTCGACATACTATACTATGGTTTCTGTATCAATTGTTTTAACATACAGTAATATGCAATAGCTTGTTCTACATACTACATACTCTATCATGACTTTTTCTCCCCCTCTTTAGACATACTTTACTGGTAAAGGTCATATTTAATCTGTGAATGTATTTGTGCTGTGCTGACAGAGGTAGGGATGATGTTGACTAATCTTTGTAACTAGGCAACAGTAAAGGCCATCCTGAACAAAACTATTTCACTATACAGTGGGTACGGAAAGTATTCAGACCCCTTTAAATTTTTCACTCTTTGTTTCATTGCAGCCTTTTTCCAAAAATCAAAAAAGTTCATTTTATTTCTCAGTAATGTACACTCAGCAACCCATCTTGACAGAAAAAAACAGAAATTTAGAAATTTTAGCATATTTATTAAAAAACAAAAACTGAAATATCACATGGTCATATGTATTCAGACCCTTTGCCGTGACCCTCATATGTAACTCAGGTGCTGTCTATTTCTTCTGATCATCCTTGAGATGGTTCTACACCTTCATTGGAGTCCAGCTGTGTTTGATTATACTGATTGGACTTGATTAGGAAAGCCACACACCTGTCTATATAAGACGTTACAGCTCACAGTGCATGTCAGAGCAAATGACAATCATGAGGTCAAAGGAACTGCCTGAAGAGCTCAGAGACAGAATTGTGGCAAGGCACAGATCTGGTCAAGGTTACAAAAAAAAAATTTCTGCTGCACTTAAGGTTCCTAAGAGCACAGTGGCCTCCATAATCCTCAAATGGAAGACGTTTGGGACGACCAGAACCCTTCCTAGAGCTGGCCGTCCGGCCAAACTGAGCTATCGGGGAGAAGAGCCTTGGTGAGAGAGGCAAAGAAGAACCCAATGGTCACTGTGGCTAAGCTCCAGAGATGCAGTCGGGAGATGGGAGAAAGTTGTAGTAAGTCAACCATCACTGCAGCAATCCACCAGTCGGGGCTTTATGGCAGAGTGGCCCGAAGGAAGCCTCTCCTCAGTGCAAGACACATGAAAGCCCGCATGGAGTTTGCTAAAAAACACCTGAAGGACTCCAAGATGGTGATAAATAAAATCCTCTGGTCTGATGAGACCAAGATAGAACTTTTTGGCCTTAATTCTAAGCGGTATGTGTGGAGAAAACCAGGCACTGCTCATCACCTGTCCAATACAGTCTCAACAGTGAAGCATGGTGGTGGCAGCATCATGCTGTGGGGGTGTTTTTCAGCTGCAGGGACAGGACGACTGGTTGCAATCGAGGGAAAGATGAATGCGGCCAAGTACAGGGATATCCTGGACGAAAACCTTTTCCAGAGTGCTCTGGACCTCAGACTGGGCCGAAGGTTTACCTTCCAACAAGACAATGACCCTAAGCACACCGCTAAAATAACGAAGGAGTGGCTTCACAACAACTCTGTGGCTGTTCTTGAATGGCCCAGCCAGAGCCCTGACTTAAACCCAATTGAGCATCTCTGGAGAGACCTGAAAATGACTGTCCACCAACGTTTACCATCCAACCTGACAGAACTGGAGAGGATCTGCAAGGAGGAATGGCAGAGGATACCCAAATCCAGATGTGAGAAACTTGTTGCATCTTTCCCAAAACGACTCATGGCTGTATTAGATCAAAAGGGTGCTTCTACTAAATACTGAACAAAGGGTCTGAATACTTATGACCATGTGATATTTCAGTTTTTGTTTTTTAATAAATATGCAAAAATTTCTAAATTTCTGTTTTTTTCTGTCAAGATGGGTTGCTGAGTGTACATTACTGAGAAATAAAATGAACTTTTTTGATTTTTGGAAAAAGGCTGCAATGAAACAAAGAGTGAAAAATTTAAAGGGGTCTGAATACTTTCCGTACCCACTGTAGATGGGCAGTAGAATTTCTTTTTCCATGTGCATACCAATCAACTTAATTAACTGCATCGTGCTGTGTAATAATCTAACTCATTGTCACATGCATATTTTTGAATTTTCTATTAATAGCTGCAGCTGCTCTAAGATACATTTTATGCACCATTAAATGAGAAACTTAATACAGTAATGTGCAACATTTCCAAAACATATCGCTTTATTACATTGTTTGAAAAAGAACAAATGTATAGGACAAAATCAGGCAAAACAAATTAGCACATTATTGGACATGTTAGCGCAAGTCTGCATAATTATAAATGTTAATGTGAACCTTTTTGTAGTTTTGTTTTGAAAACGAAGGCTGAAAACATAGTTCCATGCTCCAATTAGCTCGTGACTGCAGTGGAGAATCTGGTATGCTGTAGGCTTTACATGTAGCTATAGAGTAGAATCTATGTTTTCAGGGAGCTTATTCAAGGAATGACAAATTACATGCATAAGAGAGAAATCAGAGAGATGTGCCTTTACAAGTTGTCATGTTAGTTTTCACTAAGATAAGCGGTCAGCAGTTGTAACTACACAGATTGGTACGGGTCAACTCATGGGCATGCGTGCCTGTCGTCGGCTGGGAGAAGCTTTAGCCATCAGTAGCAGCTATCTTTGAACATTAGATAAGCTCTCACTGTAATCACATACAACGTCTATACATTATTCTACAATTGTGCCTTGTCTCTGTTTCCCTTTGCGTCTCTTAGAGCCATGGTTCAGATGGAGACAGATGGAGACTCCCAAAGATCACCACGTCGCCCGCACTTCTGAGTAGCCCTGAAACGTGGTCGCTGCAGGATGAGATCTGGAGTGTGTCAACGAACTGTGATGCCTCATGGGTTCCTGTAGCCTGCGGACTTCTTTCCGCTGACCATGTAGAAAGGTGGAAGTCTGCCGATACAGGTAGATGGATCGCAAAGCCCGGGCGGACCTGAAGCTCCCTTAGGACCAGCTGCTCCTGGGACACCAGGACTTCCTTTCTCACCGCGTTCTCCATTCTTGCCATCCTTTGCAATGCCAGGAGCGCCTGGTGCACCTGATGGGGAAAATACAAATGGTTAAATATTAAAGTTAAAAATTTAAAGTATAAACAAATATATCAGTCATGTTAGTTTTCACTGAAAACTTTAATTACCAAAAAGAAGACTGACTTTACTGTAATTTGATTGGTGCAACATCTGTGTGGGTGGGCACTCAAAATAATTCTTAATATCACTTAAATCCCAATGGCTACATGGTTAGCTGAATGTTGTTTCCCCATTCTTGATTCCCATTTCAAATATTCTTTAAATGATATCCTCAATGTCTCTGAAGTAGAAGACAGAGACCTTCTCGTATAACATAAGGATCCTAGAGGTTTATGTTAGGATCACCAAATTATTTCAACTGTATGTTTGAAAAGATCATGTTCTGTCCATTATTTTGGCACAGGGCTCTTAATACTTCAATACCCATGAGCCTGGGCTGCTGTTGATAGCCAGTCAGAGAGAATTAAAAACGCTGCTGAAAAATGAATGGGACACTTTCCTTAATTTTCTCTGTATGTTAGCTAGTTAGCCGAGCTTGCTAGCTTCCTTCTTATAGAGTGGAATACAGACTAAAGAGTCCTCCAAAATTTTTTAATTTAAGTCACATCTTAAATTACTTTAGGACGTTAATTGATGGTTATGTACCGGCTCAAACGCTATGCAGACTTGTATTGGACCAATCAATAGTGCACCACAGTTAAAGGGACCCTGTTGAGTTTTTGATCACTAATAGCAAGCAGCTCTATGGAGCTGTTTTTCTGCCCCGGTACATTAAGCTTCCCATGCAGCTCATGTGTGCACAGATGATGCAACGCACAAAATTCTACCAATGGTTTCTATTCCACTGATGATTCCACTGGTGGCTGTTAAAGGCCAAGAGGCGCAGTAAGACAGGAAAAAGACAAGCAAGCAGACATCAATGCAGGAAGTAAAGTGTTTAAAAACATCAATTTTGCATCTTTTATCCGGAGGGGAAATGCATTCAGAAAGTGTTTTAGTGAGGAACACTCAGGGCCCCCTCTTGTACCCAGCGCAAGTGTCTTTGCTAGTTTAAGAGCAACGCAGTTGTTAATTTCCCATCCAGCGCCCACGTCGTTGAAATAGCAAATGCACCCTCGTCCATCTGTGCGCCCATGGGTGTGCTGGTCTTACAGGAAGGTGTGTTCAGGTGCATTCTTGGCGTATTGCCTGGTCAAAAGTCAATAGCGCAGCATTTTATTGTTAGTTTAACAGCGCATTAGTAAAATGTACCTAGGCCCGTGCACATACTATGCTTGTTACACACACAGGGAAGCGCAGCAGCACATACGCAATGATCCAAAAGATTACATAAAAAGGTACAAACGCACCTGGCTGTTAAAGGGAATGGGAGAGGACACTCTGATACTCTGACCTATGAATTAATTAAGACACTAAGTACAACACTTTTGAACAATGCGCATCGACCAATTTTTTCCCGTCATCAAACTAGCAGAAGTGGATTTGGACACGCCCTAAACACACCTGGACCATGCGCTTCACATTGTGCGCTTAGATCCTTAAAATAGGGTCCTCAATGTAAACGATGTAAAAGAAAGTCTGGCCAAGTAAAGTCCGCGCTAAAAAGTCAGTTAGCCACTGCCATGGAAACGCCCACCCAGAGGCTTGAAGCCTATATGCTGTTACCACAAATAGCCATGTCCAAAAACTGTAAAATGGAAAATTTACACAAAGACATCATATCATTATGGTTTATATTTCCTTACGCAAAAGGTCAACGAATGTCAGTTCCAGTTGTTAATAAAGAGGAACATACTCATCAACAATGTGCTATAATCATGACTGGCCTTACCTGGTGCACCACGTTCGCCTGGGCTTCCTTTGACTCCTACACCATCCACTCCCTTGTCTCCCTTGTCTCCCTTCTCCCCAGCATCACCTGCGTAACAGAAGAGCATGAAGAGGACACAAATAAATGCTAGGATGAAATGGAGAGGCATACTGTTTTCACAGTTATGGGGATGCAATTAGGAAACTGAATGCCTCTGACTCGGCCTTGTTTAGTGAGTAATTAATTGGATATTGTTATGCACGGGTGAAGCCCTTCCATCCGCAGAGCACTCTGCATTACTTCTTTCAGTGTGCTCTGGCAGTATGAAGACAAAGTTGTACTGCATTGTTTTCTCTAAAGGCTCCACTTATTTTCTCGCCATTACTTCCGTTGTATGGGTTCTGGAGGCTCTCCAGGAAAATAAAAGGAAAGCAAAAAGCTATCGCAGCAGCACAGCTTATCTATGGGGTTATCTTAGCACAGGCTTTGGTGGAGTATTGAGGAATTTAAAAAAGGCTCACTGACCTTTACTGCCCGGTAAGCCCGGAACCCCAAAGAAGCCTGGATGGCCTTTGGCACCTGCCGGACCTGGAGACCCTGCTACTCCTGGCACTCCAATTGGTCCAGGGGGGCCGGGAGGTCCTGCCGGTCCAGGAGTACCAGGGGCACCAAGGGCTGCCGGCCTCTTCATAAACTCTTTCATAAACTCTGCTAATTGTTCTAAAAGGACAAAGAACAAATCAGCTTCAAACAGGAAGTAGCCATGAATAGTATTACCATGGCTTGAATATACATTAAGATAAGAATGTTATTAATTAACAAGCTGCACCTTCAACAACAGCTGAGCACATTTCCCGAAGCTTCTCGTCATTCACTTTTGGGCCCTGTGAATAATAAATAAAAATGAATTGTTCAATGTGATTGCTGGTTGTTGTAACCAAGAGCATAGATTTGTATAATTTCAAAATCCCCTGCAATCCTGATGACTTAAAAGCAAAAGATATTAAAAAAACCCTGCTATGGGGTGAGAATGCACTGCTTGACAACAACAACACTGTAAGTCTACAGCCATGCTAGCAGCTGTGAGGCTACATGGGAATGCTAAGAGCTAAATGCGAATGTCAGCATACTAACATGCTACATTGACAATGCTAACATGCAAATGATAATAAAAAAAAAAGTATATTTCTTTAACACTTCACATTGTTTGAAAAATTTCAAGTGGTGGCAATGCACAGTAGTTCCCAACCTTTTTGGTCTGAGGTACCCCCAAAGCCCTGTCATATGAACTCCTGTTACCCATCGTGCAATAAATTTTTTTTTATACAACTGAACTGCCAATATTTAAGTTGGTTTGGTCAGCAATCCTACAACTAGCCTACTAGGCTATTTCTACATTGGGCGAGGCTGAATTTTTCAATAATTTATCCATTAACGTTATTATTATTACTGTAAGTTAATTATTTGAACTTTTTATTTACTACTGTTGAATACCTGTTTAAGCTTGTGTGCCCAAGCAACAGCTCGCTTGCTGACTAGTTTCCAAACACTCTTACATAACCTTTAGGTGGACGCATTACAATGTTGACCTGATGATGGATCACCAAAGTCAATAGGATATATCATATGTGAACTCTTGATGAGAGTTGAAAGTCATTCCATGTCCACTTATGGCTGAACTGTCTAGGTTTTGCTCTTGAAGGCCACTATGGGTAGAACATGTGCTGCTGCTGAGGATAGTGTTTTCATTCTGTATATTGGCAATCGAAACACTTACAGGCAGACCTCTGGGGCCTGGTGATCCAGGAACGCCTGGTTCTCCTTCCAGCCCTCGAGCTCCCATTGGCCCAGACAAACCGGAGTGGCCCGGCTGGCCTGGTCGGCCCTCGTCTCCTGTAGCCCCTCGCTGGCCTTTTTCTCCACGCTTAATGTGAGAAAGAAAAAAAGAAATTACTATCCCCTTCTGACATTAGTGAGACTAAAACTATGGCCATTAATTGTTTTAACTGGTAAGTCTCAAATCCTTATTATTGTTATATGTGTGGAGATTTCATAAAGATAGTTTACATTGTTTTGTTCACATACAATGCAAGCTACTAGTAATAGCAGGTGTTACAGCGCAGTAGTAGAATTATCAGTTTCTAAGGGAAAAGATCCATAGGCAACAGAAACAGATGTGTGTTAGCTGCAGTACAATCTCTATTTTTATACCTCTCCTTTGATTCCAGTAACACCAGGAGGGCCCTGAAAACACACAAAGATTAGTTGACAACTTTCCACTGACAGACACAGTGTTGCATTCGCAATCATAGACTGTAAAAACAACGGACGAAGATTTAGAGTTCTAAAAGTGAAGCCAATTTAAGTGCCTTAAACCTGCATTCTATTTCATTTCAAGCAGGGGGCGACGTCACTGGCTGCAAAAAGAAATCCGTCTCTATAAAATTCTAAAGGAAATTACCCTACTTCTAACTTCATTTATTAGGCCTACTTCAGAAACCATTTTCATAATGAGTTTTTGCCACTTTCCAGTCTTCTTCAATAAAGTACAGTACTCATTATGTAAAATATAGTCAATAATAGACAATAAAGCAGGGGATGCTTTAGGACGCCGACCTGTCAATCATGACAGAGGCTTAGCCATGCTAACCATGACCTGTGTACATTAAAATATCCATGGACTTGTTTTTGGGTGTTGTCTGTGTTTTTGTCTCAAACACAGACAGTCTGTTTTCACTTTATCAAAGTTGATAGAAACATTTTGATTGCCTAAAGTTGTTTTGTTCAGCGTTATGCCAAACAAGCTAGCTAGCTACCGCTAGCGTTACTTGGTAAGGTCAGGTAAAGTTTGCAGGTTTTCTGTAATGCCGTACATGCAGAGGAATGCTGCTGGCAGTACCCAGAAGTCTGCGTTTATCAGCAGGTAAATCTCCACTGGATAACTCTCTTCAGAAGGGTTGCAAAGAGTTCCCCCTTTAGCGTTTAGCTTAGCGCGGCGCCATTGCAACCATAAACAACACTGACTTTGCCGCGTCATCCTCCCCAGCTCCAACCCTGTCGTCAAACACCATCACATTCCACCAAGATGGCAACAGCCATATTTCCAAAAGTCAAAGCTATTTTTTACAGTCTATTTTCTTAATACACATATGTTCTCAAAACAAATATTAGGTCCACATACCTGGTCTCCCTTGACCCCAGGATCTCCTGCTATACCTGTGTCCCCCTGTAAACAAAGACAACATGCCGAGGGAGTCACTACTGGACCAATGTAATGGCTGCGAGACGTCATTCACAGACAATAGTTCTTACCAAACTTCCTTTTGGTCCCATTGGTCCCATAGGTCCCTAGACAACACATGAGCAATTTAATTGAATTTACTTCACCACACCTAAATACTCGTATCATTATGGATGTTATGTGGAGACACAAAACATTGGTAAAATGAGATTTGTCTAACCTGATCACCTTTGTGTCCAGTATGACCCTTCAGTCCTGTGGCACCAGTGCTACCTTTATCTCCTTTGTCACCCTGGAAAAATATCATTTTACATGTTCTATTCATTTTATCTTCTTTATTTTTTGCAATGTTAAAAATCCTTTTTTTCTATAAACTCTCATTATTGTGAACTGCTCTGTAAAGCATATTGGGCTAGTATTAATTATGGTATGTATGGAACTTTAGCATCACCCAGTCTGGTTTCTAATTCTCAATAATGACTGCATTATCCCCCTTATTACATGGCTAATAACACCGTTGACTTTACCGCTGATGAGCATCGAGCCAGTGAATGAGCTTAATGTGGTGCTAACTTACGCTGTGTTTGCACTGTTGATTCACTGATCAGCGGTATGACCTCCCTTTGCGCACAAATATGGATGTAAAATGAATGTATTGATTTAAAAAATGTTTGTTGATGCCAACGGTCTGTTATACTCAGCAACCGTCTACACAGAATTAGCAGACCGCAGAATGCTGTGATAGACCAATCAGAATCAAGTATTCAACCAAGCCGTGTCATAAATTATAATTCTGCCTCACCTGGATGCCTGGAGGACCCGCAGGCCCAACTGGCCCTTGTTTTCCTGTTTCACCCTGCAAATTGGTCATAGATACAGTTTATACTTCAACATAGTAATATAACTAAACTATTAAAACACAAAAAACAACATTACAAACCAACATCAATACATCTGAAAGCTTAAAATGACCAACACACAAGTATATATAAACTCACGGTTGATCCTTTACTTCCTGGTTTCCCATCTTGTCCATCTTTTCCAGACTCCCCCTGTATGAAAACAGATGTCGGGTTTGATAATAGGACTTGCAGCACATTCATCAAGCTAACACATGGATATAACAAGAGTATGATAGAAGGCTCGATGAGAAAATCTTACAGTCTTTCCAGGAAGTCCGACTGGCCCGACGGGTCCCTCAGCACCAGTATCCCCCTAAATCCAAAACAGGAATTGTGTTAGTCTTTGAATTTCTGTCCACTCAGTCTGCTGGGTTGGTTCAAGGTTCAATGTTCTTTATTTGTCACGTGCACAATTACAGGAGTAATCGTCGGCAATGAAAATATTAGTCCAAGTTCCAACATTGCTATAACTATAAAAAAAAAAAAAATAAAACACACAAGCAAAAGCAAAACCTGAATCTAAGACCAATGGAAAAAAGAGTGCAATAAAGGGCAAAAAAAATAAACAAATACAAAATGAAAAAGTAATGTAATTATATAATACATACATATATGTAGACAGTAGTGCAAATGAATAAGACTGAATGTAAAAAGGAAGGTAGTGTGGTATATGTAGTGAGTTCTGTTAAGGGGTTAGGGCAACAATACCATTTTGAAGGCACTATGTGGACATGTCTCATTACATAGGAGATGATTCCAATTACCTTTGCACCAGTGGGTCCAACTACTCCCTGCTTCCCTGGCAGCCCCTATAGGAACAATGACACATCATTCAAAAAGAGAAAATACCGACTTATTGAAGAGTTTATACTGCATTTAGTGGAGGCTCTGTAAAAAAAATATTTTTTTCCTTAGCGAATTATTTACCAGGGAAAATCCTTAGTGTGCATTTTTTGTAATTTGTGAAAATCTCTCTCCATGGAATGAAAGAGGAGACCGCACAGCTTCTTTTTCAGAAGATAAGGGGTCTAAAACTTTTTACTGTGCTGTTTGTAGACTCAGTTAAACACATTCTAAGTGAGAAACCATATCTGCACACTCAGAGACAAATGCACTGTAGATGTGCTGTTGGCATTAGATCTGTCTTCGTGCTGGTTGTTTGACTTAAAGGTTTTATTGATCTGTTCAGAGACGACCTTCTCCTCTTGTAGTTTTCCTTGCTTTGACATGGAACACTATTCAAACTTATTAAAATGTAGCAGACTGTTTTTTATATACATAAACACTTATAGAAACATAGAAAGTTGGACTTACTGGAATACCCACAATCCCCCTGACACCACTAGCTCCAGCAGTACCAGCCTCTCCCTGTTGAGTACACGTGTATTCATACAAATACATTATTGAATAGGGTTAGATTAATAGTCCATACACATTTACTGCTGCACAAGTGCATAAAGCGAGTTGCAGTGTACCGTGGTGGTCTGAGCATTGTATCCAGGGTGCAAAGTGAATGTTTGACTCAATATGTGGATATTTTTGGACAAAATATTTGAAGCTATTTAATACTGTAATAGACAAAATATTTGCTGTTGAAATTGAGAATTCACCTTGGCACCATCAACTCCGGGAAGTCCATCCAAGCCGTCTTTACCAGGCTCTCCCTGTATTGTCACACCACACAGTTAGAATCCTGCCACACTCTTAAAGAATGAATGCGTTCATCCAATCCCATCAGCATACTTACAACATCTCCCTTTTCCCCTGCAGGACCCTGTTCTCCTTGAGGTCCCACAGCTCCCTAATCAAAGTCACACAAAAACATTTTTTTTCATTCAGGTAATGTTTTTGTTGCAACATAATCCAGAAGTTAAAGTGCAGAACTCACCTCGTCGCCCTTGGCACCCTCCAGACCCTGACGTCCACGGATTCCCTCCACACCCTGAGAGAAGAGATCAGAGGCACAACAGAGAGTTGGAGTTTTCAATTACATCCTGGCCGGTCAAACTAAGACTGATTGCAGACACCATCTCCACATTTAAGAGCAAGCTTAGGACTCTTGTCTTTGATAAGGCTTATAGCTAGTGCTGGCCCAGGTTTGCCTTGGACCCCCCCTCAGTTATAGGTTTAGACTTCCGGGGGACTTCCTATGACACACTGAGCTCCTCATTCATCTTCTCTCTCTCCATCTATGTGTCATTCATGTCCCAATAATGCATGTTGCTAAGTGGTCTATTTCAACGACGATTCATTTAACCCTTGTGTTGTCTTTGGGTCAAATATTTCAAAATATCAAGTTTTTCAAAATATCTATATCAGAAATAAGAGTTTCTAAATTCAATAACCCAAAAATAACATGGATGATGCAAGTACAACAAAAGATAGGATCTCTACTTTCATTAACTTTTGGGTCAGTGTTTCAAAACCAGACTGAACGTTGACATATACCCTTCTGTAATTATCCTTCATTTAATATGAGCCTAAATAATTCCTAATTTCTGCATTTTTAACTTAAGAATTAGGTATAATTTCCTATAGGCTACATGAGGTTTACTGATGAGATAAAAGTGTCGATAAAAGAGACAAAAACATCTGAAAAAGTGATGATTTTCAGGACGACAAGTACATGGTCGAATGGAAGACAACACAAGGGTGGAAGATGCTCTGGTGCCGCCGGAGGTTCCGCTGGATGTTCATTTCTGGCTGATAATGTGTTGGCGTTCCAAACTCTGGTGGGTTTATGAGGACTATGGTTAAGTGCTCCTCAGATCTCTGCAGGGTAAATCCAGAGCGCTGTCCAATATTTTCTCGTTCTCTTATTTTTTTAAAAGTTTCCTCTTGCCCGACTAAAACAACTTTTGAACGTGCACGTTCCACCAAAACAAAACTAACAAAACACTGTTGCTCCATCCGGCATTTAGCGCCACCCAAGACAATTTGGGATTGGTTTTCTCTCATCTCGGAATGCTGTACGGACTAGCCAGACCCTCCTCCGCAGCGCTGTGGAGGAAGGTCTGGCAATACAAGACAACTAACTAAGTTGTTGTGCTTTCTCGCCTTGAAGATTTCTTCGGATTGTAGTGGCACCTGGATCGTGGTTGCAGCTGTTGAACTAAACTACTCAGTTAGGGTTAGGAAAAGATTGTGTATGGGATTCAAAGCTTATGTGACACACGGGACAATAACCCCCATCTCCGGTCCGACGCCCCTGCTACGCCCCGCACTGGTACTACTGTTATTAGTCATAGTTCTATTATCTAATAATCATCACTATTCATCATGCAATTCAATTTTAACCACTGCTATAGTTATTGTCGCACCCAATGCTTGCTCTTAGGGGCAATTGTGTGGTCTAGACTTACTCTAGCTGACTTCTGTTATGATTTATGACACTATAAATAAAATTGATTTGAATTGCTTACAGGAGCTCCAGGTGGGCCGGTAGGTCCTGGAACGCCATTGAAACCAGGAGGACCCTGTGAAGAAGAAGAGTCCGTTTTTATCTGCAAACATAATGCTACAAATGTTTAAGCTCAGTACATTTTTATTTTTCATAAGCGGCCCTTAGTAGAAAAGAATGTGATGGTTTGTTTTAACATACTCTGTCTCCCTTTTCCCCCGTGCTTCCAGGGAATCCAATGGGTCCTCTTTGCCCCTAAAATGACAAAACAGCGGATATATTTTTTAATAGAGTCCCCTACAGTTGTGTTATAGCATACTGTAATTGAGGATTAAGTTCCCTTACATCATCTCCCATGCGACCCATTGGCCCCTGAGGACCTTGCTCTCCAGCATCTCCCTGTGGAAAATAAGATTAATTAAATTGCGACACCAGAGATAATCATATTAAGCTGTTTATTGGCTGCAATCACATCATGTTTGGGCACGTTATTTTTGCTTCAAACTCTTTCCATACTTATGATCTGTTACTGGAAAGGAACCTCGTTCCTGTTTTTACTCTCTCACATACCTTCGCTCCAGGTTCCCCATCTTTTCCGGGCTCACCAGGCAAACCTGTGTGTCCCTGAAGGCAACAATCAATTGTGTCAACAATGTTATACAACTTTATCAACACATTTATCAGGATTTACGCTTTTACTGATTACCAGCGGGAACAGCAACGCTGGGATTGCTTTTACCTTGGGAGTGCGTTTGAGTGCGTTTGTGTGTGTGTGTGTGTGTGTGTGTGTCATCCTGCTAACTTAGGTCTTTTGGTTGATTTTGTCCAGTATTGCAGTAATTAATCCCTCTGCCACCCAGAAAGGACTGGGCTGGACTGGGGTAAAAAAAATCAGCCCTGGACTTGAGACCCAGACCAGCCCACCAAAATCGGCAGGACATCAATATTGCACTCCCCTTCAACACACGTACATACCAACAGGCTTCAGCATTGGTAGAATGATAGATTTGCTTGACTCACAAGGCCCCAAAAAAGTATAATTTTAACATTCACTAGCCATTTGGATGGTGAACACAAATCCCAGCCACTAATACTCTCACTTAGCTGAGTGGTAAGTAAGAGAGTATGGTAATGTTCTCACTGATTCAAAAAGGTTGCCTGGCTGCTGAATGGCAAGAAGGCTAAAGGTTGAGGGTGGAGCATGGCTGTCATCATGATGTCATGTATAGTTAACAAGTGACAAGTCTGTAAGTTATACTAAAGCTGCATTTGGTACACATTATGCAGGTTATTGTTAATGGAATGTGGATCAGAAAAGTTCTAGAAAATCAGAAAGTTCTAGTTTGTTTGCAAGTGCCTTAGCTTGCTAAAAGATTAATAACATTAGCTCACTAACAGCTAACTTATCCTCTCTGGTAGACAAAGGGTGCTAAAATAATCGTATGACATGCTTAAATCTTGTGCTTTTTAGCAAGCTACCAGCACTTTGTGGTTATTTTTTCGCCACCGGTGAGGGCTAGACTTAAATGAGCTGTATCATAGGATAGGATGGAAGTGGGCCATAGTGGAATTGGATTTGGCCAGTGTTCAGATGAGAGACAACCAGTTACCAATGATGTAATCAGTCTTCTCTAGGCAGATAAAGTTGCCCACACAAATAGACCAGGCCACCAGGAAATGTCCCGGTACTCCCGATGTCTGCAAAACTGCTGAAAGGTCACCTCAGACTGCAAACAAGGTCAGTTATGACTCTTCCTATTCTGAATTATTAATCCACAAACTTTTTATATTTGAAAAAATCCTCTTGAGCCAAAAAAAGCATTTAAAAACCTGTGATTTCACCATAATGTAAAGTCTATTGGCCAAGCAGGAGCAGGAACACTGAGAAACATTGTGTATCACAGAATTAAACAACTCTCGTAGGGATGAACAGGTCGCTGCCATTCTTAGAATACATCCATTAAAGACACCTACTGTCGCTGAAACTACCACAGAGGCCATTTTCAGGTACGTGGCCAGGTGTTTATATGTCTGTGGCTAGATTTGGGGTATGTGGCTTTGACCAACAGCCGGCTGGGGGGAACTCATATTAATGTTAAAAAACCTCATAAAGTGAAGCCCTGTGTAGTTTCCTGCTGTTTTCCATTCTTCTCGTAACATATAATGGACTAATACAGCCACTGTGAGGCTGTAATTAGACACAACTTTCTTTCGCACTAAATGCTAACGTCTACTTCATGCTAAAGACAATGTTAACGCAATGGTGTTAAACAAGCACCGTTTACGATGTTCACAATTTTAGTTCTCACATTTGCTTGTTAGTACTAAACACTAAGCTAGGGCTATTTGAAATACAATTTGCTTTGCAGGTATTTCAACACATCCTCATAACTAAACAACAGTATAGGTTGATTTCCAAAGACTCCCACATGCAACCAATCTTATTTACGGTCTAAAATGCCACCTTAAGTCGTTCAAACAGCAATTATGAAGCATATTTACGCTTATAGAAGTGGTGCCTCCTAGTGGCCGTAGTAATTACTTTGGGAGCAATGCAGTATTATAACCAGAAGTGAAGTAACTTCTTAAAAAATGCACTGATTTAAAACCAAACCACGATCCTTAGTAGTTTTTGTGCCTTAACTTAAACTGAGATTGTTTTACAATGTTAATGATGTGTTTTAAACCATGTTCTTTGGTTACGTCATATTTCCTGCCACCACTGTGGCTGCTAATTTATGACAAAGGGCCTGTGGGTCATATTACAGGGTAGGAATAAATGACCTATGTTTGACTTGGAGGACTTGATGGACCGTAATCATGTGACAGTTCTATTTAGTTGCAGTTTCAAACACGTAGTAAACGTTGTAGAACAGAACTAGTTAAGTTTTTGGCAACAAAAATACTTCAGGGATTGACTTAAACAGTCACATGTACAATATGAGGACAGGCTATGTATGTTGTCATGAACTAAACTATTGGACAAAGGGAGATTTTGACCTGATGATGCGTGTTAAAAGTTAAGTGATTACCAAAGTTATTACAATTCATCCTCTGGGAACCATAAATGTCTGCACAAACTTTAATGACAATCCATCCAATAGTAGTTGGAAAATCCTTTTTTATAAAAAATATGTTGTCAAAGTTTGCATTATGCAATAGAATACAGTGCTAATAGGCTATTCAGGAATACTACGTTGTGTTGGACAATGAACAGCAACTATTTTACCTTAAGCTAGGGAATCCTACAGAGGGAACAGTTCCCAACATTCCCTAAAAAACTAAACTCAAAGCTAAATAAAACTAAATCTAAAGTGACAGTGCCATTCCTCACCTTTATCCCTGGTAGCCCAGCCAGTCCCTGTCGGCCAGCAGGGCAGGCAGCAGGACACTACGAATGAAAGAAAAAACAGTGAGATACTTAACAAGCATGGCTGCGGCAGAGCCACTTCAATGACTCCATTGTTTCATCAGATTATTAATGTCACCAATCCAATTGCCATGCAGCCAGGACACATTTAGCAGTGTGAAAGACAGTAATACACTCACAGGTTCCCCGCTTCCCTCATTGCTGGCACCAGGCGGCCCCTAAAACACAGCAGAGTGACATCTAAAACAACCGCGAGGGTTTAGATGTCCAACCGACAGAAATCCCCAGAGAGGTAATGTGAAAAGAGACTGGAGCGTGAAAGGTCACCATGCACTCGTGATTTTGTGATTGTATGAGTATCCAAAGAGATGACAAATTAGTATGGGGGTTATTCACCTGTTCAGCAGGTGGTCAAGATGCAGTATGTGGCTGATGTTGAGCTTCAATTAAAAGACATGCAGATACTGATAATTCCGTCTTGTCAAGTTTGGCATGATACCAAGGCCCCAGACCCCCTCTGTCACTGACTCCTAACCCCACCCCCTCCCATCCCTAGTCACTTGACTTGCACTAACCTTCATCCTGGACTTCACATCTGCCCATTACATATACAGTACTATATATTCTTTGCACAAATTGCACTCAACATGTTTTGCCTTTTTTCTTAAGTAACTGTTACTTTGTATGAATTTGTTTTGTTTCTGTATTTATTGTTTATTTCATGTTAATGTTTAATATGTGTGCTTGTTTACATATGCACGTTTCACGAAGGCAAATTCTACATAAACGTACTTCTCTAAATGTGTAACCTCTTCTGATTTTGACTTGTGATTTATGATACAATTGGTTGTACACTGTATTATGTTAGACTTAACCAGAAGGTCTAGGTCTGGTGACAATGGAGTCATTTAGCATCCCAATGTCTAATATCAGTTTCAAAGGCTTTTTCCAAATAATAATAAATGTCTGCTTACAATATACTTGTAATCTTTAGCGTGAAAAGTGTCCAATTTAAACAGAATATCGACAGTTAGGAGCTGTAATTGTAAATATCAGCATCTGTAGATACTGTAAGCTTCCAGATATTGAAGATCTAAAATGGCTGTATTGTGAAATGTATAAAAATGATAAAGTAGTGGGTTAGGGTTAGATTTGGTTCTCACCGCCGGCCCTGGTGGACCAGGAGGGCCAGCAGGCCCTGAGGTGCCGGGTTTCCCTCTGGGTCCAGGTTGACCCTGCAGGCACAGGAAAATATTATCATAACAAATTATGCAACACTTATGAGCAAGCGTTTGATATATGACCATGACAAAATCTTTCAAATATCAGTTTATAGTGCTGTAAAAACGTGTGTACCTCTTTTCTATTACTTTTTTCAGTGATGGAAGAAGAACATTGCTACCTTCATTTTTACATCGTTCCAATGCAAGGATGTGAAAATACTCTATTACAAGTAAGTAGTATCACCAGTGTAAAAGTACTAAATCATTATAAGCGACTTTTACTTAAAGTTGTCAAAGTAAAAGTACTAGTTCTGCAGGAAAATGTCCACTGTGACTGATAGCGGTTCCCAGCCAAGAGGTCAAGAGGTCCCAAACCCAAACTGTTGGGAACCACCACTTTAATCTGTAACGGTGTATTATACATCATGAGCATATGTTTTCTATATAAAATCTTAAAGGAAGTAGTAACTATAGCTATCAAATACATGTTGGTGGCTCTTCTAGAGAAACATATTTTGTCCCAGTTTGTTTTTGACATATCACAAAAAAAGTCGGCCTAGGGAGAAGTTCCAGGGGGATGGATGGGTCAAACAAGCATGGGACCTATGGGGCGCCGTTTGTAAGGCGGCTCATGCTGAAAATAACAGCAACATTTTGTCACATTTAGCTTTAAATAATGTTTAAAAAACTAGTCTGAAATTTTGAGGGTAACTTTCTTGCACATTTACAACAATATTTAGGTGTAATATTTAATATTTGGATTTAACTATTTAAAATATTTCCAAGTTGACAAATATTGTTGTAAATGTGCAAGAAAGTGACCCTCAGAATTTCATACCAGTTTTTTAAACATTATTTAAAGCTAAATGTGACAAAATGTTGCTGTTATTATCAGCATGAGCCGCTTTACAAACGGCGCCCCATAGGGACCTTTACCCAGAAGGTCACTGCTTGTGTCCCATGTTAAACCAAAAGTCAACTTAACTTACTAATATAACTTAAGTTATAAAATAAATTAAAACATCCTTTTTTATAACCCAAACCACAGCACTTTCCTAAACCTAACCAAATAGTTTTGCTTCCTAACCTAGCTAACCAACCTAACCTAGCTTTGTTGGCGTGCCTGTCGCTGGGACCATGACGTGTTGAAACAAACATAATCTGGGAGAAAATAGGTCTCACAGAAGAACTTGACACAAGTAAATGTATACAGTTACTTTTCTAAACTGACTTTTTTCACATAGGTTCATATCGACATGTATTTAAAGTTAAACGTCCTGTGACATGCTGCTTTTTGTATGCTTTTATATAGACCTTAGTGGTCCCCTAATACTGTATCTGAAGTCTCTTTTATATAGACCTTAGTGGTCCCCTAATACTGTATCTGAAGTCTCTTTTATATAGGCCTTAGTGGTCCCTAATACTGTATCTGAAGTCTCTTTTATATAGACCTTAGTGGTCCCTAATACTGTATCTGAAGTCTCTTTTATAGAGACCTTAGTGGTGCCCTAATACTGTATCTGAAGTCTCTTTTATAGAGACCTTAGTGGTCCCCTAATACTGTATCTGAAGTCTCTTTTATATAGACCTTAGTGGTCCCCTAATACTGTATCTGAAGTCTCTTTTATATAGACCTTAGTGGTCCCCTAATACTGTATCTGAAGTCTCTTTTATATAGGCCTTAGTGGTCCCCTAATACTGTATCTGAAGTCTCTTTTATATAGACCTTAGTGGTCCCTAATACTGTATCTGAAGTCTCTTTTATATAGACCTTAGTGGTCCCCTAATACTGTATCTGAAGTCTCTTCCCAAAATTCAGCCTTGGTGCAGAATTACAGCCACTTGAGCAAGTCGGACAATGAGCTTTCCTTAGTATGTACCATTTCTGAGTCTGTAGCTTTTAGGAAGCGGGGGGGGGCAAGGAGGAGGCTGGCCTTGACCAACTTCCACTTTGCTCGTTTGAAAGCCATGATGTCTCTCTCTCATGGGTGGGCCAAATTCGCTGGCTGGGCAAAGCAGAGAAAAGGGGAGGTAATCTTGCTTCTTATGACCTCATAAGGAGCAAGATTCCAGATCGGCCCATCTGAGTTTTCATTTTCTCAAAGGCAGAGCACGATACCCAGGGCTCAGTTTACACCTATCACCATTTCTGGCCACTGGGGGACCATAGGCAGGCTGGGGGAACGAACATTAATGTTAAAAAACCTCATAAAGTGAATTTTTCATGCCATGGGACCTTTAAAATGTTTGTTTGTCTGACCTCAGGCCCGATGTTTCCCTCATCTCCTGGGATTCCTGGTTTCCCTGGCGGTCCCTGTCAGAGACAGACACACAGCAGTTAATAAAGAAGCACATGTACTGTATGAGCATTTCAACAATATGTCAGGATACAACAGAAAACGTAGCAAACACATACAGCGGGTCCTTCACTTGCTGGGCCCTGTGAAACCAGAGACAGAAGAGATTAGTATTGGCAGTTTCTCCGTACAGTCATTTCCACGTACTGTTGCTTCAATAAGATACTTACAGCGGGACCGGGAGCTCCTGGAAAGCCAGGAAGTCCCTGCAGTTAGGAGGTAAAATAAATCAGAAACATTGTCTATGTTTGTAAAGAATTATACTTCTTATAAGTGAATGATTTCAGAGTACTATAAATGGTTTCTCACTCTCTCCCCTACAGGCCCACGGGGACCCATTGGACCAGAAGAACCCTGCAACAACAAACAAATAGTCACACACAAAAAAGTACTGGCAGATGTTAGAAATACTGTGTGTGTGTGTGTGTGTGTGTGTGTGTGTGTGTGTGTGTGTGTGTGTGTGTCAGTGGATATAGTAATGTTTCCTACACCAGCTCCTGGAAGGCCAGGCAGGCCTCTCTGTCCAGGAAGACCGATTTCCCCCTTCTCCCCTTTGCTGCCCTAGGAAACAGACACAACAGCAATAAAACCGCTTTATCTTCTTCTTGCATCTCTCTGCACCGTTGCTAAGATACAGAGAGGCAGTGACAGTCAACATTTAATCAATGAAAGGTGGGCTCATTCCTAAAATAAAACATGTGTGAGGATGGGCAGATAACAAGAGGGTTGGACAGGAACTGAGCAATAATAAATGACAGAGGAACCAGTAAACATGTTGCCTCCACTTAACCCTCATGCTTAATCAGTGACAATTGTAAAGCGTTTCAGGTCTGTTATGTGTCAGTGCAAAGACGTTGTGTGGCGTTATATGTGTTGTCTGTAAGAAGAATCACTTTAAAGAAAACTAAAATGGTGTTAAATGCATGATACAGTACAGTACATTGTCCATCCTGGAGCTAAAAAAGAATGGCTAGATTCCATGTATTTTCATTTGAAAGATATCAAATTGTTACAGTGGATCTGAAGAAATCTAGTTCCTTCATCAGATTGCCAATTTCTTTTCTTTTTTGATGGGGACATAGATGGGGAGTGGGGTGTCTGTTACCTTGCACGGCACCTAGGTTCTCACATGAGAATCCATCATCCAACATATCCCAAAAGAATCTGTCTATTCAGGCTTCAAGTAATGTATTTGTGTCTGAACAACCAATCATGGTCTGGTGAGGAGCGACTGGCTCCAAATTTGCGTTTTCCTAGGAGGGCGAAGGCATGTCCTGGCCTACTCTGCCTTGATTGGCTAATACTTGTTGCCTATGTTGGTTGGAGTGGGTAGGTTTAGGAACGAGGAGTGAGATTGGTTAAGGTTAGGGTAAGAATACCTGCGTAAGCCAATCAGAGGCAGAGTAAGGCAGAGTAGGGTGGGACACCATCCTATAACGCAAATTTGCCTAAGTGGCAGCTCAAGCGTGTTTTTGTTGTGCGTGACAGTCACGCCTGTTCGTTCAAAACAATGGCAGAAACAATAGACAGGTGGTTCATCAAATCACCTGCCAGGGCATTCCTTTCATAAGTGCCCGCCCTTTTCCAAACTGTTTCCAATGACGGTTTTATCAAGTGGTTCTGTTTAATTAACCATGTGGCATGTCAGGTTAAGATGTTTGGGCTATGTTGGTGAAAGGTGACAACCCATTAGAAGTAAGCTGGCTCGTTAGCACGCATTGTCTAAAAAAGCAGCCCACAACTTCCTCTGAGAGTTTCTGTGACTTTGTGCCGTACATATGTGTAATCCTGGGAGACAGGGATATTAAATCATTAAGTGCTTTTAATCACGATAATCTGTCTTCGCTACATTTCAAGTCACAACAGTTACAGAGTAAAAAGAAGACACGTGGAAAGTCCTGATAAAAATGTGAGAAAGGAACAGAATACATGATAAATCAGCAGAAGAAGCTGATTGGTTTAAATACATATAAACAAACCAGAGCATTTTGTCTCTTTCCTGGTTAATTTTAGTGAAGCTACACAGAGGAAAAGGTTGTGTATTTGTAACTGATAACTAAAAAAGTTGTAGGTATAACTTTATAGAAGTGGAATTTACTGTTGGTATAAGACATGAAGTCTCATGTTGCTGATGTCATTCCACTAGTGACTTGCCATTATCACAATTTATATTGTAGCCAAATTATTAACAGTTTTCATCAATTCTTTGAAATTTCAGAGTTGGCCTACATAACAATTCCATCTCCAGAATTCCAAAATATAATGTAATGCCAAATCAAAGCCATATTGTCATGGACAAATCACTTTGGACATTCTGCCAATTCTGCCCAGGTAAAGTGAATAATTTCCCAGAGGTACCGTATCACACAAAAAGAGGGAGAATGGATCCACAGCCTGCAGAGTATTTTGGCGGTAAATCATTTAGCATTTCATACTTACAGGATTGCCTGGACTGCCAGTAGAACCAGGAAGACCCTGGAGAGATGAATAAAACAACACAGTTAAAGAAAGCAGAGACATAAAGACAATAATCCTTGCTCTGTATTGATAAAACAAAAATGCCTTAGACAATAAAGGACTTTAGGGAGTTTTAAAGATAAAGAGAATTATCAATGAGGAAATACTTACATCTCTTCCATCTCTGCCGTTTTCTCCTGCGGGCCCTCGGGGGCCCTCTGGGCCAGGGGCTCCTGGGGGGGCCTTGGATTGATTTATCAGGCTGAGAGTGGAGACAGCAAGTCAGCAAATGACAGTGAAAAGACTATGAATTGATTTAAAACAAATTATAAAATGACAACGTCTGACTTGGATTTTTCAAATCCTTGATTCAGAATGGTAAATTCTTTTAGATTATACCAGAATATATCTGATTTATTATGCTTTTCAAAAATAAAACAGTAAATTGGACAAATATATATGTTGTATTGTATTGTATATGTAAATGTAAAATTTGTTTTACAGCCTACAGGCATATTTTTCAAATTTGGGATATTTCAGGTATAATTCTACACTCTGTACCCTAAAAAAGCAAAACAGGCAAAACCACCACCATAAATGAGATTCAGAACAAAGCATTGAGGCAAGTAGGCAATCAAAGCACTGAAGTAGATTGTTGGCTTAAAATCACAAAGCAAAAAGAAGTAGAGTAGATAAATAAATACCTCAGCATTGGCATACATCTGAAGAAGCAAGAGAAATCAGATAAAGGGAGAGTTAGTGAAAGTAGTCACACCACCCTCACCAAAAGTGTCAGCAGAAGCCTGTTCATGATCATAGTAGTGAGTATATCATGCTGTCGTTTGAATATACAGCCCATAGTACCAACACTCCCCATAATATTTAGTCATGAATGCCAAAAACCATACGCAGCCTTGCATAATGTTTTTTCTGCTTTGTCCGAACTTTCCTACTGGTTACCACATGCTGCATTTGTAGTCATAATCAGACAAGACGGTTGTAAGATTGACAGAATTGGATGTGTGAGGGTTAAAACGTACTGAGCATTGGGAATATAGCACTTTATCATGTAAATCTAGATGCCATTACTTTCAATGAGGGATTTTGACTTTCATTGAACATCCGTATTTGTTTAACTTTATGTGCACTTCCATACTACTAGGTGCCAAGATGACTTTCATAAAAATCTGACTTTTCCAGTTATAGTTACAACTTGGTTGTTGACTTTAAAGATGTCAAATCTGGTAGTTACAATAAAAAAATGTACATGACTTCAGCATAACCAGGAGATCACTTAACAGACAGAACATGGCGGCAGCGCGATTGTGTACAAGACGCCAACAGTTGTGCAAAGTCTTTGCGACTTAAAAATGTGTCAACCAAGCAAATACATTTGAGCTTTTGGGGGCTTTATAAATTGACCTCATAAATGTACGAAGAGGAAAAAAGGGGAGGGATTGGAGGGAAACAATAAAAAATCCAGAAGTTCTGAGTTCAGATAGAGGCAGCATACATTTCTAGCTAGCTTACAGCTAACATACAGTTGGTTTATTAGCTGTTGCATACATCATCCAGTGGTCAAACTCATGCAAATGAGGCTAAAATTAGCTTTTCTTTCTGTCTGAGCACACCTTGAGAATATTATATTTGAAACCCTGTGAAAAATGCAAAAAAATATTATAACTTATGGAGCCTGTTACCCATATCACTAGCTAAAAAAAACTCATGCTAAGGTAAACTCTTCGTCTTTCTTAGCTAGTTAAGCTAGCTGACATTTTAAATTAGAGGTACTGATTGTCATATACTATAGTTAGTAAGTCTGCTGACGCGCCAGCATATCAAATACAGTAAAGAAGGTATAAATGATTAAAAAAATCATTTCCATGGATAGTGTTTTCCTCAGAGAACACTGTTTAGTGATGCCAGATAGCTGTGCAACTCAGCAACAAGGGTGTGCTAAAACACATTTAAATGTCTTAAACAGCAGGAGGCAGGTCTGGAATTGCATTCCTGTCAGCTGATAATCAAGTAGTAGCAGCTACAGGCAGTAATAGGAAAGTTATTTCAGGCAGGGAAACATACTTAACCTATTAAAACATTTTTTAAACACACTGCATTTTATATACCCATTACCGAGACATTTAAAGGTCCCATGACATGGTGGTCTTTGGTTTCTTTTATATCGGCCTTAGTGGTCCCCTAATACTGTATCTGAAGTCTCTTTTATATAGACCTTAGTAGTCCCCTAATACTGTATCTGAAGTCTCTTTATATAGACCTTAGTGGTCCCCTAATACTGTATCTGAAGTCTCTTTTATATTGACCTTAGTGGTCCCCTAATACTGTATCTGAAGTCTCTTTTATATAGACCTTAGTGGTCCCCTAATACTGTATCTGAAGTCTCTTTTATATAGACCGTAGTCGTCCCCTAATACTGTATCTGAAGTCTCTTTTATATAGACCTTAGTGGTCCCCTAATACTGTATCTGAAGTCTCTTTTATATAGACCTTAGTGGTCCCCTAATACTGTATCTGAAGTCTCTTTTATACAGACCATATTGGTCCCCTAATACTGTATCTGAAGTCTCTTTTATACAGACCTTAGTGGTCCCCTAATACTGTATCTGAAGTCTCTTTCCCAAAATTCAGCCATGGTGCAGAATTCCAGCCACTAGAGCCAGTCCCACAATGAGCTTTCCTTAGTATGTACCATTTCTGAGTCTGTAGCTTTTGAGGAGGGGGAGGAGGGGGCAAGGTGGAGGCTGGGGGTGTCGCCTTGACTAACTGCCACTTTGCTCATTTTGAAAGCCATGATGTCTCTCTCTCATGGGTGGACCACATTCTCTGGGCAGACCATAGGCAGGCTGGGGGAACTCATATTAATGTTAAAAAAGCTCATAAGGTGAAATTATCATGCCAAGGGACCTTTAATTCATCTTATCCCAATTTGTGTTTGGTCAAAGTTAGTACATAACGTTTCAGTTTAGATGTAGGGGAGAGCCGGGACAGTTGAAACACTTTTTAATTAAATGTAATTTACAAAGCGGTCGTATTGCACTGAAAGCTAATATTTTGTCAGTAGCAACCTATACCTGTCATCTGTCAAATACAGTTGCATTTTTAGCTTTGAACAAAACCGTTCAAGTGTTATTACAGCAGGGGGGGACGTGCGTAATGTTTCATCTGTCCCTCCTGGACAGGACGAATGAAACAGCATGCCGGGACGAATGAAACATACAGTTTAAGCCATATAAACTTCTAACAACTTTAATATTTTACTGTATATTATGGATGGTACTTCCAAAAGCTGTTATATTAGATAGATTATTGCAGGGCTATACATCTTTGTAAATGTCTATTAATAACTAATTGCCGTCATCCTGAAGCCCATATGAAGCGGTTATTGAAATATCATCCACTCTGGATGATTCGGCCATTTTTAGAGCTAGAACAGTAGGTTTTTCCATTTACACCATGTTTCTATGGTGGCAAATGTCGTTTCACTAGGTTTTTACTGGACATCTAAATAACGCCCAGCCCGTCAGTCTCTATAGATAAACTGGTGGGCTAAAATATATTTTCATCTTTCTAAAACTGCATTTCCATGTCTCACCTACATAAATAATTGTATAAACACAGATATTTGTGCATTTACTTAAAATCCATGGAGTTTCAGCCAGGTCAGGGGACAGTTGACAGCTGTTTCATCCATCCCGACATAGACACATGACATTACAGCCTGTTTTGCTTCTCATGTAAACAAGCATGCAATATGAAAGTCTGGGATTGTGGAGAACACTAAATGGTCTACCGAATAAGCATTCAGTCAGACCTTTAAATGAAAAACACTCATTCATAATCGAAAAAATGTGACAGCTAATAAAGTTTACTTTTGACCACCAAATCTAATTTATCGTCTGTAACTTCGTGATAAAAGGAAATAATAGGAAGATATTTTGGCTGATAGGAGAAGGTTAACATGTGTTGACCTAAGGAAGTCTGTCTATCATCATCGCACAAAACTGGAATGTTTCATCCGTCCCGCTTTTCAATTATCCCGGCTCTCCCCTAAGTATGCAAAACCATATTGTTGTTGGGCTTCATGTTGTTTTCATGTTTCAGAAGCTGCCAACCCAAGTGGCACATGCTGTATTCTGTGCTGACTTTAGAAGAAATAGTAACCACAAACATCTTGAACTATGCACACTATGCAGGTTGGGTTTCTGATCTCACACTATTAAATTGTTCAAACTTCCTCATTGTTATTTGCCAGCTTCTGTAGTTAACTAAAGTTAGAGGTCTGGCTCCATGCATTGAGGTTTAACACAGCCAATGAGATCATTTCTGCCTGCTGCCTAACAGCCTCCAAGAAATCTGTTGTTTTCTGTTGTTGTCCAACTTGCAAATTGTTTGAGATGAACTGCTACCTCTGGGTGTACTAAAGGAAACTACTTGGCAGTTTATATTACACTTCTGCAACTCCTTCTCAGGATTTCTGCCATTGTTTTTCTCTCAGCATGCTGGATGCCCTGAATATAAACCTGAATAAAACCACAAACCACAGCAGATGCTGAGCAGATCCGAGTCCTTGTTACTGTACCTCGGTGGCAGGCAGCTCGTTGCAGCTCTCTCGCTGGGCCCTCTTCGGGTCACAGTGAATCAGCATCCACTGGAGTTCAAACTGCAAAGAGATGCTGATGTTACTGCAAATACAATACTATGCATTTGTTTTCAGATGTAACACTGACTTGAACACTGGTTCCAGTCCCCGTACGGACAAAAGTACGGAGCGTGGAGCGGTAGCTGGAGAGATGCCACTTACCCCCCTACCCCCCCAACCGCCCAGGGCGCTGGTCCAGCACTGGCAGCCCACTCACTCTGACATCTCTCCATTAGTGCATGAATAAGTCCTGAGCATGCATGTGTGTATTTCAGGCCTGTGTGTAGTGGTTACTAGTAATTTCCCCACTGGGGATCAATAAACAGTATAATAAATTATAAATTGTAGACTTACAAAGAAAATGTTTACGGCATTTCCTCTCTAACTGGGACAGTTTGGGACCAATTGGTGAGGATTTCTATGGACAAAGTACACATAGCCATACACTGGTAAAAGCTAATTTCATTTAACCATGTATCAAGAAAATTTGAATAGCTCACATTACTGTATTGAGTTAACTTTATTTAATATTTAATATTCCTTCCAAAGACCATTTTGCAGAGCGACCGTTGTGTCCATAGCTGAGCGCAGCCCAATACAATTTTGATTGGTTTAAAGAAACGCAAACAACCCTTTTCTCCTATCCTAGAGTGCATCTGTGGGGTCGCCAGACCGTACTTCACAGTGGTGTGGACATAAGTCTGGCCATGCAACACTGAGATTCCACCAATGCTATTTTCTGCAGGGATTAGGTTTTTCTTTTTTTCCCCACTGGAACCCAGCTGAGAAGCTTTGCTGTGACAGCAACACTTAAGGTTTATAGCAGAGCTCAGCACACATAAAACCTTAACGTGTTTGTTTACAGAGAGCACCGTTTCACTGAGAGAGCCTGTAAAAAACAAGGGAACAGCCCAAGTGTGGGACCAATAGAGTCTACCTTATCGTAGTGATTGTATCGTATCTTAGGTACCGTAGAGACAGTGAGCATGATTAAATGCAGAAGGCACTTCTCCATTCACGCTTACCACTACAGAGGCATCGGGATCAGCATCCAGCCTGCCAATGAGAGTTTCTCCTTCTGTGTTGATAGGGCCTTTGCCTTTGATGGGTTTTTGATCCACAGGCTGGCAGTCCACATAGAGAGTGACCTGGTCGCGCTCTACGCCAATCATCACTTTGTGCCACTTGGTGTTGAAGAGCACAGAAAGGCCGGGGAAGGTGACAGTCTGCAGGTTGCCGTCGGCGCCCATCAGGAAGTACTCCAGAGACAGCTGGTCGCCATTCAGTCTCAGTCCGGCTTGTTTGTAGCCGTCTTCGTCCACTACTTGCCAGACGTTCCACACCTTGTTCACTGTGTTCTTAATCATGCGGAAAGTCACCATGAAGGAGTACTCGTCGGGGAAGCCGCGAGGAAAGTTTAGCCTGAGAGGGGAATTGAGCGCAAGGGTGAGGTGTCAGGGTACAATGATTCTTATTTTTATTATAATGACACTCAAAGGAAAAGCTCAAAGGCAGGTTATTCTCAAAATATCCTTTACGTCAAAGTGAATTCATGATCACAAAACAAACACAAAACTAGCATAGAATCAAGCACAAGATGTGGATAAAAATATCAACATCAAAAAATGCCATCGTTGTTACATGCTTCAAAGAAACAAGGCATGCTTTTATATCAAAAATTAGATATTGTGAAAGAGGCCGTCATAGTGCATAAATCACTGCTTCATTTACAACATGCAGTCCTGGTTAGCATCCACAGTCTGGTGCTTTCTGCGTCTTTAACAAGCCATTTCTCAGTAGGTGGTGCAGTCATTGATGGGCGCTGCAGCCGGACTTTTACCATCTTGTAAACGATCAAGTCAATAACAAAAAAAGAAGAAAAAAAAGAATTTCCTGTGAGCCAATAAAACAAATGAAGACCACTCTCTGGCCTTGCCTGAGGTGGGGGAGTCTAAAGTGTGTGCTGCTTTTGTCCTGCAGTAAAAAAGGGAGGGAGTGCAGCATAAAGCATGCTGGCAGGGACGGACTTCAAAGCACAAGTCTGTGCCACGGGACTTGTGGAGGAAATAAACATGTATTTACATTCAGTGTGACAGGCCCGGGTGGGGTAGGTGCAGGGTGCCAGCAAGTTACATAACAGCTTTTAGAGAAAACCTGGCCTGCAGGAAAAGATTAGCCCAAAAAAACAAAAAACTGGAGCAGGCACACAGGGAAACACCAGAAGATGCCTTTGGTTATGTAAAATGGTGAATCCATTAACCTGCACACGTGTCTATTTAGACCAGTGCAGTGCCCGTTCAAAACATGCTTGTTTGGAAAGAGACAATTGCTTGGCCTGTGGTATTGCTGCTCGTAGCTTTCTCCAGATCCATTGTACCCAAAAAATTACTTACAGAAGGCCCTCAAAGCAACCTAACTGTATACTACTGACAGCAACCTAACTGTATACTACTGACTCGCAGTGTACCACCTCTTCAGAAGAAATAACTGTTCTACTACATTTACCTGACAGAAAATTGTTGCTGCTTACTTTGGAGATTCACATTTACTGTGTGAATTTAAGCCGGGCTTTTATTGGGATGGGTAAATGGAAGAAGTGAAGCTAGCCTGTCACTCCTCGATGTAAGTCAAGTGCAGATTTGATTTGTGCATGTGTCACTTTGCGACAAGTAGCATTCAAAATGCTAACGAGAGACTTCTGTAATGTCAATACAGTAAAAATAGACCCACTTAACAAAGTTCGTTCACTGCTGGCTACAAGCTAGCAATCAAACACAACAAAGGCTGTCAGTTGAATGGCATTTTGCGCTAACGTTAGCAATTACTCAATCATAGATAGCTAAAATGCTTTTGAAATGACTGCTAGCTTTGCTACAAGATAGAAATAAAACACAACAAAAGATGTTACTTGAATGGCGCTTTGAGCTAATGTTAGCAATCAATCAATCATAGATAGCTAAAACGTTTTTCAAATGATTCCCATCATCTGTTATTGGTTGTAAAGAGAAAAGGTTATTATTTCATGGATTTCACATCTTTCAGTATGATACGTTATGCCGTACACCGTTTAAATCTGAGCACACGTGACTCAAATCGGCACTTGACTCACATCAGGGAGTGACACAGCTTTATGCCAGCAGTTTTTTATTCTTATTTATTCATTTATTTGACAGGGACAGTGCTCATTAATCAGCAGTAAGTAACTGTAAATGAGCCAAAGTTAGTTCAGCAGGCTAATTTTTATCTGTTGTCCCTGTTCCTTAACCCTTGTTGTGCGGTTGTTTAGTTTTGTTCACATTTTATTGATATCCAATACCCAACGCTTTCCAAACTGCTCCAAATTTTAAACGCCAAGTTCATTGGGTACCCAGGATGCCTAGTGTGAAGTAGATCAGATGAACGGTTCTCGAGATATTTGAAAGACAACGGACACACACGGAGGGTCCTTGAATCATAGTTACTGTAGATATAGTGCAGTTGCTGCAAAGGGCTGCATTATAGACTGAGCAAAGTGGGCAGGTTCCCCAGGACCACGGACCTTAAAAGACCCTACACCCCCAGGTCCTCTATTCATCATTTGGTTCATGGTAATTTGATTGACATTAACATGGCATTCAGTTTACTAGCTTTGATGAGAAACTCAGTTTTTTCTCTTGACGGAGCTTTCCAAAGTTTAACAATTTTTCCCTGACTATGCAATCGCTATGAATGTTTAACTGGCAGTCTAGGTTACTAACCGGCGGTGTGGAATTTGAGTAGGGATGCAACATGCAATTGTTTTTATTATCAATTAACCTTAATTTATAGATGAATTGTTGTTAAAAATATGTGATTGTTACATTGTGGGAAATGTAGGCGTCAGTATTTTTAAAGCTGATTGACGCTCAGGGTAGCAAATCTCTTCCTATGATTATGACAATCGTAAAAATCTGACTCTCGTAGGTCACCCAACTTTATGAAAGTGAAATGCTAATTTATATAGAGTAATACATTAATTAACGATTAATGATGATTTTCTGTTTAGACTAGTTTCATTGTTTCATAAATGGATTTGTTTCAAAGTAAAATTCCTTTTTTCAAAGGGGGGGTGGGTAGTCTCAATAGGGGCTCACAGTTTATTTTTGCCCCAGGGTCCCAACCATGTTGCTACAACTAACCTTTAATTAAAATCTAGGGGAAACCTTAACATAAAGCCAGTGCTGTCTTTGTTCAGTCTAAACCGTTAAAGGAGGATGTACAACAGAAGACAAATGATTGCCAAAAGGCATGGTGAAATATGTCTCTTTACTGTACATTTCCTGTAGATCCAAAGGGCTTCAAGTAGGGTCCAAACGATGCTTTGACAATCCTCCCCTCCTTCAAACACATACATATACAAAAATGCCTCTCCTCGGCCTTTGTGTCTAAGAGATGCCAAATAGGTTCAGACATGTTTTTCTCTTCCAATTATATGCTGCTCGCCACGCAGTAACATCTGTGGCAGACCTGTAATAACGCAACACCTGCATCAGGATTTCTGTGTTTCTTTTTATCTGTTTTCTTTTAAACCCCTCTTTACTGTACTTACATGGTTGGAATTTGGAAGTTGGCCTCCCTGTCAAGGCGGTAGGCCACCTGCAGGGCGGTGGAGCCGTCCACCTTCCTCACACCTTTCAGAGAGAGCATATCCAGCTGGAACTGGGTGATCAGATCAAAACCTACGGAGGATAATGCATGCTGCATGTGATGGTGCCAGGGACTGATAAAGTGTATAATTTGAATGCCTGTTGTTCTTATTACAGTAAGTAAAAAGTCAGTGGTAGCACTTTAAGTTACAGCAGAGGATAGAACGTCATTAGCATTAGCCTGTGATTAGCACTGGATACACTACTATTAGCAATAGGGATATGAAGAAAATCAGATATCAAAGTATTTTTGACAAATACCTCCATATCTCTCCATTAGTGCATGTATAGGTCCTGAGCATGTGTGTGTATTTCAGGCCTGTGTGTGATTACTAACAAAAGTGTGTATGCAGAGTGTAAATTGTACTTTCCCCACTGGGGATTAATAAACAAATTAAAATGATTAATTAAATTATAACAATAGTGTGGCCATAGTGTAGGGTTAACAATTGGTGCTTTAACACAATATTTATACTGTTTGATTTGATATATAAATAATCATTAGGAATATGGATACAATGATTAAGTGGGTGAAGGCAAATAACAATACAGTTAGAACAGTCTGAAAAGTTCAGAATATTACATCAGGCTACTATAATGCAGCCTTTGAAACCAGGAAAAGACAAGTCATATTAAGATATCCAAAATCTAAGACAATATCTAGTCTCATATCACAATATCGATATTATATACAATATATATACAGTACATATATTAATTGGCAATCATGACTTTAAGAGTGTTACTGTAAATGTATGACAAACTTTATGAGCAAACTAAATAATAATGAATGATATATGAAATTAACTTTTCTAAATAGCAATGCATTACTTTTTTAAACCACAGAGCAGCATGAGTGCAATGGCCGCATGTGTTTAGAGCTAGTGGTGAGCAATTACAATCTTGCTGAGTTCAGATTGTGCGAACTCAAATTCCATAAAGCTAGAGTGGAACATTTTATTTGCCTCATTTGAAATCAAGAGGTGTTTTGAGGCATTAGGCGGCCCACCCTGTTCTACTAATTAAACTCAACACCTTCCCTTGGATAGTCTATTTTCTCCTTCAGGGATTTCCGAGGCTTAAGGGTTGTGGTTTTTACGACAACTTCAACTGCTGCTTTTAATTTTCAACCCGACTATAGATCCTTTACCTGGAAGGTCATCTTGGCCACTTCTCATTGGTGGGCAGACTGTATCGCCATCCAATCGGTTGAAGTCTAGTTCTGATAAGACAAAACAAAAAGTAATTATCTTGTGATCCTTATCATCCGGTGCTTTGCTGAATTTAAAGGAGTAGTGTATAGGATTTAGTGGCATCTAGTGCTGAGGTTACAGATTGTGGCCAACTGAATACACCTCCGCTTACTCTAGATCCACAACATTCCACTTCTGGGATCACTCCATTGGCATTTGATGGATTTCTTTGGTGGATTTCTGAGGACTATGGTTAACCCATTCTCAGATCTCTGCAGGGTACATCCAGACAGCTAGCTAGACTATCTGTCCAATCTGAGTTTTCTGTTGACTAAAACAACTTTTGAATGTACACATTTCACTAAAACAAGTTCCTTCCCCAGGCTGTTTTGCAGAGGTGCCGTTGCTCCGCTTAGCGCCGCCCCAGACGATTGTGATTGGTTAATAGAAAGGCCAATAAACCAGTTTTTCTCCCATCTCGGAATGCTGTGTGGACTAGTCAGACCCTGCCTCGCAGCGCTGGCAATGCGAGCCCTCCACTTAACCTTATTTTTCCAAGCGTGTAGCAGAGCCTACGGTGGCCTATCTGGTAACATAAAACAGCAAAAGGCACTCTCTACAGCTAGTGTTTGGTTTGTCCATTCCAGGCCAGGCGGTGCAACTTGGCAAACTCCGTGGACGAGGACTCCCTATGTAGATATTAACAGCTCATTCTAAGCTAATGAATGTACGATTCTTAGTTTCGAAAACATAATAATGACTATTATATTCCATTCCTGCCAAAAGAGCACCTAAATCCCACACACAGCTCCTTTAACATATGCAATATATAGAACTCAACAGTGACAGCCCACTTTTTGAATAGCTAGCATTCAGGAAGTGAATCCCCATTTAATATCTCCATTGATGTTTAAGAAAAGGCTAATTAAAATAGTTTTAATCCTGAACCCAAGCCAACCAGCTACGAGATGAATTGAAAAAACATTTTGAAATGTAAAAAGGCAAATGTACAAGACCGTGTACATAAACAATAATACGAGTTCAGTGGTAGCAGCTCACTAGCCACACAAGGGGAATTTCCATGGTAACAGCGAGCTCCACCAATATAAAGACGTCGCTTTTATACTTAGAATTGTGGGTAGTGTATTACTTCTCTGTGACATTCTGTATAAAACATGTTTTTCTTAAAACAATGTAGATTTTAAACAGACTTCTAGCTTCTACGAGGTATACATCATCGTTTCCCAATCTCGTAGCTCGTGGTGTGTCTACCTTGGATGGTTTAGACATTATGGATCAACATCAACATCTTTATGGAGAAAATAATTGGGAATTTCACTTCCAGAATCACATTGTTGCGCTTTATTACCGGCCAGTTAAATTCTGCAGACAAATACAAGGGAAAAGCATGATCTTTAATGTCAGACAGGATTAACAACACAATGTATGTAATGTGAGTTACTTAGAACTCCACTTACAGTATTTCACATATTCCCACTTTTAAAAGCATTTCAAGAGATTTATAATGCAGAGGGCTCATACACCCCCTTTGATCCAAATAAGTCCTCAGAGACGGAAATGGCAGCTAGTGTTGCATGACTGTGGCCAAAGCCATACATCATGGGAAACATTTTAGAAGGTCAATATTAGAGATGTGCCTCTTTCCGTTTCATTTACGTGTAGGATGAATCAAGATGGAAGTCTTGTTTGGTGGAAACGGCAGCCTGCAGTTCATCACATCAACATTTGAGTTCATATTTCATAATGGCTTTTCATCAATTGTCTGAATCTATACTGTTTTGTTACACTACAAATTAAAAGACTGGCCTAGTGTTTGCATTACCACTGACAAACTGATGTTACTACACATTTAGAGACTCTTATTTAGAAAAGCTTAAACTTAATGTAATAGAAACTTTAATACTTGCTACTGCACACATTTGGCAGATCCCAACTTAGACATGTAAAAAAAGGCCTTCCAATGTTATACTGTACACAAAAATCAATTCCTTGACTGTGTCAGAAGAGGGGGCTGTCACTGCTGCCATTAAGTAAAAAACCTCTCAGAAAAACAGCATGAAACAAGCACGGTAACAGCCAGGGGGCCTCCCCAGTCAATAACCTGAGTCAGCTCATTTACAGTGAGCAGCGAGGAACACAACACATCTGGAAGCCATTCCCAGATCCCACATAACTGCTGAGAAATGAGATAAAGTGGTGAGACGGTATTTATAATGCCATATTTACGACCACTAAACACTTATCTGACTGTGCATGTGGGCCTCAAGTAGTTAAAAGTTACTGCTTGCCGCCGCATTACGCTCAGAGAGCCAGTCATTAGTGCAATGAGCGGGAGATGAACCACAATTAAGATGTCACATGCAGTTGCATGTGTGTGCTGTAATAATGAGGCGAGGTTTCAAAAAGCAGTACACCTACTGTGTCTGGCATTTACTGCGCGTTAACGTTAGATTTACTACGTCCCCGAAACAACAGCAGAGAATTGTCTTGTTGTGATTACCAGAGGGGGCATTTAATCAGATTTAATCCTACAACAAAGACACAGGCACAGTGCGTGTGCTATTTCTGGCCTTTGCTTTGTGTGTTCTGATAAAGAGAGTGACCTAGCAACAGTCCACATGCAGGCGTCAACATGAACCTGGCTCCTCTTTGTGTTTACAGGACAAACCGTTTCATAGAAAAATGGTGGCATTCATGCAATGAACGATACAATGATTTTGTGATGTGGCCATGATTGTGCGTTGCATTGTGGGTGACTTACGTCCAAGTGCCGGGGCGAGGAGGAGGGACAGGAGAGCCACGCAGACAGGGGAGCACACCGACACTGATAGATGCCATGGTTTCTCTCTGTCCAGGAACGACGGAGAACATCAGTATTCAGTCAGGCATCTAATACTCTTTGACTTTTCTTTGTGTCTGAATCAATAAAACACCCCAGAGATGACATGGAACACATTGCTGGTGTCCTCTGTGATCTTCCTGAGCACATAAATAGAAAGAAGAGGTTCACACGGTTTCATCAAATTGTGCTTTGCTTTGCATTCTGTACCAGACTAATCAAGTTAAACAAGTTAAAAAGTTCAATTTTGGAGGAATCCGAGCCACTGTTTAATGCCACTTAGATAAACTGGTCAACTAAAATAGCTTATAATGAACTACACTTAAAATGTTAAAGCTGCAATGATATTTTGTTGAATTATAACAATGGACAAAATGACTATATGTAAAAGGTGTTGCTTATAGTGATAAACTTACAGACAGTCATGATCCAACAGTAGATGAGTTGGGATTGAGTTTTTCAAAGCTAGGTCACAATGAAGAATGTTTTCCATTCTTACGTCACTATAGCTTTCATTATACTAAAAGATTTTCAAGCCAGTTAATTAACTCACTTACTGTTGCTAAAAACTATCCGGTATCTCTTTGGCTCTCTATGTGTTACTGTGTAAGAATCCCTTCACAACAAACTTTAAGCTAACAAGCCACGCAAAAAGGGCAAGTTTTGGGGAAAATGTGTATGATTTTTACGGAAAATATGTTAGAGAGTATCTCAACGTTTTAGGACCGATTTCCAGGATTGCTGTGGGCGAAATAGACACGGGGATACAATGGTAAGAGCAAATTACATTCGACCATGTATCCAGCTAATTGAAATAGCTCTCGTTACTGTATTGTGTCAAGAGTTAACATTCTTTATAACTATTCTGCAGAGCCACCAAGCCAAATAGTTTCTGTGATTGGTTAAACACTTGTATTGGCTCCACGTTCGGGACCCTCTTGTATCCCTCGGGTCAAATTGACCCGTGACTTATTTGGGGTTTTAAAAACAATTCTGAAATAAAAGTTTACTTCATAATCTATTAACAAATATTGTCTTTATCTCAATTTCCAACAGTGGAGATAACATATGTTTAGGGAATGCAATCAGTCTCTACTAGAACACAATTCAAAATGGAAGTGTGGTTCAATTTTTGTCATAATGTTATAATTCATTTTAAAAATCCACTATGGAAAAAACAAGTGTAATAATAAGAATAATTTTCTGAATTGAGTCAGGAATACATGTTTATCACAAAAAATAAGGTAAGGCCATTGATTTTCAGGTAGAAAAATGGAACTAACTAACCAAATGGAACTAATTTGAAATGGGTCAATTTGACCCGAAAAGCATTCAAGGGTTAAAGAAATGCAAATTCTATCCCATAATGTATGTGTGGAGGAGCCAGTCCTACGTCTGGTAATGCAAGACTAGCTAAAAAGTAGTTAGACTGATTTTAAGCCAGGTCATTTAGACTTATGATCGTCTTGACCTCTTGCCTTTCACTGGGCCTCACCTAACATTCCTGCAGCCTTTTAAAAAGTCAGACGCAGATTGGTCTCCAAACTCCCATCTTTCTTCAGGATAGCTTGCTTGTTGAGGGTATGAGTCACTACAAGCCTTCCATTTACCTCATAATTCACCATTGCCTGCATTATAAGTGGCATTTACGCTTCACACAAGTAGCCGTACATGTGTATGTGCACGATTGAATCCTGGAGATGGTGGATGATAAATGGCGGTAAAAGCCATGCAGCTTTTCCAAGGAGATCTTCCACAGCAGAACCAGTAGGTAGCTAAGCAGTGGTACATGTTGGCCACACTTTACCTAGCATTAGCACACCTCCTCCTTCACCTTCTCTATGTGTATCCTATGAGTTGTGACAGCTTTCCACAGCAATCCCAAATCCTTCATTAACATGACTAATAGTGACAGTGAGGACTCTTTTCCAAAAGCAAAGGTTGTAGCTCATCAATCAGTGAAACAAATGGTAGGGGGTGGTGGTAATGAGGGCGTAACCCATCTCAGGTGTGTGAGCTCTCTTGCAAGTGTGTGTCTGTGTGAGTGCACTGTCAGAGAAATGACTAATGGCTAAGTCAGCAAGGTCTCTTCAGAGAAGCTGTTGGGCTCTAACATTCTGCCCTTCACGTTAAAGGAGCATCTTCAGAGCCCCAGTGGGATTGGATGTCTGCCTTCAGTCTGAACAGGTGCAGCTACATGTCACTGATAAGATGTGACAGGAGGAAAGCTTTCAATGTTTAACCCTTCCAAAATACAAACCCATAGTTATTCAGGTATAGTTTGACACTTTGGAAAATACACTTGTTGGCTTTTTGGACAAAAGTTACATATGAAATATTACAGCGACAGCCAGGAGACAGTTATCTTAGCTTTTCAAGGGTAAAATATCCACCAATGTTTTTTTCACTGAAGCTTTTGTACGTATTAAACAAACAAGATCCTATGTGTTAATTAGTGTTTAAGAGGTGATGGTAGGCACATTTGTTTTAGCTAGCGTTAAGCTAGCTTTTGCCACTGCTTTCTTTATAATAAGCTGTTACTGTCTCCTATGGCTGGTTTCAGTCTGAAATATCATATATCATTATATCATTTTGAGCTATTACAAATATATTTCTGATCAAACTTAGTGTAGGGAGGGATGGGTCAATAAGAACTTGGACTTTCACCAAGGACACCCCTGCACATGTCCCATGTGAAACCAAAAGTCAACTGCAACTTATTTGAATTTATCCACATAAGTTAAGTAAGTCACGTACATAACGTATCTAATATATGTACAGTACGTAACTTAAGTTATGTAACAAACATACTTATTTTAACCCACACTATGACCTTTTACTAAGCCTAACCACGTAATTTGTTTCAATTCACAACTTTAACTACTAGTGCTGTCGCCGGTACAAGGACGCGTTGAACAAACTTAATCCTTGGGGAAAATAGATTTTCCTACGTATCCTAACGTATTTGAGAATATTTTTTGTATGATAGCGTAATCTTTAGGAGACAGGGTTAAATTTGGATCTTTAGCCTGACTAATGAGTTAGCAGTTCCACATTAAGAAGCACAGCCTCTCAACTCTGCTACAGGCCTTCACTGCACAAAGGTTAATGCTAATGCAAGACTCTTCACTGAATTGTAAAATGACCTTGTAACTGTCGAATTCTTCCAGAAAGCAAATATTTTCCTCTAGAGTGGTTTGACACAGTTTTAGCCATGTTTTTGTAGTTTAGAAAAGTCTTAATTTACAGAGAATTCTTGGCAAATCTGTCCTATTTAAGATAACCAGGAGCCTATATATTTAGTTTGACCTCAGACATAGTCAAAGTATATCTGTGTGAATGCAGCTCTTGGCTGTGGTTTAAAAGTTAACGGACAGAGAGCAACATCAATCTTCTCTTGGCAAGAAATCTGATAATTTCCCAGTAGACCAAATGTAAAACTATTCCTTTAAGATTGATAACTGAGTCATGAAGAAAATGAACACTAATTTGGACCAAATCAAATAAATGTTCTTCAAAGTGTGATTTTTTCTCTTAAAGGATTTCCACATAATTGTACAGTAAGCTTCTCACAATATTCAGTCACACTTGTAGCTCTTTCTACTTTAAAGGAAGTGGTAATACAATCACCAAAAGCCTTGCTTGTTCATTTAGTACAAACTTAATAGTTATATTTAGGCTGTCTTCACTAGGTTAATACAGAGACAATGTTGCAAAACAATTGCTGTATTGTTGGTGTAGCAGGCATAGGCTAAGTTTTCACTGAAAGTAAAGTAAAGTTAGTTGACAGCTGTTTTAATGTAGGCTTTAAGCCACAAGTACTACATAATGTCAAACATGCATCCATATCACATTTGCTGTAATCTGCATCCTTCAAGATTAAAGGTCCTATTTAAGAGTTGTGCTTCCACACAGGAAGGTATTCATGCACTGCCACAGTTCAAAGGTAAAGAAAATACAAAGACAACTACAGAAATCCCCAAAATATATTCGAGTTAAATCACGTCCTAAAATCAATCAGTTAAGTCAATCAGGTAATAACATGTCATCTACTTTAATTCCTGATATTCATCAACATTTAATGGGACTTTCCCCTTCACTGCCACCCATGTTGTAAATTCCCTAAATGCAGGCATGATTTCTGCTCTCTCATTTGTCTTAATTACCCCAAAATGGCTCGCTGTTCCGCATGAAGCAATTATCTGTACAATTTAATCATATGAAAGTTGCAGAAAATGTGCAGACTAAGACCTTAAGTAATATATGTGTGAACATTTCTTTGCAGACGATGATGCTGTAGGCATTAATGAAATGGTAATTCATTAATAAAAGCTATTTCCCAACAAACTGAATGGAAACACTGAAGGGCTGAATGTCACACAGCAGAGGTTTATAATGTGTGGGCCAGATTAAAAGTCATGCTAAGCCATGCTAAGCTACTCATTTTATTGCAAGACATTATCAGAGGGAACATGAAATGTAGATGTTTCATCTTTTTACATGAAGATTAAAAATAAGATTGTAAATAAAGACCCAGTTTGAAACAAGTTTTTGTTATTATGGAAAATACACAAAAAGCTCAAAGTCAAAGGTAGCTGACAAAGAGCCCTGACAGAAGGAACAGGAGGATATTTACCTCTTCAAACCAGAGTTGGGAAGGGCCATGTTTCAATCTCCTCCTTGACAGGAGACAGGTCAGATTCAGCACAGAGGAACCGCGGTGAGTTGCAGAAGCAGAAGGAGCAGCAGACACAAAATTCCCCCCTGAAGTCAGTCCTACCTGCGCATGTTTGAGGACTGACGGAGAGACGAGGCTGAGAGGATGTTCAAGGATTTTCTGAGGAAACATCAACATTTGTTCATTGGGTTCCCATTGGCCAGAAGTTCTTCAGGAGGTGGTGGCTACATTTTTATTACCAACACTTAAAAAGATGCAGAAGCCCAGGGGCCAATAAGTGTAACCCCCCTTCCTCTGCTTCTTGTCTTTCCAGTGCCTCCTAATGACACGTATGCCTGTATGCAATTCTCTTAATAATTATCGTCAGGATAGGGGGAAGAAGCAGTGAACAAGTAATGAAATGTGGATTTCATAATGACGTGTACTCATCAGTGTACGTGAAGAATGCAGTAGGTGAAGGTGAAGTGTGTAAGTGAAAAAGCCTGTGTTGACATGGAGAAAGCCTTGTTATTACCAGCGGGGCCTTAAGCAGACATGCTGTCTGTATCCTGCGTGTTGTGTAATGGATTCTGTGGCGTTTTGATCTTGGATTTTTTGCTGCGCTTTGGAAGATCTGAGAGCCAAAAACGAGCTGCGCGGGCGTATTTCTTGCAGGAAATCACTTGCACTTTACTTAGCGTGTACATGTACTGTAGGCACATTGACATTTCTTACAGGTACGACTGTCTCCTCCGAAAAAGATTTGTCGTCTCTGATGGCCTCCAACCATTTTGATGTGACAGGAAGCACTTTTGCTTGTGGGTATAGAAGTGTCTGAAGCAAATATTATTTGCAGATTTACAGATTTTTGTAAATGGATCTGGAAAAAGTGATTACCACTACTGTCCAGTAGCATAACGGTCGCTTTGTATTGGACATGTTTTTATAAAGGGTCCATGCCAAAGTGCTCATATTATGCTTTTTGGCTTTTTTCTCTTTCCTTTATAGTGTTATACATCTTTTTTGTGCATGTTATAGGTTTATAAAGTGAAAAGACATAAGTCCCCCCCCCCAAAGGGACTTACCATCTCCAACAGCAAACACTGTTCACCAACTGCTCCAAACAGCTCTGTTGTAGTCCAGCCTTTACTTCTGAGACTAACATGCGTGTCTTTGTAACACCTTATAATGCTCGCCTAGCTGCTAGCGTAGCACGCCCTCATACTCTGCTTCTGACTGGCTAGTAGTCCTTAGCTACTGCGCATGTTCGACTCCCAACAAAGATGGGACAGAAGTGAGATGAGCTGCAGCAATGTGTAGTATAACAAAAATATGGTGTTTTTTGAAAATTAAACCACCTAAACCTATTCTGATATTCTGATATAACCTCTAAATACAATCATGAACCTGAAATTGATCATAATATGAGCACCTCAAGTATTTTTATTCCTAAATCTGGTATCCTGTGTGTGTATATATTGAAAACATTGGTTTATTGATCCTGGCAGTTGCTGGCCATGATACATTATTCGGCATCAATAACCTCACAGTCAACTGATACTCTGAAACTTACTGCAACCAATAATATAAGTATAAAATATTTGTTACTGTGTCAAATTGCATGAATTGATTGTTTTTGTAGCTACACCACAAAGATCTGAGAGAGCTGTGTGTAGGGAAACCTGATGCAGTGACTGGGCCTCCTCAGAGACCTGGCAGAGAGATCATGTGTCCAGTCTGGATAATTGAGAGCTCATGCTCTCAATAAAAGAGCAGGCGCAGACAGTGCGGGAAGAGAGAATGAGAAAACAATTTGGGATTATTCATCCACATGGCAGACCCCATGACTAGCACACTTGTGACCTGGCATCACATACTGTATGCCAAAGCCCTCCAGTCAGAATACAGCCTGAGGAAGTTGTTAAAATATAAAAACAGGGCTCTTATGTACACAAAGCTGGTAGGTTTTGGATGAAGTAAAGTTTTGCAGAGTCCAGTGTGGTGGGTGCAGATAAATGTTACGGACCGGCGAGGGTAATTTGTTTCTAAAATGATTAATTCATGTGTACAACTGTTGTGTCTTTAGCTCTTGCTGCTCCCATTATGAGCTGTAGCTTTTAAAGATCAGCTCAGGTGACCTGAACAGACAGCTGGCTGACAGCTTTGTTATGTAGCCAGCAAGACTTTAATGTAATATGAGAAACCAGGAGGAAACTGCTAGCTCGGGACAGTTCAAAGTGAAAAAGAATACACTAGAAACTGCTGCAGTTACTATGAGCTATTACTATTGCGAGCTTTTAGATTAGCAGGCAGAGTGAATGTAACACCAAGACAGGGATGTTTTGTTTATCTTCACACAAAATGTGGCAGCACTTTCATTAAAATTAACACTTTATTGTATTCAATTCTGATAAATTCCACTAAGCGGTTTAACTGTTTACTGTTACCTTGGAGTTGAGCCCTCCAATTTTGCTGCTAAATCATTATTTAGTTGAGTTGAAGTCTGAGTATTTGATAAAAAACTGTATAATAATTAGAAATAGACAGGTGACAAATTAAAGGACAACTCAAAGTAAAGTGTTGTAGAACAATTGCAAAAGAAAATGCAAATTACAGTAATGCAAGTTTCAATCCACTTAAAACCAAGCAAAACCAACATTTCCACCTCCGACAAGAGTAAAAACATGTATTTTATTTGAGTAATTTATGGCTGTTCACACATTTATGCTTTTCTTATATTTGTCACCTGTCGACATACTGTTTTTCTGGTCATAATTGACGATATGAACTAAGTTTAGGGTAAGGTGGGTGTGTCGCAAGATCATTTCTGGGGTTTGCTAGATTATTGGGGAGAAGAATAAAAAAGCGGGTCAGGGGGAGAGAAAAAGTTGCTTAACCCTTGTGTTATTGCTTTTTCTCACATTTTTGTCACTTTTTCAATGTTGCGGGTGCTTTTTTTAATGTTTTTATGTTTATGTTTTCAAAAGTTATTTGATATTTCTAATGTTGACATTTTCAGCTTTTTTTCAAACGTCCATTTTTTGTGATGAAAATACTGAAAATGGGTCAAATTTGACCCGAGGACAACATGAGGGTTAATGGTGTTTTAAGCCCCCAACGCTGACATCCAGGCGGCGCTGCGACTGTTGACTTCAAAGCACTTAACCTTAAGCGTTGGCTAATCCTAGTGCCTACCAGGCAGCGCTGCCTGGAAGGCAACATTGGGGGCTTAAAACACCAAACTCCGAAGAAAACAAGGGGGTAAGCCTCTCCTCTCTAAGCGTAGCTCCCTATGGCGCCATTATGATGCTACCATCACCCGCCGTTAGCATCCCACTGACTGCCATTCATTTTGAGGACACTTTGACAGCGTATAACTTTACATCTGAAGCGTTTAAAGACTATTTGTCTGTTGTTTATTTCTAAATAAACACCACAATGTATAAAGGCTCCATTACCTCGTATCTCATGTTATAGCTTCGTAGCAGACGTTTTTGTGAAAATAGGCTAACGATTGTGTCATAACCATGCAACTTACTGTCACACAGTAGAGGAATTACTAAACAGTACAGGATAAGTTTGCAGACAATTTGGACTTCCATCAGCTGTTTAGGTTTAATTACTAATGGTAACTAACATTTTAGTTAGCTATAATTAGCCTGGGTTTATGTTATCTCCTACCTACGCTCTCCGTCTCTGCTGATTGGGAATGATTGAGATTTCTCTTGCACAGCTACCAGAAGACTTACAACTTTCAGACAGGTTGCTCACGTCACATCTACGTTGTCAAACTCAGTTGGAGGCTGCACAGTAACGCTCAGCTATCACTGGAAAAGTGCTTCTAATATCCTTCACTGGTCTCCTTCCAGAGCTACGGGATCTGTTGGTCCATTTCTTTAACTGTCTATGGAGGAAGACACACACATTGGACAAGGCTAGGTGCTAGCTGCTAAAACCAAATTATACAGTTATTAAAGCAAAGCAGTATTTGTTTACATGTATTAATCACAGCATTCAAAATAATCATTTAAAATCGGCAGGGGGAGGTGCATAAAAACAGCTGATCACACCAGTTTGCAGCTCGAGGGTAGTGGTGGTGATCATTATTCTGGGGGGGGTCGCGACTCCAAAAGGTTGAGATCCACGGCTCTAGAGCACATTTCTGCCAAATCAAATTTAAAGCAAAACAACCACAGCAATCACCTTTATGATGAACCTCTAATTCATCATCTGAGTTTGATATTGGACCATGTAAAAGTGAGTGTCCTTGCTGTTTTTTCAGACTATATGGTCATCTGGGCTTTGGCAACAGATGGAAAAAAAAAGAAAAGAAATCGATAGTGCTTCTCTCTTAATCAAGAGCACTTGGAGCTTATGGCAGAACGCCATGAGGGAAAAGCAGCAATTGACTTTGAGTTTTTAAGGTGGAAGGTGAAGCAGCGAAGAGAGGAGGAACGGGGTTCATGTGGTGCATCAGAGACACAAACCACCCACAGAGACCCATAGAGAAAACTCATTTCTTATTGTTGACAACTGTAAAACCCATTACAACAACAGCCTATGGGCCATGGACATTTTTTTTAAATTTATTTGTAGTTACATAATCCTCCACTCTCCTTTATCTGACTTTGTGATTAGTCAGGGAGGGGTTGTTTAACCAGGACAGATGGCCTTTTTGATTGCAGTATCTGTCTGCCAGGAACAAACAAGACAGAACACTGCAGAATACTGTAATTGTTGTCCATTGTTACATTGCTTATATGCTGTTTTCTCCAAGAATAAAATCTGTTTGATTACACCGTCTATAGGGACATGCACGCACATCTGCATAGAATAGCCAATAGGAATGCTTACTCTCTGAAATGATCTGTGATTGGCTAAAGCTTCCTGTCACAGGCTGGATTGTCTAAAGCCTGAAGGTGGATTAGAGTTTTCCCACTCGTATTGGGGGCAAATTATTGGGTTTTGTAAATTATAGAGTGTCTGTAAAGTGTCCTGAGATTAGAGCTTGGCAATATATCGATATTATATCGATATTGTGATATGAGACTAAATATCGTCGTAGATTTGGGATATCGTAATATGGCATACGTGTTGTCTTTTCCTGGTTTTAAAGGCTGCATTACAGTAAGGTGATGTCATTTTCTGAACTTACCAGACTGTTGTAACTGTTCTATTGTTGGCTTTTACCCACTTAGTCATTATATCCATATTACTGATGATTATTTATCAAAAATGTCATTGTGTAAATATTTTGTGAAAGCACCAATGGTCAACAATATCGTTGTGGTATCAATATCAAGGTATTTGGTCAAAATATTACAAATAAAAATTGAATTGAAATTGAACTGATAATTGCAGATTATTTTTCCCAATGACGGGGGGAAAAACTGCCCATCCCAGCGTAAAGGCTCACTGGCATTGACTCTGGCAGTGGTAGTTAGGCCTACATGTAGTGTAACTTTGCGAGATCAATTCTTTTAGATGGGGTTGCCATTGACAAAACCCTTCACAGTTCCATAACTATTTTATATCAACAGCAGATACAATGTGAAGCTGGGAACTCAGCAATGGAAGGTATATGATCTGTTGGTCACCTATCAGCACATCAGACACATTGGGTTAGGCTATTTAGTGGCTAACTGGTTTTATTATTTTTTCTCTGAACATTATTAATGGATTGCAAAGATCCAGGACTTAGCCAAAGAATTTGAACATTGACAACTTCTAAGTCCTTCCCCCTCTTTCTGCTAAATCCCCAAACTGTCTCCTAAGCCCCTCCCCTTATCTTACCAGAAAATGACATTGGTAGAAGTTAAGGTCTCATTTTAGAATATTACTTGAGTAAAAGTCCTGACATCTCTGATATTTAATGTACTCAAGTACCAAAAGTAATTTTCTGATATAAAATGTACTTAAGTATTAAGTAAAAGTTAAAAAAACAAAACTCTATTATGAACTTTATGACCAAAGGTGTGTAATGTTATCTTCATCCCCACCGTCGTCAGGGTGGTCATCGTCTGTTACCATGGCAGCAGGGCCTGCACCAGGTGCTTCCATGATCAGTCATTACACTTCCTCCTCTTCTTCTTTAAATTTGTCCTATGTTTTTATTTTTTGCTGCTTGGCAACAAACAGGCATTAGGTCAGCTACTGGAATGGAACGTGCATTATTTTGGCAATTTAGGAGCAATGATTCGCCAAACCTGTTTTTTCCAGTGTAACAATATCTTCTGATTTGATTTTGTATTAACAAGTAACTAAGATGCTTAGGGCTAATATAGTGGAGTAAAAGAGGAAAAGTTTCCGGAAATATAAATAACAAAGAAAAGTAGGACCACAGATATGGGAAAATTCTACTCAAGTACAGTAGTGAAGTATTTGTACTTTGTTACATCACAACACTGCCCTTTGTGTGTTGAATGGTCATTTCTGACAGCACGGTTCACTGGCTGTGACGTCACCACACCCACAGGACACACACACACACACACACACACACACACACAGACTGGATGCCGACTATTAATATTCCCCTTATGAACCTATACCAACAATCTGTGTTGTGTGCAAAATGCCGAGCGGACCAGCAGATGCTGCCGCACTTCCCCAAATTAAAATTGCCGTCAGGAGAATGAGAGACTGGAGCGGAGGGGGGGGGGGGGGTATTGAGTGAGAGAGAGAGCGAGAGAGATAGGCTAGAGAGAGAGCGGGAGCAAGAGGGGGGAGGGAGAGGACATTGAGTGAGAGAGACAGAGAGAGATAGGCTAGAGAGAGAGTGGGAGCAAGAGGGGGGAGAGGATATTGAATGAGAGAGCAAGAGAGAGAGAGAGAGCGAGAGAGCAAGAGGAGGGAGGAGGGGGGACTGCAGAACATACAGGCTCTGGATGAATATCCATGGCAACAGCAGCAGCAGCAGGAGTAGTGGCGGTATAAACATTGCAAGCCGCGCATCCCTCCGCAACCAACGGATTACTCAGTACAAGACTGGAGCCTCAGCCCTCTGCGGATAACTGCGCTTCATCACTGCTAAGGTGAGGCGGTTTTATTCTACATGTGACACCTTCCTCCTGCTATAGTTAGGCTGGTTGTTGTCTGCATGGTGTGTGTTGAACATGAGAGGAGCTTGTTGTTTAGCCTACAGCAGAGAAAGCTGCTGTACTGTAGCTGCTGGTTGGTTAGAGCGCTGTCAGGCTCAGTGAGGATGGGTTTTTATAGGAAACAGTCTAATGGGGGGATTAAGCTTAATACATAGCGTACTTCTTTAGCATTTAGCATTTCTGGGTCTCTGTCTGAATATTCTCGCCTACTGTATGTGTGGTATACTGGGCATGTGTCCTTGTGTAAACAGACATAACAACACTCCACACTGAGAAGTTAAGAGAGCAGAAAGGACCAGTTTAATCAAATAGACTGAGCTTTTCAAAATAAAGGCATTAAAAAAAAGATCTGAATGAATGCAGAATTTGAATTTCCAGTGGCCAACTATGCTGGCATTTGTGTGCCTGTGCAGTTCTGCATCTTCATGGCAAGCAAGGATGTTTGCCAAAGCTGCTCCACAGCACGGTGTGTGCCGTTCATTGTCAGTCTTTCACATATGCTGAAACGGTCTGAATCGAACAAAGCAGAAGCTCCCACTTCAATGCGAAACAATGCATGGTGGTCACAGCGGGCGCTAAATGGAGAAGGGCAGCAGCAGCAGAATGACAATGCAGGGTTAAATAAATCACGGTTACTAAGGCTGCTCACGCGGTAATGTAGCACAACTTCATGGCCCTCATGTGACTGATGTAAACATTAAGAGCAGAAAACCACAAGACCATGTTGGAGTGCTAGAGTGTGTGAGGTCAAAGCCGAACCAAGTGGTAATGTCCGTCATACTTTTTGACCAATTCTTCAAAGAGCACACACACACACCCACACTTGGCTCAAACCAAAACAGTGAATCAGAGTTGTGGATACATGGGGAGTCTGTTTGTGGACCTTGAGTGCAGATTGCACGCTCCAGCAGCTCTCCAAACACTACAAAAGACTGCTGACGTAGTGGATGTAGGATTGTTTTTTGCATAAAAGCTCTTTGATCATAAGAGAATCTCATAGTGGAGATAGCACAGATGCCGGTCACATCCTCTCTGACTCATTTAACTTGATAACTCCACTTGGTCCATCTTTCGTATTGCCTTTGCGGGGATTTGGCTTTGTAATTTTGACAACAAAGAGCCTAATACAGACTCACAGAGGGTTTTAGGTAATGCTAGATTATTCCCTCACATGATTGCTGGCTCAGTGCTTTCATCTGAAGGGCACTCTGTCCCCACATATCCAGTGTGCTGATTCAATTCCCATAAAATAAGACATTGCGGAAAAGAAATATTGCTGCTTTGATTTGACTTATCTTAAAATCCTGGAATTACTTCATAACCTGGACAGAAATTCCCACTGTTGCATTATTTCCTTTCATTTCTTAAGCTCCAAGGAGGCACTGTAAGCCACTGGCCCTCTGTCATGTATCCCTTCATTTTGGCGACAGTCCTGTTTCTGTTATTGTGTTCTGCAGAGAAAGAGTTAGAGGTTAATGAATGGAATAAATGCTGAGATTAATTTCCGGCCCTTTGAGCTGTGCACACATACAGCAGCTCCCAGTCGTGGCACACAATGACTCTCTGTGTTACAATGACACCAACGCCTACGTGGCCTGCAAAAATCTGCTCGTTCCACATTCAGTCACTATGAACCTCTTCGTCCGCCCCAAATTGGGATGTCAGTCTGCATTGCCAACAGCTTACAGTGGAACTCAGATGTTTTTTCAATCTCTTCCCTTCCCATGTTTTTGTGAGCAAGACCGCTGTAGTTGGCAGCTGCGAAACAAGCTGCGAGGTAACGTTAATGGGCAATTGCGCACCTTCAATTTACGTCCACTTAAAGTGCTTGTTTTGCAACTGACATGGTCGTATTGTTATTGTAATTGTCTGACAACATTATGGAAAGGATCCCTATAGAGGTCGACCTTTTGGTTAAAGAGTAAGATCCTTTTTGTTTTACATGAAACAGCCCCCAAACTGCTATTGCAAAACCCACCAGAATCCATTTTAAAAAACTGTAATTTTACATCGTAAAACACACTTCATTCAAAGTTGACAGAAACAAAACAAATGTCTCAAAAGTCATCTTTGTTCATCTTTCCTCCATTCCAACAAGTTGTACCACTGTGGATAGGTTGAAATAAACCCTTAATTCCCACATTTACATGTAAAATTAAGCTGGCTCTATACACGCTAAAAGTACTGTTCATTTAAATGGAGTCTGGTGGATTTGGCAATAGTGATTTCGGGGCTGTTTCTGGTTAAACAAAAATGATCTCACTCTTTAACAAAAGGTCTCTCTGTAGGGATCCTTTCAATAATGTTGTCAGACACTTAGAATTATTATCTGAGCATGTCAGTGGCAAAACCAGCACTTTTAGGAGACGGAAATTGGCGGTGTCAGTAAGACACAAAAAACAGGTAAAGGTCCAGGTTAAAATATACCTAAATTACCCTTTAAAGGCAGCCTGGAGCCTTAGTTCTTGTGTGTGGATGAATGACTGCAAACTCTAGCTCTCCAAAAAAGCCAGTGTGTGTGTGGCCTGTATTACATAACACGCAGACACCAGATGGCTGTTTTGTAGTGATTAGCGTTTAATGATGTAAAAATGAGTAGAAAATAGGAAAAATAGTTTATGAAAATGCACATTAAGAGAAAATTAAGAGTACATTAGCTAGGCTACAGGTTGTGCATAGCTGTGTGGGACAAAAGCATTGTGCATATTTGTGAGCACATAATGCATTTTAATTGGGATTCGTCGACAATAGAAAGGAACACGCTAGTTACAGCTTTTTGGAAATAAATAAAGAGTTAAAGTTGATTTAAAGTCCTCTTAAATGATTTCAATACTTTGGTGTCCCCGTACAGGTGGTATTGTTAACTGTGGTTTAATCCTACATGTCCCAGAATGTTTGGGGCACGAAACAGTCGTTGAGCAGCTACTTTGCTTTAAGCATATAGAAATGCACGTTGTCGGTAAGTGAAGAGAAGCAATTTGAATCCAGGGAGGGAATGGCAGACTCCTCAACTAATAATGAAAACTACTTTATATTAGAAATCGATACAGCACAGTATTACAATATTTTCCGTAGAAATATTATATCGACACGGAAGCCAAATATCAATCTCTTATTATTATCTGTGAGATGGACAAACCAGAGACATTTCTATTGAAGACAAAACAGATGTTGACAAAGTTTGGCTTTGAGAACATAATTTGAAGTTGGAAAAAGGAAATGAATTGCAATATATCGCAGAACATCGCATGTGTAAAATCGCAAAAATATCATATCTTGACACAAGTATTGTGATAATATCGTATCGAGGGGCCTCTGGTGGTAAAATTAATCTTAAAAATCAGGCTTAAATAGTATCAAAAATAGGTTTTCATTGAATGAAAATCACAATAACTGTTTATTTCTATTTTCTGCTGATTCATGTAAATGAGGCGTTTAGTTCAAGGGAATTCTTTTAAAAAATCAACAGCTTATTATGAATTCAATACAACTTCTTATACACTATCTCCATTTGCCATTTCATTGATTAAATAGTTATCTCCAGGAAATTTCCTTGAAAATGAATAGGAAATTATCATGAAATAACAGACACATAATGTAAAGTGTTATCAGTCTATAACACAAGGGCATGAATTGAAAAGCCCTGTAAAATCCTGGTAAAATACTGGATCCTGATCCTGACAGTCTATAAATAGGCCTGCTGGTATCAGCCTAAAAAAGGTTTCTATCTGTCAGATGCTACATGGATAAGGCTGCCAATATTCTATGCTTTTCTTTTTCTGCCATCAAATCTAATGACAAGACCAAAACCAACAAAGAATGTATCATTCAACAAGTGTTGTCAGAGTAGCCCTAAGCATTTATAAAACGCCAAGACATTTGGGATTTGTTAAAAACAAATGTACAAACTGTACATCTTTAGAAGGCATGGATTAGCTAAGGGCTGAGTGCCACAGGGAGGCCTTACACAGAGAAGAACAGACACATTGTTAGTAGTGTAGAAGTCTTTTCATTGGATTTGTTCACAATATGAAAATCGGATTAAACCACATTGCCCATTAAAGATATGCTACAGTTGATAAGGCTGTTCTCATGAACCATTTGTACATATAGCTACGAAAAGAAACAAACTGTAATTCATATGTATTTCATGTATTTCTTGCTGTATGCAACACAGTGAATGCTGCTGTACTAAACACAAGACTTTCACCCAGGAAATGCATGTTTGTGTTCCGGGAGTACTACTTAAGGGGGCCGGTGTTTTAATACAAACCACTATTTTTTCTCTAATCTTAACTAGTCGTTTTGGTGCCTCGCTGCATTACGGTCAACTTTTGGCAGCTAAACTCAACGGCAACTTCCCCAGAAAGCGGATGGCCTGTACCTGGCTAACAGTTACCTTTTCTCGGCTAAATTTAACCGTAAAGACTAAATTTAATTGTCATGAAGGATATCATACGAATTGGTGAGCATTGTTTTTTTGTACAATATCACACAAACCTGTTCATGACAATGTATTGAGTTAGAGCTGGGCAATATATCAATATTATATCGAGATCGTAATATGACACTAGATATTGTCTACAATCTTGGATATTGTAATCATAATATGCTCTTTGGAGGCTTTTATATAGACCTTAGTGGTCCCCTAATACTGTATCTGAAGTCTCTTTTATATAGACCTTAGTGGTCCCCTAATACTGTATCTGAAGTCTCTCTTATACAGACCTTAGTGGTCCCCTAATACTGTATCTGAAGTCTCTTTTATATAGACCTTAGTGGTCCCCTAATACTGTATCTGAAGTCTCTTTTATATAGACCTTAGTGGTCCTCTAATACTGTATCTGAAGTCTCTTTTATATAGACCTTAGTGGTCCCCTAATACTGTATCTGAAGTCTCTTTTATATAGGCCTTAGTGGTCCCCTAATACTGTATCTGAAGTCTCTTTTATATAGACCTTAGTGGTCCCCTAATACTGTATCTGAAGTCTCTTTTATATAGGCCTTAGTGGTCCCCTAATACTGTATCTGAAGTCTCTTTTATATAGACCTTAGTGGTCCCCTAATACTGTTTCTGAAGTCTCTTTCCCAAAATTCAGCCTTGGTGCAGAATTACAGCCACTAGAGCCAGTCCCACAATGAGCTTTCCTTAGTATGTACCATTTCTGAGTCTGTAGTTTTTGAGGAAGGGGGGGGGGGCAGGTGGAGGCTGGGGTGTGGCCTTTACCATCTGCCACTTTGCTTGTTTGAAAGCCATAATGTCTCTCTCGTGGGTGGAAAATTCTCTGGGCGGGCAAAGCAGAGAAAGGGGAGATAACCTTGCCCCTTTTGACCTCATAAGGGTCAAGATTCCAGACCAGCCCATCTGAGCTTTCATTTTCTCAAAGGCAGAGTAGGATACCCATGGCTCAGTTTACACCTATCGCCATTTCTAGCCACTGGGGGACCATAGGCAGGCTGGGGGAACTCATCTTAATGTTAATAGTGAAATGTTCATGCCATGGGACCTTTAAAGGCTGCATTACAGTAAAGTGATTTCATATTCTGAACTTACCAGACTGTTGTAACTGTTTTATTATTGGCCTTTACCCATTTAGTCATTATATCCACATTACTGATGATTATTCATAAAAAATCTCATTGTGTAAATATTTTGTGAAAGCACCAATAGTCGAGGATTTTGGTCAAACATATTGTGACATTTTATTTTCTCCATATCCATCATCATCATCATCATCATCATCATCATCATCATCATCATCAATAGAAACAGTGTATGCTATGTAATTGTACGACAGCTGTATGCCTTTATGAGTCGCTGATTTGATGAATTTATTCATCCGTATATAGTCTGCATGCTCCAGCCATATACTGTAGATTGTTTCAATGGGAAATAAAGCATATTAAGTCCTAAGTCCCTGGAGCTAAGCTTCTATTTAGTACACTGTGTTCATTTTACTCCCTACTGCCTAGCGAGCCCATTAATGGAGCAGTGAGCAGCTCCTGTTTTGAACCTCTGAGACAGCAGATAACAGATAACTAGGATGTTGGCTTACAACTCAGTGAATTAGGGAAGCAGTGAAGCATCTTGGGTGAGCGTAATCAACGCTAAAATCATCACAAGCTGTACAAACTTCAGTGTCTCGCAGTCTCACGGCATCATGATGACCGGTGTCATCTGTGGTCACCCTGACACGTACAAAGCTTACGGAGCTGCAAGTGTTGCGAGTGTGTCAATGGGGCACGACACGCCTAGTCATGGACAACCATTTCTTGTCTCTTCGGGCCATTTGCAGCAGTGTAGGGTACTACATTAGAGAAGGTTTCAATGTGTCCCAGCACTGCTTCAATGCTTGCTTGCTTACTGGCTTTACATGGACATTGTCACCTTTTAATTGTCCTCTACACTGCTGGCTTTGTAATGCAGATGTTCATGTTTCACTGAAGATTTACTGGCCCTTCTTTCTCTACACTTGGCAGGATACGTATAGTATCTTATTAGCATAAGCAAGGTGGAGGAGGATGTTTTACTGCCAACTGAGCCACCTTAGATGCACCCTAGTTGCACAAATTACATTTTGGTGTTGTTAAAGAAGGGACTAGAGATGGTCCAATACCGAGTACTGATCCGATATTAGTGTGTCATATTTTTTATAATGTTTTTAACAGCTCTATACTACTATCCCTGTATGGATGTGATATGATTTCCATCTTTGTTGTCGGTCTGGCTCAGGTTAAACTCTTTGTGAACAAACACAAACAATAAACGCTACAAAACTTTCTTTTAATATCCAGTTTGACAGTCAGTTATAACCGAAAGGAAAATAAATAAACTACTTTAATGTAGATTTTCTTTAGGGCTTTATTACGTGGTATGGGATCGGTGCATAAACTCCAGTACTTCCTGATACCAGCGTTTTAGGCAGTATTGGAGGCCATACCGATACTTGTATTGGTATCGGAACATCTCTAGAAGGGACACTGGAATACATTTCTCAACCAACTATTGGAGCTCATGTTAGCTTAATAAGCTAGTAAGCTATAGACCAGGGCAGGAAGATTGGTGGTACTCAGTGGATATCTGTATGCTGGAGTTAATTGTAATTACTGAAGCTTTTGCATTTCAGTCGCAGCAAATTAACGTCTCGCAATACCCAAGAGTGTGACCTCTGGTGAAATAAAACCAGTCTGTCTAGATCAATTTTCACTCCTTAAGGAAAGTGGACTGAAACGGTGTTGTTGTTTTTCAGGCAGCTAATGCTGCTGCACACGAGAAGATTTTCAAACAAATTTTCCAAAAATGTGGGAGACCACAGATATAACGACAGACAACAGATTGCTAATATTTCAATCGTATTGCACACACCAGACAATTCAAGACTCAGGACTTATACTGATCATACTTATCCTAAAGTATTTCAGAGTTGGGATCTCACAGAAAGTCGCAGGATCTTATGTGTCTTCAGAAAATAGAGAATTACCAAGGGAGAGAGAGGGTGGAGGAAACAAGTGTGGCTAACATCTTGAACATAACTTGAACATAAGTTAAGTAGCCAAAGAGGAAGAGGTTTTCAACGGGACGGTGGACAGCAGTCTGGACCCATAGATGCTCTCTAGTTCTGTAACTTTAAAAACTAAGAAAATTGTGCTTTTTTCTAACAGTTTGGACTTGCAGGGGCTAAAGAGAGAAAAAGCTGCACTTAACCTTTTCACAGGCATTTTGTATGCATAGTTAGATGATATCGAGATGCATCATTACAGGATTGTATATTGATTATCGCTAAACTGCTGTATCACAATATTATTGGTATTGTGAGCCATGTATCATATCTTATCGTGAGGTATCCTCTGACTCCTGCCCCTAGTCATTTTAGTTATTGCTAACTACAATGAACTGAACACCTAATTCCCGAAGGCTTAAAAGTACTGGATGGGAACATTTTTTGCTGTTTAGTTAGTTGTTATGTGTTTAGACATCTCCTTTAACAGGATAATTGGCATCAGTACTGTTTGATCACAGAGTTTTTTGGGGTAAACTTAAGTAAATGTGCTGTATTTTGTGCGCTTTTCTAGTCTTAACGACTACTCAATGCGCTTTTACATAGTACAGGAACCATTCACCATTCATACCAAGGCTGCCGTACTAGGTGCCATCTGCTCATCACATAAACACTCACACATATTCACACTCCGATTGCGCAGCACCAAGGACACTTCGACTCGCCACCCGCCCTAAGTAAAATCGCACAGAAAGAAAACATACCAGCAACAGGCCGACAGAATTGTGGTTGACACATCATTCTTTTGATTGTGTAATTGGGAATCTACAATGCAAGTTTGTGTGCAACATCAAACATACATTTAATTTCCCAAATTTCAATTTTTGTGTTAAAGAGTCTCTAAAACAGCATTTTAAAAATCATAGCACACTGAATCTTTAACACACCCAAAACACGGAGAAAGCTCTGGGATACTCTGGGATAGCTCTGGGAAGGCCTATGAATTAAAACATTAAAAACTTACAACATTTAATTAATCACCAGCTATTTTATATTAAAGGTCCCATGGCATAAAATAAAATAAAAATTAAAAATACTTTAGTCCCATTGGGGCTTGAGCCAGCAACCCTCCAGTTCCCAACCCAACACCCTACTGACAGAGCTACTGCCCCCTGGAAGTAACTTTGTGAGATTTTTTTTAACATTAGTGTCCCCCCAGCCTGCCTATGGTCCCCCAGCTGGTCTGGAATCCTGCTCCTTATGAGGTCATAAGGGGCAAGGTTACCGCCTCTTTCTCTGCTTTGCCTGCCCAGAGAATTTGGCCCACCCAAGAGAGCAGAGTGGCAGTTGGTCAAGGCCACAACTCCAGCCTCCACCTTGCCCCCCCACCTCTCCTCCTCAAGAGCTACAGACTCAGAAATGGCACATACTAAGGAAAGCTCATTGTGGGACTGGCTCTAGTGGCTGTAATTCTGCACCATGGCTGAATTTTGGGAAAGAGACTTCAGATCCAGTATTAGGGGACCACTAAGGTCTATATAAAAGAGACTTCAGATCCAGTATTAGGGGACCACTAAGGCCTATATAAAAGAGACTTCAGATACAGTATTAGGGGACCACTAAGGTCTATATAAAAGAGACTTCAGATACAGTATTATGGGACCACTAAGGTCTATATAAAAGAGACTTCAGATACAGTATTAGAGGACCACTAAGGTCTATATAAAAGAGACTTCAGATACAGTATTAGGGGACCACTAAGGTCTATATAAAAGAGACTTCAGATACAGTATTAGAGGACCACTAAGGTTTATATAAAAGAGACTTCAGATACAGTATTAGGGGACCACTAAGGTCTATATAAAAGAGACTTCAGATACAGTATTAGGGGACCACTAAGGTCTATATAAAAGAGACTTCAGATACAGTATTAGGGGACCACTAAGGTCTATATAAAAGCATCCAAAGAGCACCATGCCATGGGAACTTTAAAGGGTAAAGCAGTAGAACTATACAGTACCTAGATCTAATCCTACTATCCTATTATACAGGTAATAATGATACTGTACAGAAGAATTGACATTGACAGTAATTGAAGCTCTCCACACTGGACTATATGAGTCATATCACCACGGCAAACTGAAAATAACAGTGGGAGCTGGTTTTAGAAATGTCATCATTTGTCTGATCTTTCATTGTGGATTCTGCTTATTTTTCTAATATGTCATATTTGCTGTGCTTCCTCTCTTTTGACAGGTGATGAGTGGGATTATATCATGTCTGAAGTACAGGGAACACTGGAGTTTTCTGTAGAGCTGCACAAGTTTCACAATGTGGATCTCTTTCAAAGGGGGTAAGTAATTTATTTCTGCACAAATCACATTTCCAGTTTGTTTAGAATACCTGGCGGGCTTCCCAACTGGGAACTCACAGTAACTAAGAAACTCACAGTGCATATTCTTGTTGCTGACAAAAAGCTGTTTTTTAATCTTTTTAACTGAATATTTACACATTTACCTGAATTAAACACTTAAATGTGTAGGATATATGTACATTGCCAGGCCTATCTCCACAGTGCTGAGGAGTTAAAGCGTAACTCTCGCCAAAATGCAACCTAGGGTCTTTTTGTGAATGTACCTGAGTCAAACTTTTGTTTAAAAGCATAATTAGGACGGAAGAGCTACTTTGAAGATTTACCATAGTCTCATTTTTTGAGCAAAGTTTCATGTTGTGTCGAGTCTTCTTAGCGTTTTAAAATTTGTGATTTTGATGTGATCATAGTAGAGCCCCTAGCTCTCCCATTCAAAGGGCCATTTGACCCAAAAGGATAATACGTTGAATCTTAAAAGTGGCGCTTCTTTGCATTTCTTTAAACCAATCACAATTGTCCTGGGCGGTGCTAAGTTCTGGACGCAGCTATGCTGGTTCTGTAAAAGGGTCTCAGGAAGGAAATTGTTTAGTTGAAAAAAAAAAATAGAAAAATGCCACATACAATATTAAAAATAGTTAACTGTTCACACAATACTGTAACGTGAGCTACAGTATATTAAATTAGCTGGATACAATGAAATGGTTAAACGTCATTTGCTCTTACCATTTTATCACCGTGTGTACTTCACCAACAGAAATCCTGCCACAACCAGCCCACAAAAATAGAAATGCCATAACATTAAAAATATTATTTGGAAATCTTGACATATATTCCCCGGAAAGAAACAAGCAAGCCTGCCTTGTTGCACGATCCACATTTTCTTCAAAACATTTTCAGCAAAGTTTGTTGTTGTTTCCCAGGGCACTGGTAAAGACCACCTTTGTCGAGTACAAGACAAGTCCAAGACACGGACTAGTCAAGACAGAGTCCAAAGAGTTTGAGTCCAAGACGAGACCGAGTCCACAAAGGTTCCAGGCCAAGTCAAAACCAAGTCCAGGACAGACCAAAAAAAAAAAAGTCTTGCTTGACATGCATGACAGTCTCAAGACAATCTAGTGTGTGATTGGTTATCAGGTGGCCAGTGTTTTACTTGCCCTCCAATATTATTATAAACATAATAAAGACACTGGACTCAGGCGAGAACAAAAGCCAAATTGGCAAGACCAGCGGCGGATGCCAAGTCCCAATACCCGTGAGTCCAAGACAAGTCTGAGACTATAGAAAAACCGTCTTAAGCCCAACACCAGACTCCGGACCGTACTACAGCCCCGTCGTTTCCCGTAACAATCTTCCGGATCTTCTGGAGTGGGACATCGTTGCCAGATATTCCGGCTTTTATCCAGTCTTTGATCCAGACTATAGGATACATAAGAGGAGTTCAATACAATTCTTTTAGTTCAGCACAATTCTTTGAAACTGTGTTTAATTAAATTACATGTCACACAGCTGGAAGTCGCTGAGGTAGTAAAACAACTCCACAGCGGCAGAGCCCCAGGGATTGATGAGATCCGTCCAGAAATGCTGAAAGCTCTGGGTGTGGAGGGGATGTCTTGGTTGACACGCCTCTTCAACATTGCGTGGAAGTCTGGGACGGTGCCTAAGGAGTGGCAGACCGGGGTGGTGGTTCCCCTCTTTAAAAAGGGGGACCAGAGGGTGTGTGCCAATTACAGGGGTATCACACTTCTCAGCCTCCCTGGTAAAGTCTACTCCAAGGTACTGGAAAGGAGGGTTCGGCCGATAGTCGAACCTCGGATTGAAGAGGAACAATGCGGATTCCGTCCTGGCCGTGGAACAACGGATCAGATCTTCACTCTCGCAAGGATCTTGGAGGGGGCCTGGGAGTATGCCCAACCAGTCTGCATGTGTTTTGTGGATCTGGAGAAGGCGTATGACCGGGTCCCCCGGGAGAAATTGTGGGAGGTGCTGCGGGAGTATGGGGTGAGGGGGTCCCTTCTCAGGGCCATCCAATCTCTGTATGACCAAAGCGAGAGCTGTGTCCGGGTTCTCGGCAGTAAGTCGGACTCGTTCCAGGTGAGGGTTGGCCTCCGCCAGAGCTGCGCTTTGTCACCAATCCTGTTTGTAATATTTATGGACAGGATATCGAGGCGTAGTCGGGGCGGGGAAGGGTTGCAGTTTGGTGGGCTCGGGATCTCATCGCTGCTTTTTGCAGATGATGTGGTCCTGATGGCGTCATCGTTCTGTGACCTTCAGCACTCACTGGATAGGTTCGCCGCCGAGTGTGAAGCGGCTGGGATGAGGATCAGCACCTATAAATCTGAGGCCATGGTTCTCAGCAGGAAAACGATGGAGTGCTGTCTTCAGGTAGGGAATGAGTCCTTACCCCAAGTGAAGGAGTTTAAGTACCTTGGGGTCTTGTTCGCGAGTGAGGGGACCATGGAGCGTGCAATTGGTCGGAGAATCAGAGCAGCTGGTGCGGTATTACATTCTGTTTATCGCACCGTTGTGTGACGAAAAGAGAGCTAAGCCAGAAGGCAAAGCTCTCGATCTACCGGACAAGTAACACCAAGTGACTTTCGCAGAGTTTTTTCATTTTAAAAAAAATACCTGTGGCCTAGGTCATAGATTACACTGTACAACTGACTCACCATTGGGAAAAAACTGTGTTGATCATCTGAGCTGCATGCTGTCAGGCATGTTTTAAAAAGTACCCATAATCCCCTGAAAATGTATGTCAGGACATTATGGGGTCTACTGAATTTAGTATGGGTTGAATGCGCCTGTCATCAACATTAAGACAACAGATTACCCTAAAACAGGGCGTCCAGGACCCCTATGGAATCCTCCGAGTCAATGAAAGGGAGCAACCGAATTGTTGTTAATTTTTGAAAGTTTTTTCGGCTGTGGATGGACATTGTGGACTTAGTGTTGGATTCATATTAAGACTTTTCAATCTTAAGGATTGGCTGTGCCACATGTATGTTTTAACATTAAAACATGATTTGCATTTTCAATTAAAACCATCACTCAATGGAATGCTATTCCAGACAACATAAAGACCTGTAGTTAGGAAGCATCATATTTCAATTAAAAGAGTCCTTAAAAACCAATTAACTCTAACACTAACATCCTACTTTTTTAACTTTTATTTCTATTTTTCATCATGGTGCTGAACAGGTGTGTTTGTGTGTCACAATGTGCATTATATTGGTGTTATTTTGTGACCCGTCTTGTTTTGTAGATGTCGTCAGATTTTTACTCTGGTACAATGCATCAAATGGCAACATTTATGTTAAAAATTGTACATGGTCACTAACAAATAAATTATAATAATAATAATGCCAACAATTATTAGGCTATTTTAATAGCTCAGTATTTTATGCAAAAAAATGTATGTAAAGGCTTTTGGCTGCCCTATACATCATTGTATATGCCCAGTTATTTGGATACTATATAATATACAGTATGTAGTCCCAAAGGAAATTTTAGGCAGCCAGTAGCAAGACAACCATAACACAACAAACAGAAATACACACATATACACACATCATGTAGGCTACATAAAAATAAAAATCACACACAGAAATGCAATGACCATGATAAGGGGAGGTACTATGGTAGACTGTGTGCAATGGTGAACAGTGCAGGGATTGAACATAATTAAATATTAACTATGACTATTAAATATAAACCTAACCTATAAACTGACTGATTGAATAAGAACAATATATAACAGGGAATAAGATATAAAATGTAGCAATTATGACCACAGTCCAGATTGTGTAGTGTTCAATTTTCAGCAACTACAAAACCGAGAGCCTCATCAAGTGAGGGCTAACCTTACACTCACAGATTTTTCTATAGTTGATATTTTAAAATATCAATTGTTACAGGGTCTTGGGAAGAGAGAGGTTTAGAGAGATCTTGGTAAAAAAAAGGGAATGACCCAAAACAAAACCCCAAACCACAACACTATCTCTTCTTTTGCTAAGCTAAACTCCCTTTAGACCACATATTGATTTCTATTTAAACATCGATTAGTAGATCTAGAAGATGAACCAACCAGAGGTGATGAACCAAACGTCAACTAAACTAAAGGAACACATGTTGTTGGAGATAGTGTTTTCTTCACATAAGCTGAATGTTACAGTAAAAGGCATCATGGATTTCTTTCATAATGGAGGTTCTAATATATTTTTTTTGACCCAAAAATGGACGCATTACAACTTCTGAGTACAATTGACATTTAATGGGCTGTACCGATAAGAAGAATACTGAGTGTAAATAAAACTAGCTTAAATCTAATTATTCACTTTTCCAGTTGAGTCTTTATAATATTCTGTGATATTAAAATGGCCGTGCGTCTGCAGGAAGATTAAAACCTCTCATCTGGTCAGCTAAAACGCCAGCTTTATCAAAATAATTTTCCCTTTCCAAATTGGATGGGTTTAAGCTTTATCATGGTAATCCCTTCAGCTGAGTGCACTAATATGTTTGTTTTTACCGGTTGCCACGTTGCTTCCGATAGCAGCCGAGATGTGATGTGGCCACTAAGAAGAACTGGATCCCCCAATATAAAGATGATGCACTGCGGAATAAGAACAGTTTAGTTTTTCCAGGACCTGAGCATCTCGCCACACAGCAATGTAATTACTGAAATCAATACAAATCTCTGTGCCAGACTGGGGGGGGCATGCACCTTGTAGGGCCCAGTTTTACACTGATTGCATTGAAAATACTGATTAAATCTGCATTTGATTTGAAAGAAAGCGATACGCATAACCCTTTTAATTTCCACTAATGTTGGCAAAGTTAGTCTTGGAATGCTTCAGATAATCAGATTACGAGCCCGTTCCTCCAGCATAAAGTATAAATACGACAAAGTATTTTAGACGTGTGCCTTCTAAAGCATATGATAAAGTATTTTTTAGAAAATGAGTCTACATCCGTTCCACTTCCAGGATTGCTCCATTGCCAACTACCAACAGATTTCACTCTTTTCAGCCAGATGTCCGTTACCATCCTTTTCCTTTGTGTTGGCGTTCTAACCTCAGGAGGATTTCTGAGGACTATGGTTAACTGCTCCTCAGATCTCTGCAGGGTAAATCCAGACAGCTAGCAAGACTATCTGTCCAGATTTTTCTCTTCAATGTACACATGTTCCACCAAAACAAGTTCCTTCCCAAGGCTATTTTGCGCCCTCCTCCACAGTGCTGTGGCGGAAGGTCTTGCATAGCAAGATTGAATTAAAAATTAAATATTGAGCACACAAATAAAAACATAAATCATTTTGTAGTCATTTTGATTTTCTTTGGGGTCATTTAGCATCTCTTTGTAGTCATTTTATAGTCACTTTGTAGTCATGTTGTGTCTCTAAGTAGTCCTTTTGTGTTTCTTTGTTGTCATTTTGCATCTTTAAGTGGTAATTTTGCATCTCTTTGTTTTTGTTTTTTTGTATCTCTAAGTTGTCATTTTGCATCTCTTCGTTGTTTTCTTTCATCTCTAAGTGGTCATTTTGTGTCTCTTTGTTGTCATTTTGTGTCTCTTTGTTGTCATTTTGTATCGCTAAGTGGTCATTTTGCATCTCTTTGTTGTTTTTTTGCATCTCTAAGTGGTCATTTTGTGTCTCTTTGTTGTCATTTTGCATCTCTAAGTGGTCATCTTGCATCTCTTTGTTGTTATTTTGTTTCTCTTTGGGGACATTTGGTATCCATTTGTAGTTGTTTTTTGTCTCTTTGTGGTCATTTTGCAACTCTTTCTTGTCATTTTGCATCTTTTTGTGGTCATTTTGTGTCCCTTTTTTGTCTGTTGTTTGTTATGTGGTCATTTTGCATCTCTGTGGTCTTTTTGTATCTCTTTGTTTATATATTTACATTGTTCCTCCAGCATCTATTTACCACAACATATTTCAAATGTGTGCATCTAAAGTAAACAATAAGGCAGTTTTGCAAAATTAAACATTGAGCACACAAGTCTGTACCTCTCTGCTATTAGAGGTAGAAGTAGAGAGGTTTCTGACCAGTTCTTAGCAACTGAGTGACCTATTTCATTCCATAAATATCCCTTATTTATTTATCAACCTTCAAAACCTTTTTCCATGCTCTTCTCTGTCAAGACTCCATCTTTAGGTGCGCTGTCACTAACACACTGATGCAATGACTGTGTTCACAGCCACACTTTGGGCTCTCAGACTGCCAATGGGTCCCTGGAGATGTGCTTTTACGCGAAGCTGCTTTGACTTAAACTGTCAAAGTGAGCTTTTCAAAGACATGTTTCCCATCGCTGCCTATGGTGTGGAATGGCATGTCAATAACCCTTACATAAGTCAGTAAGGCTATTCTTTTCTGTTTTCCATTTTAAAGCTCTGTGCTGATATTTTTTTCTTTCTTGTGACTCCAAATGACTTTGAAGCTAATAGCCTCATTTTCCTGGGATCAATACATTGTCATCCAACCTGTAATGTTTGACAGAACTGCCGATTTTTAGCATTATACCATTTACAGTATACTTTACAGCCTTTACAGTATGTCTTTTTCATTATTAATAACCAAGTGCTGTAATCCTTTAATTATTTAGCTACATTTGTACAATTCATGGATTTGTATTTTGTTTAACATGGCATGGGGGCGGCTGTGGCTCAGTGGTAGAGCGGTTGTCTGCCAATCGGAAGGCTGGTGGTTCAATCAACCTCCCATGTCAAAGTGTCCTTGGGCAAGACACTGAACCCAGAGTTGCCCCCGATGTTGCACCACCGGAGTGTAAATGTGTGTGAGTGTTTATCTGATGAGCAGGTGGCTCTAAGCGATGCAATATGGAGATATCACCGTATTTTTGACCAAATACCTTGGTATCGATGCCGCAAAGATACTGCAGTGTTGACTATTGCTAGTGCTTTCACAAAATATTCACACAATGAGATTTTTGATAAATAATCATCAGTAATGTGGATATAATGACTAAGTGGGTAAAGGCCAACAATAGAACAGTTACAACAGTCTGGTAAGTTCAGAAAATGACATAACTTTACTGTAACACAGCCTTTAAAACCACCAAAAGGAAAACACACCACTTATACCATATCACAATATCGATATAATATCAATATTTTGCCCAGCTCTAGGTGAAGTTACTTCTTGTAGACATTCAAGGTATTTTCCAACAAAACAAGACTGGCTTGCCCCTCCCTCCTCCTCATCCCGTCCCCTCCCCCTCCTTTCTGTGCTTCTGCGCACTAACCCCCCCCCAACCCCAAATTCTTCTTGTCGGTTATAGGCTGGAAGGCTGGAACACTGTTTATGTATGCTTCGTGGTGGTGCAGGTGGGCACAGACCGTGGTTTTTTTACAGTGTGTTCTGGGGACAGGCAGCTAGCAGATAGTGAGGTGATGTTTTTTACAGTGTGTTCTGGAAAAAAGCTGCTAGCAGATAGTGAGGAGATGTTGCTCTGCTCTGGTTTATTGGCATTTCTTTAAACCAATCCCAGTCTTCTTGGGTGGCGCTAAGCGGAGTAATGGTTCTTCTTCAAAATAGCCACGGGAAGGAACTTGTTTTGGTGGAACATGTGTATGTTTAAAAGTTGTTTTAGTCGTGCAACAGAAAACTTAGATTGGACAGATAATCTAGCTAGCTGTCTGGATTTACCCTGCAGAGATCTGAGGAGAAGTTAACCACAGTCCTCAGAAATCCACCGGAGGTTAGAACGCCAACACAAAGAAAGCGGAAGGTGGCCGACATCACTAATAAAACCAAACTTATAGAATGAATGCTTGAAGAAACACCAGCGTGACTATAACTACTTAAAATGACAGAAACCATCTTTTGTAAAAAAAATTTTTTTTTTGATTTTTTTGTTTAGTCCATATCCCATCTGCTAACATGGATGGGGCGGGATTTATGTGCAATACTGCAGCCAGCCACCAGGGGTTCATCCAGATGTTTTGGTTTCACCTTTACTGTCTATGCATCTACTCCTGATGGTGAACACCAGCATGTAAATTTTTTCTATTCACATCATATATTTTCTTGATACGCCTAGGCCATTTGGAGACATCAGTATGTGCATTTATGTAGTGCGACTTATTATTAAGTGTGACTGGTATGTTTGTATCCTCTCGACAGGTTCTACCAGGTCCGAGCAGGGTTAAAGGTCTCGCCTCGAGTGCCCCACAGGTTGATAGCGACAACACAAGGCAATACAGGTATTGTAAGGGGAAGTGGAGTTTACACCACACACACACTCCCACATGATATTTTTAGGCATCACATGGACTTTACCAGTCAGACAACATTATCCTCATCTGCAGATAAGCTCCCTATTTGTTATATTGGTTCTCTGTAATAGCACTTTTGTTGAACCCATGGGCTGATATATATTGTGCAAATGATAATTTTTTTAAAACATTTGTTAAGACTGAAGTTTTTTTAACCCTCATGTTGTCCTCGGGTCAAATTGACCGGTTTTTCTATATCAATGTTCTTTTTAACTACCCAAAATAACATGATTGATTCCACACAACGCTCTTTGGGGTGATTTTGATGGTTAATTTTGAGCGGTCTTATTCAATTTTATAGCATTTGAAAAAGAAAATTGAAGTGCTTTTGAAATAGTATTGAGTAAAAGTTGACATATTCCAGTCTGTGATTATCCATCAACATACATTCCTTTAATTTTAGTCTAAATAATTCCTAATTTCTTCTTTTCTAACTCAAACATGAGGTATAATTTTCTATAAATGAGGTTTATTGACCATACTAAATTCCAAAAATAACTTTTAACTAAAGTTATTAAGTTAGTGTTACGTAGTGTTAAACGTCAAAAAAGTGACAAACAAAATTGAAGAAAGGGACAAAAATGTAGGAAAAACATTGATAAAAAGTGTGAACAAAATTGTTGATTGGTAATTTTGACGGGAAGACAACACAAGGGTTAAAGGTGTTTACAGGCCAGAACTGATATTCAATCATGGATGGGTTATGAGACAATGCCCCCCCCCCCAACATCGAGCAAGACAAAGCATTTCTTTGTAGTCATTTTGTGTCCCTTTGTCGTCATTTTGCATCACGCTGTGGTCATTTTATTTCTCCTTCTCTCTGAAGTTGTACTGCATCTCTTAGTGGTCATTTTGCATTGTTTTGTGGCTATTTTGTTTCTCTTTGTAATAATTTAGCTTTGCTTTGTGGTCATTTGGGGGGTTTGTGTCTCTTTGTAATGCTTTTTCTGTCTCTTTGTGGTCATGTCTCGTTGTAGTTGTGATGCACATCTTTTTGTAGTCATTTTGCATCGCTTTGGGGTCATTTTTCAATATCTTTGTTATTCATTTTGTGTCATGTTGTGGTCTTTTTTGTGTCTGACATTTGTAGTCATGTTGTGTAATCTTGCAGTCATTTTGTGGTCATTTAGTTTGTTTTTCTTTCTCTTTATGATCATTTTGTGTCTCTGTGTGGTCATTTTGGATTGTACACGAACCCCTGACCACTTGGGCCCCTGGGCCTTTGCCCCGGAGGGCCCAAACAGTAATCCACCCATGTATTCAGTTATGTAGCCTATATGTAATAAAGAAGGACAAATACAAGGATATATATCAGACACTATGTATAACACTTTATAATATAGCAGTTTAAATACATTTAACTTTGACCAGAGATGTTTCTAGGTTGGTGAAAGCTACTGTACTTTGACTCAAATATCCAAATGAATTAAATACTTATCCAATACTAATAAAACTGACTGACCAACAGTTGATTTAATCAAAGTATTAAATATTGACAAAGGATGATAAGAGCTTGATCTTGACAATCAGTCTGTAGTTTGCTTTACATCCACAGTGGTCCATGTCCAAAGGGAACTGAGTGTGACACACACAATCGTTTATTCCTGTAGTGCAGGAAATGCTCTTATTCTGTGCCTTTATGGAACTAGTAAGCACATCACGCGGATGTGGAATATGAACATGCTCTACAATCTTCTTTGGATTATAGTCGTCTACCAGATTTGTTTCTTCATGTCTCAGGGCTGTATTTCTGACTGTGAATTGAAAAGAGCTTCAATCAGTGACATGAAAAAGCCTTTTCTTAAAATAAAGCAATCCGGAGATGTGGAGACAGAGGTGCCATGGATTTACCTTGGAATGGACACTAATCTTTCATTTGTATTGGTGGTAAAAGCCCTAACATGAACATAACCAAATAGATTGTTGTTTTGACAATTAACTGTGCATAATAAGTTGATCTATTGGTGTGTTCCTATCATTGTCCCAGCTTTCACAGATATGCACCAGAGAAAGAGCGTGGCGTGTGGGGAATTAAAGGCTTTACCTTGTCTCAGTGATTTAGGGAGTCTTTGGGTTAAAGACTGACTGACGATCTCTGCAGAAAATCTTGCTTCTGATTCCAAAACCAAATGGTGGCTAGACGATTCAAGTTCTTTTGAAAGTAAATCAATGTCAATTTTCAAACCTAGTGTAATTTTCTTGATACATATTGATCTTAATTTGTTCTATGCTGTCTTGAAATATTTGCCATTTGTTTTACTCGTGTGCACCATAAACCTAGCCTGGCTCCGCCCTCCTATGTGTACTTCTGTTCAATTTTTTTATTTTCCTTCAGTCTCTGTACAAATGTAACGTACGAGAGTCTGGTAGGACCAGGCTACCATAAACCACAATAGAACGGCGTATCTTAAAATTCCTTACTTCAAAGACAACTATGCTCATTTGTGGCCATAACATTTCAATTTTATAATTTTCACTTTTCACTAAAAAGGTCCTTTAGTCAAAGGTTTGTTTCTTAAATAAATACAATGCTGTAGATAACAAAATATGCAACCGATGAGGTAAACAGGAATAAAAACAGCACTTTACTTCATGCTCTATGCTTTCTACATCCATTAATTCCTGAATATAATAACTTGCAGATGGTTTCTATCATAAAAGATACCTCGTGTCGTGTCCTATTTTGTATTCATAGGTTGTGACACAGTATTTCTGAACCTACCCAAGTGTAAAATCTGGATCTCTGGCAATGCAGAAAGCTGTTTTACTGGCAATACTGATTCACAGTAATAATGGCTATTTTTAGCTTGTCATGACTGGAGCGCTCTGTGTGTGTGTGTGTGTGTGTGTGTTGTTTGTGTGTTTGTGCGTGTGTCTGATTTAGATGTACATGTGAGGATCAATTCCTGACAGTGCAGCCCAATATCCTTGTAAGGACATTTTGGAGTGTGAGGACATTTAGGCCCCACATATAATTTCAGGCTCAGTTTCAGGTTATATTAAGGCTAGGAGTTTAATTGTAGGCATGTAAAAGGTCTGGCTAAACCACAGATACATTCAAGGATGGGGTGGTGGGGGACGTTCTTGTTGTTTGCCTTTCTTTAAAGTGCTCATATTCTGCTCATTTTCAGGTCCATAATTATATTTAGAGGTTATATCATTAGAGCTTTACATGGTTTCATTTTCAAAAAACACCATATTTTTGTTGTACTGGACATTGCTGCAGCTCCTCTTTTCACCCTGTGTGTTGAGCTCTCTGTTTTAGCTACAGAGTGAGGCATCACGCTTCTTTTCCATCTTAGTTGGGGGTCGCACATGCTCAGTAGCTAGGTAAGGACTACTAGCCAGTCAGAAGCAGAGGATGAGGGCGTGCCATGCTAGCAGCTATGTGAGCATTATAACGTGTGTTACAAAGTCTAGACTACAGTAGAGCTGTATGGAGCACTGTTTTCTGTTGGAGATGGTAAGTCCCTTTGTGGGGGGGGGGGGACTTGGGTTTTTTCACTTTGTAAATCTATAACGTGCACAAAAAAGATATAATACACAATAAAGGAAAGGGAAAAAGCCAACAAGCATAATATAAGCACTTTCAACCAATCACAATCGTCTTGGGCGACGTGAGCTATTTGACAGATGTCATTTTGATTGTTTTATCCAGGAACATAGTGGCCCTTATTTCTGAAACGTGCATACGACCTAAAACAGGTGTAGGACGGGCGTACGCCGATCAGTACGCAGCTCGGCATTTATCAATTTTAACGTGAGCGTAGGCTGCGATTCAATGTCACGTCTGGTCTGAACTATAAGATACATATGCCAAGAATGTATAAATTAAATTCAGCTGGTGTCCGATTAACTCCAGCAACACTGTTGACCGCATCAGTGATCTCTTTCTATTCTGCATTCTTTCTACAGCCTTCAATAAGACACATGTTACTGCAAATGAACCTGAGATGTCAGGGTTTCAATCTCCACCTCTAAAAAGTGCCGCTTCTTAGCCGGATTACATCTGGCCATGTGGTAAATTGTAGGGCCGAGGCCTCAAAACTGAGAATATATTGGGGTGTGATATTTAAATTCTGATCGTTTCCAGCTGCTGCATTAATCAATGTACGACCATTCTTACGCTCTGATTGGTGTGATACGAACATTTCATGAATCCCACGTGAGGATTTCTGCGCTCATATCTGCACTGGTTTCTACGGTAGGTTGATAAATGAGGGCCAGTGAGAACAACACCAGTAGAGAAAACAATTTTCTTTTACGACATTGGATGGAGACAAATCCTGAAGAGTCAAAAATATTAATAGATTGCAGTGGAAATGATAACTATAGCAGTCCTTGCTCTCATTAGTCTATTTTTAGGAGTTGAATCCTGCAGGTGCAGATTTGTCAGGTGAGGAAAAGAAGGGAGAGCAAAGTCCAGCTGGTGGTAGGCTTCAGTTAAACTGATTACTCTACATGCTTTAATAGAGTAACATAACAGTCTAATCTAGTCATTCATTTTAGCTCATTCTTTGAATTATTCTGCCTGATGTCAAGGAAAATGACCTTGAGTGAGTCAGCAGAAGTAAATATCCAGTATGAAAAGATATAATTGAAATTCTCTATAGCTAAACACCACTTGAGTAATTCAATATTTTGTGAAATACACTTATTTGCTTTCTTCCAAAGTATCAGGCAGCTTATTTCTGGGTAAAGGCTCCAACAAAAACACTGCACACTGCATCCCCAGCACCAAACAGTACAGACACAGTTGGCATCGAGCTGGTGAACTTAGGGGAGCATTTAGCTGCTAAAGAGACAGCTATTACCCTCAGGAGTTGGTGTAGACCAAAATAGAGCTAATAGGAGAGTGAATATGGGGCTCATCAGGTGGCCAGAAACTAGTGTTGTATTTAAGTCACCAACTGCGACTTAATGTCAAGAGTCCCACTCAAAGTTGACAAAGAAGAGTCCAAGTTGAGTCATAGTCAACTAACGAGTCCAGAGAATAGTGACTAGAGTCACACTCAAGTAATAATCCAGGACTCGAGTACTCCAGTAGTCAGAAATTTCATCCAACTTCTGAGTTTGATTGCGTAACTCTTCCAAGTCCAAGTCATCAGTGTGTGAGTCCATGTCGAATCAGAAACCATCACTGCCATGACATGACTCCAAAATAATGGAAATGTTGCCTCATGTCCTAGATGTGTAGACGGGAACAGTTTACCAAAAAAGACTACCATAAAGGTGATAATATTTTAGTAGTTGTTGTTAAGTTGTGTTTGCAGCTTGATTTTGCTGCCGGACAATCAGTGAATGAAGGTTTTGGTTCAAACTGAAAACAGGATGCATTTAGCCTAGCATAGCATAAAGCCTCGATAAAGGGTGGGGGGGGAGACAAAAAAACAACCTCCCATCTTTATATGGCAAAACATGTTTGAAAGCTGTTTAATCTAAAGAGATATATACAACAAACCAAGTATTAATATAGCAGCAACAAAAGTACCTTAAGATTTAGTGGAGTAATTGTGTTCTGAGCAGAGAATGAATTTATACTCCCTGTGTGTTTCACAAACTCTTCTCTGTTCTTTTGGTAGTTGGACCAGCCGCGCGCATGCATTTTAGAGCAAATGCTATCGTAAAATGCTACAGATAGCCATGTGTAGGCAAGACCCTTAATGTTGTATATAGCCCCTTTACGCCAGTGTATGTCTTTCGCCAACCCCATACATGAACAGCAATTAAAATTGTGTTACACTCTGTAACTACAACAGTCAGGTGAAGTTATGGTGTAACAAAATGCATCTTAAATAAGTCAGCTTTAGATGTGTTGGTAGGCATATTTTTCCCATTGGACAAGAGAAACCTAGCTGTTTTGCACTGCTTGCAGTCTTTATGCTAAACTAAGCAGAGCTTGATTTTAATTAATCTCACACATGGAAAGAAGGCAAATAAGCCTTTCAAAAAATGTTGAACGCTTCTTAAAGATTTACGCCTGTCAACCTAACGTAAATCGCATCTTAATTAGATTCACCCTCCAATACATTCCTGCATGCAAATATATCTGTCTGGGGTCCTCTAGTCTATACCATGCATGTGTTACAAGCCAATATTTAACCGTTGTCAACTCTATAAACAAAGTTGCATATTCAAAAGCTGTTCTACAGCAATGCAGGCTGCTGCATATGTAATCCAATGACTGCAATCCATCAAATTCATATTGTAATTGGAAGGCTGCCGCCCTCCCATCCCTTTGCAGCTCCTTTCACAAGGTCATGTATTAAGCCTGTACACCTCCCAGGCAGAATCCTGAGAATAAATGCACCAGCCAGCTCTCTGCCCAGCCAGCAGGACAAAATACATTCATCATACACATACGCAGGAAATAATCCCTTACTGTGTTCTCTGTGAAAGTGTATGCTTGACATTTCAATTGTCTGAGCCCCTCAGACAAATAAATTGTGTGAGAAGGATTGTGCCAGACACTCAACTGAAGCATTTAATGACTGTGATTCACGCACAAAAAACAGTGATTTTTTTATTCAGAAGGTGAACAGGGAGAATTGGATTGCTGTTTAAGTTGTCTCCTACTACATGGACTAAGATACTCCCTCATATTAGCATTCTGAAGAGTTTTGTGTTTTACGGCTAGGGAGTGACTAGCAGACACACACACTCTCTCACACACACACACACATCAGATGCAGAGCACCAGTAGCTGTAAGCATTTTATTCCCAGCTCAGATTTACTGTGGCTAAAGCTTAAGGGCATTTCAGCAGGTTTTAAAGAGCAAGCTGTGATAACACCTGTGAGAACTGCAGTGTACCCAATATGTGGGTGGGTGGATGTATTTCTCTTGGTCTAACTTACTGTAAACATGAATGGGAGCACTAAAATGTATTTTGATTTGATTAGTGTTGGCACAGTTATGATGTCAGGTAGATGAGGTCTAATGAATCAATGGAAAACCATTTCTGTTAGGAAAAGAAGGTCTGACGATTCTCTGTCATACAGGTGATAATATGGAGAATGCTAAGTCATGGGAAACTGGAATTGCTTCCTATTCTTCCTATATCATAATGCTGAATCATAATTTTGACTTACTGTCATAATTTGTTTTCATATTAAGTCAAAGTTTTAGATAAGTATTTATTATTTACGTTTTGAAGTGAAAAGAGAACTTTACGGGTACTATGCCTCATAGTATGGTTGTTATGTTATGTTTTAGACTGCATTACATTGTACAGGTACTGCCTTTCCCTTGTATGCAAACAACATTGCTATCAATGTCAAAGCCGAGATCTCAGCAACGCAGCTTTCTTATCAAGGCCTTATCGCTTCTGCCCCTTGGTACTGAATGTGTTGTTTAATCAATCCTGTAAAACAAACCGGCATTTAGAGGGAAAAGAGTGTGTGTAAGTGTGTGACAGTAGTAAGGGCAACTGCAGCAGCTGCGCTTCATTGATTTAGTCACTTTGGCCAAATTGAAGGGCCACCTAGCAAAGGAAAGAGATGCCCTCTTTCCCTGGGGGGAGATCCTTCCTTCACAGTCCTTCACAGGTCAATCATTTATGTTGATTCCTGCGCAGTTCATAGTCTCTAATCCACCTAACTGGTAGGAGCGTAACGATACATTGATGTGGATTGATATATCGATTCAATCCTCAGCGACCCAATATTATCGATACAAAGTGAAAATATGGATATGTATTAGAGCTATATCTATATATACAGTATGAGAGAGATATATCGATGGGCCGATATTGTGGACCGATATTAGGCATTTCCCGAACTATCAGTATCGGCAATTATAATGGCCAAAAAAAATAAATAAATAATAATATATTGTATATTGACAAATAAATGATTCTGTTTATGCTGATTATGTTTTGTTACGCGTTTCTGGATATTTTTTGGCTGATATATCGGCATATTGGATTTTTATATAACCAAATATTTGTATCGGTATCGGCCTTAAGAATCCATTATCGGTCGGGCTCTAATATATATCCTCATCTTTAAGATGGGCCTTTATTTTAAAATTCCCACTTTATATGTATTCTTCTTATTAAAAATAGTACTTTGTATTTAATTGAAATTGAAAGCTAAGTTATGAAATTGTCAAATCAGATTTTAGTTGCTTTTTATGAATATATTTAAATGTAATTGATTGTGTTAAATGGGCTTATGTGTTGTCTTGTATATGCCCCTGAATTGAATGGAAATCTTATTGTGGCAGACTTTGTGATATCAGTAAATATTGTATAGTTTTCAAAAGAATCAATATAATATCCTATCGTGATAAAACGCGTGATTTGGACCCCAAAAACACAAACAAACACAAGGCGACGTGTAACAAAAATATCCGTCACATTCGTCAGATTTTGAGGCGACGGTGCTAACACAGAGACACAACTCCTTCCAAATACAATACATACCCAGAGGATATACACTGTCTCATCCTCCCACACATCTGTCCTCCCAGCTGGAGCTGCTTGATGGTGCTAGTTGTGACAGCGTTATCAGGAGGAGGCCTACAGAAGGAGGGAGAGTAAGAACGAGACTGAAAAGAGCACAACCTCAGCAGGGGATTTCAGAGACATATTACGGCATGCAGCTGGACAGCAGGGGAGCCAGGGAGAATGTGTCAGTCAATAGGAGTAATTATGTCACACACAAATGTGTAGTTGTTGTGGCAACCTTTGAGTAAAAACTTGATAGATTTAAGTTATGTTAACTGAATGGAATTAGTAGAATTAACTTTATTTACCCAAGTTAACTCATTGTTAATGAGTTAACTTATCATTAACTCATTAACAATGAGTTAATGATAAGTGATAATAATAATAATAATGATAATAATGATGAGTTAATAATAAATAATAAACTTAAATGATTCAAGGCAATTGGTTTCCTCAAACGGTTTGAGTTGAACTAACTCGTCAGGTTTGTAGAATGGCAAATGTTAAAAATCAAAAAACATATCTGTGTCCCCAATACATCCATTCTTTATGTCATCTTGGGCTAAGCTAAGCGGACAGTGGCTGCAGCTTCATATTTGATACAAAGATATGAGAGTGTTACATTTTTCCTTCTTGTTACTAGGACTGTTAAAGAGTGAGCATGCACAAACACATATGTAGAGTAGATGAGATTTATCCAGCCTAATCCTTACAGAAATGCGCACCTCTTAACACTGCATTGCATGGTTGGTGGCAAGTAATGTGTCAAAATTACGTGCAGGCATCACGGAAAGCAATGCCTGTAGAAAGTGAATTACTTTTGTCATGGTGGACACACTAATCCCATGGTTCAACACAGCCCTGTCTCAAAGACAGGTGAGGTAGTATAAAAACAGTCCGCATTGGTAGGAGGCTGGGGTGGATCGATGGGTCAAACAAACCAAGGACTTTCACCCAGGAGACTGTTGTTTGTGTATAAGACCCCTAACCCTAAGACCAAAAGTCAACATTGACTTTTTCTGTCTACTGATGTTTGCAAGGTAAAATACGTAGCGTATTTAAGCTACGTTACAGAGCCTACGTAACATACTACACATACAGAATGTATGTCAACCCAAACCATGATATTTGCCTAAACCTGAATTGTCTCTGTACTGCTGACACATAATTTTAAGCATCATATGCCACTGTCCATACCCGATGTGAGTCGAGTGCAGATTTGAGTCGCGCATGCTCAGATTTAAATGGTTTACTATGGTAATGTGTCATACTGAAATTTGTAATAAACTTTTCTCATTACAAACAATAACATAAGATGGAAATCATTTCAAAAACGTTTTAGCTATCTATGATAGTTTGATTGCTAACGTTAGCTCAAAACACCATTCAACTGACAACCTTTGTTGTGTTTGATTGCTAGCTTGTAGCCAGCAGTGAACAAACTTTGTTTGTAAAGTAGGTCCATTTTTACTGTGTTGACATTACAGAAGTCTCTTGTTAGCATCTTGTATGCTACTTGTTGCAACGTCACGCATGCACGACTCACATCTGCAATCGACTCACATCGAGGAGTGACAACCACTAAGTAATGCTGTGTTAAGAGCTCGTTGTCATTTCATGTATTTCTGTGAGATCAGGTTGGATTTATGATTGTTCATTACATGTGAGTATGCATGTCTGATGCTGCACCCACTATTTGAGAGGATCTGGGAGGAGGAAGTACCAGCAGACTTTAAAGGAAGGCTACCTGGTCAAGCTCCCCAAGAAAGGAGACTTCAGCAAATGCCCTGACTACAGAGGAAGCAGGCTTCCCATTATCATTATCTTCAACAGTGTCCTCATGGAGCAAATAAAAGAAGCCCTGGAGAATAGATTATGTGTGGACCAGATTGCAACTCTCAGTATCAGAGTTGAGCAATCATAGAAATAGAACTCTCTGCTCTACATCAACTTGATAGACTACGAGAAGCCGTTAAATCTCAGGAAACTGGACAACATGATCACAAACTCTTGCGAAGGGATGAGCTGCAGAGTTATCCATGGAGGACAGCTTAATCAAAGTTTCTAAATGAAGACTGGCATCAGACATGACTGTTTACTGCTCACTTACCTCTTCACCCTGGTTATAGATTGGATAATAAAGACCTCCAAATAAATCAGCTGGCGGACAAAGCTACAGATAACAGACGTGAAAGGACAACCAGGAACTCAATGATGAAAGTAACAACATTCATTAACAGTTGCCTGTGGCGGGTCGTGAGCATCCGCTGGCCAGATACCATCAGCAACCATAATCTCTGACAGAGAACGGGCCAACAACCAATGGAAGAAGAGATCAAGGAGAGGAGGAGAATATGGGGGGTGGATTGGCCAAGCACTCTGCAAACCAGATACAAGCACCTCCAGGCAGACCCTAGATGGACCAAGAAAGAAAGGGCGGTCCAAGAACATGTGGCAAAGAGACCTCAATCTGACATGGACAGAGCTGTAAAGGCAAGCCCTGGACTGAAGACTCTGGAGAACTGTGGTCAACAGCCTACGCTCCATGAACATGGAGCGATAAATGTAAGGAAGTAAAGAATGCATGGTTGACAAAAAACACCAACGAAGACCAACTTTCTTGCTCGCATGGACATTTCCTCAGGGCTGCCAACTCTCACGCATTGGACGTGAGACACACGCATGTGACTGGTTTCACACGCTCACACGCCACACCCACGATTTCTCACGCTGAAGAGTCGGTCAAATTTCTGAAAGATGAGCTTATCTATATATCTACCTGTTGAGCTTTCAGAGACTGTGTGTGTGTGTGTGTGTGTGTGTGTGTGTGTGGGGGGGGTCTTAGTGAGATACCACCATATCAACGGAGCAATAACATGCACAACAGACTAAATCTGATGAAACACATCTAAGCTATATGCAGTCCAGGGGTTTATATATTCATTCAAATTAATTAATGTATGATTCACATGAATAAGTGCCACGTGCACATATGAAGAGATTTACTTCCACAACCAAACACAGAGGGCCTTATTTTTCAATATTTTAAATTTGTTTCCAGCATAAATTGATGTAGAAATGGGTAGAAATAGTTATAGCAGAATGCCATTGGGTTGCCAGGCCAGCTGTGACTGGTCCAGATGTTTGTCCCAGCACCAGGGTGAGTGTGGTAGTCGAGAAAGAATGGGAGAAGGCCATTTGTGTGAGTTGGACCTGTTCACCACAGACCCAAATCTTCTCAGCTGCTACTGACATATGCTAATGTCTCTTCATGTGGCTTATTATGTTTGGCACATTGTCTGGGCCAGTTCTTATATCATAAGAAGGTAATAAAATGTGTAATTAAGTGATGACTGATTAACATTAATGTAAATGCTAAATGCCCTAATACCTGTTGATACTACAACAATGCAAAGGCTCTTAACGCGCGAGAGAGAAAAAAAGAAAGTGCCATTTAATGGTTTCTCTTTCAAAAAAACGTCCTGGGGGGGCATACACCCAGACCCCCCCTAGGGAGAGCCCCCCATCCCCCCACACATAACAAATTTCAATTTAAACCCTGAAGGATAATGATGCTGAAAGAGCCAAAGAAATTGCTTTGTAGGTGGCAAAATATGGGTTGCCCCCCCCAAATCTCACTCCAAGGTTTTTGGAAAAGTTGGCAGCTCTGCATTACCTATGCACACATTTTATTATTTGTTGTATTTATGCTTGGTGCTATGGTGTCTGGATGGCTCACTTAATGTTATTACCTCATCATGACACCTTTTGGATATACAAATTGGGCAAACAAAAAGCTAGAAGCTCCATTGAAAGTGCAGGGACACTGGATATCAGTTAGAGAAAACATGAGCTGTCACTGCAATACTAATGTAGCTCAGCGTAAATTATTTCAGGAAGACCCAACTCTTAATCAATGCTCTCTTCCTAAATCGAATCAGCTGTTGGAGGCATCACCTTCCTGCTGAACCAATCAGAATTGTAGAAGAATTTCAAGGGCCACTCACAGAGTCACAACCCTGCTTCAAATCTGTTTCAATGTCAATCAGCTGTCGTTGCAGGTAAAGAGTGCAACACTCCACCCACCCCTTCCACCTCCAGTCATCTACTCCAGCTAACCAGTCCAGAGCCTCTTTCGGTCTGGTCTTTGGGCTCCTACGTCGCCACCGGTGTCTAGATTCCATTGGGGGGTTATGATGGTTCTCTACCCCATATACAAACTATTAGTAAAACGATGGAGTCTAATCTCCAAAGACTTTGTACATTTTACTGAGCTTTACAATAAACCTTTTTTCATATCTGCAAACATGTCTCTCCTGATTGAAATACACATATTTATAAATCTTAGCACATGCTCCTCGATCTAAATATACCCACTCAGATCCCCCAGTAAACATTTGCAGATGTTAGGTAACACATTTGCAAGACTCATTATGCAAATCTGGGTACATATTCACAAATCGGAGAACATACTGCAAATATCAGGATGTATTTGCCATTTGAAAGGCCTAATTTTATTTCTGGTTATGAAAAACAATTTATTTCGGAGACAACTCCGTGTCAAACCATTTGACTATTCATTTGGTTTAGTACCGTAAAAGCTCTGCATTTAATATCATTGCTGACTTTTACAGGAATTCTGTGAGACTGTTGTTGTTTGTGTTAATTGTGCATGTTGATGTGTCCCACATCAGGAGAATGCAGCTTCAGCTCTGCAGGGGTTTACGACGGCACCGTGTTCAGCCGGATATTTCAGATCCTTTACAGAAATGAGGAGATTACGGTGAATGACTGTATGATCTTCAAAGTCCACCTGCTGTTGGACGGAGAAAGGGTGAGTCATGCTGGTGACATTCCCCCCCCAAAACACACACACACACACACACACACACACACACATCTGGTTGAGAATGAAGAATGCCATTGGCTGCTTGCATTTCATCAGTAGCCTGGCGGTAAATGCTTGAAAGATTATTACAGTGAAGACAGATGTATGATACATGCAGTTGAATTAAATGGTCGTTAATTAATGCATTTTATCATCCACGGTTCTCGCCCACACATGTTTCTGGTCCCCACTCCGCCTGTCTAAACCAACAATACTTCCTTTTCATGACAGAGATATTAAAGCCATTTAATTAACGCAGAAATCTGACATTACTATGTAACTAGAGACAATCTTGCAATGGGATCACACCAGTAATGATGCCAAAGTGGGCAAGGGGTGTAAAGTTTGGGGTCCAGTGGCTAATCCCTGACCCCCTGATTTTTTATCTTAACTACACACCGGTGAAGTTATGACGCTAATACGTGACGATATCTCTCCATAGACAGATATACAGTATATATATAAACACATGGCAAAGTACTCAAATCCACTTCTGTGGTACTTGCCACTTGTGTCTCCAGGACCACATTTTTCCATGATGAAACACACACACACACAAGGTGAAAACAATACTTGCGTTGCTGTCAAGGCGGATAATGAAGAAGTCATATAATCATGCTGAATATGGTAAATAATTTGCTTAAAGTAGCGTGAAATGTCTACAAGTGACAGTTTTGTTCATTAGTGTGTGTTAATATATATATATATATATATATATATATATATATATATATATATATATATATATATATATATATATATATATACTGTATATATATAAAAAGCGTTGGTGGTAGAAGTAGTATTGGCCATAGACTTGGACAGACTTGTTCAGCGACGTGTGCTGACTACAGTGATTGGGTGTTAGGTTCTGCTATGGGTGAGCAGTACCTTTTGTTATATTTAGAGAACATAACATTCACGAACAGTTCCAGACAACACACTGGGACATTGGAACGCGTCAGTTCAACCTAATTTTGATTTTGACTTGAAGTCTGAAAAATACAGGATTACCAGAAAAAAAACAGGCTAGACATGACATTTTTTACTCCGTTCCATCCAGTTAATCACCTCACATCCCATCAGATTTATCTTTTAAGCTTCTGATCGGGGTTTTAACTCTGACCCCCCCCAGCCTGAAAACTATTGATTGTTGTGCAACCCAAACACTGCATCGCCTTTCCCTCAGGGAAGTGCAGAAACTGTAGCAAATATTCAGTTAGGCTCAAGCATTACAAATTGATAAGTGTGTGAGCTCTTCACAACAGTACATCACACCGGTACTGAAGAGACTCTTAAAGGAAGAATACTTAACAGCCGACACAGTAGGTGTAAAGGCCCTAGTAAATGTTGGACCTGCAAACAGGGCCAGGTCCTCATCCTTTCCTGGGCGTACCTAATTGAAGTTATTTCCTTTTTGACCAGAGATAGCACTGGTTTGGAAAATTTGATGAAATGATTGGCTGTACTTTGGGACCCCAAAAGAAAAATAGTGCAAGGGGCTAATCATAACCCTAACTCTAAGACCTGATGACCAAACAAATGAAAAAAATGCATTGTACTAACTACTAATTACAAAGGTAATCTCCTTTTTCAAAACAATTGAGTGTGAACTATTCTAGACACAAGTTAAGTTTCCATCCACTTGTCAATCGAATTATCTGAAGTTCGGTAAAAAAAACTCATGCGAATAAAGCTGGTGAAAGTGTTTCCTTCCAACGGCTTTAAATCGAATAAAAACCTGTGGTAATGACCTCACATGCTGTTTTGTGATCAAATTGGTATATCAAATTGATTTGAGACATTTTAAGGTGTTTCCAAACTTTTGCAAACAAAGATCAATATTGCACTAGATGTAATAGTGCTTATGTGCCAGCTGATAGCGACATATCATGCTATAATAAGAAAATAACGATGCTACCAACACATCGCTATGATGATGCAGAGGCAACTTGGCTTTTATTGTCCCTCTGGCACCGCTGCGAGACTCTTTTTTTGAGACATTTCTCGCTGTTTGAGTGCCTTCCAATTCCTCCGCAGGACGACCCACGGCTTGTCCTAACCTTTGTTGTCCATTTCTTTTGCGAGTTCCTGATAAATTAAATTCAAAAAGTCTCTCGTCTTCTCGTCCATCCACTGACATCTGTCTTTGTTGGCACCTGCCATGTGTGCAAACAGAGCGGAAATACTGGGCGGAAATTGACTTAAAACTTCTTCTTCTTCGTTTTGTGTCAGGTTGCAAGCATAAAATGACCTAAAACTTAATCACAATTCATTATTTATTGGCAAATAGTGTTTCCATCAGCGTTTATAGCTTAAGCCGTATATAGATCAATGAACATATTTCCTTTGAGTTGATATTCATTTACCATTTCCATAAGGCATTTTTCATTTGATATCACTTAATTCGGATGAAAACAAGTAGATGGAATTAATGTGCTTCAATTGACAGACACATGTAAATTGTCATGTCCCTGACTGCCCATGTTCAGTTGAAATGATCAGGTGTGTAAACCTGCCAGACAGTTATTGATGTCCTGTCCTTTATGGTTTCACCGTGGGCAAAACCTCGAAAATCTCCTTTTGTTGTTGGGAGCCACTGGAGCTCAAATTGATCAGTGGTGACAGCGATGAGACAGGCTCGAGGTTACAATGTGGGGGAGTAACGATGGCCCCCGCTCAAAGCTAATCATCCATGTGATAGCCATAGCTCAGGAATTGACATTACCTTGCGCCATCGCTCAGCTGCTCTGACATATGTCTACGGTACGGATGGCTGGGTTAATGTGGAAAGATCCCGGCTGCAGTCAGAATGTGGATAATGTGTCTCACATGGCTATGCATGGCTCCTAATTTTAGAAGATTTCATTAAACATAGACATGTCATGTGGAGGTGTGGAGACAGAGGAGCTTCAAGGCATATCAGATTTCAGCTGTAAGCTCTCCCGAAGGCTCCCCGCTCATTAACCTTCCGGAGGTTATCTGCCGCTCACAGCTACAGATAGCACAGACAAAAATAGCCCCTCATTTCCCCTGTGTACACCCTTATCCTATATGCTTAATCAATCCGAACATCAATATCGGCCAGAACTGCAACAATTTGTATGTTTGCTGTACAATATGTAAGTACATTTTAGACAAATGTAAGAAGAAAGAGAGGAAGGATATAATAATTAGCAACACTGCACCTCAGTCTTTAAAAGACTCCACTCGTGGCACTGCCTTTGTAGTTCACTCCAACCTTTTGTTTTTCCACTTTGTTTTTGAAATTCAAATAGGTGCTCTGTATTTCCATACACCATGGTATTCTATGGCTTTTTAAACATAAGAGTAATACATAAAACTGAACAAATAAATAATGTATCCTTTATTAGTCCCACAAGGGGAAATTAGAATTTACACTCTGTTGTTAGGCCTAAATAACGCATACATGCTCAGTACCTATACATGCATTAAATGGAGAGATGTCAGAGTGGGGGGGCTGCCCGTGGAAAGGCATCCTGAGCAGTTGGGAGGTGAACTTGCATCTCTCCAGCTAACAGTCCACCACCATACTTTGGTCCATTTGGTCGACTTGAACCAGCGACCCTCCGGTTGCCAACCCAACTCCCTATGGACTGAGCTACTGCCACCCCCAATAATAATAACAGTAATATAATTCAGTTCGATCTACATCTGATTCAAATAAAGGCAGGATAACAGATTGTAGATGACACAGTGAATAATTAAAAAGAACTAAATCAGGATTGCAAACAAGGTTGGTCACATTAATTTCTATACCAAATAGCTAAATTCATTCACATCATATGTATAGTGTAAATGTCCATCATATGTCACATGGATATGTTACTCACTTGGTCACTTTCATGTTTCATTTCATAAATAGTCAAGTCCGATTTCAGTAATGTTTCATGTCATAAATAGTCAAGTCCGATTTCGGAAATCCTGGAATCCAAGTCATTATTGGGCAAGTCCAAGTCGAGTCACAAGACCAGTGAATAGCCAGGATTGGAGTACTCCATCACTGACGGAAACATTTTAACATGTATTGTGTTTGCCTATACAGCCCTGTAATTCTATGAATTTATGTCCATATTGGAAGATTCCACACCTCTTGTTTTACATCCAATGCCAATGTTCAGTGCCAATGTAGGAAGTGTCACCCCTAAATTAGCAAGCAGAGAACATGAGAGTGGATGACACACCAAGAGCTTGTCTAAAAGAGGCAAAGTATCCCTTTAAACATTTCATAGATTTCCTTAGCAGAAATGATTTGTTCTCTTTGCATCTCTAGTTGCTGTCTCATGTTGAAGACTAACAAATAATAAATTTACAAACTGGCATTCAGGATAAAACAGCAGTAGAGCTTGTCTTATTTCCATGACAACTGGACGATTGTGTTATATTGCCGTGTGGTGTTTCCATTATTTTGTGTGGCACTTTCCATGTCACCTTGTTTCTATAATGTTAATGCAGTACCAACACTGCTGTACCTGTGCTGTTTTGCAGGTGGAAGAAGCCTTGAGTGAGGTGGACTTTCAGTTGAAGCTGGATCTGCATTTCACCGACAATGAGCAACAGTAGGTTTTTGAACAGTTTGGAAATGTGTGTGTGTGTGTGTGTATGTGCGTGTTTGAGAGAGAGAGAGAGAGAGAGAGACTGACTTTCTCCTTGTTCCAGCTTTTATGCAAGAGTGAGAATGCAAACTAGGCATGAATAAGGGCTATTATGTCTTTTGGCTCATAGCCATATATTAAGCACCTGATCCCAACTTCTCTGCTAACAATACACAATTACTGTGATTTGTCTGTTTGCTTGGAACAAATACAATAATAAATAGTTTGCATTAGCATATGGTACAAGGCAATGTTTTTTTGGGGAACTGCTCTTGTGTGAACCAGCAGCTGTGAAGAGAATTTGTGCACTTAAGCTGTTAATTCCCCATTTTTGTCATACCTGTGTGATTATAGTACTTGTCAACACTACACAGGAGTGAGTTATGGAGCTCTTTGTCTATATCATATCATGGGCACTGGTTTCCTTTACTCAGAGTCCGTACGCCTGTAGGATATCTAGGTCTCCATTTCAATTCAAGTCATGATTCAGACCCTTTCTCTCCAACTCAATTTTAGGACAATGTATACAGAGCCCTTAGAGGACATTAAAGGGGGGGGCACATGGATGTCAATGTCCTTACGGGAAACAATGGAGCGCACACACCAATGAAAGAGGTTCATAAAATTATTTTTTTTATTGGCCTTAAATTTAAATACTATAAATTAGTACTTGGCAGTGGGCATCCCTACACTACAGGGTTATGTTGTATGAACTTCTCCCACAGGTGTGTGTGCTACATTGATATGATGGTTTCCACGATGCCAAACTAAGCCGGAAGTTTATTGACTTTTTCTTCCTCCCAAACCCTATAAAGTTTTAAAGTATTTCTTTTTCTTTTTTCTTTTTTTGGCTCCCCCATGTCCCCTTAGGGGCTCCGTAAATATATGGCTCAAAAATGATGTTAGGTTATTGTTAAGCAGAAGTCCACATTCTCAGACATCTTTTAAAGAGCTGTTGCTTTGAGCTACAAGCTCTCCAGAGTTAGAACAAATACATATGACATTTCTTTGTAATGTGTGAGATAAAACCACTTAAAACCACTATTCATTTTAATCTGTACTCTCTGTAGTTTTACAACTGCACTGTAGCACTGCAATACAGAGTTTGAGTTTGAGTTATTTGAGTTATTGAGTTTTATTTTTAGTTTAGTTTTACAGTGTTTTTACATATTGTTATTTAAAAAAAAAAGTATAAATAAAGTAAATATAATATGTAATTTGATGCTTTCCATTGGTGAGTGTGTATAACTGGAATAGGCATTAAACATGGAAAGAAGCCTACCAAAACAAGAATTCTGCAGATGACTACTATAAGAGTATGTTTAAGAGTAAGTATTTGTCATTGTGTATTAGTGTAACTCACAATCGCTCTTCTTCCATTCCTAAGGCTGGCAGAGATAGCGACTGTCCCTTTGATCAGCAGTCGGACCCTCAGCCTCCACTTCCACCCGCGGAGAGGCCTCCACCACCACGTCCCTGTCATGTTCGACTACTTCCACCTGTCCGTCATTTCTGTCTCCATACATGCTTCACTGGTTGCCTTACATCAGCCACTAATCAGGTACAGTTCACAGGTGCATTTTGCGGACCATTTGCAGACCTTGAATTCACACAAAGCAGAAAACTCTTTTGGTGTGATTTGAAAACAGGGATCCAACTGAATGTAACCAAGCCCTGTCCACCTTTGTAACTATATAATATATCCAGTTTACATCTATAACAGTGGCAGATTTACTACTCAAAATATAATGTCCTCGATTTCAGACACAAAAGCACCTTTTCATTTCTAGCTAACAACTATCTGTTTTGAAAGCTGACAACTATGGCTGCCCATGGGCTGGGTTGGGCTGGCAGATTTTAACAACTGTAACTAGCTAGCTAATTAAGCTAAAGCCAGCTACATGAGTTGGTTGAAAACAACTCTCTGGCTGAATCATTAATGTTGAAAAATTTCCATTTTAACCTTACCCTTTTTGCTGCTTAGCTAACAGTTATATTTAATTCACTTTTAACATTACAAGAGAAAAAGGCTTTGAGGATAGAGCTGCTAACGTTAGCCTAAACTCTGGTAGCATCCAGGACTGCTTTCAAAATAAAAAAAGAGTGTTACAGTTACGAGCAAATGTAACCTAGTAAGTTAAAGATGTGTGTCACTGCCCGATGTGAATCGCGCGTGCTCAGATTTAAACGGTGTACGGCATAACGTGTCATACTGGAATTTGTGAAATCCATGAAATAATAAATTACAAACAACAGAAGATGGAAACCATTTCAAAAAGCTATCTATGATTGTTTGATTGCTAACGTTAGACCAAATACCATTCAAAAGTGACAGCCTTTGTTGTATTTGATTGCTAGCTTGTAGCTAAGTTAGCAGTCATTTCAAAAACGTTTTAGTAATATATGATTGTTTGATTGCTAACATTAGCTCAAAACGCCATTCAACATTTGTTGTGTTTTATTGCTAAGATGTAGCCAGCAGTAAACAAACTTTATTAATTACAGTTTAATACACTTTCTGGAGATGCAAGGTGCAAAAAAATGGAGAAATCAAGTCTTACATGATATGTGCAAAACTGTAGGGTTAAGAGCCTTTGCATTGTCGTAGTATCAACAGGTATTAGGGCATTTAGCATTTACATTATTTACATTATTAACTTCTTATGATACAAGAACAGACCCAGACAATGTGCCAAACATAATGAACCACATGAAAAGACAGTAGCATATGTCAGCAACAGCTGAGAAGATTTGGGTCTGTGGTTAACAGGTCCAGGGGTCCCTGGTGTAGGGACCAGGGACCCAAAGTTAAATGAATGTTGAGGGATCAGCTAAGACCACTGAAATTCTAAAGAATGAGAACCACTGATTTACATAAATTCTAAACCGTTAACCTTTGTGCCAAGGCTCAGTAATGGTTGGCCGTCATCCTCTGTGCCCCACTTACTTACTTTTTTTGGGAAAATAAAGACTATTTAGATATATAGAGATACTATATAGAGATGCACCGAGGTTAGAAAAGCACAATAGTGGCCCAAGTGTTGTACAACTTTGTGCACATTCAAAATATAACTCCTCCCATCTATGTTGTCCGAGATTTGGAGAGTTGTAATATAGTCTGCTGTGCATGTTATTGCTCCGCTGATATGGTAGTATCTCATTCAGACCTTCTGACAGACAGAGGCCCATTTGGGTCTCTGGTCTCTGACAAGGTTTAGAGGAGGCTGTACGCTGCTCATTATTGGAGGTCTGCACAGATGCAACGCGTCACTGTCCACAGCAGAGCGAGTCCACTAAAATGAACTGAAGTTGCTACACTACCAGCCGTGCTGTTCACCTCTATTGTTACAGAGAGAGTGGACACGAAGCGACGGACGGGTCTGTGATACTCAGAGCTCATACCTGAAGCTGGGTAAATGCACCTGGGATGGCTCGTGTATAAAAAATGTTCTCAGTTTGCGACATTTCGAAACTTCCACAGACAGGGATGGCTCTTGAACCCCCTCACAGTCTCTGAAAGCACAACTAGTCGATCACAAGTGGCTCAACAGGTAGATCTATAGATAAACTCATCTTTCAGAAATTTGACAGACCAGGTTGACACTTCAGCGTGAGAAATCGGGGGTGTGGCGTGTGAGCGTGTGAAAACAGTCAAATGCGTGTGTCTCACGGCCGATGCGTGAGAGTTGGCAGCCCTGATTACAGAAGTCTCTTGTTAGCATCTTGTAAGCTACTTGCATAGATGGTTAAAGAAAGGCTACTTATCGCAAAGTGATGCATGCGTGACTCAAATCTGCACTTGACTCCCATCGGGCAGTGACAACGTGCTTCCTGTAAGCCCTGGAAGTAATGCTTGGTTAGGTTGTGAGCTAATTATACAGACACTGACAAGCTTGCGTTCGAGCAGTTAATCACCGTTTAATCCATTCCTTAAGGCTAAAACACAACACCCCCTTTCAAACTTTTTAAATGGTGGGTATCACTCTATAGCCCCACGCACATTGCTTCAACATGGTAAGAAAGCTACAGATTGGTAGGCCCATGGATGAATAATAAAAAGAGTTGGCTACTTTCGGTTTAGCCTCCGCTAACTTGTCCTTTGGCTCTTCTAGACTTTCCAAACGTTAACGGACCGAATGGATCAAATCCTAACAGTGAAACGTGTCATTTTGCTTTAGAGTTTTAGAACTGGCCAAACTGGGAAGATGGAAAGTGAAAACTATAATTGCAATCCATAATATATCAAGAACAGAAGAAGTCAAGTGAATGAGCTGCTAGCACTTCCTTTTTTTTGTCTTGGAAATCACAATTAAGAGTTTCATCCGTTAGCTGCTTGAATCGATATATATCCAAACACTTGAACAATTAATTCAGAAGTCAACATCATATACTCAGTGTTAAGCCCTGTATTACATAGATTACTACAGGATTGATTGGAACAGTGGCAGCTCTCGTCTCACAGCTTATGTATCTTCCTTCACACAAACTGATGGTTTGTCCCTGCATGTGTCCCTTCCTGTTCTCTCTGCAGCTTTGCACGTACAGGGAAGGGCTCCTGGCTGGGGAAGGGCTCGCCAGACAGCCCGAGCGACCCGTCTGCCATGTCTGTAGAGAACCTTGTGTTCGGAGCTGGCTACTGCAAGCCTGTCATCTCTGAGGTATGTTAACATTTAGCAGTTCAGCTGCGCTCAAATAGAAAGTCACACACAGTCAAAGCCTGTTTTATCTCAAAAAGCTAAAAAAGCAGCTCAAAATGAGCCAGGATCCATTCAGCTGGTTGCTCCCTTTTTCCTTTGTAAGCATGCAGATAAATGCCAAGCGATGACATAAATGTGATCTTGGTTTGAGGACAGAGGCCGATGGATTTAGTTATGATTTGTTTTGGCGTGTCACGCAGAAGCAATAGGATTCAGCCCAAGAGCCAAGCAGAGAGTCATTCTGATCTGGATTACGGATCGTGGACTGGTCTGTCCCTCCGAATCGGTAATTTGTTGGGGCTCCGTGGAGTCTTACAGAGGCCAACACACAGATAATTACTGCGCTGCACCGTGGCTTTTTTATTTATAAAATCTGATTAAGCCACCTGCCCAGGCATGTAGGCTCTGTTCTTTGCATCTGGAAGTGATAGCAGCTCTCACTGGACATGATGGTGTAGTTTTGTCCCCTCCATCTCATTCCTTTGTGCCCATGTACAGTGTAGTTAAGCTGCACAATTGCATAATGACTGCAATGACAATGAAATAGCTTTTATCATAATTATTAATCATGATTATACACAGTATGTCTTAATTTATAGGAACGAAATTATGTTATGAATATGACCCTTTAATCACGTAAACACACAGTTGATCTCAGTAGCAGTAGTACTTTATTTACTTTAGAAAGCTGCTTAGACCAACTTGGCACATAGTCTGATCTGGTTTGCATTGACTGGTCTGTGACAAGTGATAATTCAGTTTCAGGAAGTGACATCATATTCCAGGTGTTGTCTCTCTGGTTTGGCCAATCCAATCTGTTCTGCTGAGTACATGCAGTATTAATAGTACACATATTGTATTTATATACTAATCATCACAGTAAACTATATTTGAACCCCACTAGAAAAAAGCTATTAAGTGGAACTTGAGTTAAAGGACTAGTTTGACATTTTGGGAAATACAAAACAGAAATACTCACTGTGCGCATTTAAGTAATAGTTCAAGTATGTAACTCACACAACCAAACCACACATTGATGATTTTTAAATTTTAAATTTACTTTTTTGTATAGATTAACCTACTGAGATATAACAGATTAAACAGTGAGTTTTAGAGGTGCTGATGTGTGTATTTGTTATCTTTTGACAGAGCCAGTTGTTCCCCTTTTTCCGACTTTATAGCTATGCAAAGCTAAGATAACCTCCTCCTTTTTAACTTTTTGCAGCTGTGAGCTCCCCCATTCCATATGCATTGCATTAAAGGAAAATACGGCATTTTTTCGAAATCCATACTACAAACCAATTCTTATCAAGTTTTTGAGTACTGTATGCAGTGTGTTCACACAGGAAATGTGAGAGAGAAAAAAAGTAGACATAACATAAGCGGGAAGTCCTTTGGTCATTTTCCCAGAATGCATTATAAAAAAAGGAAATTCATGAGTGGCTCACAACTTGGAAAAATTAAAATAGTTTGACAGCTTGATTTAGAACCAGGCTGATGTCCCAGAGTCTGGTAGGACCAGAGTCTGGTAGGACCAGGCTAATGGACCAGAGTCTGGTAGGACCAGGCTAATGGATCAGAGTCTGGTAGGACCGGGCTAATGGACCAGAGTCTGATAGGACCAGGCTAATGGACCAGAGTCTGGTAGGACCAGGCTAATGGACCAGAGTCTGGTAGGACCAGGCTAATGGATCAGAGTCTGGTAGGGCCGGGCTAATGGACCAGAGTATGGTAGGACCGGGATAATGGACCAGAGTCTGGTAGGACCGGGCTAATGGACCAGAGTCTGGTAGGACCAGGCTAGTGTCAACATACTATACTCAAAACCTGCTTAGAATTTACATGTGGTAGCCTGTAGCCTTGAAACATATGGTCCATATGAAAAGAACCTTATCTTTGAACTGCACGTCATTTTGCAACATTTGCATTTTGTAAACCATGTAGCCATTTTCTTCAACCTATCATCTCTCATCTGTAGTTTTCTCTTGCATTTTGCCAATTATTCCAACCTATGTACAGGTGTAAAAGCGTTACTTCCATTTTTCATGCATCTCTTGAGTCCCTGCAGACGTCTCAATCTACACTTTAAATCTTTATGAGTGCCATGGTTGCTTCCCCCCCACACACACACACACACGTTTCTACTCCTCCCCCCACCCCCCTGGCTAGGCACTTTAATAAGCTCTGCGTTTAGCCAAGCAGGGGGGTTTCGTTTGATCACCATAATGACTTCAGCTCGTAAGCACCACGTACCACATAGCTGCAGGTGAAATGTACACCGTCTCCTCCTTCACCTTTATTTATTTAGAGCTTTTTATCTGCGGCTGAACTACGTATTCAGCACTTTCCCTTTTAACACCACAGCATTGGTGTTAAAAGTGTTATGTTATTTCCGGAAGGAGAAAAAAATCACGTTGTACATTTCCAATGAAATCAGCTGTTGCATCTCAAAAGGAAGGAAAAAAGTTGCCTCCGTGCAGTGGTAGAAGAAGTATTCAGATCCTTTATTTAACTAAAAGTACTAAAAAGAAAAGACCCAAGTAAAGTACAAATACATCAAATTTGTACGGTTGTATAAGTACAGTTGAGTAAATGTACTTAGTTACATTCCAACCCTGCCTCCGTAGCATAAAATGATATTTTGAGAGGAAAGTGAAGCTGTCAGAAGGCATACACCTGATAACCTCTGGTCTTTTTAGTGGAAATAATTCATGCTCATAATAATGCAGAAATCATGTCAAATACGCTGTCCTCTGCCAACTAAAAACTTCTTTAACAGCAGCAGTGATTGTACGTTGAGATATCACTACACAGTGTGACGGTGGACTGCAAAAACTACATCAACCAAAGCATAAATTCTTACGGCAGGTGAACTAAAGGACTGAAGGCCATCCTGGATATTGTCAGCGCAGTAAGAAACTTTGTTTTCAGAATAATGACTACTTCATACTGAAAAATAGCTATTTTTCTCTGCCGCTCACTTGCAGACTGATCCAGGCAGGCCTCTATAAAAGGTAAAAAGAATTATTAAAGTAAACATACAGATGTTCCTTCCTGGTTTCGGGTATACTATACTGCTGCAATTACAGAGCACACACCGGTATGATGATAGGGCTGGAGACTTTACCTGCTAGGGGCAAATTATAGTACATCCCTAGATACTCAGACATTACATGCCTTTCAAAGCTCAGAGCCGCACTGGCGCTGGCAAAACATCTCAGACATGAGGAGGTGTCGCTGGGTAGCAGACCAGCGGACGAGGGCAGTCACTGGTCGGGCTGGGCAATCAACCCAAATTTGAATCACAATTACAATTTTTGGTTTGTAACGATCACAAAAAGCCAGCGCCCACGTCGTTTAAATAGCAAATGCACCTGCACCCATGGGCGTGCTGGTCTTACAGGGAGGTGTGTTCAGGTGCATTCTGGGCGTATTGCTATTGTGAGGCAGTGGTAAAATGTGCCTAGGCTCTACACACACACACACACACACACACACACACAAGCGCGCAACAGCACACAAACATGCAAGATTCAAAATAAAAATATAACAGTGGATTTGGACAGGCCCTAAACGCACCTGCACCTGGCGCTTCACGTCGTGCACTTAGATGGTTAACATAGGGCCCTTCTTTTATCTGGTGTTCTAAATGAAGACAAAAAAAAATGTCAAACAGCAAAAGTATTAAGAGAAATAACACAATTCAAGTTGATTTCACTGTTGATTTGATAAACTGTTTCAGTCTTTTTAAGTTCCCATTTTTCCAAAAGATAATGAGTAACCGTTATACTCTTGATTCCAAAATTTAACAAAAATAATCGTAATTTTGATATTTTTTTTTTTCCACACAATCGAGCAGCCCTAGCCACTGGTCAATTTTAACCCTCATGTTGTCCTCGGGTCCAATTGACCCGTTTTCCTATATCAACGTTCTTTTTAATTACCCAAAATAACATGATTGATTCCACACAACGCTCTTTGGCAAGTACAAATCTCTGCTTTCATTAATTTTGGGGCGTCTTATTCAATTTTATAGCATTTGGAAAACAAATTGAAGTGGTTTTGAAATAGTATTGAGTAAAAGTTGACATATTCCAGTCTGATTATTCATCAACATACATTTCAATTTTCAATTTTAGTCTAAATAATTCCTAATTTCTGCTTTTCTAACTGAAACATTAGGTTTGATTTCCTATAAGTTAGTGTTATGTAGTGTTGAAAACGTCAAAAAAAGTGACAAACATTGAAAAAAAGCATCAAAAGTGTTGAAAAATGGGACAAAATCATAAGAAAAAGTTAAAAACATTGATAAAAAGCGTCAACAAAAGTGTTGATTTTCAATGTTGACGGGGAAGAACACGAGGGTTAAGGATCCCTGGCTCCAGATCAGGACAGCTGCTACTATGCTAGTTGTTTGAGTAGAATGCTATTAGCTCTTCAGGAAGAGCAATGAGTGACATGAATACACAGCCGTATCAATGCTTTGGGAATGGGTGGCAGTTTGGACTCAACCAGTGGTGGAATGTAACTAAGTACTTTTACTCAAGTACTTTCTTCTCATGCCACTTTCTACTTCTACTCCGCTACATTTCAGAGAGAATTATTGTACTTTTGACTCCACTACATTCATCTGAAAGCTTTAGTTACTAGTTACTTTACACATTAAGATTGTTGCACATAAAAAACATGTCGTTTATAAAATGTGATGTTTTATTATAAATTAAACTACCCAACAATATAACGGCCTATAAGTCCAGCTGACATGATTAGACCATTAAACACACAACTGTTTCTAAAATGTTTTTCTGAATTGAGAAACTGTACATTTTCCTGATGATACTTACATACTATTGATGTACTGATGTAACATTTTCAATGCAGGACTTATATTATTGGGTATTTTTAAAGTGTGGTATTGGTACTTTTACTTAAGTAAAGGATCTGAATACTTCTTCCACCACTGGACTCAACACATTCTAAATTGCAATGGTGGAATCCACTTAATACTTGTAGTGCATTGTTAGAGAGCCATCTACTGGAAACATGGTCCATATTGCAGCAGATATTAAGAACACTGAAAAGCAGGGGCAGACTGTATTTGAGCTACGGGAATTTTTTTGGATTTTAACATTCCTTATCAAGCCACTTGCTTCCTTTAGCTCAACAAATTTAATCTGCAGCTTTTATTATTTTTAAAATGAAAGAAGGACATTAAAAAAATAAAAAATTGAAAAGCATTTTGCTTCTTTCTTCCTTCCAGACAAGAGTATTTATTTATATATTTGCTCCATCTTGCTTTTTCTTTTTTCATAATGAAAACTTTTATGTCTTTTAAGTTTTGTTGTTTCTTCTTTTGTATGTTGTCTGGAAAAAAACTTTCCATTCATATACACAACACTTTATGTCTACAATTTATTGTTCCCTTTAACCACCAGGCCCCGGACAAACTTGGATTCCGGTCCACTTCCGATACTTGTGAACTTTTAAAAGTTCATAGCAGGGATGCCTTACATCCTCCTCGGACACATTGATCTGCTTTTACAGCTTCGCAGCAAGCTGTGTTTAGGGGCCATTTGTTTTCCTATTTGATCTTCTCAGTAATGATCTTATTCGTTCCCATTCAGAAACACACTCCTTTTATTTTAACACCAGGTCAGCGGCAAGCCTATACAAGTGTTACATGTGTACTTGAACTATAAAAGTATGTGTACATGTCTGTTATTAAGGCAGGCCATTTGCTGAGAGGTGACTGACATAGCGGCTGGTGTTTCCTGTGTGTCTCCTTCTCTGCAGGGGAGCTTTTATGTGCCCAGTGAAAACTGCCTGCAGAGAGCTCATACGTGGCATCGGAGGCTCTGTCGCCTCCTGCTGGTCGCACACAGGGGCCTGCACACCTACCACGATGCACTCATGAAGGAGATCCCACAGCTCCAGCAGACTCCACTAGACTCAGGTGAGCATGGGGGAAAAAGCTCTGCATTCAAACTTTTTGTTTTGGTCCTTGATAATATCTAAAGTTAAGGTATATTAAGTAGAATAAGGGCCTTTCCCATTTCCTAAACTTGTTCCCCCTCGACTCCTCGATCCTCCGGCTTGTGACCTAAAAATCGTTCTCAGCGCGTCGAGTTGAAGGACGTCAACGAGGAGTGAGGATCGAGCATCAAGGGGGCTCCTCTGAGGAGTTACAATCGAGGATACACTGATGTAGAAGACTTTTCACCCGCCGCATGTAAACAGAGGAGTGCCAGAGTGAGAGGAGGAGAGAAAGAGAGAGAGAGAGAATATCCACGGCTCCGTGGTTAATCTAACGTTATTATGTTGATTAATAGCGGGTGGGTGAAATAATACGCAATCAACGAAGACAATATTAATGTTCTCTATAAATTTGAACATAGCAGAGCTGCTGTCGGACAGGCAGCTTCATTTGGAAGATGGCCTGAGAGACGCTCGAGAAACAGCAATTTAATTATTATCATTAGGATTATTTCCAAAAGGTCTAGTTCCGATTCCTCTGTTAAATTCACAGTTTGCTGCTTAGATATCAGCTGCAGTGGTATTTCTGAGCGCATTGGAAACTTTTCAAAGCAGCATCTCTAATCATTAAAGTAAATCGTTATAGAAAAACACGTATACATTAATACATCATTTGAAAAGCAACGGCGCCTGCAGCGATAGCCAAGGGCCAGTTAATTGTCCATGCAGGTTTCTAAATCAGAGAAACTAATTCATTCAGGTGGGTGGAAGGTGGTAGATGTTAAGCTTATAGTCGGATAAAAAGACACCAACTGCCACTTTGCTTATTTGAAAGCCATGATGTCTCTCTCTCATGGGTGGGCCAAATTCCCTGGGCGGGTAATCAGAGAAAGGGGAGTAAGGGTAACCTTTTCCCCTTATGATATCATACAAGACTCCAGATCGGCCCATCTGAGCTTTCATTTTCTCAAAAGGCAGAACAGGATACCCAGGGTAAACATAAAGTGAAGTTTTCATACCATGGGACCTTTAACTACGTTCGTGGGGTCCAAAACTGGGAGCTCAGTATAATTGTGGAGTCTGGACCACTTTTTGGGGTCAAAATGCTGGACCCCATTACTAAAGGGCTGTTTGAGGGTTAAGACTTGGTTTTAGGATTAGGGTTAGAATTAGGTTATGGTTATGGTGAGGGTAAGGGTTAAGGTTAGGCATTTGGTTGTGATGGCCAGTGTTGCACCAAGTAAAAATGTCCAACCCCCCGTACATTCTCATCCATGTTGTGAACTGAATTCAAAGAAAATATATAGAAGTTGTCGTGGACACTTCTGCTCCTCTGAGAGAGATCACAAAATGCTGCGACAGACAGCTGATGCAGTGGCGCTGCTTATCCTATTTAACTGCCGTCACTTTTAATGGCGGCTCGGAGGCAGAGACGTCTTGTGTTTGTGAAAGGCCCGTTGCCTCGACTACTCCCTTTTTGAGGCTTTTCCTCGACTCCTCGGCTCAACTCTCCTGTGGGTGAACTAAGACGCGAGGAGGGGAATTGTGGGGGAGGGATTCGGGGAGGCACAAACTGGGGATATGAGAAAGGCCCTTAGTCTCACATTGCCAGACCCACGCATAGTGTGTTCCAACCCTTTACAATAAGCTCCACAAAATAAAACATTTGTTTCCACAGAGGTGCTGCCTGTAGAAGAAACTCTAAATCAGCTTACAATAGAGTTACAGGTACGTTCATTCAACACGACATCCACATGTTAAAGTGCCTCCTGGAAGACAAGTTCTTCTGTTCTATGGTTCTATGTGGTTGTCTTTCCCACTTTTGTTTTGTTATCATTTTAAACAAGAAATTAAAAAAACACTTTTTTTTAGCCTACATGCTGTACCATGTACTGTATGTAAAACAGTCAATTAGTATATGCACAGACAAATATAATGCCTTAATCTAGATGTGTGTGGCTGAAAAACTATTACTATTTGTTGGCATGCCAAGACAGGATGAATTTGGATAAATTAAAAGGAATGGTGCTGTATTTTTGTTTGTAGGGCAGTGGATTCCATTGTAGAGAATGGTATTAGGTTAAGGGGGGTAGATGTGATTTCAATATATTATTGGTGACTAAACATCATGTTTTGGTATGTAAGACGGAGGATGGCAATACGTCATGTCCTATGGTCCTGTGATGAGGTCCAGGAATTTTGGACCGGGATACATGACAACCTACATGTCGGACTGCAGGCAGCCAGGTTCCATTTAGCTTCAAACTATTATTCTAGTAGACGGGTCAATCCCAAATTGGATAGGATTAAGCACATAAGGAGCTGAGTCCACACTAGTTTAATGATGACCAGACAGATTCTTCCAAGAGGATGGAGGAGTGCAGGGGTGCCGTCAATCCAGGAGTGGACTTGTGAGATGGCTAGGGTGGCAGGGTTTGGAATTAAGGTCATATAAACGGATTGCCAGATTGAGAAACTAGAAAATGGGGAATGTACTTAAGCTTTCTGGACGGTTCCTAAGAAGCCATCTGCTGTGGAAAGGCATATACTGTAGTTACTAAGTGCTTCCATCACATATTCAGAGTTCATTTGGGTTACAGTTTGTTGTCTATTTTGATATTATTTTATTGTACTGTCTGGAATATTATTGTTATTTCATTGTGTTGTTAGTTTTTGTCTAAGGAAGTGGGGATGACATAAGGGAGGGGGGTCAGGGGGGAGGGGTTGTGTTCATGTTGTGAGCTGTATGTTTTGTGTTTTTTTTTTTTTAAATGGATAAAAACATAATCATGAAAATGATAGTTTGTTAGGTCATTAAGACATTAAACAATCATTACTCTGAAATACTTAAGTCAATTCTATGTCTGGACAGGTGTAATGTCCCAGTTGTTATAACCACACAGCCTTTCCCACAGAGAACAGCATGGGTTGATTGATTGATGAGTTTAAGTTTTCAGACAGACTCGAGACACTACTGTATATTGTTCGTGGGTATAAATATGTTAGCAGAAACCCAAGAATCCTAGAATAGAATGCTGTACTTTGGGAAGACTGATGCATTCCCTCTGATATTATAGGATTCTTTTTTTATCTGACCCCTCTCTGTCCCCTTCAGCTGCAGGATGGCCATGAGAGGGTAGCGGAGCAGATCAGCAGGGATGTGAGCCAGCTGTGCTCCCAGCTGGCTGCTCTGTGGAGCCGCTTCCTGGAGGCCGCTGTGCTCAACCCACACATCCTCTCTTTTCTGGCCCAGGAGCATCACACACTCAGGGTGAGAGTCATTCATCATAAGCATGCTTTTACAATGCTCAAACGCCAACATGTTCCTTTGTGTTCTCTGAACCACAGTCCAGATATAGCGTTACATGGTACCTGCTTGACTCGCCCCGACTCTACTTACCTTATTTTTTTTTTTCATAATGATAAAATGTCCCTGGTACCTTCTAACAGGTACTTTTTGTAATACTGAGCAAGCTGGCTGGTTTAGCCAGTTGTGTGTTTTTTTTGCTGTCTCCAGCTTCTTTTGAAACTAATTTGTCTTCTGGCAAACAACACACGCCGAGAATCAAAAACACACCTTCGACGTACTGCCACTGTGCAATCATAATTGTTAATTATAATTCTAGTAGTATTGCCAGTGTGCATCACACCCCCAACCGGCACCGTCAGACACCACCTACCAAGAGCCTGGTAGGCCTGGTTTCCTCGCCACTGTCGCACTAATTGCTTGCTCTTGGGGGAATTCCTAGAATTGTTGGGGCTTTGTAAATTATGGAGTGTGGTCCAGACCTACTCCATCTGTAAAGTGTCTCGAGATAACTTTTATGATTTGATACTAAAATTAAAATTAAATTGAATAGTCCTCAGTAGCTTAAACCCAGCTGAGCTAATATGATTTTCAATTACATTTCTATCAAATCACTGAGCTGTGTCATATAAATATGTGCTTCACAGTGGAGTAGCTTGCAAGACTCTCACATGTGCCATTGTTTCATCTCAGTTGTCTAAAAATAATGAACATGTTTGCTTTGATATTAGATTACCCCCAGGGGATATTGGCAAGCTTCCACCCACCAGGGGAGTAAGGATTTCAATTAACACTTATTCTGTAATTATTGCAGGGTGGAAATACACCAGAAAGAGTGTTCCTGGTGATAAGCCTGTCACAGTGGCTGACTTTTAATGATGATGGATTTCTAATTGGAGCTGGAGAATTAGGTTTTGGTTCAAGCTTGTGTCAGAGACCGGAAGAAGGGATTTGAATCCCTGTGTGCAGACCTTGAATGTTTGACTTAATGCGACAATGCAATGTCTTGTTTATGATAGTCTCGCATTGCCAGTCCTATCTCCACAGTGCTGTGGAGTAAGGTCTGGCTACACCACGGATACAATCTGGGATAGAAGAAAAATAGTTTGAATTTCTTCAAACCAATTACAATTGTCTTGGGTGGCACTATGTTCCAGACGTGAAATGAAACAAAGTTAACCGTTTACACAATACATAACGTGAGCTATTTAAATTAGCTGGCTAAATGGTTAAATCTGATTAGAAGTGTATAGCAGCGTGTACTTCATCCACAGCAATCCCTGGCAAAATCGGTCCCAAAATGTCCCTGGTAGATAGTAAATGCCGTAAACATAGAACATAGCAAGCCTGCCTAACTGCACAATCCAAATTTCCTTTCAAACTTGCCATGAAAGCATGAAACTTGCAAGCTCAAAGTTTGTTGTTGTTTCCAGTAGCGAAGGTATTTTGAGAATGGCAACACACACAGCGAAAGACGAGGGGCAAAGCCTAACATCATGTACCAGATCAGTCAGGTTTTATCCTGAAAATATACTTTTGTTGATCCAGACTGTGTTTCTGATAACACCCAGGTCAGGAGGTTCTCAGAGGCGTACTTTTTCACCGAACACCCCAAAGAGATATCTCTGACTTTTGAAGAAGAACTGTAAGTATCAGACTTCTCGGGGAAAGTATAATTCCTTCTGTAAATTGAGAGAAGTGTGTTTATAATATTATTCTGCTGACTCAGAATCAACAGACATGGCCAGATAGCTGCAGAAGTGAGAAGCTCAGACTACCTGACCAAGATGCCTCCTTTACCTGTTGAGTGCCTAGACATCGATGGAGACTGGAACAGCCTTCCCATCATCTTTGAGGACAGATATGTGGAGTCTCCTCAAACAGGTAATATAAAAGGTGTGGCTAAAAATATTACCATATTCAAACCTAATCAAAGATTTTCTCCTTTTCAAGACAAAAGGTGTACTCCAATGTCCTTGTCTTTCCAGAGTCGGTATCACATGTGCCAACCACTGATGGGCAGACCAACTCACGTCCTGCCATCACTCACGGCAACAAGATTTTTGAAAACGGCCAGGGAACCAGATCAACAGCAATACCCCAGGATCCCTTGGACAGTGATGACTGCATGGACCTGCCCACATATGTCTCACTCATGGCAGAGCAGAGTAAGACCAGTACCAACATGAGAAGTGCCCAGAACCTCATCCCTACCGGGGACAATACTGAACCATCTCTAGCGGAGGACGAAAACTTGAAGGAACCAGACGAAGAACAAGGCCGGGATGAAGGACGCTGTAATCCAGGCCCAATGTACATTGCAGTTAAGCCTTGTGATGTAGATCCATGTAGAGGAGAAGCAGTCCAGGTTGTTTCCACCAACCATAATCCCCTCACAGTCTCCAATAAGAGCTGTGATGAGTGTCCTGCTCATCTAATAAGAGAAAAATGTGATGCCGCAAATGACAGCAATGCAAGAGAGAGTGAAAACAATGAAGAGGAGTCTGATATTGCCATGCCATTAAACCACTCCATGGATGACGAGAGTGAGGATGTTCCTCTTACCAGCCCACCCGCTGCCTATGGGTATCCAAGTATACCTTCCTTTCCCGGTGACCAGAGAAAAGAGATGACTCAACGTGGAGGTCTGGTCGGCTCCAAGATCATGAAGCGCTCTTCCTCAGTTATTTCTGACTCAGGTATTGAGAGCGAGCCCAGCTCGGTGGCCTGGCCCCTGGAGGCCGCACTGCGAGGCCGGCCTCCATTAGACTTCTCTAGTGAACGGGAGATCCCACAGCAAATAGTATCGCCACCCGGCCCATCGGAGTTCTCTGGAAGGCCTGCAAATGGAAAGCAACGGCAGTGGGGGCATACAGGCCTCCCTCACCTCTATTAGCTCCCTGCCCTACGAGGAGGACCAGCAGCAGAGGCAGCTCAGCAAACTGACCAAGTCGGTCTCTGCACCACAGATAAACAGCCCTGAAGACACTGAGGAGGACCGTGTGCTGCTCAACCAGGAGACAGATAATCAGAGCTTAGTGCAACAACAGGATTCATTAACAATCAACTGCTCTTCTTTGAACAGCAACCTGGATTTGGAGCAATCTGAATCGTCTCTATTAGACCCGAGTTCAATGGAACATCTTGGCAATATCCTCAAGGAGAATATCAGCTCTGAAAAGTCAAACCCTCCACAGTACCTGACAGAGACATACAGCACCAAGTCAGTGTTAAGTGGTGTGTCTGATGTGCTGCTTTTACAAGTGTCTGTAGAGAGCCCTCATGTGAAGGAAAGCGCTGTTATTGGCAGCCAAGGGGAGAATACTAACCATCAAACACACATCAGTGGAGTAAGCGCCTCAGTGGAGGATGTGCATCTCGTTGAAACAGAAGCAGTGCCCTGCAGCTGTGGAAACAAACCATGTGTGCATGAAAGTCCAGTAGCTCACGAGAGAATTAACACTGGAGATGAGTGCCTGCATTTCCATCAGACCGAACTGCTTAGAGTTAGGGACCAGGAGTGTCTGGATCCCTGTCGAACACCTCTAAGGCTTCAACACACCAATGGCCTCCCCAGCACTACCGCCACACAAAGGCCGAGTGACCTTACAGGGCTAATAGCCAATGATATTGCATCACCTGTTGACCTCATTGGAATATTAGCCAGTGAGGAGCCTTTAGACTGCCAGACTAAGCCCTCTAAGATCCCCAACTCCGGGCTGGCCTTCATGAATAAGAAGATGGTGGAGGTGGTGAACATGTCAGTGTCCTGTGCCCCGACCTGCCTGCCATTTTCTTCTGCTCTGAGAGACTCTCCATCCATCAGTGGAATGTCCCCTCGCCAAACTACCTCACCTATCACCCATCAGCCCCTAGGCTCCTTTGGTATAATATCCTCGTCTTCGCTCAATCCCCTGAACATGGACGACGAGACCAATGAACGAATGCTAAAGTGAGTTAATGATTTTAGCTTAACGTGTTGGCAAATGAGAAATTGAGCTGTAAATGTGTTTTAATCCCCAATTCCAATCACATAGCATGTTATTTCTGCTTCACCATACAGGTCTGCTTTGCAAATCCAACTTCCTTTGGTCCCTTGAAAAACATACTAAAAATGAAGAAATGTATCTACCGTTTTGTCTGTGCATGAACAAGCAGGATGACATTACCTCTGTGACACTGACTAACAGCCAGACAGCAGCTTGCTACACAACACAAAAAGAGCCACCGACTTAAAACTGCAACCCACACAAGCTTTCTAGCTAGCATTAGCTTTTTAGCAGGCACAATATCATTGCATCTCTGTGACACTGACTAACAGCCAGACAGCAGCCTGCTACACACAAAAACAAAAGGCAGACTGTGAACTGCAACCCCCGTTAGCTAATTGCAAGCGGAATGGCACTGCATCACTGTCTACGTAGACAGGCGGTGACACTGACAGGCAGACAGCAGCCTGCCTGCTACACACAATAAAAAAGCCACAAACTCTGTGAAATGCAACACACACTAACAGTCAGGGGGAAAAGATGTTAGACTAGACTAGCCAATGTACTGTACCTGCGGTATGACAGGGTAATAAAACTCAGAGGAGCGACTTGGAAGGCTGTGGGACTTTCTGTTTATGCGCTTTTGTTAAAGTAGCTCAGTCCGTAGGGAGCTGGTCAAGTAACCGAGGTGCTCTTGAGCAAGGCACCGAACCCCCCTCAACCGCTCAGGGCTCACTCTGACATCTCTCCATTAGTGCATGAATAGGACCTGAGCATGTGTGTGTGTGTGTACTTCAGGCCTGTGTGTAATAACAAGTGTAAATTGAAGAGTATAAATTATAAATTATTATAATTATAAATTATCTTTGTTTGGTACAGATACTCGCAAAAATCACACTTATCAATTACTTTTTTTTACTTTTAATATTTTCCAATGAAAAAGAGAATGATAAAATAAGCATCATTCCCTCTAAATCACATCGCAATTGTATTATCAGTAAAAAAAAATGCAGCCCTATGTGTCACTAACAAAGGTGTGTTTCAATATTTGCTAACATACAGAATATAATCTCTTTTTTTTCACATTGTAATTGCCTCTTTCTCCAGTTTCTACAAAGCCAAAGAGGACCTGCTGAAAGAGTTGAGCTTTGAGGCCAGCTTGTACAGCGACCTTCCTCTCCTGGCATCAGATCTGCCCTACTTCCCGCCTGAGGAGGACGATGAGGAGTTTGATGATGGCATACACCTTGTGGTTTGTGTCCACGGGCTCGATGGTAAGGCTGCATACATAATACTATATTATTATATTCACTTGTTTTCATTTTAAACAAATCATCTGAATACAATACACAATATACTTCTATAGGCTCAGTCTGCCACTTTTTTTAAGAAAGTATTCCAGTGCTGGTTCCATAGTGTCCGAATTTTGGATAGTCATCATGGAAACATTAATTGGTCCTGTGACAAGGGCTGGGCAGATAACAAGCAGCCACAGTACTCTGATTGAAATCACCACCTTCTGATTGACAGCACTTAATGGATTTTTTTTTTTGGTGGGGGGGGGCTCCTGCCTATTAGCATTATAATTGTATTATAGTCTCTGAGAGTATGCCCTGCAACCCTAAAATATGACTTTGCACTATGCAGTCTGACTACTAACTCCAGGTGTCTCTTAAATGGTTAATGCTAGTTTGTCTCATCTCTGCCTCACGCTCATGTGCAATTCTCATTCATTTCTTTTTCAATTCATTTGTATGCCCTGAATGTATGTGATGTCTTGTTTTAATTTTTAAAACTGTCTTCCACTGAACAGAAGAGCTACCGGTCTGTCTATTGATCCATCCATCCAGAAACTGTGTGTATAATTTCCTCTTTGCTTCCAGGAAACAGCGCAGACCTTCGTCTGGTGAAGACTTTCATCGAGTTAGGACTGCCAGGGTCCAGGCTCGACTTCCTCATGTCTGAAAGGAACCAGGTACATTCATAGACGACCTGACGGCGATGGGAGCAAATTACAAGTACCTGCAGTCACATTTCCGAAAGTTATGTGGAGCGCTGACGGCTGTGCTTTTCTTTGCCGTTTCCAATGCAGACCGACACGTTTGCAGATTTCGACACCATGACTGATAGGCTGCTGGATGAGATCATTCAGCATATCCAGCTCTACAATCTCACCGTAGGCAGGATAAGGTCAGTCGCTCGGCTTTAATGCTGTGCAGCATACACATTACTAACAGCTCTGCTTGGGATTGATTTTGATTGATATTTTGAGGCAGAACATAGGGGGAAAGCATTAACTTTAAGTTAGTATTTTCTTTGGACGCCAGATGGCAGCAGAGACTACACATTGGTACATGGACTCAGCATGAATGCTTTAACTCATGAGAATCACTGTTTTATGATAATATATTGACTGTACGAACTTCAAAATGGATAAGCGGCACAAAATGGATGAAAAGCTCTTATCATACAGTGCCAATACGTCGCTGACTTTCACTTGATAGACTGTAGTGCTTTATGCAGTAGTGTGTTGCCTAGTTCCCATCAAATTAAGCTATTCATCTTCCCACCTAATTGCCCTCAATGTGCCAATGTTTTTGTTTTTGTTAGAAGTTTTCTAACCCAAGTTTGTTAACTTTCTTTATTGTGGCGTATTCTCTAGAGAGTAAGTATCAAAGACAAAACGCATTGGAGTGCCACAACAGCATCTGGCTCTATCTACATTACTTCTATGTTTAGTCTGGGAGGAGACAGATGAAAAGGAGCCGACATGGTAATGAGGGATTTGGAGTAAAGCTGTAACAGTACAGTAATTAAACTAAGTGATAGACATATAGCTTTATGAATCTAATATTTCCCTGTGCTGGGAGGACTATTCATCTGTATGGTCGGTGTCCTCCATGTTAGCATCATTAACTTGCCATTGCCTTTGAGACTGTTTAAAAATGTAACAAGTTAATGATATATTTGTTAATGATTTTTTTAATGATTTGATGATTTTTTATTTGAATGATTTTTTGTTGTAATTACTAATGTTCAATGTACATTTAGAAGTATTAAATACTAGTACTGTCAAACAATTAAAATATTTAATCGTGATTAATAGCATTTCATGTCATCGTTAACTCGCAATTAATTGCACATTTTTACCTTTTCTAAATGTGATGAAACGACTAGCTAGCTAGTGTGCGGCGTGCCTATTGTTTTGTTCCCGGTCTAGCTAGCCCCGGTGTGGTGTTGTAGTTTTTATAACGTTACTAGTTGTTGCGACCGCATATGAAAAAACTACAAAGTTTGCAAGGCAAAAAAGAACGTTAATAACGCGTTTAACTGACAGCACTATTAAATATTGTACTCAAGTACATATTTGAGGAAATATTGTACTTTTTACTTCACTACATTCATCTGACAGCTTTAGTTACTAGTTACTTTACACATTAAGATTTTTGCACACCAACAAATATAAATATAAAAATATAATGTTTTATTATATATTAAACTACCAAACAACATAGCGACCTACATGTCTATCTGAAATGATTAGATGACTTTTTTACTTGTAACAGGATTTTTTACAGTGTGGTAATGGTATTTTTAAGTAAAAGGATCTGAATATTCTTCCACCATCCATACAGAAGAGTCCACGGTGAGATATTGCACAGTGTCATAGGTCAGCAGTGTTGGAGGCACTGTTTTTTTCCCCAGCCGCCCACTCGAGTTGAGCTCTGAAAGTTGTTTGTCTCCGGCCAACAGCTTCATCGGCCACTCGCTGGGGAACGTCATCATTCGCTCTGTGCTGACGAGGCCTCGCTTCCGCTGCTATTTGCCCAAACTGCACACTTTCCTCTCGCTGTCAGGCCCACACTTGGGAACGCTGTACAACAACAGCACATTGGTCAGCACAGGTGAGTTTTATTTATTCCTCACTCAGTTCGGTTGAATCGCACTAGAGTTCCTCACTACCAGCAGCGGCTATAGTTGGAGACAGACGGCGGCACAGCAGAGCGAAAGTCTCGGTGACAATATCTGATTATTTAAAAGAAATGAGCTGGTTTGACCAAGGAGATGCGATAAAACACGCACAAGTCCGGAACACAGGGCCTTGTTCCTGTTTTTACTTTCTTGCTCCCGTTCCAGACATATCCGACCAATAAGCAGAGAGCACGTTCTTGTGTGATTTGTGATAGCGTTTTGGTACGCTTGGATTTTTCCAGGTGTGAAACAAAACTGAACCAAACTCATCAACTGATTCAGACCAAATCAAACAAACTATCAGTGTGAAAACACCCAAAGAGGACTGAGTTTGGTTTGTTTAAAAACCACTATACGTGAAATAGAGCCCGACCGATATATCGGCAGGCCGATATTAGGCATTTCCTGATATATCGTATCGGCGTTTATAATAGCAGAATTTTTTTTAATATTAATTAATCAGAATCCTTTATAATGACAAATAAATGATTCTGATAAATGAATATTTAAAAATAAAAACGGATATGAGCGTTGGTGTTGCATAGTCTGTCCACCAGAGGGCGCTTTTATTTGTTAATTTGTTGGTATTTAAAGTTTGTGCTTTTATATATTTTATTTATCAGACCTTTAATATATTTTGATGTTCCTCTGTTCTGTTGTGACAATAAAAAACAATTATATTATTTTAGTGAGAACTAACTAATAAATTACAAATACAAGTAACACATTTCTGGATTTTTTTTTTATATTTACTGTATATCAGCTGATAGATCGGCAAATTGGATTTTTAAATAACCAAATATTCGTATATCTGTATCAGCCTTAAAAATCCTTTATTGGTCGGGCTCTAATGTGAAAACACCCTAAGAATATAATGCATCCTGCTGTTTCTATCCAGAGTGTCCAAAAAGCTTGGGTCCTGATTGTGTGTGTGTGCGTGTGTGTGTTGCCTAGGTCTGTGGTTAATGCAGAAGCTAAAAAAAATCCGGATCCTTGCTGCAGCTCACCTTCAGAGATCACATCGACCCACGGAAAACATTCCTCTATCTCCTGAGTCAGAAGCCAGGTATTGTCCCAAAGCGGATAAATATATAACAGAGAACACATTGACAGACTCTTACTTGAAAGACAGTCTATTCAAATATTCATGAAAATGTTTTCATCTTGTTTTTTTTTTTGTCAATTCTTTTTTGTCCGCATCATCTCACTAACACTCAAACCCCTGCCAGCAAGCTGTGAGAGGCCTCCCCACTGTTTGAGTGGAACAAAGCAGTCGTTTGTCACACAGGCTTGGAGACGATAAGCCTGAACACACTATTTTACCCCTCCAGAGCTGTGGCAGGCTGACAAAATGATCCAAGAGCTGTCATTTCAAACCCACCAGCGCACTCCCTTAAAAGCACAATGATAGGAAACTTGAGAAGAAAACACTGTTTTATTGTATCAAGCCTGTCATTGTACTTTGTGATTGTACTTTGCGTTTTTACAACCAATTCACTCTCTCTCTCTCTCTCTCTCTCTCTCTCTCTCTCTCTCTTTCACACACACACACACACACACACACATTTACTCCTCTGTTTGGTTACCTTTTAGGGCTCCAGTTCTTCAAGAACGTGGTGTTGGTGGCGTCTCCACAGGACCGTTATGTTCCTTTCCACTCTGCCAGAATAGAGATGTGCAAAACTGCTCTAAAAGACAGGACAACAGGTCAGAAGTGCATGCATTATTGCTCTTTTTGATTCTCTTCCAATAGTTTTAGAAAAACTATTTGTTTCATTTTCTTAATACCTGTGCGAGTACTGAGTACCAATCCTGTACCAGCCTGTCTGTAAACATCATTATGTGGAACTAATAGCATTATTTAAAGTGACCTATAGCATTTTTTGAAAGAAGAAATAACACATGCTTTGTCTTTCAAATTAAAAGTCTAATAAGCAATAAAATGCACCCTTCCTCAATTTAATGAGCCTAATTGGTTTTGCTGCTACGGCTGTATTTGGTCTCCTATGACCAATAGGTTATGGTGGCTAATGTTAGCAAGCTTCAGATAGACATTGCTGTGTAACTGATATTACTGATTGAGGACGCAGACTCCGTAATCTGTCAGTAGGATGACTCTTTTCAACCACCGGTACACTTTTTGTATTTTTAAGCCTATACCATTAGCTTCGTTATGTACAGTATATACTGTGTGTGTATGCATATATAATGTGTGTGCTTCTTTAATCCATAAAAACAAAGTAATTAAACATACAAAACACAGTTTAAGAAGTAGGACTCACCATAACTTTGAAAATTTTTGCACTGAAGGGCCCGTGTACACTGAGATGATCAACAACCTCCTGCAGCCACTTGTGGGGGCTAAAGAGTGCCGGCTGATCCGCCAGAACGTGTTTCACGCTCTGCCCAACACAGCCAACACCCTGATTGGCCGCGCCGCCCACATTGCTGTCTTGGACTCTGAGCTTTTCCTGGAGAAGTTCTTCTTAGTGGCAGGGCTCGAGTACTTCAAGTAAAGGTGCTAGTACTGCAGTCTTACAGGACAAGAGCTGTTAGTGGTGGTGGTGATGCTGATGGAGCTGATTTGGAGAATAAGGTCCTTATCTTCACTTTGTACAGTATATTCAATGTATATATTCCCTGGTATCAAAGAAGCAAGGGTGTGTATATCCCATTTGTTAAGATTGTTAGCAATTATTGTTATTAAAAGGATCCATGTGTTGTGACTGTTGAAAATGCTAACTCGGAAGTCTGAGTTTGACGTGTAGCCATGCAAAACAAAACGTCTGATATCCATCACCGGATTGATTTGTAGATGTTTTATGGCCTTATTAATAACCAGAGTGAGCTAGAACACTAACAGATGGTAATTGCAGTCGAAAGCATTTAACTTCTTTCCCTTTAGAGCTGGTTTAAAGCCTTCAGTATTGCTGGTTGGTGGATTTCCTCTTTAAGGGTTACACCGACCATAGTCTTAAACTATCCGTAGAACTGAGGCAACAGATGGGCAGCATTTAACCCCTTGATTGTACATGAAGTATTTTGTTGTACAAAACATATGTTCCTTTATACAGAAATTAATATATTATTTATTTTTTATCTACTCATGTATCTACGGTGTAAGTCTTAATGTGATCTTTTGTGTGTTGTTATCATCAAATACATCAAATGAAAGTAGGCTGAAGTGTTAGTCCATATGACACCAATTATTCAGTATAGTGGATATCTACTCATTGACCCTGATTAGTTCAGTATAAGGCTCAGTATAAATGGGAAATACAGCCTCTTTGTATTGCTCTACCTGCTGTATTAGTCTTAAGTTTTTATTTATTTGCTTGCACTGATTGATTGACTATATGTATTTAGTTTTGATCATTTGCCCTGCCCTCCTACCTTAGGGTTGCTATAATATGATTTTAGTAGGATCCCCATTAGCTGATGTAGAACATCAGCTACTCTTCCACTCCCTGTCAAGCTTTCCAAACCCACGTGGCACATACAGTTTATGGCCATAACTCAAATACACTAAAATTCGTAGTCATTTTTAAAATAATGGGTACTTGAATTAAGAGACAACATCAGCAGAATCAGTGATTTTGTTCTAACATGGCCCTGTTGAGACGCTTAGCTTAGTATCGGACCATCTCTGGTAGTGACCAGGGGTCAGTATTTAAAGAGTTGGGATTGAGAATGTGTGGACTACACAGTTAAGGTGTGCTAGTCCTGCGTGGAGCTTATTGTAATGTACCTGTAACCCACAAACTAATGAGTACAGTAGTTAGTTTAATGATAAGCTCCTTGGCGTTGGAAATATGTCACGGTTTCCGCTGTAGGCTAATAGCTGGACATGCTAACATCTGCACTCTCACTCTTGTGTTGTTTTCGGGACAGCTAAAAACAGACACCACATGTCTCTAACTATAGTAGCATGTACACCCCTTTAACGTGTGTAGGAGGGTAGAAAGAAAAACAGGCCTATTGTGCGTAGGCGGTTGCTAAACTATGATTGGATTGGACAATTCTTTTGATAAGCTATCCCACAGTATTGAAGCAAATCTACAGCATTATAACACAATAACAATTAATATGCATGACGTATTTCTTTTTTTTTTCCTTAAATCATGGAACAGGGAGACAGAAAACAGGCCTAGCGACATAATTAACAGCAAATCTGCTATATGTATAACGCGAACATTATCCCATGCCCATTATCCAAGACTATACAGAACAATCTTAGGGTTTAATGACCATCACTTTCTTGATGAGCCGTTTTAAATTGTAGATTAAACATTGTCTACACAAGGATGGATTTCATAAGGCACTCATTATTTTTCAAATGGTTTAAATCAGGGTGTCATTGCTTTTGTTTTCCGGCAAACTGCGTAACTCCCACTGCCAAGATTCTCCCTCACACACACTGTCATTTTCTATAAAGCAACTTCAATATGATGCATGATGATAGCAGGGAAGCACCGTCGTAGCAGACGCTGTCTTATGTTTTTGACATATATACGATGCCATATTTTTATGTCATTGACTAAATCATGTCGTATTAACCCAACCTTTGCTGTCATGTTCGAGCGTGTCACAAAAGATGTCGTTTTCCAGCAAATTGGTGAGGACTGTTCCCTCATCACTGAGCTGTCCATCAAATGATGTTTACATTTTGACATTAGAGAACTGTTAGCATAGTGTTGCCACAGACGTCTCATATCCAGCAATGGTTGCACATCTGCTGCATACATAGTTATGTACATACAGAGAGCTATATTTAACCTTTGCACTGGTTTGATGGTTAGTGCACTTTATTGTCAACCTTGACTAGCTTTACAAAATCCAAACTGCTATTTTATTTTTGGTTCATACGTGCACTGCTCCTTGAGATCTGAAGGTTGCATCCTGCATGTGTTGGGAAAACTCCGTGGTCAGTTTTTCCAACACATGCAGGATGCAACCATTCGAGCATTGTACTAGTCCCGTGCATTTAATTGAATTTTAATCGCGATTACGATTTTAGCTCCTAATGATGACTAAAACAGAGAAATGGAGAAAGGCGGTTATTCTGCGCATTGTGTTTTGCGAGTAAACTCTTATTTTGTCTCTGTGTTCGGAATGGGAAAACGGGAACCTTTGGTGTGGGAGTCCCAGGTTCCCACTGCGATACATCAACCAACGTGTCCCTGAGCAAGACACTTAACCCCTATTTGCAGGTCCAGAGGTGTGTGAGATATATATATATATGCAGTATATGTGTATGTATGTACTGTATATATGTATGTATGTATATATATTATATATATATGCAGTATATGTGTATGTACTGTATATATATATATATATATATATATATATATATATATATATATATATACACACGTTTACACACGGCGTGCAATATATATAAATATATATGTGTATTTGCAGTATATGTATATACAGTGTATATATATGTATGTATATATGTATGTGTGTGTATATATATATGTATATACATGTATATATGTACATATGTGTATATATATGTATGTGTATATATATGTATGTGTGTATAGCAATTGTAAGTTGCTTTGGATAAAAGCATCAGCTAAATGTAATGTAATGTTTTTACTGATCCTTAGATTGAATCATTTAATCATTTATATAAATGAGTATTCCTGTTAACTAATCGTGATTTCAACATTGTTCAATACAATCGTGATTATGATTTTCCCCCCCTCCCTACTAGCTTTACAACATCCAAATAGCTGTTATTCTTCTAAAGGCTGCATTCCTGTATGCGTGTTAACTGACCACAGCTGTCTCTCTCTGCCATTCGAGCATTGTACCGGCTTCAAAGAATACAAAACATAGCAACGCTGAGTGCACTTTTTTTTTTTTCTATTCCGGAGCTGTTGCTACGGCGCTGCACAGTAAGCAGTGTGTCACCGTGATTGACTGGAATCAAATGGGCTTCTTCAGGACGCAGAGATCGTTCTCTAAACGCCACTAAGCAAAGCTGCGTAAGCAATCTGTGGGAGCTGCCATGCATCATGCATCATTTCTCAACACAAACACACAGTGTATATGGATAAGGCTTGAGCTTGTTTGCGTTTAGGGCCACGTGTGTTTACCCAACGGGGTCAGCGGGAATCGATGGAGGGAAAAAGTGTTTGTGGCATTGAGATTGGCCCCCTTCAAGGGCAAATACAGGTTTGAAATTGTTTCATGAGATGGATGGCTGTGTGTGGAAGGTTTCTCTTAAAGGCACAGTATTAGTAGGGGTGTAAATCACACGTTTTATCACCATATGATATTGTATCAAATCTTTGGAAAACTATATTTTTATTAAACGTTATTCGCTGATATCACAAAGCCTGCCATGATAGGATTTTGATTTGATTCAATTCAACGGCCTAGGACCGATACATAAGCCTGTTTAACACAGTTACATTTATAAAGTATATATTTACAAATAGCTAACTAAAATCAGATTTTTTGGGAATTCTATTGCTAAGATCTTCCAGACATATTTTCCCCGGCCTTAATTTGAGGCTGGCCTTTATTTGTCCGTGTTGACCACGCCCCCCCGGCCACTATCAGAGGCGCGGCTTTTAATTGGCTACCGGTCTTTCTTTGAGGAATTACGGTAAGCACCCCTAGCGGTAGCAGAAATACAACCTCATATACAATACAACCTCACCTATACCAGAGAACGACGGTTGTGGTTTTGAACGTAAAGGTCGCGATTTTAAACCCGTTTTAACGGTGTGAAATGCTCACAGTTTGGCATGTTTATGCACCGAAACTACCGAAACTTCCTTAAGGTCACGCGGAAAGCTCTTTTACTTCATCGCATTACTTCCTGCTTTGCTCCCGCCACCAGAAATATAGGTCGGCATTTCTTGCTGCTTGTACAGGCGATGTCTGCGGACGTTTTTTTGGGGGGGGGATGAGAGTCTCCAATATTACGCTGATCTCCATTCTGTAGAGAGAAATGTTTTGGTTTGAATTACTAACTGCGTTTGTGAGAATGTCTGTGACTGAGAGTGAATTTCGAGGTGATCCATAGATCATCGCAAGTGCTGTCAACCTGACTTGAACCTTTTTGTATTCGATTGCCCTTTACTGAGAGTCCTGTTTGTGTGTGTGTGTGTGTGTGTGTGCTGTCAGTGTCCGCTCGTTCCTGGAACACCCTCCATGCGTTCGAACTGAATGTAAAAAAACAACATGTATTATACTGTTCTTTTGCTAAATGTAAAGTACAGTAAATACTACTTCATCCGTGCCAATACTACTCAAATATTTTTCTATGTTGCTGACTGTACTGTATGTATTCCTTAGTAGCTTGTGTTCAATGTAAAAATATAAATACAAATATATATATATATAGCATAGTATTATTATAAACTGATATGATGTTACAATAAAAATGTTCCTTTTGCATAATTATGTTGTTTGTGTTTTTGCAACAGCTTTCAATTTATTTTTTTTACTTGTTTTATATTATCCAGTATTCCTATCAATAATGACATGTTCTGTCCACTTTAATCTAGGTTACCTTTTCTATTGTAACACACATCAAATATTGATGGGCTCAGACAATTAAAATGCAGTTAAAAAAAAACAACCTTGATTAACACTTTCTTGGATTGGGAAGAATATCAACATACTAAATGTATGATTTTAAAACTTAATTTGTACATATCATCACTGGAGAAAACAGGATTTCATTTTTTGATGGACATCAGTCTAGAGTGACATCAACACTGATGTAGTTCCTAATATTGTACTTTAAGAGTATACACCTCCAGAGGTTATTGGTTTTTGCCACATGTAATTTACAACTATGCACATTTAAGATGCCTCCGAATAAAATCACTCAACTTCTGAAGTCATATTAGTACACATTGTATTACTGTACATTGTTCTAACTGAGAAGTTTAACCTGATGCAGACACGATCAACATACAGTCCTCTATGGGTTTTTATGGGACAACATTGGAGTTAAACCATATATTCTTATACATATGGTAGGCTACCCATGGTTATAGTTTATTTTCTTCATCATTCATTGATATTTATTCATTGATATTTATTTGATCAGCAGTTTGGAAGTTTCATTTCCAGACATGTAAATGTGCATAGGTAACTACATCTATACATGGAGAGATATAATAGTGAATAGAGTAATAGTGATAATAACTATTAGTAAAGTAAATGAGATCTCAGTTAAGAATAAACTATATTCATCATGAATAGATACATAAAAAATAGAAATAAAAAGGAGAGATAGCAATACTGATGTTTAAAAAAAAAACTAAGTAAAAATGTGTCAACCCTTGTATGGTATCCGAAAAATGTTACAAGAACTTTTTTTTTGAAAATCCTTACCTTATTTTATGTGATTAACATGTATTCCTGACTCAATTCAGAAAATTATTCTAGATTTCCATAGTGGATTTTTAAAATGAATTATAACATTATGACAAAAAAGAAATCCCACTTCCATTTTTAATTGTGTTCTAGTAGATACTGATTGATTCCCTAAATATACTGTATGTTATCTCATACATTGAGACAAAGACAATATTTGTTAATAGATTATGACGTAAAATTTTATTTCAGAATTGGTTTTAAAACCCCAAATAAGTCACGGGTCAATTTGTCCCGAGGGATACCAGAGGGTCCCGAACATGGAGCCAATACAAGGGTTAATTAAAATTAAATGCAAAACAGATAAATACAGTACAAATGTAAAAAAGGAAAACAAAATAAAAAAATACATTTCAAACGATCAATGGGATCCATAGGCAGAAACTACTCAGCTTGTGAAAAAAATATATAGAATTATCGTTTGTTCGGCAAAGGAATTCTGAAGATAAATACTAAAATATGAAGATATGTTGAATCCTATTTTTTGTTGAATGGGAAAATATTAAATAAGATGTGGTTTGGAATATGAATAGCAAAGATAAATGGGCCTATTTGTGAAAAAAAAATTGTTTTCACATTGAAGATAAGCATATAGATAAGGTAGCCACTATGATAGCCAACCATTCGTGCCTTCATTACATTACATTACAATACATTACATTACAATACAATACATTACAATACATTACAATACATTACATTACATTACAATACATTACATTACATTACAATACATTACATTAAATGTAAATGTGCTGTATTTATATAGCGCTTTTCTAGTCTTAACGACTACTCAAAGCGCTTTTACATCATACAGGATACATTCACCATTCACACACATTCATACACTGTGGCCGAGGTTGCCGTACAAGGTGCCACCTGCTCATCAGATAAACACTCACACACATTCACACTCCGATGCGCAGCATCGGGAAAACCCGGGGTTCAGTGTCTTGCCCAAGGACACTTCGACATGGGACTGCCGGGCCAGGAATTGAACCACCAACCTTCCAATTGGTTCCACAGCCGCCCCGAACATTACAATACATTACATTACATTACATTACATTACAATTCATTACATTACATTACATTACATTACAATACATTACAATACATTACATTACATTGCAATACAATACATTACATTACATTACATTACATTAAGTGTAATTTAGCCGACACTTTTATGCAAAGCGACTTTGAGTAAGTGCATAAAACCATTAAAGTGTGGTATCGTCAAAACATGAGGTATACATATTATTTTCTCTATTTGGCCCAGTTTAATATGCAACTCAATTGTATACAATATACATATGTAGTAGGGTGTCACTGCTCTGTCTCTCTTTCAGCTAAGGGGGTCCCTGGCCTAAAAAACATTGAAGCCCCCTGCTCCAGCTGCAGGTCTACTGGTCCCAGCCAGGCTGTCACCCTGTCAGTGTCCCTAAGTGGTGCTTGTGCCATGTGCAGGTATTTGGCAGTTTCCTGGCTCTGGGAGCCGCAGGGTCCACAGAGGCAGATTTGTCACGGCCTTTAACTTCTGTCTGTGTATATTCTATTAACGAGCCCTGTTGTGGGACAACAATGACTCGCCATTTGTATTGTCGGTCAGTGACACGCGCAGCAAACGAATCATAGCAGCAATCCCCCACTGACGCCCCATTTCAACTGCATCAATTTATGACTTCCAGGTTTTGGGATACCCCAGAGCTATAAATCCAGGCCACAACAATCCATACTCAATTTGATTTCAGGGTGTTCTTTCTCATTCCGCCGCCCATTTGTCACTGCATGTTGAACTCACGATCCAACAGAGGCTAGTTGGAGTCCCTCTACTTGCTTTTTCCTCCCTTTCCCGAAATCAATAAAGCTCATTTTTCCACCCCGACCCTAAAGACATCACTCCGTCAGAGCAAACTGATGAGGGAGCCGCGCTCACACATAGTAATGCATTTCATTTTGCTGCAAGTTAACAGCAATTGGTTGGTCACATTCACTTATCATCAAATGCAATGAAATCGCGGCAAATAAAAGCAGCGCTCCTGTTTACAGCTCAGCACTCGCACAAACACATCCCCCTCCGAGACCAATCTTATTCTGCATGTGATGCTCCTCCTCAGCCGTAAAGTGGAGGGATGAAATGATCTTGTCATTAAATCCATCACTCTCAGTTGATTGAAGCGGTGTTCATTCCTTTGTTTGCCTTGTGATGGAGGGAAACCATTAGTCCCAGAGTAATACTTTGGGCAGGCATTGTCAATTACAAAGCTGCCAGTGGGAGTAATTATTGCTGCAGGAAAGTGTCGGTGTTGGAAGGTAATCAGATCTCACGTGGTCTCATTATCTCCCATGACACTAATGTGCAGGATTTCACACTTAAACATCACGAGGATAAAGCAGCACAAATACAGCAGAACTGAACCTGCTTTGAAAGATGTCTTTCCATCTTTTAATTTGGAAGAGTGAAAGATGCAACAGGGGACAGCGAACCGCCACAGATCTTCCATGCATAATTATGTTTGTTGGAAAATCTGTTCTTTGAAAGGCTGATCTGACTAAGCACATTACCCCCCGGCACAACGGAGATACTTTCAAAAACAACTGAAGTGTGTTATAATGACCAGCAGACCGGTGAAGACTACCCTCCTTTCTATATAAGCCACTGCACCATAACCCAAAGTCACCAGAATGGGGCATGTAAAGTAATAGTAACAGATTTTTGGCTTTATAAACTCACTTTCTGTTCTACTCTGATATGATATTCAATGAATACCATTGGTAATTTCAAAGACAGTGTTCAAAAACTTGAACATGCATTGATGCTAATTAGAGAAATTCAGGTGTGATGTTTTGTGTAGATCGATAATTTTAAGACTCTTAATTCTATAAATGTATGTATATATTTATTTCAAGTATGTGTGTGAGTGATGTGGATGTGTTTTTGTATTTGAGAAGTTTTGTATTTTGCACGTTTTTGGCTTTTTTCTTAAAGGAAATTAGAAAAACACACAGACATATCTGTAGAAATCATTTTGTTTTTCTTCTGAATTTTTTTCTGTATTAAGTTGAGGCATGTGGCTGTGGTACTAGTTTTGTGTGTAGCCCATCTAATATGCTTACAATAGCGTTTTCAAATCATTTTATAGATGGTTGGACGGAAATAGAAATTCTTCATTCTAACCTCTGTATTTCTGTGTCAGTAAGGTCAAGAATCACACTGACACTTGGAACAAAACATTGAGACTGCTAACGTCCCAATGACCTCAGGCACATCCCAGAGGGCCAAAGTATAGGGGAGCTGTATCACTTTTTTTTTGGTAAAACATTTAGGCGAGATAAGCATGTATTTTCAAGTGTCTCTGAGCGGGGAGAAGTAGGTCAAAATTGTCAAAGAAACTCTTGCACCCTGTCTAACTTGCAAAAATACATTTAATTCGGTACGTCATTTTTGCCAGTTCTAAAAACAATTAAGCGCCAAAAACTGCAGTTATGTGAATGTCCACTTGAGGCTGGCTCCAAAAGAGAGTCAATCCCTAAAGATTTTAAAATGCCCAACTTTACAGCAGAACTAAACATGACTACAGCCTGGTACAAAAACAGGTTGAGTCTCTATAGCCAATGTCTCCATTTACGATAACTGTAAGGGGGGAATTTATATATCATTTAACCGTTTATATGCTTCTGAGAGCAAGGACTGCAAGGTTTAACAACAGCAATCTGACTATTCATGTACAAAATAATCTGTTTGGAATGCACCTTATTCTCTATCGCACTTTAAATACATTTCGCACATTTCACTTTAAATACGGATATTTATACTCTTTATACTCTTTTATTTATAATCTTTCTAACTGTATGTATATCTAGATACATAGATATATGTGTATCTAGATATTTATATTTTTCAGTTTTTTTTAGACGCTATGTACAGTGGTGCTCATAAATTACGTGCCCATGTTTAAGTTGACTAAAAAGAGGAATAAAATTTATCTTAATACTTCATCAGGATGCATAGTATCCTGATCCATGAAATAACTGGCCTTTAAAAATAAAAATGTTCTAACCTCCGGTGGATTTCTGAGGACTATGGTTACCTGGTCCTCAGATCTCTGCAGGGTAAATCCAGACAGCTAGCTAGACTATCTGTCCAACTGGAGTTTTCTGTTGCTGGGGAGGAAGGACTGGCAATTTGAGACTAGGCACTGCCAAGATGGCGATGCCTGGAGCCGCCGTCTACACTGACCGCCAGTCATCTCTCTGTTGCCACACAGCTAGCATGGTTAAAAAAGGAATGGTCAAAATCAGTGTAGCACAGGACAAGCTTTGCTGACATTTAATCTCTAATATGAGTCAATATCAAAAAACGCTGGATCCTACACTTACCATAATGCATTTCAATAGCATCTATTCATTTTACGTGTTTCCCTCCCTCATGTCCCCCTGAGACTTTGAGAGGCTGTGGACTACAAGCCAGCCAGTTCTGCATGTTTTCAACCCGCCCATAGAGGGTTGGACTCTTTACCCAAAGCGGTTTCACTGTCAGCCATCTTGGAGCAAAGCTACAGCTATCTCTTTTCTGGAGCAAACTTTTACAACAATCACGTGCATTCAAACTACCGCACATGTACCAACGGGATGCAGATTGGAGAATATGCAGGAAACTTTATTACAGACGATATACTCGACACACTAAGCAAGCTTCGCCTGCTACGGAGACCAGCACCTCAGCCAGCGGTGTCGCCTGATGCTACTTGCAGGGGAAACCTCGACGAGGGCAGGAGTTTCAGCTAGGTGGACGGCCATCCATCCTGCTTGTGTAACCTCCGTGAGATGTCTCCTATCTCAGACTGAGTCTCTCGGAGCCCGTCAGGTTTGTGGTAACAGCATAAACAACAGGTTTATTCCTATTTCTGCATTTATGGAATCGTACAGTAGTGTAGAATCGTCATCTCATGTGGACAAACAGCGCATGCTCTGTCTAAGGGTAAATCCTCCGTTGCTTTTTGGTATGTACTGCTCCTAAAACTCTACAGATAGTTACAGTTTGACACATTGATCATATAGAGAATTTAAACTCATAAACTAAATAAATGAAAGAACAAATTGTCCCTCTTACTTTTGCAAGGAAGTAATAACATGTAACAATGTAACTACACAACATTTCCTACAGTTACCTTTACATTTTTTAAATTTATGTTAACAATTATATGACAGTAGAAAATACCTCAACCTTAAGTTTAAATATTACAACAACATACGGTAACATACCTACATTTATGACAAAGGACAATAGTGTAGAATGGTCATCTCATGTGGACAAACAGCACATGCTCTGTCTGGAAAGACGGCATTGTGTTAAAGTTAGCTAGCTATACTGGAAAGATTTTCTATTGGCTATAAAACACATAAACGGATGGTTAACTTCATAAAAACATGGCAAAATTAATTAAAGACACATAATATTCATCCAAATACTGAAAATCTGGCTGAACTTTTACGTGCTTTTCAAATAAGTTAATTGCTTAGTCCACAGACATTCACAGACACGTTACCTAAGGCTAAATCCTCCGTTGCTTTGAGGATTACCCATAATCCAACTTTACAAGTCCCATTTAGTAGGATTTAACCTGAACCTTTTTAACTATGTTCACACTTGCAAGTGTCCGATCATTAGGCAACAAACTGGACTACATCCAACTTCAAGCAAACTCCCAACGTGAGTTCAGAGACTGCTGGGTTTTGGTTTTGTGGAAACATGGCCGAACAACAGTGTACTGGACTCCGCTATCTGGCTACCAGGTGGGCTGTGTTAACACCGACATGGACTGGTGCAGAAATTGTGTGTGTGTGTGTGTGTAACCGCTGGCAGAGTTTGTGACTGATTAATGCCCGACAATTCTACATTCCACGCAAATTCACGACTGTGTGCATACTCTGTGTTAACATCACTCCAAGCGCTAATGCTACCAATGCGTTAGCTGAACTTTACAGAGCCTATAATGTGTGTGCACTACATGTAGCCTGTTTCCTATGTCGTTTTAATATAATGTAATTTTTATATTATTTTAAATGTGTAACACCACTTGAGCCACGGTGAAACGTTGTTTCATGTATTTGGTTGAAATGACAATAAAACACACTAGAGTTGAATGCCTCACTGTCTGTAAACGGTAGGCGTGGCTTTGAAGTGGACTGTTAGAGAAGCGACGCAAGTGCATTCTGGGATTTGGTGTCTTTCATCCACATGAGCCAAAAACACATTTTCTGGCTTTTCTCAGCCTAGAAGGCACTCATTTCTAAAAGAAATTCACATTTTTACTACAAGAAGTGATCCAATTTAAAGATATATTCATCTTTCCCACTGTGAAATGTCCCTTTAATGTCTACATCGTCACAGGCCAGTCGATAAAGACTGTTTTCTGTAATGAAAGACAAACTGAGATTACTCTGGTGACATCACTGTGGGGATTTTCTCAGACTTGAAGTTCTTACCGAGCCTCAGATATTTTACTCGTGACTCATCACTAATAACCTGATGTTATTATGCTCACTGCCAATGTTATAATTACTATTGTAAAAGCTCAGTTAAAGAATTTGACTTTTATTTTTAAACATGCTCTTTTAGACTTTGCCAACCAGATCACTCCAGCTGTTCTGAACCAGATGTTATGTTGCTGACATCCTGCCTGTTATAAAGTAGAGAACTTCCAACTTCTTAAAATGAAAATTTCCCTCATCACTGGGATGGAGTGAGATCCTCTCAGACAGAAGTGCATGTCTACTCCACAATTAGTGTCTAACACCCTGTAGGAAATCTCTCAGTGTAATCTTTATTAAATACAATTCCTACAGGGACTGTAATTGCCAGAGATTTTTCGGCATATTCCAGAAATTTCATGTCTTCCATCACTCTTTTAATAGCCCTTTCTTTCCTTTTTGAAACCAGGTTCTGTCAGAATACATTGTGAATGAGTAATAGAACGTGGCATCTTTCATAAACGTTCACATATGCAGTATACTGCAACATATTAGGTCATAAATATTTACCTAATTTCCATTATATCTCCCATTTCTACACTTGGCAGGGTTATTATAGTAAACTAAAATGAAGACTAAAATAAGCAGTGGAAAAGCTTTTGAGTAAAGCAAAATTAAATAAAAACTAAACATTTAAACTAAGACTATATTGCCAAATAAACTAATACAAATAAAATAAAAATGAATGTAAATCCTTTCAGGTTTTTTTGTGTTGTTTTTTTACAAAAATTGCTTTGGCATTGACATTCCAGGTGATTGTGCTCTGACGCAATTGCTTCTAATGGGACACTAAAGTAGATCAAATATTAGACATTAATAATAATGGCCATTCCTATAAAGTACTCCAAGCAGGTATGTTGTACATATATATGTAGCTACGCACTTCTGACACTTTACCCGGCCCTAACAAAACCAACTAAAACTACTGCTAAAACTAAATATACAAAAACTAAAACTAATTAGTTTCTAAAAACTAAAAAGTAAAACTAGCAAACACACTCTGACAACTGACTCCAATAAAATAGAAAAGTCAAACCTGAAATAGGATGAAGAACTAATTGAAAATTCAAAACTATGACCTTGATCCAATATGAGGAGTCTCTCCAGCAGATGGTGGTACTACTCTCTGTACACACGTTATGTGAAACAGGCTGCAGTTCAGCAATGAAGCCATTTTGTCAGTAACATGAGCTCGAAAATGTACACAATAACCTTTAAGTTGTGATTTGAAGATTGTCTTGCTTGATGATCGTTAGGTGGATCCTGTTTTTGCATTTTTGGAGCTGGACAGATGTGCGGCAGAACAATGTGCGTGTATGTGTGCTACAGGTATCTCTATCTGCTCCCAGGGAGCCGATGTCTGCCTATAGGTCAGACACATGTCTAATGAGAAGAGCAGTGTGAGAGACCCGTTACAGTGCAGTGCTATTGGCAACAACCATATCGATCCAGAGACATTTACTGTAGCATCCTAACTGGCAATAAGGTGTCGATGTGCTGCCTTGTCTTTTCAGCAACTACTGTAGTTAAGAGGACAAGGAAAAACGTCTGAACAAAAATGGGAATAGAAGGCAGAAAAACCCATCATATTGATTGATCCCAGGGCATCAGGAAGCCAGTGAGAGTCCGATAACTGAACTTTTCCTTTCACCTTTTCCTCAAGGTGATCAATCTGTTCTGGTGCTGTATAATAGCTTGTGTAAGCGATTCGGACAATACCCACCAATTTTCCTGGTAAACACACTTAGCCAGTCACATCCATATCATTTCTCTGATGGGGTGTGCTGTAACTGTAGAGGTCAGTGAAACCATATATATACATGCGGGGGATGACAGGCTGGAAAGACAGATATGCTAAGAGGGAGAGAGAGGGAAAAAGAGATGGTTACTACGATGTTGAACAATGCAGATTTAAAGAAATTGTGCAGCATGTTGGGAAATAGGCTATTTGCTTTATTAACAGTAAGATGAGAAGATGGATATCAATCTCATTTTGGGCATTGGGTAGGAAGAAAGTGTCAGGGCAAAGCTAGTCTATACAGCATTCCCGGAATAGGAGAAAAACTCTGTTTATTGGCATTACTTTAAATTCACATCCGAGACAATAGTAGAATGTCTCAAGTCCCACAGCACTGGGTTGTGGTCATTTCCAGTCCAATCCACACAGTCCAGGAATACACACATTGATATTATTAATATTCTCTCTGTCCGAGAGAAGGCAAATAGTCGTATTTCCCAAAATGTTTGATTATTTCTTCAAGTAGCATGCAATACATTATCTCATTTTGCTTGTATTTTATTTTAGCTTCACATATCTTTTTTGGTGACAAGATTTCCATGCATCATTTTGTATTCTCTTTATTCCATGTAATATGTCGATTCCATAATGGCAATGTCCTCAGAACATGTCTTTAGCATCCCATTATACACTTAACACAATTATAACTGTGACACTTTTGTTTTTGCCCCGATTTGTCATGAGTTGAACTCAAAGATCTAAGACTTTTCTATACACACAAAAGGCTTATTTCTCTCAATTATTGTTCACAAATCTATCTTAATCTGTGTTAGTGAGCACTTCTCCATCCACTATTCATCCACCTCACAGTTGTGGCATATCAAGATGTTGATTAGACATCATGATTATTACAGGTGTGCTCTAAAATGTGCAGTTTTACAGTATTGGGGGGAGAGGGTCTGGGGTTCTCTCTCTCTCTCTCTCTCTCTATCTCTCTCTCTCTCTCTCTACCTGACTGCAGTCTCCCCCCCCGCCATACAGTAAAACTGCACATTTTAGAGTGGCCTTTTATTGTGGCCAGCCTTAGGCCCACCTGTGCCATACTCATGATGTCTAATCAGCATCTTGATATGCCACACCTGTGAGGTGGATGGATTATCTCGGCAAAGGAGAAGTGCTCACAAACACACATTTAGACAGATTTGTGAACAATATTTGAGAGAAATAAGTCCTTTGTGTACATAGGAAAAAGTCTTAGATCTTTGAGCTCATGAAAAATGGTGTCAAAAACAAAAGTGTTGTGTTTATAATTTTGTTCAGTGTAGCTTGCTGCATTTATTATGTGTGGTTTCCTATACAGCATGGCCTTATTCAAAGACTTAGGGACACATAACCAGCCACATCGTTTGAGTGTTGATGGAATTTTGAAGCTTATTAAAAAAAATGTGAATGTGTTGAATAGATGGAATAAAGAAAGAGGAATGCTTATAAATCCCAGGTTTTACTCATGAGGAGGAAATGGAAATAAACATTCTGAGAAGCATTCAGTATGGCGGAGATTCAGCGTCTTACCAATACTGCCGGATGGAAAAGATAAAAGCAGATCTGGCATGCGTGGGGGGGGGAGTGGTTAAAAAAAATGAAGTAATCGCCCTGTAATCCCAAGAGATACCAGCATGCAAAGAAATGATAATCCCATGTAATGATATATGATCCTTCCAAAGGTCCACTGTCTGTCATGCAAAAGAAAGGCTGAAAGAAAGGTGAAAGAGGATATACTGTGCAGGAAGGAACATCCATATGGGCTTTAATGTCTGGACTCTCAAGTAAGTCGTCGTGACTTTGTCCCTTCAACAAAATGTGCTGCACTGGCAAAAAACTCAAAGATGCTGAGGGAGAGATATTGTGTCTTGATATGTTCTGAATCCATTTCATTTTTAACCACAGATTAACCCCGATCCCGCATATCTCTGGATTATCCACTCAGTGACAAGTGCATATGGTGTGCTTTTCTGAAATGCATCCAAATCCAACATCAGAGCCACATGTATTCGTAAATATTTTTTTTTTATCCCACCACCACCACCACCACCACCACCGCCTCCCCCTCCTCCCCCATCATGATCTGCCTCCTGATCTGGAGCAGTGCTAAGACTCTCGGGAATCAATGACGCCATCTTCACATGTCAGGAGCCGCTGTGATCCTCCTCTGAACATCACAAAAACTCGTCCGAGGCACTATCAGATTCCTTTCTCGCGCAACATTTATCCTCCAGATGCGTTCTTGTTAAACTTGTGTTTCTTGCCACAGCCTCAAACCTGTTTCTTACCCCCGGTGAGGTTGCAGATGCAAAAGGTGTAAACGACATAATTATATAAGCAGTGTGAATGTGACACAGCGGGGAGACACAAGGACTCAGGTTTTAGATGTCAAAATAATGGGTTTTTATTTACCCAGATAATAATATTAACGATGAAGCAAAAGCTAATATGCCAACTCTATTAGAGGCCAATAAAGCAGAAGTTGATGCAAAATTAACGCGGCCCAGTAACATGGAGTCATGGAGACTTTAGCCCTAGTTAGACATTGTTAGCAATTAGAGTTAAAAGCATCATGTGCCATACATAAAATAACAATAAGATCCTTGACTTAACATTTCTTCTTTTTTATTTACTCAATGCTTTTGTCCACCTCCTTTTGACACATGTTTGACACTGTAACAAATGTAAAGTAAAATTTACAGTAACTTACTGGCAACAATTGGCAGCAAGTTACTGTGAATTCTGTTTACAGTAAAGGTAGTGTACTTCCATTTACAGTATTTTATGTATTCACTGTAAAATACAAAACAAACGCAACATCAGATAAAAAATTTAAAATATTACTATTTACTATTTACAGTACTATAGTGGCTATATTGTGATTTCTTCACAGTAATGCTTTGACTACTGTGATTTTAACTGTAATACTTGGACTACTATGACTTTGTCATGTCGACAAGGTTGTAATGTAAACTTTACAGCATTCTACTGTAAACATCACATACAGTAGTGTTACTGTGAAATCTAAAGGCATCATTTACAGTGTACAACAAGGATAAATGGGGGAAGAGTGGATTGAGAAGGTGCGAGGGACAGATGGGGGAGAGTTGCCAGGGTCATGTGTTGGGGGGGTCCAGTCTGGAAGGTCTCTTTTGATCAGACACGGTACACAAATTTGCTCATCTTAACTGTATACTCTCCTCCCATAATCTGCTCCCATTCATGCATAGTACTTTACATATGCAGGTAAAGTACTAAGCATCAAAGTCTAATTCAAAGTTAATTGGCAGATTACTCAATGAAGGTCATCCTCAGAAGACTTCACTTGTCCTACAGTTACACCAAGAACAATAAAGAGGAGCAACTGGAATCCATCAATCCCAAACATGTCGCCTCCCCCTGCTAATACAGTTAATTGGCAATTTGATTAAATTTCAGAATTGAATTGAGACGTTGGTCATTCATCCTTTCCATTCCATTTTAGAGACATAGTTTTTGTTCACTCCAGACTAAGAGGGAGAAGTCTACTAATAAAAAGTAATATAATTCTGAGCTAATCTTTAAAGCTACCGAACCGTTTAATCACTAGCAGATGTGGATTCCCTGTAAAGATAGTTGAGTCGAAAGATTTGACCCGAGATTACTTATAAATAAATGTCCTCCTTTGGGCTGTGTGAGTCTAAGTGTAATGTCATATTAAAAAGTACAATTTTACATTCAAATGCAATGAAATGCATCTGCCCTGACTCTCTCAGACCTAAAATGTGTACATGTGACATGAATAAAAGACAATCTATCCGCCTGGGAACCGCTTTGACGAGGTTGGACCGAGCTCTGATGCTCTGTAGACGTTTTTCCTGAGGGATGAATGGGAAGAGACCATGAGCCTGTCTTCTGCAGCAGAAGGTGTAAATGTCCTGAAGCTGTGGTGGAGATGTTTTTATCGTTTTTCAAACCAACGTCCCTAAGCTTGAGCAGTGATTTAGAAAGGTATTAAATGCAGAGCTATAGTCAACAAACAACATTCATGCCATGGGTGTTCTCACACAAATGTGCCAGCGTTTTTATTCGTTTTTTTTGTTCCTATAATGAATAACTTACTACTGTTTTGCACAATGTCAATATTGACATTTGACTATCACCTCCCAGTTTTGTCTCTGCCAGCAGTCGACAGAACGGTCCAGAGACTCTCGACTTCGCCTCTCCTGAGGAGAAATGTTATACAATCTCTGTTTAATATGGCATATGACAGTTTTTGGGTTGCACTGATCAATCGAGAAGGCGCATATATCGAACGACATTTTTCGGCAACCAAAATGGTCCAGTTAACTTTGATCAAGTGAAAACACACAGCGAGAGGGTCAACGTTTGACGAAAACAAGGACAAAACAAAAAAAAACAAGTTCACGGCTATTTTAATGTACACAGTGCCATGGTTGGCATTGCTAAGCCTCTGTCCTGATTGACTGGACGGCATCCTAAAGCATCCCCTGCTTTATCATCTATAAAATACATTTAAAATAACTGTGACCATAATTTACTAAATGAACATCGGGCTGTATTGAAGAAGGCTACTCATTATAATAAACCAAGGTAGAAGTAGGGTCATTTTCCCATAGACGTCTGTAGAAACGGACTTCATTTTGAAAACAGTGCAGTCGCCCCCAGCTGTGACTTAGACAGAATGTCGGTTGAAGGCACTTTGGATTTGGCATTGGCTTCACCTTTTAGGTTTGGAAGCGTCATCCATTATTTTTACAATATATGGTGGATACAGCATCTCCCTCATATCTATTTGACTGATAAGCAAACTTCAGATTGAGGTTGGGTGAGATGTTAGGATTTAGGTATGTTTTAGCTGATTTTTCAAAGCATTCCATCATTACAGGGGTGAAAGCAACAGGTCTGCAGTCGTTAGGACAGGATGAAGATGCTTCTTCCCATTTAGCATTGTTGGCGGAAATGCTTGCAAGCAGAATCAAATGCTCGTTAGCAAACATGAAACCTTGGTCTTTTCAGTGGAGACCAGAGATGGGAAGTAATGAAGTACATATACTTTGTTATTGCACTCAAGTAGATTTTTCAGATATTTGTACTTTAATATTTGTTTTAGTGCTGACTTTTTACTTTTGCTCCTTACATTTTGAACATGAATAGCGGTACTTACTTCTCCTTACATTTTACAAAATTGGCTCATTACTTTAGTTTCAAATAATTTCAGTTGAAACTAATTGGATGGGACTATACATTGCACTTTGAAATAACTGTTGTTGTGATTTGGCGCTATATAAATAAAATTGAATTGAACTTCTGCACCATTACAAGACGACTCAACAGATTCAGCGACAAATCACTGCTGCTTAATGGCGGTAACGTTAGCGTAGTATTATGGACGGCGACATGATTTAAAATGAAGAAAACATGGTGAGCCTGACATATTACATTTATTATTATTAGACTCCATGTGCAAAAATTTGCTAGTTGTCAGTTCATTTTCTGATTCACAAGGCTACTTTTACTTTTATACTTTAAGTAAATGTCCAAGCCTGTACTTTGTTACTTTTACTTGAGTAAAGAAGTTAAATCAGTACTTCTACTTATACCAGAGTAGTTTTTAACACAAGGATCTGTTCTTTTGCTTGAGAAGTGAGTACTTCTGCCATCTCTGGTGGAGACATCCAGCAGAGATTCTAGTGAAGACAAGAGTGGTAGATTGCTTAATGAATTTGAAAGGAGGGTAAAACATAATGGCATAGAGAGCTGTTTTGGCATCTTCAGCACAGTTTTCACTGTACTCTCGCAGAGCAAAGTGACCTGCTGGAATTGCTGATGGAGGCGGAGCCCACATTGCGTGCTCTGATGTGGACAGCGGCCTGTTGTGACCACTCTCAGTTTCATTATAATTTCTAGGCTAACCTACGGTGCTGCCCACAAGCAACCGAAGAAGAAATAGATCCCTGTTAGGTGAATTAATGAGGAGCAGGTGATGAAAGGGTTACAGGGGATACACAAATACACGATGCCCAACAAAAGAACAGTCAGGAGCCGGTTTTAATTGAAAGGGGGCCTCATCTCATTTGGGTAGAAGCGGCTTTGATGTTGGGGTATCTAACTGTTGGGATTACATTTTAATGGTGATCAGGTAGAACAAAGAGGGAATAACAGAAATGAATGAGGAGAGTTTGTTCAAGGGAGTTGACGTTGCGCGAGATTTGCAACAGAAAGGAGATCAAGGTCGATGCATTTTTCATTATCTGACTGCGGGAGGATGTCGAAAACTTTTACTGCTGCAAAGCAGGGCTTCAGCAAGGATGGCTGAGCACATGCAGGCTGGTACCTGTTGCTGGAGTCAATGCAGAGCAGTAACGTTCACAAGTCACTTTTTAAAGGGTTTCCCATCAGTTGTTATCTGCGCAAGTATTGAACTAAAGAATGTGGTAGTGCTTTATTTCACAGATTAGACATTCCAGTGTAAATATTTAACACATAGAGGTTACAAATGAAAATGCTTATCGGGCACTTACAGTTTAGAATTGATTAAATACAAAGAGGTAAGGCATGGTTACACCAGGATATTTGCTGTGAAATCAATTCATTCCAATGGAATTGCAGTGATCAGACAATCTACTTGTTGAAACTTGCAACTTTCTAAAACCTGCCAGTTTACACCAATGTGAAAAGGCGAGATGGTGTATCATCGCCATAGCAACAACTATATATCCAACGATCTAAGGGGCTCCGACAGCTTCAATTCAAATATTCAAATATTTGTTCTTATATTTTATTTCTATTATTATTATTATTTCATGTATATTGTATGTATGTATAATTTATCCTAGTATTTCATTTATATTTATATTCTGTGCTGTGTGACTGATTTTGCTGTTGTAACACATTTTCCCATTTTATTGGGATCAATATCTATCTATCTATCTATCTATCTATCTATCTATCTATCTATCTATCTATCTATCTATCTATCTATCTACCTGGACAATATAGAGAAAATCAAATATCACCATATCCTTGACCAAATACCTCAATGTCGATATTGTGATGATATTCTGTGGTTGACTATTGGTGCTTTAACAAAATGTTATTTACACAGTGAGATTTTTGATAAATATTCTCCAGAAATGATTTAATGAATTAGCGGGTAAAGTTAAATAATAGAACAGCTAGAACAGTCTGGTAGGTTCAGAAAATGACATCACTTTCCTGTAATGCAGTCTGTAAAACCAGGTAAAGACAACACTTATTGCATATTACCATATTACAATATATCCAAAATGTAATACGATATCTAGTGTCATATTGCGACATTGATACAACATTGATATATTGCCCAGCCCTAGATGGAAATATCAGTTGTTGCGTCTAGATTTGAATGTGGAGAACAATAGTTGCTACAGTCGCTACTTTGCTCAGTCAGCCAATCTCTAGCTTGCTAGACCACATACCGTGCTCGCAGGCGGCCGTTAAGCCACTGTCTAAAACTCTGCGATTTTGAGCAGTTGACAATTTGTAGACATGGGAATAAAATGGGCTGTGGATCATTTTACCTCCGTTTGTAACCAACTTCGCTATTGGCTGTTGATTCAGCTGACATCTCTCATGAGCCACTGGCATCTTGACAAGCTGAGTTGGAGGCGACGCCATAAGACGCCTGTACTACAAAGCAAGATTTGGCATTAACGTGGTAACTTCAGGTTCAACCCAGGGTTTGGTGTATTACAACGGTGGATCACTTGTTACCGGGTTCAATCGCCATGGTAACTTATGTTGAACACCTAACCTGGTCGGGAGCAGGTTTTGTTAGAGATCAACCTACTGATAACGGTGTCACCGTTCCTAAGAGTGAGAGTGAGAGTGAGAGAGAGAGAGAGAGAGAGAGAGAGAGAGAGAGAGAGAGAGAGAGGTGTTCATAAAAATTAAAACATTTAGAGACGACAACCCCGTTGACATTCCCTGATAGGTATCTTTATGAAAAATATAGATTTTAAGCAGAGGTTTACATATAGGCTATTTGTGTTTTATGATGATAAAAATACTGATTATTTAAATGGAGTCTGGTGGGTTTGGTGATGGTCATTTCGCCCTCAAATTGATAAATATAAAATCATTTTTAAATGTTGGCTGAGTAAGTTTAGCCTCCGGGATTTCGTAGGTTATAACCATGTGTTGCCAATGAGCATGGTTTGAATTATGTTTTTATATTTTTTTTGTATTTGCTCTCACAATTAATTCCCACTGCCAGGGTAGCAACTGATAATATAATCGGGTAAAGCAACTTTATGGAAGTGTAATTATGGTCATATCTTGTTCCTGACTGATGGGGATGTGAAGTTCACAGTGTTGGCTATTTTTTGCCAGCTTTCCTTCTTGTTTTAGGAAGCAGTGACTGTATTTCTTTTTGTCTGTTAAACCATGACTGTGTTCTTCATATTTTTAGGTTTCAGCGGCCGTTTCAGACCGCTGAAACCTTTCCCTGCAAAACGGATTTGTCTCGTCACTAATCTTTGATCTGAACTGGGCTTTAGACATTAAAGACCTGGACAGTGTAAAGCGGGCGGCGCCACAGTTGGGAGTCTTATGTGGGTTATACTGTGACAGCATAATTCAGGCTAACATAACTGAGGCTGCAATGTGATCTACTGTGATGACCAAAATCAATCCGGTGTGGGCGGACCGTCTCCCTCCCACTGTGCAATATTGAGCATTGGTGAAGTGATCCGAATAATGACTGGAATACTTCCCTTATTTTCTTTTTCAGATCAACACACACACACACACACACACACACACACACACACACACACACACACACACACACACACACACACACACACACAAACACACACACAACACACACACACGCCACTGTCAAGGGAGAGGAGATTCAGCAAGCTCCAAAATTTACACAGTTCACTCTTCAAACAGCACCTGTTCAGTAATGATAGATCAACACTGTGAGGAGAATGAGAGAGCATATTTAATTGGATGTTTACATGAGGAATAACTTCAACCATATGGGTTAGATTATTGGACCATATGCACTTCAGCACTTCATCTGTGCACCTTAGTTGCTGGAGTTCCACATAGCTCTTCAAGAAAAACTCATAAAAACCGGCAGGAAAGACGCAAAAGCTGCTTCAAATCTCATAAAATCCACCATATTTCTCCTTAAACAAAACAAAACTGATAAAAATGGGGACATAAAACACAAATCTTTTTCAAACCCTGCAAACGGCCCCGTGCCTGAAGACCTTTAACAAACAGAAACTGAGTTATGGCACATTAATAGCTTTTTGGATATAAGTAGGTGAAATTAGACATCTGTTCAGGAAAAGGCACCTTCGCTTTAAATTTCACAGTGTCTTTAAGAGTACACTGGTCTCACTGATCTCAGCCCAGAGGACATTCATTACATTACAGTGGGGCTCAAAGGCACCATGGGTTCTTCAAAGCGGTTGTCTAGAAAACTGAAACTGAAAATAGTGACACTCACAAAGTAGGAGAAGGCTATAAGAAGATAGCAAAGCGTTTTCAGATGCCAATATCCTCTGTTCGGAATGTAATTAAGAAATGGCAGTCATCAGGAACAGTGGAACTTAAAGCAAGATAAGGAAGACCAAGAAAAATATCAGACAGTACAGCTTGCAGGATTGTGAGAAAAGCAAGTCCAAACCCACGTTTGACTGCACGATCTATCCAGAAAGACCTGGCAGACACTGGAGTTGTGGTACACCATTCCACTATAAAGAGATACTTGTACAAACATGGTCTTCATGGAAGAGTTATCAGAAGAAAACCTTTTCTACATCCTCACAACAAAAATCAGCGTTTGCAAATGAACATAGAGACAAGCCTGATGCATTGTGGGAACAAGTTCTGTGGACCGATTAGGTTAAAATAGAACTTTTTGGCCGGAATGAGCAAAGGTACTTTTGGAGAAGAAAGGGCACAGAATTTAATGAAAAGAACCTCTGTCCAACTGTTAAGCATGGGGGTGTATCAATCATGCTTTGGGGTTGTATTTCAGCCAGTGGCACAGGGAACATTTCACGAGTAGAAAAGAAGGAAAAATGGATTCAATAAAATTTCAGCAAATTTTGGACGCTAACTTGATGCCATAACTTTTTATGACATATTATATGAATGTCTAATCTGTCATTTGATGATCTTTTTTTGGCTTCTTTATGCACATTAACACAAATTTTTACCTGGGAGGCCCAAACTTTTGAGCCCCACTGTACTTTGTAAACAATGTACTTGACCCTTGTGTTGTCTTCCCGTCAAAATTGAAAGTCAACACTTTTGTTGATGCTTTTTAATCAATGTTTTTGATGTTTAACACTATGTAACACTGACTTATTAACTTTAGTTTTACAGTTATTTTATTTATGGTCAATAAACCTCATTTATAGGAAAATTAATCCTAAGGTTTGAGTTAGAAAAGCAGAAATTAGGAATTATTTAGACTAAAATGAAAGGAATGTATGTTGATGGATAATCACAGATGTTAATATGTCAAATTTTACTCAGTACTATTTCAAAAGCACTTCAATTTTTTCACCAAATGCTAGACAATTGTATAAGACCCCGCAAAGTTAATGAAAGTAGATATTTGTATTTGCCAAAGAGTGTTGTGTGGAATCAATCATGTTATTTTGGGTAGTTAAAATGAACAATTATATAGGAAAATGGGCCAATTTGACCCGAGGACAACATGAGGGTTAAAAAATACTTTATTAATGCTTTAGTGCGCAACAGTTTGATATTAATGAACGTCCGTTACATTGGTTACAATGAGTTACTTTAATGCTAATTCAACTCCACATAACTCTCTCGGGATGTGTCAGTGTGGCTGTGTTCAGGAGATTGTGGCGTCCGGTGACGTTCCTGCACAGAAACTCGAGTGGAGATAATGACCTCTTCTGAAGAGTCCCATCATGTTTTGTAATCCTCTGTGTCCTCCTTGGCTACTAGCAACTGCATGGAGGAGAGGGGGTTGGGGGGATGGGGGGTGTGGTGCCCGGTCACGGAAGGCTTGTATTGACAGTTTTGTTATTAGAGTTCCTCATGGGAACGGAAGAAACTATGCACTGTAGCGTTAACCTGCTTGTGGGGCAAAAATTAATTGTGGGCCCCTAATGCCCCCAGAAAACAAATTCATTCTTACTTATTTAAGTCATTGATCACGCAAAGGTGCCAAACAGCAATTTGGGTTCCAGCTTCCCAACTATTATATGTATCTCTTTTCACTGTTGTATATTTTTGTGAAATTGTCTTTGGATTTTTTGAATGTCAGTCAAAGCTATTCAAAGACTTTACTTTTTTACTTTAGACTAGTCTTGAATTGCCAGACCTATCGCCACAGCACTTGTTCCATCACACATACATTCTAGGGTTAGGATAAAAAACAAGCAAGGTTGTTTGCATTTCTTTGCAAACCAATCACAATCGTCTTGGTTGGGCAACCAGATGGCTCAGTTGGTGGAGCAGGCACCCATGTGTGGGGGGTTTGCTCCTTGGCGCAACGGGCGGCCCTTTGCTGCATGTCATTCTCCCTTTCTCTCTCCCCTTTCATTTCTCCCCCACCCCCCCAAAAAAAAGTCTTGTTGGCCCTAAGCCCTAGATGCAGTGAAGGTGGGTCTGCTAAATAGTCTCGGGAGGGAACTTTCTTTTGGTGGAACATTTGCACCCTGCAAAAAAAAAAAACACAATTAGAGCCCGACTGATATATCGGCGGGCCGATATTAGGCATTTCGCAAACTATTGGTATCTGCATTTATTATGGGCGATAAAAAAACTTTTTTTTTTTTTCAAACATTCTTTTATCAGAATCATTTATTTGTCATAATGATTCTGATGAATATTTAAAAAATAAAATAAAAACGGACGGTCAACCATGTTATGAGTATTGGCATTGCATAGTTTGTCCACCAGAGGGCGCAACACTGATTTCTTTTGTTATTGTGTTTTTGTTCAAAGGACTTTAAGTTTCATATCTTAAAATTGTATTTTTATACATTTTATTTATCAGAACTTTAATATATTGTAATGTTCCTCTGATCTGTTGTGACAATAAAACAAATTATCAAATTATTTTAGTGTGGACTACCTAACTAAATAACTTCCAATAATTAATGTTAGGGAAATCTGTTTATGCTTTGTTACACAATTGTGGGATTTTGTTTATTAAATATATATCGGCCGATATATTGGAATAATGTATTTTTCTCTTCAAAACTTGCCATTTCAGCGTGTAACTTGCTAGACACCTGTCAGGCTTTATCCTGAAATGATCCAGACTACTTTAAGCAAACTTCGACAGCATTTGTCGTTCAGTCAGATATTTAGATCATTGATTAAGTCAGTGTCTTTTAAAGTGATAATTTTCCTAACTATAACCCGGTAGTTTTAGTTTCCAGGGCTTCAGGGGTGTGGGGTAAAGCTGAGTGATAAGATAGATACAGTCTATAATAATAACTACAACCACTGCATGACAAATGTTTTCATTATAGTAATATACCATTGTGACCTAAAGTAGAGCTCTGCTCCATTTATCAACCCATTAACTAAAGACAAAATTGTCCATTTCAGTAGAAAATAAACATGTTCCCATGTATCATCGCCACTTCATTATCCACTGCACAAACTCCATAAATAACATGCCATTAAAATAAAATGTTGTACAATTTAATTAAGCAAAATTATTAAATAAGATGACTCTTTCTGGTTCATTCATCTCCAAAGTCACTGAGCAGCATTACAAAAGTTAAGTATATTGTAGCTGGGTGTGTTTGATTTGATTATGCTTTGGTTCAACAGGTAAAGACTATGGCTGTTCTGATAGCCACGCTCTAAACAAAAATCCTATTAGGTCCTGATAACTGATTGTCTTTCTGTAAAGAAAGAAACGCTTCCATCTTTTTCCCATGTGCCTCCTAATTATGTTCCCTGGCCCCAGTGAATTTAAAGAGGTAAATAATGATATGATTTTTTTATTATGATTCATCAACTTTGCCTTACGCTGACGATGGGAGTCGGAGAGTGCCCCGAGTCATCATCTCTCATTAAGTAATGAATAGTGATTGGTATGAAATTACTTCACCCCACTCTGCTGCCTGTCCATTAGTCCGTTAATCACCAATATGTGACTGCCAGGTTGCACAAAATCCTCTTGCAAACAAATCACCCTCGCCCTCCATCCCTTCCCTTCCCTTACCCTAAAATACAATTCCTAATTTGCATAATGAGGGCCAAAGGAGGGCAATGTTTGCTTATAATTAAAATGCATTTATTCACAGGAAGCTATCCTGTTGCACCCGCTTAATTTCCACCTGCTCCTTTCTGTAATCGAAGCCAGGCTTCAGGTGGAAGCAGGGGCCTTGTAATGTGTCCTCATAGGGCAGGGAGTCAGAACTGACAAAAGAAAGATGTTTAGCATTCAAAAAAGCTTGGAAAAGTGCAAGCCAATCAGGAATGTTAACCTTGGCCAACACAGTCCAATATGAATTTAACCAGCTATCATTCTCAAACAAGGGTTAAATAATTGGTCGATTGGTGACTTATGTATATGTTTTAAAATACGGTACTTTATCATTCCAATATGCATCTTGCACACTACATTTGCAATATTATGTGTCTATATTGCCAATGAAACTGATTTTGATTATTGTATATATATATATATATATATATATATATATATATATATATATATATATATATATATATATATATATTTTATATTTTTTTTTTTTTTACTTTTTCTATTGTATATTAAAGTTTAAAATAAAGTTTTCCTGTTCATTAATTCCTGCTAATGTATAATAAGTCATTCTTGGTCATGCACAGACAGTTTAAAATAATGATAAAATTGGTATCATGGTTGTTAAAGTTTTTTAAAGGTTAGGGCAATGTTAAAAAGAACGTTAGGGGAAACGTTCTATAAAGGTTGCAATGTTAGGGGAACATTATGAGAACGTTCGATGTGACCATAACATTAAACCAACATTAAGCCAACGTTCTTATGCAACCAAAACACAACCAAAACCCATTCTGAGAATGTTCGATGTAACCAAAAACGTTCCCAGAATGTTAAACCAACTTTCTTATGCAACCAAAACCCAAACAAAACCTAACCAAACCTAACCTTCAGGGAACGTTCCTGCAACCAGAACGTTCTGGGAACCAAAAATTGTTTGCTTGGAAGTAACGAAATGCACTTGCTCACGTTACTGTATTGAGTAGTTTTGTTGTGTACTTAAAATCGGTAATTTACAATGTACTTGATTACGTTTTGAGTGAAGTATTGTATCTCGCTGCGTTAAAAATCCCACCTGTTACTGAGTTAAAAAACGAAAACCAAAAGTAAGAAAACAAATCCCGGCCGGAACCACTACAGTCACTTAATGGGAGAGATATTATTTTGGTCATTTATGGAGTATCAGACCCATATATCAGCTCATACACAGTCTCCAGTAGTTTTAATTAAGGAATTAGACTCTACTAAACTATATAAAGTAGCTCTCAAAATGCTCTGCATGTGATCTGTTGCTGATTTTAATTAACAACAGACTGTATGTGACTGTAACGCAAAAAAGGTACTAAAATATGATCTGACAATTGTATTACTTCGCTCTTCCAGACATTTAAATTAAAAACAAACTACTCCTTTTTTAAGAAAAAGTGGGACTCTAAAATAAAGTGCCGTCTTACAGACAGATGTGTATTGATATTTTCACTTTGCATCAATGATATTGGAAAGTGGATCATTTATTCGATACAGGTTGGTGTATTGTCACACCCCTACAAAATACATATTCATTATATCAAAATGCCTTTTGATTAAAATCATGACACACTGATGTTTCAAATGGAAAAAATGAAGTTGACATTGCCGTCTTCTGGTTTCAGGTGACCTGCAGTCTGAACAATTCCTTTTCATTATGAGCATACCACAAATATGACCGTCCCAGTGAAACATGTAAATATGAATATGCCTTGAATATGCCAAGGGCGTCTTTTTAACAGCATCATTCTATATGTTGAAATGAGGAAACAGCACCCTTATCCATCTCCGTCAGAAAAACAAGCAGGTTAATAGAAGAGATAAGGTCAACGGCAAATGTCAAATGTGTTTGCCATCCAGAGACCGACAGATTGGCCAGTAATCATCATAAACACAACAGGTTCCCATTACTGAAGCATTCCCTCACATTCCATGTTGAGACGCTCCGGCGCCTTACTCGGGTTTAATTGTCTGAAATGAAAGGAGAGAGACGCAGGAAAACTCCTGCTAAATGCTACACAGTGTTCAGGGACAGCAGAGGTCATGAACAACAACAGACTGCAAGCCTGACAGAGGTGGAAAGAGTACACAAATATTCTACTTAAAGGTCCAATGTGTAGGAATTTCTCCAATCTATCATTAAGCTCATATATCACAATCAACTCTCTCACGCCATATTTTTATTTGGAGAAACAAATTGAAGTGTTTTTGAAATAGTATTGAATAAAAGAAATATTACAGTCTGTAATTATCCATCAACATCCTTTCCTTTAATTTTAGTCTAAATAATTCCTAATTTCTGCTTTTCTAACTCAGACATTAGGTATAATTTCCTATAAATGAGGTTTATTGACCATAAATTCCAAAAGTAACTGTTAAACAGGCTTAACAGGCTTATGTACCACAGTACTTTAAAGAAGCTGTAATTAAACCTCTTCTGAAAAAGCCCAACCTTGATCCAGATGTTTTAGCCAACTATAGACCTATATCCAACCTTCCATTTCTCTCTAAGATTCTTGAGAAAGCAGTCGCCAAACAGCTGTGTGACTTTCTGCATAGCAACAGCTTATTTGAGGATTTTCAGTCCGGATTTAGAGTTAATCATAGCACAGAGACGGTAACTTGAAAATTACTAATGACCTCCTACTTGCATCAGACAAAGGACTTATCTCTGTACTGGTGTTATTAGATCTTAGTGCTGCATTTGATACCATTGACCATCATATCTTATTACAGAGATTGGAACATTTAATTGGCATTAAAGGAACTGCACTAAGCTGGTTTAAGTTTTATTTATCAGATCGATCTCAGTTTGTACATGTTAACGATGAATCCTCCATGCACGCCAAAGTTAGTCATGGAGTCCCACAAGGATCTGTGCTCGGTCCAACCCTGTTCAATTTATGTATGTTTCCTTTAGGCAATATTATCAGGAAACACTCCATAAACTTTCATTGTTATGCAGATGATACTCAATTATATCTATCGATCAAGCTGGATGAAACTAATCAGTTAGCTAAACTTCAAATGTGCCTTCAGGATATTAAAACCTGGATGATCTGTAATTTTCTAATGTTAAACTCAGATAAAACTGAAGTTATTGTTCTGGGGCCCAAGCACCTCCATGACGCATTATCCAAAGAGATTGTTACTCTGGATGGCATCACCCTGGCCTCCAGCACCACTGTGAGGAATCTTGGGTTTATCTTTGATCAGGACATGTCCTTTAATTCTCACATAAAGCAAATTTCAAGGATCGCCTTTTTTCACCTACGTAATATTGCAAAAATCAGGAATATCCTGTCTAAAAATGATGCAGAAAAAATTGAATTGAATATAGTTAGGTTAATGTATCTATCATATAATCAATAATATAATAAAATGTCCCAGAAATGCTCGTTACTAACCTAGCTCTGGGGAGTCATTCCTCGGAGTCCTTATGTTCTTTTTTCCCCAGCATGTTTCCTTGGATCAGGGAGGCTTCAAAATCATGGTTGCAGCTGTCGCCACGGTCCCGCTACACGTTCTGCGATGCCATGTTACATCCTGCTACGCTCTGCTGTGCCCTGATACGTCCTGCTGTGCCTTGTAATGCCGCACAGTGCCCCACTATGCCATGAACTACTACAAAGAACTACCACAAACTACCATTTTTTGTGACAGTTATTGCCACTCTTCATTGTAACCCCAACCGGTCGTCAGACACCGCCTACCAAGAGCCTGGGTCTGTCCGAAGTTTCTTCCTAAAAGGGAGTTTTTCCTCGCCACTGTCGCACTGTTGCTTGCTCTGGAGAAAACTACTAGAACTGTTGGGTCTTTGTAAATTCTGGAGTATGGTCTAGACCTGTAAAGTGTCTTGAGATAACTCTTGTTATGAATTGATACTGGAAATAAAATTGAAATTAAAACTAAAGTTAATAAGTTAGTGTTACGTAGTGTTGAACGTCAAAACATTGAAAAAAAAGTGTCAATAGCATTGAAAAAAAGGACAGAAACGTAATAAAAAGTTAAAAATGTTGATAAAAAGCATCAACAACAATGTTGATTTTCAATTTTGACGGGAAGAAAAAGAACCATTACTTTTAATAACTTTTACTGAAGTACAAATAAAATCAACTGTATACTTTTTTATAGATTTCCTATTTAATTAATTGATGGCGCTTTCATTTGCGCTTTTATAAGGCCACAAAGGCATTTCTTTCAATGTTAGTTTGTTGACAGGTACTTTGAAAGAGAAATTGCGCAAAACAATGTTAGAGACATTAGAGACATTGTTAGAGACCCGCTTTTATTTGCTTTTTTTCCCACTCATAACGGATGGGATTTAAAATGTATCGTTGTGCAACACTTCAACTTAAAACATGCTATATGTAACTTTTAATGTTTCTGAAAATGTGTCAATTTGTATCTGATGATCATAACAACAACTAACAGTGAAAAGTACGCTTTTTTTATATAGTTTTTATTCATGCCTTTGCAAATGCTGAAAGGGAAACTCAGTCTGCCTTGGAGACAATTACGGGATTGTAACCGACCCCGAACTGGCCCTCAGGTATGTTTCATGTCTATTTCCTTCGTGAAATAACTTAAGATGGCGCGATATGGTTGTAAGTCAGTAGCCAACGTTAAATTAGGTCCCATTCCATTTAGTGTGGACGTGTTATTCCTATTACTCCATGTTTGTGTTGGCTTACTATTTTCTTTTCCCTTGTCCACCTGTACTTGGATAGGTTATTATTACATTGGTTGCTACAACACACTCCTAATGCTTTGGCTCCTGACACAGTGACAGTGATACAATACATCCAGGCTAAGTATGCAACGATGCATCTGGAACTTATTCTCTTACTGTAAATTAATGATTTACTGTCTGAGCAAAAACATTCATCAACTGCTATGTAATGCTAACTCAGTAACATTCAGTGGGTTATACACAGAGATGGCAAAAGTACTCACCTCCCGTACTCAAGTAGAAGTACAGATAATTGTGTTAAAAAAATACTCTGGTAAAATTAGAAGTACTGATTTAACTTCTTTACTCAAGTGATAGTAACAAAGTAGAGGCTTGGAAATTTACTTAAAGTATAAAAGTAAAAGTAGCCTTGCGAATGACAAAGCTACCTGGACCAGACAGATGTTACTAGAGAGCACGCTGAGAAACTACAGTGGACATGGAAAAAAGGCTCTTTATTCTTTATTCTTTATATGCCATTGGCTACATTTTAAATGGCTGTCTGCCAATAGGCCTAAAACATATATAAAACATATAGCCTATTTATTGTGACAGAGACTGGGACTCCAGATTAATAAGATTCTGACCGAGTATCAATATATGAATTCAAGTGTGATTTTGTGAGAAGTCTGTGTATATTCCCATCCAATTAGATTCAAATTAGTATTGATGACGCAAAAATAACAACTAACTCCAGTGAAATTATTTTTAACTTAGTGAGGACTAGATAAGGACTGTATTTAAGGCTGATTCTGGTTTTCAACTTTGGCCCAGGTGTGTCTGTTAAAACACGGACTTCTCTCTGTTGATGCTTTATTACAATCAAGCATCAGTATAAACATGGGGGGGGCATGGGGGTAGCTCTGCTATGGTGTGTGTGTGGTAATAAAATAAATAAATAACATTGTAAAGGCTACCATAAACAATTCATAGGAATCATATATGCTAGTAAACAATAGTAACAATAAACCCACTATTAATTACAGTACATTATCTTAATGAGCAAGGACGTTCATGTAACAAGTGAAGAACACAAACGCTACCTTTTAAATGTGCCAGAACCAATACAACAACAGGCTTAAATGAACTGACAACACAAGTTATATGACTTACAGTTCTCAAAGACACACACGATCTCAACTGATTATCCTCCAGACAGCTAGTCTCTTTTTATTTTCTCTTACTTTTTTCTCCGTGTGGTGTGCACGCTCGCGGTGTGCAGCGCGTGTCCGCGCTATTCTCCGACATGCACTCACAATCACACCTGATAAACAACATTTAGTACAAAACTAAAGTAACGAGCCAATTTTGTAAAATGTAAGGAGTAGAAAGTACTGATATTTGTGTTAAAATGTAAGGAGTAAAAGTGAAAAGTTGCCAAAAAAATAAATAGTAAAGTAAAGTAAAAAATTTAGAAAAGTGTACTTGAGTACAGTAACGAAGTATTTGTACTTCGTTACTTCCCATCTCTGGTTATACAGCACCGTAAAGAAAAGACCTTTACAACAGAAGGCGTGGTAAAAAAAAACTACGGCTTTTGTCCAAAGGGGCAGCTGGAATCAACACAAACTGAAAGTTACATGTAGTAGTCACCTAAACAGAAGATACCCGACCCGACGGTCACTTGAATGTTAAAAATGGTTGTAGGACCTTAATAAAAGGCAAGGCAGCTTAATTTGTATAGCACATTCAACAACAGGGCATTTCAAAGTGCTTTACATAAAAACAGATAAAACATAAGATAGAATAAGAAATTAAACATTAAAGATATGATCAACCATTTAAAGAAAGGCAACGTCAAAAAGAAAGATCTTTAGCCTTGATTTAAAAGAACTGAGAGTTGCAATCAAAGCGGGCTTTCCACACAAATCACCTAAAGTAAAAGTACGTTTCAAAAGTAAAAGTACAGATTTTAAAACTTACTTTAAAAGTACACAAAAAAACGACTCACTTACAGTAAGCTGACTAATTGTAATATGTAACTTTTCTACCTTTGAGGACAAAGCAGGGATTTCCCCTGTGCTCATTCAAGGCACGTGTGAGCAGAAGAGCACAAGTACAGGAAAATAGCGAAAACACAATTGATTGTGGCGCTCCTTGCTGTTATCCACAAAAAATTGAGGGAACTGGGAGCAGCTAAGTGAGATGGATTGTCCTCCTCTGTTCGAGAACATACAGTATATCACGCGAGAACATTCCTAGATGGTATTTACTGTCTGTCTGCTGTGCATGGCAATCATGAGGGAAACATTGCTCTGTACATTAACACATCTTCACCCACACACGCACGGTGACCTCACATTCTCTCATGTCACTGTGTAATTCCTGGGCTTCATTACATGTATAATGGAAGGTGAGTGTTTAAAAAACAGAGTGCCAGCACGATTTATTATTCTCTCCAAGGCCTAAACTGTTAGAGATCAATACAACAAGAGTTACTGTAGGAGAGGGCTAGGGGTGCAATGTGTCATCATTTTAATGAAATATAGATTTGGGACTATTAAACAGCTTGAATTGCTCCCTTTTTCACTGCTAAACAAAGTCATCCATTCACCTGTTGAAGAAAATCGATAGCTTGCTGTGACCAATATGTACCTTTCAAATGTGGGTCCAGTTACATTGAACAGTAGCTAATAAATCAAAGCAAAGGGTACAGCATCTTTTATAGCCATCGCATTGATATATAAACCACTGTGGCGCTCAGCAGAGTCTCCAGCAGAGTCTTTCATTACGGAGCACCACTGAAACATATTGTGTGCAGGTCTGCACAGGATTGTCTTGGTTACTCTATGTTAACAATGTTAGTATGGGCACTATGAACTAACAATTCTAGGTTTTATCACGGCTCAGCATTTGTCAACAGCATGACTGGAGAAGTCACATTCTCACTCCCAGCGCATCAGAAAGCAACGCTTGAGATTCATTCGAAGTCTCACACAGACTGCATTACTCCAAAACCAAACCTAATAAGATTTTGTTATCAGTTTCCCCTTAGTCTGTATACTTGATGTTCCACTTCCAGGATTGTCGATGACGTTGCATCATTTAGGCTGGATGGCTTTCTTTGGGTCGGCATTCTAAACTGCATTCGATTTATAATGACTCCTCAGATCTCTGCAGGGTAAATCCAGACCGCTAGCTAGACTATCTGTCCAATCGGAGTTTTCTGTTGCACAACTAAAACAACCTTTGAACGTTCACATGTTCCACCAAAACAAGTTCCTTCCCGAGGCTATTTAGCAGAGGCACCGCCCAAGACGATTGTGATTGGTTTAAAGAAATGCTGATGATCCAGAGTTTTTCTCCAATCCCGGAATGCTGTATGGACAAGCCGGACCTTCCTCTGCAGCGCTGTGGAGGAAGGTCTGGCGGGATGTTGAATATTTGTTAGAATCTTCCACAATTTGAAATGTACAGAGCTAACAACAAAATCAGTTATAGTTATTGGCTACAACAATCATAACTAAGAAAAGCAATTCCATTACAGTGGTCCATTTGGGCAGATCAAGTCCAACATATTCATTATGGGCTTTTAAGCAAAGGAGTCTGACACAAAAAGGGACTCAGAAAAGACCACATAGGAGGGGGAAAACAAATCACATTCATAAAGTAGCTACAATTACAAGATGGCACAGCAAGACTCTGTGTCAGGTTTTTATACAAATCATCAAACACCGCACTCTGTGAGAAGGTCCTATTTAATAATAATCAGCTGCTGAAGAGTGAATACATTAATGCATGCAGTGTTTATGAATTTCAATAGAGAGATAAGTTATCTGGACACATTCTAATTTAACCCTGCGTGATTTGTTTGTTTTAGTGTTGTCTTAGCACTGCATTTAGACAGAAAGATCACAAGGACAAAAGCTCTTTGTATCAAGTGGTGCTTCTCATATAACAGGTCCCTGTCTCTGAAAGCTGCGCTAATGGCCACTTTTAAGGCAATCTAAGTGACCCTTAAAAAGTGGGGGTGATGTTATAGTGGAATAAATGGCTCCATAAAAGCCAGCTAGGATGTTTTGTCATCCTTCTTGAAAAAAACATCTGTGGCAAACATGTATTTTTCTTTGTCACTTTTGTCAGATAGATGTCAGACCAAGACCCAATACTTTATTTCAACACTTTTCACATAACTATCCAACCTATGACTTAGAGATGTCAATTTGAGCTTGGCTGGACTGGATCTCTTTTCAATTTTGCATTAAATTGACAACCATCTGGGGAAGCCTTGGGAAATTAGCTCTCACTGAATAAGTGATGAAGAGATGAGTCTACTGTCAGTTGTAATAATGTGGCTGATTTACATGCATTGGCGCCATTGCAGTGTATAATTACAGCAGCAGGATGATGCCATGTCTCTGATTTGTATCATGTAATACAACCGAACTTCACGTCTTTTCATAAGTGATGTACCTCATTTTGGGTGGTCTGTTATCATTTTCGTATCACTTCCATCAAACAGATTCGCTGTTGATAGCTGTTCACAAGATCCAGTGAACATAATGCTGGCTGAACGGGTGCAAATTGTGAAGAAAGCAGGAATTAAATTACATCAATAGCATGGATATAGTGTCACTCAGCCAGGCATGCCAAAACACTGATGCACTTTCATATTCAATAGAAAAAATCTCCAAATGAAATAGCACAACTTGTCAATATAAAAGCCAGCGGAGAGGCGAATACAAAATTCTCCCAGGACACATTGTTCTTTCCTGGGGGGGGGGGGGGTTTAATCCAAATCAAATTTTTTTCCTAAATTTAACAAGTTGTTTTCGTGCCTAAACTTAACTGTCATCGCTGCATGTCGCCCACTTTTTCTGGTTTAACTCCACTATTGGGGTTCGCCGTGCATGGTCATTTCAGTGGCCCAGTTTCTAAATGTTAGTTAGTTGGCACAACATTTGGCCTAATCACACCTGGCCTGGCAACACAAAACCATAGGTGTTGTTTCCAGATTTTGTGGGGTGACATATGATGGGGGGGGGCGTGGGAGTCCACCAGAAACCTAACACTTCATTTCCTGCATTCTGGTGAATTTTTATGCACCTTCTTTCAACCATTTTCTGCAGCAATTTATGCTGGAAACATCTTCTTGTAAAGGCATGATGAGTACTGTAAGTACATCTAAATGTTGACAACACACAGTTCAAGATATTTTAACCTTCCTTTTTCTGGGGCCAACCTGTAATAGTGAGGCTAGAAGATAAGCATTTTTTTTCATGCAAACACCAGTTTATTTTCTGGTGTGTAATGAGCATTATAGCCTTCCAGGGGTGCTAATGTGGCTTTATTAGTCTCTTCTTGCACCACTTGTTTTTTTAGAAGAAATGTGACTTTTGATGTTAAATGCTAGACATTAGTATTAACACGCATGTGATAGCACGTCAAAGCTATATTAATGACTGTTACATTCAACCCATTGCCATAGTAATAATAATAAATATCTAAAAACTAAATCTAATAATAATCTATCTAATAATAAAATCTTAATTTTTTATAGCGCTTTTCTAAACACTCAAAGACGCTTTACAGTTTTGGTTTACGAACAAACAAAACATACGCAGAAGGACACATACAGAATATATTGAATGCAGTCATATAACACAAAAGCTTAATAATGTATAATACTATGATTATATGAATATTACAGAAGGATGTATGAAATCATGCTTAAATGTAATTTTCCCATTACACATGACAGACAAAAAAAAAAAAAGGAGGACATATAGGTGCATGGGTAAGCACAGGAAAAGCAGGAAAGGTGGGCAAAGAAAAAGGGAAAAACTGGGAAATATTAGTTGATACAAAGCTAATCAAGCCTATCGGCTCCATAAAACACTCAGTTCACGCATTCACTCACGCATTTCTCAGTATGGCTAGATTTACAAAATGGTGTAGTCTGGTTCGTTCACAGCAGCTGGTGTGATACAGTTTACGAGTTTATATTACCCTATATAAACTCCTTAATCAAATGGATTTAACTACCATACTACTTGCAATACTTTTATTATTCTAGGATGCCTAACAACATTGGCCATTTGGGGTGGCAGTATCTCAGTCCGTAGGGAGTTGGGTTGGGAACTGGAAGGTCGCTGGTTCAAGTCCCCATATGGACCAAAAAGAACGGAGTGTGGATTGGTGGCTGGAGAGATGCCACTTCACCTCCTGGGCACTGCCGGGTGCTCTTGAGCAAGGGACCGTACCCCCCCCAACCACTCAGGGCGCTGGTTCAGCTAGCAGCCCACTCACTCTGACTAGAGGTGGGTAGAGTAGCCAAAAATTGTACTCAAGTAAAAGTACTGTTACTTCAGAATAATTTGACTCAAGTAAAAGTAAAAGTAGTCATCCAAATAATTACTTGAGTAAGAGTAAAAAAGTACTTGATGAAAAAACTACTCAAGTAGTGAGTAACTGTTAAGTAACGTCTGATTTATTTCTTAACACAAGCATCAATCAGACAGACAAAAATACAAAATAATCATCTTTAGGCAAATTATAGTTCATCCAATCAATAAAATAAATTAAAATTAATTTATTAATTACAAAATAGCTTAAGTGAGAGACTTGTTACATCAAATTTGGATGGATACTGCATCTGCAAAACATACTGTATGTAACCTAAAAGACAAACATCCACCTATCCACAGCAAAAACTAAAATTACCGCTACGTTTCCTCAGGTTAGATGTTGAGTTTTTGAATGCTCACATGTCCGTTTGTTTTGGTCGACACAGAAGACGCCGCATAACGTAGCTGCTGTTTCGCACTTTTCCTAAGGTAACCATGCTTTCACTATGAGGCCTGGGGTGGGTAAAACGCTGGGGTAAAAACAATGATATGTAGAATACCAAAGAGGTAAAAAGAAAAGTAACGAGCTCATTGTAGCCTGATGTAGCGGAGTAAGAGTACAGTTTCTTCTTCACTAATCTACTCAAGTACAAGTAAAAGTATAGTGATTTAAAACTACTACTAGAAGTACAATTTTTTCAAAAACTTACTCAAGTAAATGTAACGGAGTAAATGTAACTCGTTACTACCCACCTCTGACTCTGACATCTCTCCATTAAGTGCATGTATAGGTCCTGTATAAACAATTAATATAAAATATTGTAAAAACAAAATAAGAGCATTGGGTTTAAAAAATTAAAAAATAGATAAAATGAAAAAAATAGAGTAAAACAATAAGAGACATCAGAGGACCACACAACTCACATGGAGTTAAAAGCCAAAGAATAAAAATGTGTCTTTAGACGAGACTTAAAACACTCAACTGTTGGGGCTGTTCGGACATGGAGGGGCAGAGCGTTCCAGAGTTTAGGTCCAACCACAGAAAAGGCCCTGTCCCCCCGAGTTTTAAGTCTTGTCTTGGGGACCACAAGCTGGAGCTGGCTCTCTGACCTCAGTGACCCCGCTGGCCTATAAATTAGGATGAGGTCCGAGATATATGTTGGGACCAGTCCATTCACAACTTTAAAAACAAACAAAATCTTAAAATCAATCCTAAAATGTACAGGAAGCCAGTGCAATGAGGCAAGAATTGAAGTTATATGAGCGCGCTTTTTGGTTCCAGTTAAAAGACGTGATGCAGAATTTTGGACTAACTGTAAGCGTTGAAGTGCTTTGTGATTTATACCGATATAAAGTGCATTACAGTAGTCTAAACGAGAAGAAATAAAAGCATGTGTTGCTTGTTCAAAAACTGTTAAAAGACAAAAACGGGTTAACTTTGGCTAAAAGGCGAAGATGATAACAACAAGATTTCACAACTGCATTTTTTTGTTTGTCAAGTTTAAAATCACTGTCTATTTTTACCCCAAGGTCAGTTACAACAGGATGCACAAAATCATTGAGGGGGCCCAAGTCTATCATAGAGTTAGTGGGGCCAAACTGCATGATCACTGTTTTACTCTCATTTAGTTTAAAAAATGTTGGGCTAACCACACTTTGACGTCATTTAAACAGTCAAGTAGGGGTGTCAGGGGGCTGCCCTCCTGCTTGGTATATAAATTTGACAATCATCAGCATAAAGATGATAGGAGATGCCATGCCTTTTAAAAACTATTCCAAGTGGAAGGAGGTACAGTGCAAAAAGAACAGGACCAAGAATAGATCCCTAGGGGACTCCACAGTTAAGAGGCACAGTTGATGAGGTAGAGTCCCCCATTTTAACAAAGAAGCATCTCCCTGAAAGATATGACTGGAACAATTTTAAGGCAGTCCCCCTAACTCCCACACAGTTTTCCAAGCGTGAAAATAGAATTGTGTGGTTAACTGTGTCGAAAGCAGCAGTGAGATCTAAAAGCACTAAAATGGCTGAATCACCAGAATCCGTTGATAAAAACAGGTCATTAAAAACCTTTATAAGTGCAGACTCAGTGCTATGAAATGCTTTAAAACCTGACTGAAAAATATCTAGCCATGTGCCTCCAAAAAAAAACTGTAGCTGCATTTTTCCAGAATTTTGGATAAAAAAGGAAGCTTTGAAATAGGGCGATAATTTGAAACATTTGTGGAGTCAAGTCCAGCTTTCTTAATCAATGGCTCAGTCACTGCTTTTTTACAAAATGTAGGCACAACTCTAGAAGACAGGCTACTATTTATAATTTCCTCAACATGAGAGCCAATCGTTTCCCATACATCCTTAAAAAGATATAGAGGGACAGGGTCTATGGGGGATGTGGAGGGTTTAATTTGATTGATGATCTTTGTAAGAGATGGCAGTGAAACTGGCTCAAACTGACAAAAAATAGCTGAGCAGTGCATGTTTAAGGAGACGCTTAAAAAGGGGGGCAATATATTGGCTCTTATTGGAGCTACAGTTTCCAGGGCCTCAGAACAAGTGGACAGAAAAACATGTGTTAGTTGCTCCGTGTCTGAGGCAGCGGAGCTGCTGTTTGCTTGCACAAACAAGAAGAAAAACAGGAGGAGGTGTCGGGCTTAAGAGTGCGGCCATGACGCACGGGAGCGGGTGGTTTTACTAAATCGTTCAAAACAAAATCAAACATAACAGGACAATGATCCGAAAAAATAGCATCAGACAGTAATACATTATCAATGGGCAGCCCATAGGACAGTACAAGATCCAATAAATGGCCATGTATTTGTGTGGATCCTGCAACATGTTGAGTTAAATTAAAACCATCAATCAAATCTAAAAAAACTTTCGCCCTAGCCTTTGAAGGAAAACAGACGTGTACGTTAAAATCACCAACAGTAAAAATCTTATCATAATTTGTCCTTACAACCGCAATAAAATCAGAAAAGTCTTTAATAAAGTCATGATTACGCTTTTGCGGCTGGTAGATCACCGCACACAGAACAGGATTACGCGAACCCAGTTCAAAGCAATTTAGCTCAAATGAGGTAAAAGCCATTTATATTACCATTGTGTAATTAAACATGTTTTCAATTAGTCTTGCTTTGCCAGACCCTCCTCCAAAGCACTCTTTTCTTATATTTAACTTTAAAAGTTGTACTTTTACCCATTGTCTAATATATTGTAATTGTTGTTGTGTAAATATGTAATTGTACTTTTCAGGGTGACTTGTTACGATCTGTCTAGGGACTGCAGATGAAAAATAGCCTTTTGGCTAACTCTGGCTTATTGACAGAAATGTCCATTAATATGCACTGTCCCTGTATCAAATAAATAAAATAAATACTCCACACAGCATCTGGGGATGGGAGGAAAACATGCTCTGGTTTATTGGCATTTCTTTAAACCAACCCCAATCGCCGCTGCAAAACAGGCTCAGAAGGACCTTATTTTGTGTGTACGTTTAAAAGTAGTTTTAGCCCTGCAACAGAAAACTCAGATTGGACAGATAGTCTAGCTAGCTGTCAGTATTTACCCTGCAGAGATCTGAGGAGCAGTTAACCATAGTCCTCAGAAATCCACCGGAGGTTAGAACGCCAACACAAAGGAAGCCCAAGGAAACAGATATCGGACGGAGCAATCCTGGAAGTGGAACATTAATGACATAGACTGGTACAACTGTAGTGACTATGTCCAATACTTAGCCGCTACTGATTGCTAATTAGGATTACTGTTTCTAACGTGTACTCAGAATAACAATGTCCAGTCCTTTCCAATAGTTTGCATTTCAGGCGTTTATTTTCTGTAGCCTTATATCCATCCATCCATCCATCTTCATCCGCTTATCCGGTATCGGGTCACGGGGGCAGCATCTCCAGTAGGGGACCCCAAACTTCCCTTTCCAAAGCCACATCAACCAGCTCAGCCCAGGAAACCCATTTCGGCCCTTGTAGCCTTATAGCGTCCGCTTAACTCAAATAAAGTCCAAAAACCATAACGTAATCCGAGCACAGTTAAAAACTGGTTGCTCCTCTTCTTTAATTAACACCTGTTTGCATCAATACACAAATTTAAATTACCCAAGGCCAACCTAGGCCTGGACAAAATAATGCAATACATTGACCCTGTGGCTTGGAGGAAAACCATCTGTATGGCTCCTACAACAACAAATAACTACCGTAAAGGTGCTTTATTGTCACATACACATACATGTAGCAAAATGCATTCTCTGCATTTAACTCCATCCCTCAAGGGAGCAATGGGCAGCCATTTACAGCCAACTCCAGACCAGAACCAGTGTCTTGATCAAGGGCTCTGACTGGAGAACCTGGTACATGGTTTCTGATGGTAGTGGGGGAACTGGAGCACCCGGAGGAAACCCACGCAAACATGGATACAAACTCCACACAGAAATCCAGAACCTTCTTGCTGTGAGGCCACAGTGCTAACAGTTGGGCCACCACGCTGCCCATTATTCCTACCATACTGTGAATGTGTAGCTGGCACAGGCCTATATGTTCCTGCCTGTATGTTTCATGCTGCACAATAAATAATCCACATATAGTACATTTCCTAATTTCAAGTAATTAGCTAGTCCAGTAGTTGTAAAATAATTGGTATAGGTTTCATATCAGTAGGTAGAGTTAGATGAAAAGAAATTGACTGATTCACACTTTTCCAATTGATACAGTTGACTCTCCAACCTCAAATCAATAGGTTATCTCTAATATCTCATTTATCCTCCCCCGCCGTTAAATGTTTATTGTAGGGTTGTTTTTTATTAGACCAAGCTATACAATAATGGAGAGGGTGTTATCTGCCGATCTGTAGCGCAGCCCCACTCCAATGCTGAAGAAGAGGGACGAGGGGAGGGAGACCGGATGGAGCTAGGTGCTTGAATAATGCCGCATGGAGTGTTGATAACCTTTCAGCTTATTATCCCAATTAGAGTACACAGCTGGAGGAGAGAATTAATTCAACGCCGGGCTATTGTGTTTGTTTATTTACCGGTGTGTGCCAATCGGAATGGGGTAAACAGAGCTCGGCAATCAGGGATGTTGGTTGGCGCCGCGATGACTCCCGTTGCTTTAACCAGAGGCGCAACCATTTAGTTTCCACAGCGACTTTAAAGCAACGCGCATCAGAGGTTGTAATTTGCACGCATGTGGGTAATTAAAGTCAATTGTGAGCACATTTGTATAAGAGCACATAACAAGGAGTTGATTTTAATGTCACAAATATCTAGAAAAGAATGGGGCGAGCAAGTCACAATAGTTAAACACTGGGAAGACAAAACAGGGCTACGGTCAAAAGGCCAACAGCTCTAACTATAAAGCAAAGAGAAAAGCATTGGGAATTGCTAATCAAGCAAGCAGATGGGACATTTCCTTTCGAGATCACACAGTAGTCCCATTTTTAAACTGAAAGAAGTATGCAAGCCAAGAGGAAATGTTGTTTTCCTCTATTCTCCTCATGCCGTAATGTGGGTTTCCTCTGAACTGGTGTAATTCCCCTCCCAAGGGGACGAGGTTGTTCCACATGAGCTGGTTCTCTAATAACCAACCCGAGCCTTCCAGTGAAAAAATCCATTAAGGTCAAGTCATGCATAGTTGATTGAACATCTCGTCTGGTGGTCTACTAAGGAGAGCCGTGAGCCTAAGAATACCACATTAATCAGAAGCAAAATGTTTTTTTTATAGTTATGGAACCGCAGATGTTCTTTAGGGGGACTTTTTTTTTTGTTGACACATTTGTATCATTAGAGCCCCAATCTAATTTAGCAGCATATTCTCAGCAACAAGTTGATGTATGAGCGTAAAAGTCACATGTAAACAAACTGAAGGGACCTTTTTTTTCATTTTTATTTTTTTTTAATTGCTCCCCCGTCTAGAGGGAGCTTCTCCCACTTCTAAACCCCAAGGGAAGATCCGGAAAGCTCTCGCCACTAAATATTCCTCCACTCTCCAAAAAAACCCATGATGACAGTAACCTGCTGTTGTGCGAAGTTAAAGAGGCGCTTCAAGAGCACCCTGATCTCTCCTCCACCTCCTTCTATTCACAGCCAGCCTGTGTTCTCCCTGCTCCATTAGTTCAGACACGGCATCCATCCCACCGAGCCTCGCACGGGGGAGGCAGAACCAAGGACGTCACTATGTGATGCCTTGTGTGTGTGTGTGGTTTTGTATTGTGGCGGTGGAGTGTAGCAGCTAGGCAAGGATGCAGCCAAGCATGAAATCACCTCTCTTCAGCTTTAAAGGGCTTACATGGATTTTTAATGATGAGCCCATATCTTTTATATGCCAAATATACTCAATGACTCCATTCTTTTTAATGCATATTTAATAGTAAGAGAGAGGACCGGACTCTAGCAAGATTAATGGGATATGCACAGATGCAGGTGTCTCTCTCTCCCTCTCTTTGGGTTAACATAGACAGTGTCAGGTTACATGAGGCAGCCCTTTGCATTTTTAATTAATTGTTTTAATTTTGAAAAAAAACTTTATTTTTACAGTTCTGCTTATGCTATTAAGAAGAACATAAGCAATAATTAGTGTTTCTTATCACACTATAGTGTTGTTGTAAGACATAAGGAGATTTCTTTAAGTGTTTATATTAATGTCTTTGTTGATAACTTTTACATAACCTATAAAGCATCCATGAGATGTGGACGAACAGCTAATCAAAGTGAGATAACGCGTGGCTGTTAATGTGTATAATCGTATGTCTTGTAGTTTTAAATATAAATGACAGTTGTTAACCTTCTGTGCATGGTTAATAAATGCTTAATACCACACAGTGGAATTGGTATGTGTCAATATATATTGATTGTGGCTATGTGACTTGGATGAAGTCGAAAGTGGGTTCCATTTTTTTTTGTGCTGCACATATTATGATGATTTGAGTTGATACTTAATAATTCCGGTGGTTTAGTGTTAAGCAAAACATGTTTAAGTTAGTTAACTTTGTTTCCAAAGTCAGAAAAAAAGGCAAGATAGACTATTTATTTAGTATTTATTCATATTAAAGGGAAAGGTACTTTATTGTCAACTACACGTACATGTGGTAAAATTCATTCTCTGCGTTTAACCCGTCCCTCCAGGGAGCAGTGGACAGCCGTTTACAGCGGCCAGGGACCAACTCCAGATCAAGGGCACTGACTGGAGAACCCAGTACATGCTTTTTCATTCCTGTCTCACATAGTTCAGGTTTCTGTCAGTGGTTATACATTTTGACGTATTCAAGGATGATCTGACAATTGGATCATGAAAGATACTTTCGCTGTTTCTTTATTTTGCACTTTATTGTTTGAAAATGTACATGCTGCACTCTGGTCCTGGCTTATAGGCCCATGGGGGCTGGGCTTTCAATAAAAACATGACACAATATTGTATTGTAAGTATTTGTGTATGCCCACAATTATTTAATAAATGCTTATTGCCCACTATAAAATACTATAATTGTAGACATTTTTGGCCTAAAAATTCATATGACACATGTGTGTATATACATATGTGTGTGTATAGATTCAGAATCAGAAAAAGCTTTATTTGCCAGGTATGAGGACTCGTACGAGGAATATTTCTTTGGAGCATCGTTACTCACAATGTGCTTACACATACAAAACAACCAAAACAAAATAGACACACTAATTTTACTAAATCTTAACTCTATCTTTCTCTCCCCTACCCTAACCCGGGTCTGTATCCTTCCCCTACTTTGACCTTCCTGCCCTTAGCCCTGACCCTCATGACCTTGGCCCTGGGTGCCTCTCCCCCTACCCTAGCCAGGGGAGGGTTTGGGGAGAGTTGTGGCCTGGCCAGGCTCCTCTCTTTACACTGTCTCTCCTGGTTATGCTGTAATAGTGGTTTTAGACAGCTGGGACTTCCTGTGACACACCTAGTTCCTCTCTCCTCTATTTTTCTATCTTTCCAATTATGTGCATCCATGTCCCAGAAATGCTTGTTACTAACCTAGCTCTGGGGAGTCATTCCCCGGAGTCCTTATGTTCTTTTCCCCCAGCATGTTTCCTCGGATCAGGGAGGCTCCAGAATCGAGGTTGCAGCTGTCGCCATGGTCCCGCTACACGCTCTGCGATGCCATGTTCCTCCTGCTACACTCTGCTATGCCGACTACAAAGGACTACTAACAACTACTATTTTTGGGATTGTAACTGCCACTTTTCATTCTAACCCCAACCGGCCCGTCAGACACCGCCTACCAAGAGCCTGGGTCTGACCGAGGTTTCTGCCTAAAAGGAAGTTTTTCCTCGCCACTGTCGCACTGTTGCTTGCTCTGGAGGACACTGTTGGGTCCTTGTGAATTCTGGAGTGTGGTCTAGACCTACTCTATCTGTAAAGTGTCTTGAGATAACTCTTGTTGTGAATTGATACTATAAATAAATTGAAATTGAAATTGAAATTAATTTATACACAATATAAACATACTCTAAACAGAAACAATATAGAGACATGAGTGCAATGAATTTCAATAAAATTATTTAAATGTGGAGCATAGTGCAAAGGATACTGGGATAAATAGTATTATGTTATTATATTACAATATGAACAGTATGAACATTATGAACATTATGAACAGTTCTGGAATAGGAAATGAGAATGATGAATAAATAAAAAATAAGTGAGATGTGAGAATGGGAATGATGAATAATACTAAATAAGTGGAACCAGAAAAAAAGGTGCTGTAGAGACAGTGTTCCTGGGTTATTGACCAGAATAGAACCTGACACTGTGGGTAAGAAGTCAGCTGTTCATCAGAGAGATGGCTTGTGGGTAGAAACTGTTCCTGAGTCTGTTGGTTTTGGCGTACAGTGCTCTGTAGCGCCTACCATAGGGGAGAAGCTGGAACAGGTTGTGTCCGGGATGAGGTGGGTCTGCAGTGATGGTTCCTGCCCGTTTCCTGACTCTGGAGGAGTATAAGTCCTATCTGTCCAAAGGCTTTGTAGAAGTGGACCAGCAGCTCCTTAGGCAGGTTGAGCTTCCTAAGCTTGCGCAGCAAGTACATCCTCTGCTGGGCCTTTTTGATGATGATGTCTGTGTTGGGCTCCCACTTCAGGTCCTGGGATATAGTGGATCCCAGAAACCTAAAGGATTCCACAGCAGACACAGGGCCGTTGAGTATGGTGATGGGGGGAAGAGTGGGGGGTCTCTTCCTGAAGTCCACGATCATCTCCACAGTTTTGAGCGTGTTGAGCTCAAGGTTGTTCTGACTGCACCAGAGAGCCAGCTGATACACCTCCCGTCTGTAGGCCAACTCATCACCGTCCCGGATGAGGATCGTTGTGTCGTCAGCAAACTTCAGGAGTTTAACAGATGGGTCTCCTGAGGTGCAGTCATTGGTGTAGAGGGAAAAAGCAGTGGGGAGTGCACACACCCCTGGGGGGTGCCAGTGCTGATAGTCCGTGTGCTGGATGTGATGTTCCCCAGCCTCACCTGCTGACTCCTGTCAGTCAGGAAGTTTGTGATCCACTGACAGGTGGAGGCTGGCACAGTGAGCTGGGAGAGTTTGGTGCTGAGGATGTCCGGGATGATGGTGTTGAACGCCAAGCTGAAGTCCACAGACAGGATCCTTGCATAAGCCCCATGGAGAGTCGAAGTGTTGCAGGATGTAATGCAGTTCCAAGTTGACTGCATCATCCACCGACCTTTTAGCCCTGTAGGCAAACTGCAGGGGGTCCAGCAAGGGGACTGTGATGTTCTTCAGGTGGGCCAACACCAGTCTTTCGAAGGACTTCATGACTACAGACAGGGAGACAGGCCTGTAGTCATTTAGTCCAGAGATGGAGGGTTTTTTGGGGACTGGGATGATTGTGGAGCGTTTGAAGCAGGAGGGAACTTCAGATAGCTCCAGAGATCTGTTGAAGATCTGAGTGAAGATGGGGACCAGGTGGTCTGCACAGATTTTCAGGAGGGATGGTGACACACCATCTGGGCCAGGAGCCTTTCTGGTATTCTGCCTCTGGAAGAGCTGGCGCACATCCACTTCACAGATTGTAAGTGCAGGTGAGGGGTCAGAGGGGGGGAAGGTGACTGACTGAAGTGTGAGTTGGGGAGTTGGTGTGGGGGAGGGGTGGGACTGTGGTCTTTTCAAACCTACAGTAAAAGCTGTTCAGCTCTTCAGCCAGTCGTTAAGGACCGTCAGTGTTGGGGGATGGTCTCCTGTAGTTTGTGAGTGTCTGCAGGCCTCTCCACACTGACCGAGCGCTGTTTGTATTTGCCCAGCTTATTAGCATAGCTCCTCTTAGCTGCTTTAATCTCTTTGGTCAGTGTGTTCCTGGCCTGGTTATACAGGACTCTGTCCCCACTTCTGAAGGCCTCCTCTTTTGACTAACGGAGCTTCCTGAGTCTTGCTGTGAACCAGGGTTTTTGGTTGTTGTATGTGCAGAAGGTTTTAGTCGGCACACACATGTCCTCACAAAAGCTGATGTAAGATGTCACAGTGTCAGTTAGTTCGTCCAGATCAGTGGCTGGAGCCTCAAAAACACTCCAATCAGTACAGTCAAAGCAGGCCTGTAATCCAGCTTTGACTTGTTGGTCCATCTTTTCACCCTCTTTACAACAGGTTTAACAGATTTTAGTTTCTGCCTGTATGTCGGGACAAGATGGACCAGACTGTGATCAGAGAGTCCCAAGGCTGCACGTGGGACAGAGCTATAGGCGTCCTTTAATGTAGTATAGCAGTGGTCCAGTATATTAGTGTCCCTGGTGGGACACTTAATATGCTGTCTATACTTTGGAAGTTTGTGGCAGAGGTTTGCTCTGTTGAAGTCCCCAAGAACAATGAGCAGGGAGTCAGGATGTTTTTTTCTCCATGTTAGTTATCTGGTCGGCCAGGTGCAGTAACGCATCACTAACACAGGCCTGAGGGGGGATGTAGACGGCGACCAGAATGAACGAGGAAAACTCCCGCGGTGAATAAAAGGGATTGCAGTTTATGAATAGTGACTCTATGTGGGGGCTGCATGATTTTTCCAGCACTGTGACATCTATACACCAACCTTCGTTTATGTAGAGACAGAGTCCGCCTCCCTTTGTTTTCCCCGTGAGCTCCAGTACGCGATCCGCCCGGTAAACATTGAATCCCAGGAGGATAAGTGCGCTGTCCGGGATGCGCGGAGTGAGCCAGGATTCGGTAAAGCAGACATCTGCAGTTAGTTCTGTTGAGGAGCGTAATCCAGAGGCGGCCATGTGTAATCTGTAATAATAATAATAACTGCAACTTTGACCATCCCCTTTAAATATTTTATCTTTTCTTCTGACCATACCATAATATAAACATGGCAACTCTTCCCTTTGCCACAAACAGGACTTGCACATTTATGATGGCGGCAAAATAAAATTACAGAACAGCATAATGCTATAATTTTAGCATAGAAAAAGGAGGTAAAGCATTGTTATTATATCCAGAAATGGACATATATCATGCTTTTACATTATATGGGCTATGTCCGTACAAACAGATGCCAAAAAAGTCATTCACAGATAAGGAAATGTACAGTGCTTAGAGTGCTTAGTTTCATATAAAACCATGTTACAGGAGGTGTTTTTTTTCAAAGAGCTGCACAGAGGTGAGATTGTACCTGCATAAAATTTTACGAGGAGCGCGGCACCAGCTCCCATCTGCTCAGCACAATGAAAAAACTCTCGCCAAGTCTGCGGCTGCACCGCTGGAGGGGAAAGCCAATCAAATTAATCACATACTCTTCAACCCTTCTGGGATTCCCTGTGTGCATGAATAGAGAAAACTGTATTTATAATGGGGCATGACCCACCGATAAGTACCGTGAGTGAAGTGTATGACTAAATTAATGGGAGACGGTTAAATGTTGCTTGTCGGGGGCAAGAAGTTAAAAATACATCTCAATAATAAGGGTAAAAAGACAAAACCCAGGCCATAATAGGGATTTTTTTTCAGGAAACATGAAGTCATAAGTGGCTGCTTTGCAAAAGTCAATTTACTTGAGGAGTTTTATTTCAGCATCTAATTGTGTCAAGAAAAGAAAGAGGGCAGCGGGCCTCAATGCCCCATTTTCTCATCTGCAGAGACATGCTGGAAGTGTCTTTGCCTTTCTGCTCCTTTTCTACCTGAGCAACTGGGGCTGCATATTCCAGATTGGGTAACAGATCAATTTGCATGACATTTCTGCATCAAAGACACTATTTTGTCATTGTTGGTGTGTATGCCTGTGGCGCTCTGAAAAAAAGGGAAGACTTGTTGTGTGAAAGAGCTTCAGCATGTGTGACAAACACTTTACCCAGCCGAGGGCTTCCTCGCCGGCACTCAAGCATGTTGCTATGTTCAAGTTACAAGTCAATAGAGGGAAATTGTATGCAAATGTGACCTTCTGTTAAGTTGCCTTT